>JARBWK010000009.1:18272830-18872830 GCA_030556195.1 Anolis apletophallus | reverse complement strand
GCCCCTCATGTCTGAACGTTCGTACATGGAGTGATGTCCCTCCTTCTATATGACATTTCAGTGCAATTCTGTAGTCAGAGGCATTGAGATGAACAGAGCTTCTTTCAGAAAAGATAACCCGAAAAGCACGCTGTAAAACTATCTGCTCAATTATATGGCTATTCAGGCAGTGCCAGAAGGTGAGAAACACAAGAGCTGTAAAGGAAATTATCTCTTCCTGCTACCCATTATCTGACCTTGTTAATATTCTACCAGAAAACCTTTTTATTTTTTAACCTAGTGGAATGCCATAGTTGGCTACTGCCTAGGAACAGGCTGGAACCAGATTCTTCAGACAGAGGGAGATTTTAACATATTTTTTTAAATCCTGGTTGCCAGTGAAACTGCACATGTTGTGAAACTCTTCCATGATTTCCGGTGAAGGATCAAAAGTTTTAATTTCCAAAAAGACAGTAGCAGCAAAAGAAAAGAATATCACAGCACCATATGTCAAAACGAAGAAAAATATTAATGTTTGTGATTGGGACGCTCATCCTGCTTAGTTTATGGGGCAAAGGAAGTGAAAACCACTCTCAAAACCACTTTCAACTGTCTAAAAAAATATTGGGTGGCTTAGTCCAGTGTTTTTCAACCTTTTTTGAGCCGTGGCACGTTTTTTACATTTACAAAATCCTGGGGCACACCACCAACCAAAATGACACAAAATGACACTCTAACACAGTCATACATATAGTTAATATGTTTTTAAATGTATTTATACACTCACTTAGTGTGGAACCTGAGCCTGTTTCAATGAACAAAACATATATATGACTTCCTCTCACATATTTATACATGGCTATCATGTCTTCTCTCAGCCTTCTCTTCTTCAGGCTAAACATGCCCAGCTCTTCAAGCCGCTCCTCATAGAGCTTGTTCTCCAGACTTTTGTGAAATTTCACCCTGAGTGAAACTTGCTTCCAGTTAACCATGGATGTCATGAAGCTGTGATAAACAGTTCCTTGGGGGTGGGAGTGGGCAACTCTCAAAAAATCCAGTAAAATAGTAAAAAAAACGCACACATTTCCAAGCGGAGAGGCTCAATTTGTTTCTTGGAAACCTGTGAGGGGGCTGCTAGGAGGGGGGAGGTGCCAATTTCCCACGGCACACTTGATGATCGCTCACGGCACACTAGTGTGCCACGGCACACTGGTTGAGAAACACTGGCTTAGTCATTCTTAGAACAGATCATTGAAACCAATGGGATTTCAGTCTCATCAATTGCAGTGGATCTGCTCTCGGTCTGAGTAAACATACTTTATCTAGGGAAGACTGTGATGAAGTCGTGTTGTTTTGTTGCAAGATAAATGTATAGTTTGCTATTGCTTATTTGCCTATACGTTTGATGGTAAAACGTTTAACAACAAAGCAATCTAGACAAAAATGGGCCTAAATTGTGTGACACAACTAAAGGAAACGCAAGCCAATAGAATCACATATAGATCATTCCAGATATTATAATATACAATGGGTTGTACAGAAAAGTTCTACACAAAAAGCAGCTATACGGAGTAGTTCTGCACTGCCTACCCTGCATCTTCACCCTGCTATCCTGTTCTCCTGCCCTCCTGACTGTGTGGAGCTGAATAGACCTTGTCATTTTCAAAAGAGCTGCGGAAAACCTCGAGTGTCGCAAAAGTTTTCCTACGCGACCACAGGGAGTTGCTTTATCCACCATTGATTTGACGACTCGTCGCAAAGGTTTTCCGGTTTTGCCGCTTCTGCTCGGCGCTGGCGTTACCATTTGACGCATTGCCACCCCTCTCTCCCTCTTGTGGGACACACAAGCGCCTCATTGGAGGACATTTGGGCATTGGACTTAGCCCACACCTTCCAGGACAGGACAGTGAGTACTGCCGCTTGGCACGATACCAAACAAGACACTGTAACATCGTTGTATGTGAAGCTGCGATTGTGTAGACCTTTTATTGTGGAGCTGCTTTATTGTGTAGAACTTTTCTGTACAACCCATTGTGAAGCTGCGTTTGATTCCCTAATTGCATGACTGTATTCCAACTGTGATATTGATTATTCATAGGGTAAATGCTAGAGGGAGTACCTATTACACTAACCAGAAATATATTATAATATTTGTAATGATCTATATGTGATTCTATTGGCTTGCGTTTCCTTTAAAACGTTTAACAAGCCACAGAGGGTTGGCGGGGAATGTTGGAACAGCAGGCCCCTGTGAAGGCTGTTGCCGTGGAGGCGGAAGTTAGAGCTGCACCTGTTTTAGAACTTTCAGATTTTTAAAATAAGTCGGTTGGTTTTGTCGGTTGGTGGGAGGGAAGCTGTCTTTCGGTGCTTTTAGAAAGCAGTTCGGTTAGGGGTTTGAGAAACCCAGGTGAAAGACAGACTTTGTCCAAGTTACAGTAGAAAACTAACTTAATAGATAGGTAAAGCCTATAGTTGGCTATTTACCTGCTGGAGCAGTTAGTTATTAGGACTGCTTGGTTCTGTGTTAGGAAGTACAGTGGAAACTGTACCCTATTGTTGAAACGTTGTAACCACAAGATTTGTACCTCTTAGGAGACTTGTTTGCAACCAACTAAGCTCTGAACTCTGTTATAAAATAAACTGTTGAACACCTTTATTACAACCCTCTCAATGTCATTCTTTTTAAACCACAAGCCTTAAAAGAACAAACCCTCACATTGGTGGCTGATCTGATACAATTAGTGGCAGCAAATATATTAACTGGTGGCAGTTTGAACGTCTGTTGGTGGGGCTCAAAGGGAAAGTACCCACCCTACCACAGTGGGAAGAAAACCTTACTGCCCAGAGTTATAAAAGGGTTAGTTCCTTACATGTTAGTGGCAGTGGTAAGATTTGCAAAGTAGACCTGCCCTGCCACGGTTAACATAAGGAGCCTGGAAGCCTTCTTTATATACTTCATTACATTATTTGGTGGCAGCGTATTAGGGTCAAGGGGTCTGAGCCCTGACATATCTGGTGGCATGGTGGAATAGCCTGCCCTGCCACACTGAAAAAGGAACAGTCAGTGGTGACTGACCAATGGGCCAACCCTGACCCCTTACAAAGACCTATTCAAAAGATCATATGGCTGCCATCCTCAATTGTTTGAAACTGTCAGATAGAAATTTTAGCTATTTCCCCCCTCTATTGCTCCAGAAGGTTAGGCATGAACCAGTGACTAAACACTATGACAAACTTGACAGCATAGGCTAAAATTTCAAAATTAGAAATGCCCCAAAACCCTTAAATGTCCACATAGGTGACTGTAAAGAGGTACTTTTGCTTCTGATGGTTCAGTATATGTAAGCTTTGTTTCATGCACAAAACTATTTAAAAGAGTGTATATGAAATTATCTTCAGGGTGTGTGTATGAGATGCATATGAAACATGTTTAGGCTTCAGTTCCGTCTTGAAGATATCTTATTACACACATGATTTTAAATACAGGTATTCTAAAACTTGGAAAAAAAATCTGAAATCCAAGGTACATCTGGTCCCAAGCATTTTGATAAGGGATATTAAGGTTATATCTATACTGTAGGATTAACACCCGCTAACTTCAGGCAGTCTTGATTGGCACACACTCCTTCACCCATTTCAAACCGGATTCAGAGCAGGATATGGAGTTGAGACTGCAATGGTAACCTTAGTGCAGTGTTTCCCAACCAGTGTGCCGTGGCACACTAGTGTGCCGGGAGCGATCATCAGGTGTGCCGTGGGAAATTGGAACCTCCAGAACCCTTTCTTCCCCCTCCTGCCGAACATTTTTTCTTCTCCACTCAGGCTCCCTTCTTCCCAGCCTCGCTCTGCTCGCTTTGCCTTGTTTTGCTCACGCTGCGGCTTCTGCGGGAGGGGGGAGGGGGGAAGACGTGACCCGTGCGGGTGCTACTGTGCAGACTTCTGTGTTCTGGGATCTGGGCCCATAACCTCTTCGGCGTTGAGTATTTATGCCACAGCGGAATAGGCAACAGAAATATAGAAGTTTAATTCCCCATCGGCCCAATATACTCCAGTCTCTGTTTGTGTGAATAATGACACTCTCATTCAATTCACAAGGTAAAAATATAACTTTGTATTGAATTGTATTTAACAATAACAAGCTAAGCATGGAAAAACAACAGCAACCACAGCTACCCTTCTAAACATCCTTTCCTCACAGATATTTAATCCCAACTGTCCTCTTCAACGGACAATTCCCAACTGTCAGATCCCAACTGTCACTTCTTAACTGACAAATCCCCAAGATTCCATTTATCAGTCCCGAGACAGCGCCATCTGGTGTCAAACATGTCACACTGCAGAAAATACATCTTGTGCTGACTCATGAATTGCCATTCAAAATGCAATAATCTGACAGCTCACGCTGCCGCTTCTGCGGGAGGGGGGAGGGGGGAAGACGTGACCCGTGCGGGTGCTACTGCGCAGACTTGCCCCATGTCTTCCTCCCTCCCCTCCACAGTGCTCTCTGGATATATGTGAACTACAACTCCAAAACTCAAGGTCAATACCCACCAAACTCCTATAGTATTTTCTCTTGCTTATGGGAGTTCTGTGTGGGAAGTTTGATTCCATTCCATCATTGGTGGAGTTCAGAATGCTCTTTGATTGCGGGTGAACTATAACTCCCAGCTGTTGAGCAAGACCTTCGTGTGTGTCTTTCTGACATTCCTGCCAAGATATCTATGATGTGTTCATCGAAACAGGCCCAGGTTTCACACTGAGTGTATAAATACATTTAAAAACATATTAACTATATGTATTACTGTGTTAGAGTGTCATTTTGGTTGGTGGTGTGCCCCAGGATTTTGTAAATGTAAAAAATGTGCCGCGGCTCAAAAAAGGTTAAAAACACTGCCTTAGTGGATTATCTCTGTCTGAACACCGATAGGGGGAATATGTCCCCTGTTGGGGCCTCTAGGCCTCTCAGCGGCCTTCAATACCATTGACCATGGTATCCTTCTGGAACACCTGGCGGGGGGCTGGGAATTAGATGCACTGTACTGCGGTGGTTTGGGTCATACTTCTCAAACAGATTCCAGATGGTGGTGCTTAGCTGCTCCTCAAAAAAGGAGCTATCATATGGCATCCCATAAGGCGCTATTCTATCCCCAGTGCTTTTTAATATTTATATGAAACCACTGGGAGAAATCATCCAGAGACATTTGGGCAGGAGGGGGGGGGGGTATCAGTATGCTGATGACACCCAAAGATATTTCTCCATGCCTGTATTTGAAGGACAAATTGAAACTGAATCCAGACAAAACAGAGGTGCTTTCCATCAAGGGTCCTATTCTGGGAACGGAGATGTCTCAACCAGTTCTGGATGTGGTTGCATTCTCCCTGAAAGACTGGGAGTGCTCCTGGCTCTGTCTCTCCACATGTCAGCCCAGGGAGATGTGACTGTCAGGAGTACTTATTATCAGCTTCAGCTAATACGCCAGATGCGCCCTTTCCTAGCTTTGGAGGGTCTAAAGATGGTAGTGCATGCACGGATAACCTCAAGGTTGGAATTCTTCAATGTGTTTTACATTGGGCTGTCTTTGTACCAACTTCGGAAACTCTAGCTGGTTCAAAATACGGCAGCCAGATTGGGAACATCCAGGAGAGAGCATATCATCCTGATAGTTTCCGGGTGAAATACAAAGTATTGTTTTCAACCTTTAAAGTGCCACATGGTTTGGGTTCAGATTGCCATCTTCCGTACAATCTGCCCCACACCCTTAGGTCCTCTGGGTCATGTTTACTCCATCTAGCCAGAAACTGACTAGCTACCATCAGAGGACCTTTTCATCAGCTGCCCCAAGACTGTGGAACGACCAGCTGGAAGAGCTCAGACAGCTAAATGAGCTGTCAGAATTTAAAACACACCTGAAGACTGATCTTTTCTGGCAGACCTACCTAGTTAATTCTAACCATGATGTTTAAATCATACCCTATGTTGAATATGTATTAGCTTTTGTCTCAGGTATGTTTTAATATATGCTTTTATGGCTGCATCATCCCCACGTCAGTATAGGCAAATCTGTGCTTAAGTCCGTTCAGCAGTTCACCTTTGTGGGAAGCATCATCTCTTCAGATGCCAGGATTGATAAAGAGATGGATCACAGATTAGCAAAGGCATAGAGTGCATTTGGAAGGCTTCACAAGAGTCTGGAGCAACAAGCACCTGAGGCAAAGCACCAAAATCAGTGTGTACAGAGCTATCGTACTGTCTATTCTCCTCTATGGGTCTGAAACATGTGTCACCTATCGCCAACACCTACAACTCCTCAAATGCTTTAATCCGCACTGTCTTCGCACCATCCTAAATATACACTGGACCGACTATGTGACGAATGTTGCTGTCCTTGAGCAAGCAGGGATCACCAGCATGGAGGCCATGCTATTGAGAACACAGCTGCGTTGGGCATGGCACGTCTCTAGGGTGGAGGACAACCGCCTCCCAAAGATACTACTCTATGGTGAACTCGCCACAGGTCAGCGCAAGAGAGGCACCCCCCAAAAGAGATATAAGAACTCCCTGAAACAACATCTCAGGCTCGGCCAGATCGATCACCAACAATGGTCCACCCTGGCCTCACATCGGGAGGCATGGAGATGCACCATCCACAATGCTGCGCCCCCTTTTGAGAAGACACGCCGAATGGGTCTCGAAGAGAAACGACAACGCAGAAAGAACCGCAACTTGGAAACAACATCACCCAAGGAGACTTTCTGCTACCGAACTTGCCTATCTCAGATTGGCCTTTTTAGTCATCAACGCGCTTGTAAAAAGCGTGGGATGATTCCTTCCTAAGAATCTTCGTTCGCGAAGTAATGCCGAGAGTTATGGCTGCATTTTAACTATGTTTTGATATGTGATTTTGGACATGTATTTGACTGTGTTGTGCATTGCCTCAGGTCGAAAGGAGAGGCGGGAAATAAATAAATAAATAATGCAGTTTGAAACCATTTTAACTGCCAAACATGGTCCGGTGCTACTGGACAGCCGCCCTAGCCGCCCTACATGTCCCCTCCTTGCCCCTGCGTCTCAGCACACAACCATAGGGTTGGGGGTTGAGGAAGGGAGAGAAGGAAGGAGAGCTAATCCTCCCTTGGTCTCCCTGCTTCCTTCCACGTGCTGCCCAGCGCTCTGCCTGACACCAGGGCAAGAGACAGGGGAAAAGTAGGTGTTGTGCCATGGCCAGAGACGATTGTGAGACCGGGGAATGTGGGGTGGCAGTCAGGCCAATTGCAATTGGCTTTAGTTGGGAACTGACCCAGTTGGGGGAAAGATTGAATTCTGGAGCAGAATCTGGGCTTTCTCTGACTTTAGATAATGCAGGTAAGGCTGTGTTAAGGTGGCCTCACTGCAAGTTACCATGAATCAGCCCTGACAGGCTGCTGTGAGGCTCATCCAAAGCTATCTCACCCTCGGTGATCAGTGGTGGTCAACCAGCTTTAAAGCTTTCAGGCAGTAAATCTGTAGGGGAACGGTTCCCACATTATTAGCAACGGGCTGGACGAGGTTACTGGCAATTGCATGACCCGGAGTAAAACTGCTACAGACAAATCCTCTGACTTACTCACCTGGAACTGTGCAGAAATAATCAGGCTACTTTAAGAAAAATCACCAGCACTGAAAACTGGTAATATCTGGTTTGGGCAGAAGTGAATCATTTAAACACCCGAACACACAGTCCTTGAATCCTCAGCACACAGAAAAGTAAAGATAAAAATCACACACACACACACACACACACACACACACTGGACATGTGAAAGGGCTTTTTTATGATATTGTTTTGATTCTAGATAAAGATATCTATCTAATTTGATATTTTCTCTATAGATAATAAATGGAGATAGATTGTGAGCATGAAGCAAGATGAAATTCAGCCTAATGCTGGGATAGATGTGTAGCTCTGTTTCTTTTTTCATTTAATGACATTTCTATTTTTGTAGCCATATTAAATACTTACGAAGCAGACGCTGAAAACACTGAATAACAAACGCAACCAAAGTGAAGGCCAACAAGGAGCCCAGGAAATAAATCTGCAATGAATTCAGAGAACCGGTATTAATGAAATGTAAATACGGGAGACATTTACTCAAAGGACAATGGGGTCATACACACCAGGCTCGAATGCCAAATATTGCAGAAAATCCTCAGGTGAAAATAAAGCAAAGCTAACGTGCAGGGGTTGATTGATTCTTGGTTGCTAAGACTGCAGCACCTATGGACAGTGGTAAAGAGATTGTTACACACAAGTATATATATCTATATATATAAAGGAACAGTCGTCATGTGAAGACTACCTCAAACAGAGAAACCTTACAACGCAGAAACACAAAACTTGCCAACAGAAATAGTCCTCAAGCAAGGTACGTTTGTAGCAAAGAAACTCCCCCCAAAACCTAAAAGGCCCCCAAAACAACGAGTAAAAAAACCTACATTTCCCAGCATCCTCTGGGGCTGCCAAAGACTCCCCCAGCCTCTACATTCTGACAACATGATTGGCTGCCAATAAGGGCGGATTTGCATAACTGCTGTACTGGCCAGCCAACATGAACATTCCGACCCATAACAAACTGTCAGCCAGAGCCTCCTCCAACACTTTCAAATCAGAAGACCATGATGGAGATCAACACCATTCAAGGGGAGCTCTTCTTCCTTTCCCAAAAATATCTCCAGTGGCTTGGAATTCCACATTAATAAGAGGACCATCCAGCAACAATGGGGTTTGCCAAGGAGGGTGCTCCAGCCCCTCTATATGCTGGCTCCAAGGGATGGAGGTCATCACCAAGTACCTTCTGATGCCCAGCGCTGGAAGAGCTCCCTCAGATGGCCTGTCCATTAGGAAAGCCTCATCTGACATCGTCCAATGGGTGCAAAAGACACAGAGCAGGACATCTTGAAAAAGAGAGGAGCAGAAAGTAAGCTAGACATGAAGATCTTGAGAAAGGTGGCTAAAAAGGATACGGAAAGGATTTCCCCAACAGACACTGGACGCACCTGTGAAGATAGAGATCCCCTGACAGGACAAGCCCTCCCCAAGCTGATCCGTCCTGGCCATGGTACAAGTCAAACCCGAAGGACTGCAGGCAAAGAGCTGAGTCACAAACATAAAACACCCAATTCACTAACAACAATTCCAACCCTTACATACTCAGACTTTCTCGCATCTCCTAAATAGGGCACAGCAACGCGTGCCGGGTACAGCTAGTCTATATATATAAAAATGTAACATCCGTGGTTATAAGCGTATAGGCAACAAAACCACGCAACGCAGACACACAAAACTAGCCCACATACACTCACAACCCTACTCGCTATGTTTGCAACTAAAAAAATCCTTTAAAAAAACCAAGCCAACGGCCAAAACCCCTAAAAAACCTCAGGGACTACAAATCCCAGAAACCCCTGCGCCGAAACAGCTTCTAAACTCCCCCCCTCCCAAACTAAAAAAACCCCTTACGGCTCCAAGAAGTGGCGTGCGCCAACACCAGCCCCAAGAAGGGGCTATCCTCGCACCAAACGTCTTCTTCACATCCCTCCCAAGGGATCGCTACGCTCGCACAAAACCTCCTCATGCACAGACCTCCCAACGGACAACACATCGTGCGCGCGAACGCCCTGGCCAATCACATGGCTGGCACGCACCAAAGCTTCTCTCTACGTCACCCTCCCCCCCAAAACACACATAAGCATAATGTTGTAGAGGGATGGAAGGAAAGGAAGACAGAAAGGAAGACAGAGGGGGGGGGGAGACAGAAAGAGAAAAGGACGGAATAGAAGAGGTAGCAGTGACGGAAAGAAAAAAAGGAAGGAGAGAGGGAGCAAAGGGAGGAGGGAAGGGACAGAAAGAGGGATGGAAGGAAAGGAAGACAGAAAGGAAGACAGGGGGGAAGACAGAAAGAGAAAAGGACAGAATGGAAGAGGTAGCAACAGACAGGAAGGAAGGAGAGAATAAAGCAGGGAGGGAAAACGGGAAGAAATGCAAGAGGGAAAGGGCGAGAAAGGTCAGAGAGAAGGAGGGAGGGAAGTACCACAGGAAGAGGGAAAGAGGGAAGTACCACAGGAAGAAAGAGGAGAAAGTACACAGGACAGAAAAAGGAAAGAAAAGGTAATAAAGGAAGGACAACCTGGGGAGGGGAGGAGAAAAAGGAAGGAAAGAAATAGAGGGAGGGAAATAAAGGGCAGGACTGACTGAGAAAAGGAATGAATTGGGAAAGGGAAAGGAAAGACAGAAGAAAGGAGGAAACACACACATACCCACACACATATATACATGCACAAAAATATACAAATATACACATACACACATAAATATACACATCTGTACTTACACACATCTACACATATACATGCATATTCATATGCAAACACACATATACATAAGCACACACATATACATATACACATATACATAAGTAAACACACATATATACACACATATGTACACATACACACAAATACATATATATACATACATGCACACACACAGGCAGTCCCCAAGTTACAAACATCCCACTAAGAAATGACGCATACTTAAGAACACAGCTGGATTGAATGGCTTTTAGGGGTTGCAAGACATTTGATTGTGCTTTTCAACAACGCCACAGCAACGCGTGGCCGGGTCAGCTAGTATAATATATATTTCAACATCCTATCATGATCCAAGGTGACCAAGAGAGTGGCAGTATTAATTGGAGTTTTAGGGGCAGGGAGAAAACTTATGTAAGGTGTCATACTTCATTATCTATTTTTAAGACCCAGATGAACATGAACAAGAGCTGGCTTACCTTTCATAAAGCTGTTGACGAAGGGCCGTATTACTGGTGTGGAGTGACCTGCTGATTTCTAAATGATCTAAAATGTCACTTGGGATGGAGTAGCCTTCTTCAAGAAGGGTGGCCAAATTATAGAATCCCTGTAATAGATACATTTAATTAAAACTAATAAATATTTTAACAAAAAAATCACCTCCAGATTTAGAAATGGAAATGATATATTTCTCCAGTTTCTGTTGGATGATGGCTTCCATCAGTCCTAGCTTCTGCCAACCTAGCAGTTCGAAAACGTGGAAACGTGAGTAGATCAGTAGGTACTGCTCAGGAGGGAAGGTAATGGGGCCCCATGCAGTCATGATGGCCACATGACCTTAGAGGTGTCTATGGACAACACTGGCTCTTTGGCTTAGAAATGGAGATGAGCATCACCACCCAGACTCAGAACCTTTACCTTTAGCATATCCATACCTGAAGAGATGAGAAACTGTGCTATCTCCACCATGTATGTGTTTGTCCCTGATGTGCAATATCCCACCCCAGAGACTTAGCATTACTTTTCTGTTGCTTTAAGGCAGGGGAGAAAAACTTCTTAATGAAATTGTTACTATCTTGATTCAAACATGTCAGAGCTCCCACTCCAACAGCTGGCATGGCCTAACCAAGAGTGGAACCAGAACCTGCAGAAGGAGTTGCAATGGGGACTTTTATTTTTGTTTCATGTACAAGAGGCACGTATGGGACAGTGAATGGGATGGGACAGGATTATTTGCTTTGTAGGTAGATGCTGAAAATCTTGACCCTGTCCCCACGCACTAGGAATGCTTTTTGTTTACATAGCAACAACATTATTGGACAGCCTGGGTCTATAAAACAGTCATGATTTACCGCACAGATCAGTTATTGTAGAGCAAACAATTTGCACAGCTACATAAATTAACCAATCGGGTAAGACTGGAATGTTGTAAAATTCAATGGTGATAAAAAGTTCATGAACCCTAATGATAATTGTCTCAATTCTATAGTCTTACAATGATAGCATCAAAAGCAGTGTTATTCCAAATATTGCTTCACAGTATCTGCTTATCATGACAGGCAACATAACCAATAGCAGACACCTGTCAGAAGGCGGATGGATCACTTTTCCGAATTGCCAAATCAAGGACAATATGAGAATCATCCTAAACATAATTGAGTACTAAAAAAAAACAATCAAGAAGAACTGGCCCTATTAAGTTTAGAATAGATGCAGAAAAAGCTTTCGACAATCTTAATTGGGATTAAAAATTATTATTGAAGGAATTAGATTTTGGCTACCAATTCACAAAGCCAATCTATGACAGACAAGAGGCAAAAATCATAATAAACTCTCAAGAATCCCCAACACTGAATATAGGTAAGGGGACAAGACATGCATGTCACCTTTATTATGGCATTGGAAATCTTACTCAATGGAATAAGAGAAGATCCCAACCTAAAAGGCCTAAATATTAATAATCAAAACTACAAATGTAGAGCTTTCGCAGATGATCAGATTTGTATTATCAACAATCCTCTTGAAAATATTAAAAACTGGTTAAACAAAATAGAAGAATATGGGAATTTGGTAGGTCTAAGAATAAATAAAAAGAAGACTGTAATTTTGACCAAAATTTAACTCCAAGTAAAAGAGAGGAACTTTCAAAAATCACAGAATTCAGGGTTGTAGACAGGATCCAATACCTTGGTATTACCCTAACAGCCAAAAATAATGTTGAAAAATAATTATGAACAAAAATGGAAAGAAATAAAAAAGGATCTAGATAACTGGAAGCATCTAAAACTTTCATTATTAGGCAGAATTTCAATCATCAAAACGAATACCCTTCCAAAAACGCTCTACCTGTTTCAAGCACTGCCTGGTTTGTATATCTAGGGTCCAGACTATTCTCTTTACTGTTATTGTGTGGGTTGACCCCTTGATTGACTTTGATGTATATAACAGAGAAATCAACCTCATTGATGAATAAATCATTTTAATCCTGATGGAACATTAACATTCCGTGGGTGCATATTGTGGCATACAATGAGAGTCAAAATGCATCAGCTCCGTCGATCCTTAAGGACATCAGCATAGAGGCCTGTACATGATTCAGTCAAACGTTCTCAAGTTTTATGCTGTCCACTTTATGCTGATCTTACTTACCTGGGCATCTCCAAGTAATGCAGCTTGGGAATACATCTGTACCGACATATCCAGGTTTCTAGTCTGGTTCTGATACCCATAATAGTAGAAGTCTCCTACTTTTATATAAGCTATGGAAAGAAGCAAAGATTAATATTCAATTCCTTCCATATTCAATAGACCAGTGATTTTTAACCGTTTTTGAGCCACGGCACATTTTTTACATTTGCAAAATCCTGGGGCACACTACCAGCCAAAATGACACAAAATGGCACTCTAACACAGTAATACATATAGTTAATATGTTTTTAAATGTATTTATACACTCACTTAATGTGAAACCTGGGCCTGTTTCAATGAACATAAAATAGATATCCTGGAAGGAATGGTAGAAAGACACACACAAAGCTCTTGCTCAACAGCTGTCAGTCTCTCTCTGTTTTTAGTTGTTATCGCAGTCAAGCTAGAAAAGCTCATCTCACACAGATATGTGGTTGAAAATGGGAGCAATGTCACCACACACCAAGCACAGCGGAGTCGGTGCTGTCGCATCCCCGGTGAAAGTGAATCCAAATGAAAGATTGCTTGTTTACTTAGCTGTGTCTGAGCGAATCCAAGATGGCGCGACCATAGCACTCTCGCGTCACTTCTTATGTGGCGCGAGAGTGCTATGGTTCCATTTCTTAAAGGGACAGATGTGCCTTATAGTTTATATATGAATGAAGTTCGAAAATAATTTCCCACGGCACACCTGATGATCCCTCACGGCACACTAGTGTTCCGCGGCACACTGGTTGAAAATCACTGCAATAGACAATCTGTTTCATACTAAACTCAGTATGAAACCAAATTATGAAACCAAATCCAGCAATGACCAATCCAAATGTTTAGCGCTTTTTGTCTGGTGCTAAATTATTCAAAAACATAGCTGACAGGGAATCATTTTGCATTATCAAAGAACAGGGTTTACCTTTAACCCATGTGCATACATACCAAAAGTGGGAGCGTTGCTTTGAAACACTGAGAAATTGTAATATCTCCAAACACAATCTGTAGCCAAGTATGTTTTTGCCAGGTTCTGGAAAGAGTGAAAGAAAGGATGACGTAGTGTGCTTTACAGACAAAGTATGGAATGATTTGAACTGATAAAAGGATTCACCTGTGCCAGCCTGCTCTGACTTTTGAGGTCACCAAAATAGACCAGTTGCATTTGCTCACCACTATAGGGGATTAGGATGTTGGGCATAAGGGGACAGGTCTGCTTGGTGGGACCTTTGTCCTTTGGGGTTCTTCAAGTCCCTTTTGGCAGGCTTTTAAGAAAATAATGAACACCTACTTGTTCACATTGGCCCTTTCTTACTCATAACATTGATTTTGCATTTTGTATGCCTGGCTTGTGGAATGGGCTGGTTTCATACTCAAAGAAAGCTTTAAAACAGTGGTTCCCAAAATTTTTTGGCCTACCACCCCCTTTCCAGAAAAAAAATTACCGCCGGCCTAGATATTATTTTTAAAAAATTTAATAGCAATTAAAGAGAAAGATATATATGTATTAATGCAATGTTTCCCAACCAGTGTGCCGCGGCACACTAGTGTGCCATGAGAGATCATCAGATGTGCTGTGGGAAATTACAGTGGAGAGAGAGAGAGAGAGAGAGAGAGAGAGAGAGAGAGAGAGAGAGAGAGAGAGAGAGAGAGAGAGAGAGAGAGAGAGCTTAGCAGAAAACTCCAGGCAGTGGAAATGAGGCTTTCCTGGCTGAAGCAGCAATGCCAGTCAGACTCGCTGCTGTCAGGGAGAGCCCTCAGCATCCAGAACTTTCCTTCCTCCCTCCCTCCCTCTCTCCTCTCTCTCTCCTTCCCTTGCTTCCTTCCCTCCTTCTGCATGCCAAGGGCTACCTGGCAGGGGCTGCGGCTCCTCCTGCTTCCTGGGTGCTCCCCACCAGCAGCAAGGAGGAGGAGAGGGAGGAGGAGTCCGTGGGAGCTGCCCCCATCCGACCCTGCTCCTGGAGGCTTGAGGTGAGGCTTTCTGCCCTCTAGCCCCTCTGTGCCAGGGAAGGGGAGCAACCCCTCATCTCCTGCCCTCTCCTGGCTGGGCTCTGGGTTCGCTGCAGAGCAGAGCAGAGCAGAGCAGAGGCCGGGATGTGCAGCTCCACAGCCCAGCTTGGTTCCTTCCCGATCTGGCCCCAAGGCGACAGCAGGGAAGCCGAAGGGACGCGCACGGGGGGGGAGGCACTCCTGGGGGGGCTGAACCCTTTGGGAAGGAGAGCTGGGGGTGGCGACAGCTGCGAGCCTCCACCGCAGTTTGTTCCAAGGCTCAGAGCCACCCCGTGAGCTCAATTCTTCTTTGTCCTGCTCAGCCGAGCCCGCGCGCACTTCGGCCACTCAGCGCAGACCTCCCCCGTGGGACGGTGATGGGCTTCCTGCGCGTGGGCCTCCCGGGGGGGGGGGACGGATAGATGGGGGTTTGGCGGAAGCAGCGGCGTCATGAGGGGGGAGGGTGACAGTTAGTAAAATGACAGTTAGCGTGTCATTTTGTGTCATTATGGTTGGTGGTATACCCCAAGATTTTGTAAATGTAAAAAATGTGCCACGGCACAAAAAAGGTTGAAAATTAGTGTATTAATGCAGTGGTTCTCAACCCTTCTAATGCCATGACCCCCTAAATAAGGTTCCTCATGTTGTGGTGACCCCCAACCATATTTTCGTTGCTACTTGTAGCACAGCAGTTCTCGTTTGTGCCTGGGGGCCTGGGAACAGGCCTGGGAACAGCACCGGGAGTTCCATTAGCATTGGGGCCTGCACCAGCAGAGTTAGAATCTGAGGAGGATTTGGAAGGGTTACCTGAAGGTGCATTTCCCTTCACTGGGCCCCCTTCTCCCAACGAAAGTTTGGCTTGGGATGAAGGTTGGCCGGACCCATATGATGACATTGATGATAATCAAGGGGAAATGGAATCCAGTGATAGTGGAAGCTATGAACACCCGGGTGGGGGAGGATCGCAAGAGCTTCTGTGTGAAAACATGGAAGGAAGCGGCTGGGAAGATTCTGGGGAGGAGAGCTCTCACGAAGATAGGGACCCAGCTGCTGGGAGGGAAGGTCGAAGCTTTGATCGGCGACGTAGCATTGAGTCCAGCAGAAGGGGATGGCACCGCCGCCTAGACAGGCCGAGGTCCGTCAGCAAAGATTGGAGATGACGCAGCCTAGAGCGGCGGGGACCGCAGCCGAAGGATTAAGTATAGGTTCCGTGGGAGCCAGTCCCCAGTGCTTCGGCCACGTCTCTTCTGAGCAGATGTGAAGCGAAGTGGGACCACGGGGCTAAGCTAGCTAGTGGTCATCAAGTCTTGCCCTGTTCCTGTACCTTGTTTGTATCCTGAATCCGCATTGCTGTGCGGAGCCTTGTCAAGCCTTTGGATTATCCTCAAGTTGCTTTTGGACATTTGATTGCTTACCGTTTTGGATTTGCTTTTGCTATTTTTATGGACAATATTCCTTTCGAACTGTTTTTATATTCAATAAAGTAGTTAGCCTTCAGTCCGTCTCTGTGTGTGTGATTGAGGGGCCGGCCAAGTCCGTGCATTGTGACACTACTTCATAAATAATTTTGCTATTCTTATGAATTCTAATCCAAATATCTAATATGCAGGTCAAAGCAAAGGGGGCAGTGCGGGGCCAAAGAAGAGGGCCGCACGACCCTTCCTAAATGGCCAATTGTTCACCGCCCCCTCAGAGGGGTTCACCGCCCCCCAAATTCCCCTGAGCCTCCCACCGCCCCCTTGGATCGCCTCACCGTCCACCAGGGGGTGTTACCGCCCACTTTGAGAATCAGTGCTTTAAAATATAATGTAAATACACCAAAGGAAAAGAATCTGAAGAGATTTACTTACTGCTCGCTCCTCACAAAGGTGTGCCAGATTTGTTTGTGAAACTTCAATCCCAGTCTCTGCAGCAAGTATGTAATACAGCAGAGCTTCATGCCTAAAATTGAAAAAAAACACAACCCAGTAGATCCAGAAAAGGGTAAGAAAAGCCAGAAGCCACGGATGGTAAATGTGGTAAGGTTTTAGTTTGAAATTCAGAAGAGCTATCCAAGATGCTGTGCCGATTTTGAGGATAGGATTGAGCACTTTGGAGAACTCCTTTAAAGTTTTGACTGAAACCAGGAGAGGATTCACTGCTCCACTATGGAAGCCACTGACAGAAGCCTATCATGGGTCCCCTCGTGAGAAGATTGGTAATATGTGTCCCCGGAAATTATCTGGAATATCGCCAGCACAGATTTCACCCGAAAAGGACACAATCCTTTCAGGGCATAAGCCTCACTCAAGTGGGTCAATAATGAAATATGTAGTCTAGACCCTCCCAAATAACCTTCAGGACAATTTCCAGCACACATGAATTCCTGGAAAGATGTCCCTGTACGAATCTATCTATCTATTTCTATTACATATAATAAAAGTCAGTGTTTGTGGTGGAGCGACCGAGCGAGCGACGGGAGGAATATGTGCCAGCATTTCGATTGGCTGCCATTGTGGAATTATTTGCATAACGGGCTCTAACTGGCTAGCCTCAGCAATCCAACATTCTACGGCCCCAGACAGAGGGGACTGGTTGCCACTGAAATGGAATTTGCATAACTGACTCCAAATGGCCAACCACATTCAAACATTCTAAAGTGACTCAGAGGGAAAGGAAAAGGCCTCAGGCAGTCAGCCACTGAGGCCCACAGCAATCACAGATCAGGACCAAACTGGGCAAACAGGCGACCAATGGCCCACTTCACTACCTGGTGTGGTTTAGGGCAGGAGGGGGCACGAATGATGGGATTTGCAGTACCTTCACGTCATTCACTTCCCAAACAACACTATAGCCCCTATAAATCACAAACCAGGCCCAAAATTGACAGAAAGGCTTCCTTAACTTGATTTTCTTGATTAGGCCTCATCTCATGGGATATTGTTAGGCATCCTTAACTTGATTTTCCTGACTAGGCCCCCGGGATGGACCATGGCCAATGGGACTTGCAGTACCTTCACTAATTTCCTGAGACCACTGCAAGCCACATAAACATCTAATAGGAACCAACCTTGGCACACAATGCCTTCCTCAAATAACCCGGGCACCGCTGGGTCCTCAGCTAGTTAGTTCATAAATGTGTAAAGTAAGAAAGAACTGCTTTGAATACTTATAATGCTAGGGGCAAAAATAGACAACACAACAGCAGAGCCAAACGGAGGCTGCGAAGAACGTATACGAAGATTTGAGACAACTTCAGGAGAAGTAACGCGGCGTAATAATAATAATAATAATAAGGCATTATAGCCTATGTGGGTTTGGGGAGGAGGAACAACTGAATACTTCCCCCTCTCACTGCTTCAAAGGTCATTTTTAATCTGTGCATATTACACTTTACTCTTGTCCCTTTGCTCACGTAGAAATATATTGATTTATACAGTTGTTCCAGGAGGGAAAGCAGGGCTGGAATAAAAAGTCAGCTCTCCCTTCCCAAGAGTTCAAGTTTTCCTTTAGATGGTGTTACTCTATCTTAAGAGCCCCTGGTGGTGCAGTGGGCTAAACCGCTGAGCTGCTGAACTTGCTAACTGAAAGGTTGCAGGTTCGGATCCAGGGAGCGAGGTGAGCTCCTGCTGTTAGCCCCAGCTTCTGCCAACCTAGGTGCTCGAAAACATGCAAGTGTGAGTAAATCAATAGATACCACTCTGGCAGCAAGGTAACACTGCTCCATTCAGTCATGCTGGCCACATGACCTTGGAGGTGTCTACAGACAATGCTGGCTCTTTGGCTTAGAAATGGAGGTGAGCACCAATCACCAGAGCCAGACATGACCGAACTTAATATCAGAGGAAAACCTTCACCTACCTTTACCTACTCTATCCTATCCCTATGCAAAATTCTTTTGGTTAGAGATACCATGTCTAGTTAGGCTTAAGAGGCTGGTGTTTGGAGATAGAATTGCTGATTTTTAGGATAGGTTTGAGCACTTTTGACTGAAGCCAGGAGAGGATTCACTGCTCCACTATGGAAGCCACTGACAGAAGCCTATCATGGGTCCCCTCATGAGAAGATTGACAATATGTGTCCCCGGAAATTATCTGGAATATCACCAGCACAGATTTCACCTGAAAAGGACACAATCCTTTCAGGGCATAAGCCTCACTCAAGTGTTTCCCAACCGCTGTGTTTCCCAACCGCTGTTCTGCGGCACACTAGTGTTCCGTGAGAGATCAGCTGGTGTGCCACAGAAAAACCTCTCTTCCCCCCCTTTCTTCCTAGTGTTCCCTGGGGGTGCCTTCCCCTCCCTCCCTCCCTCCCTCCCTCCCTCCTTCCTTCCTGCTGGCCTCTCCCTCTTGCCTGGCTCACCAGTGTAGTTGACCAGTAGGACCCTTTCCAGGGGCGGCACCGTGCCTTCTTCCCCCTCGCCCTCCATCGGCGGGTGGGCTTCCTGGGGGGTGCGGAGGCTTTGGGCGGCGCGGGGCTGGGCCAGGTCTGCGGGGAGGGCGGGCAGGCGGAGGCGCGGCCGGTCCCGGCAGAGCAGTGCCTCACCTCCCGCAGCGGGCCCTCTGCCCGGCCCGAGAGGAGCAGCGCCGAGCCCGGGGAGAGGAGCGCGGCCAGGCCGAGGTACACGGCCTGGCCCAGGCCCCGCAATGCCCCGTCACCACGCACAGGCTCCGGTCCAAGCCGTGTGCCTCCATCGCCCCCAAGAATCCAGGCAGCCAGGCAGGCAGGAGGGAAAAGAGGAAGGGGCCTGGGCCGAAAGGGGGCAAGGCCTAGGTGGAGGCCACAGCCCAAGTGACCAGGTGTGCCACAGCTCAAAAAAGGTTGGGAAACACTGATGTAATGTACAGAGGGTGTTATATGTATCCCTATGTCAATCTTTTTAAAATGGTAAACAGCAGCTGTGGCAGCAACCCCAGAATTAAAACCATAGTGGGAAAACAAGTGCATTACAAAACACATTTTCTCGTGTGCCAAAGTCTGCAACTCCTCACCAAGTTGCTCTTAGCCCTAGGATGGAAGCTTCCATCAAGGGGGTTTTTTTTTGACACCAATTAGTTTATGGATTTTAGTTCCCAGGGCTCCAAGAGAAAGAAAAACCAGATCTCCAAAGCAATAGCTACACCTACTGGTCAGATTCTAAATGGAAGATCTGACACTGCTCAGCTCTACTAATTACTGGGTTGTTGTAGGTTTTTCGGGCTATATAGCCCTGTTCTAGAAGCATTCTCTCCTGATGTTTCGCCTGCACCAATGGCAAGCATCCTCAGAGGTTGTGAGGTCTGAGGATGCTTGCCATAGATGCAGGCGAAACGTCAGGAGAGAATGCTTCTAGAACATGGCTATATAGCCCGAAAAACCTACAACTCAGTGATTCCAGCCATGAAAGCCTTTGACAATACATTCTACTAATTACTTTTGTAATGTTTTCAAATGAGATTTGTTCCTTCACAGCTGCCATTTGCCACACATTACAATCAATGTTTACATCAACCACCCAAGGCGTTTGCTAAATTTTAAGCATGCTTGGAGAGACCTGATAAACAGCAATGTCACTAGGGTTACTGCCACCCAGTGTGGTAACTTGTGATGTCACTTCCACGAACTTCCTTCCATTCCAAAGCAGACCACTAAGATCAGTGTTTCTCGACCTTCCTAATGCTGCGACCCCTTAATACAGCTCCTCATGTTGTGGTGACCGCTAACCATTATTTTCATTGCTACTTCATAACTGTATTTTTGAGGGGGGGGGGGTGATTTTGCCATTTGGAAGTTACTGGGATTTATAGTTCACCCACAATCAAAGAGCATTCTGAACTCACCAACAATGGAATTGAACCAAACTTGGCACAAAAAAACTCCCATGACCAACACCAAATACTGTAAGTGTTTGGTGGGCATTGACCTTGAGTTTGGGAGTTGTAGCTCACCTACATTGAGAGCACTATAGACTCAACAATGATGGATCTGGGCCACACTTGATACTAATCCTCAATATACCGAAATGTGAACACTGGTGGAGTTTGGGGAAAATAGATCTTGACATTTGGGAGTTGTAGTTGCTGGGATTTATAGTTCACCTACAATCAAACAGCCCCTTGATAGAACTGGGTGTAACTTCCTACACAGAACCTTGTGCCTTGAAGAGACTAGCTGGCGTGAGCCTCCATCCCACCTCACACACTCTCCCTCACCCACACATGTGCATCATGTTGCCATGCACCAAGCACACCTGCTCTCCCCTCCCCACTTCGAGTCTCAGAAACAACCCTCCCCTTGGCTGGGAGGCCTGCCAATCACCGCAGAGGAGAGCTTTAGGTGGGAGAATTCACAGAAGTCCCATCAAATACGGTCCACCCTCCTCCAAACTGCAGTAGAAGATAGAGTGGGTCATGGGGGCTCTGTGTGCCAAGTATGGTCTTTGTCGGTCTTTGTTGGGGGCCGCAGCGGTCTTGGGCAATGAGTAGAGGTAGTGGAAGTCCCATCATCCATGCTCCACCCTCCTCTAAACTGTAGAAGGATGGAGACTGGGTCATAGGGGCACAGGGTGCCAAGTATAGTCTTTATAGGTCTTTGTTCAGGGCTGCAGTGGTCTGTGGGAAATGAAGGCTTTGAAAGTACTACAGATCCCATAATCCATGGAGGTACCTCAAATCTCATCCATGGTCCACTCTCTTCCAAACAGCAGTAGAATGTAGAGTGGGTCATAGGGGCACTATGTGCCAAGTTTAGTCTTTATTGCTCTTGGTTGGGGGCACATTGGTCTGTGGGAAGTAAAGCATGTGAAAGTACTAAAAATCCCATAATCTGTGGTCCACCTCCCCTAAACCCCACCAGGATGTAAAGGGGGTAATGGGGGTTATGTGTGTGGTCTTGACCAGTCATTGGATGGGGGGGGGCGCAGTGGTTTCAGTACGTGAGTGAAGGTACTGCAACTCCCAACTTCCATGGTCCCTCCTCCTTCAAACTGCAGCAGCATGTAGAGTGGGTCATGGGGGCTCTGTGGGCCAAGTTTGGTCTTGATCTGTCACTGGATGAGGGTTGCAGTGGGCTCGGGAAGTGAGTGGAGGTACTTGAAATCCCATCATCCATGGTCCGCCCTACTCTAAACTGTAGTAGGATGTAGAGTGGTTAATGGGAGCACTGTGTGCCAAGTGTAGTCTTTATGGGTCTTTGTTCAGGGCCACAGTGGTCTGTGGGAAATGAAGGCTTTGAAAGTACTACAGATCCCATAATCCATGGAGGTACCTCAAGTCCCATGATCCATGGTCCTCCCTCCTCCAAACGGCAGTAGAAAGTAGCATGGGTCATAGGGGCTCTGTGTGCCAAGGTTGGTTACTGTTCATTCAGGTCATACACAATGTCACATTAACTGAGGCCTAGTCAGGAAAATCAAGTTAAGTAAGTCTTACTGTAAATTCAGGCTAAGGCCTAGCCAGGAGAATCAAGTTGAGGAAGCCTTACTGTCAATTGTGGCTGAGGCCTAGTTTGTATCAACCAAAGGAAGCCTTTTTGTGAAGTTCTCTCTCTGGCACCTTTGAGAGTTGGGATGTAGGAATGCTGGCCAATCAGAGCCGGTTTTGCAAATTCTCCCTCAGTGGCAACCAATCATGTTGTTTGAATGTAGAGGCTTGAATTCTTGGATGCTGGCCAATCAGAGTCCTTTATGCAAATACTCCCTCAGTGGCAACCAATCCCTTCTGTCTGGTGCCTTAGAATGTTGGAGTTCTGATGCTGGCCAATCAGAGTCCTTTATGCAAATAATCCCACAGTGGCAACCAATTGAAACGCTGCCACATATTCCTCCGCACCTCCCGCCCTCGGCAAACACTGACTTTTATTATATACATAGATAGATTTTGAGACATTTTGATCTGATGGTGTCACCTGGTGCAATCTGCACCACTTCAATCCTCCTAGTGATTCCACTGCTGATAAACATCTCATCTACTTTGACTTGATTTCCTTGGTCAATCCATTGCACATTTCATTGTGTGTTTGTGGGTGTGGAGGGGTGGTGGTTGAGAGATGATACATAAATGTTTTTAAATGTATTTCAAGTTTATATAAACACAATAATAAAATACTGGCTGATGGTTTATAATAAACAACAAGTTATTTTTCTTGGCACTAGCATAGTTAGCAACTGAATTAATTCTTCTAATTTAGCCGTTAATCAAAGGCCATGCCACACCATAAAATATAGAATGTATATTTTGTTTCCTATTTCTTTTACTCTCATCTGACAAAAGGGAGGCCATGGGAAAGCTCGCAATTACTCACTATCTTACAATGAAACATATTATACAGCTTTAAAAAAACAGCTTTTGAAACAGAACAGGAGCACCAAACCTACCAGG
Organism: Anolis apletophallus; assembly: GCA_030556195.1. Lineage (NCBI taxonomy): Eukaryota > Metazoa > Chordata > Lepidosauria > Squamata > Anolidae > Anolis > Anolis apletophallus. The sequence goes on along the minus strand of JARBWK010000009.1, from coordinate 18,849,508 downwards.
ATAAATCTAGATAAGCATTGAGTGCTTTTCGGGTGACGTGACCTAAATAGCCATTTTTCTCTGCCACAAATTTTGCCCAGCTGTAAATGAAAACAGTAGCATTAAAATTAAAACGTTGCACACACACTCTGAATGCCTAAATAGGAGCACATAAGAGGATGTCCTTCCCAGCATGCTGGGCCTCTCACATCTCTTTACACACTAACTCAGGGGTAGGGATCATGTCCCCTAAGACACCCACATGGTCCTTTTCTAAAAGGAACATCTCAGTGGGGATTATGTGTTTGGAATTTGCTTGGAGCACGGTTCTCTAACTCAGTGTTTCCCAACCAGTGTGCCGTGGCACACTAGTGTGCCGGGAGCGATCATCAGGTGTGCCGCGAGAGAAGCTCTCTGCCCCCCTTCCTTCCCCCCTCCTCCTGCCGAACATCTGCTGCTTGGGAGAGGAGGAGGAAGGTCCGGGCGGCGGCGAAGAAAAAGAAGAAGGGACCGGGGCGCTGTGGGAGAACTGAAGCCAGGGGGAGGGGCATGCCGTGGCCTGACTCCGCCCCCTCCCCTGGCTTCAGCATTCCCACAGCTTTGCCAGCCTTGAGGGGGCAGTGCCAAGCCAGCGGTGGCAGAGCCAGCACAATGCTGCCTTGGCACTGCCCCCTCAAGGCTGGCGAAGCTGTGAGAGAACTGAAGTTGGGGGGAGGGGAGGGGCATGGTGGGGCCTGGCTCCTCCCCCTCCCCCGGCTTCAGCACTCCCAGCAGCTGCTCCCAGTGTCATTTTGTGTCATTTTGGTTGGTGGTGTGCCCCCGGATTTTTTAAATGTTAAAAGTGTGCCGCGGCTCAAAAAAGGTTGGGAAACACTGCTCTAACCACCCATCTGCCATTTGTATTTTGGTCCAGAATTACATTTTCAGAAAAATAGACCCAACCATCTGGTCTTGTCTGGTTTTGTATTATCAAATTACATGTACTTATTCATCATATCAGGAGCAAACCAGGGGTTCAGTTGTAATGTATTTTAAAAAAACACACACACAAAGTTTAAAAGTTTGGCATTTTATTAAATGCCCTTTGACCAATAGCTGGCCACTTGGAGTGCCTCTGGTGTTGCTATAAGCAGGCCCGGATTACCCATAAGCCCAACCTAGGCCATGGCCTAGGGGCACAAGCCGGGGGCAGATCACGGACCAAAAAAAAATATGTTGAAATAAATAAAAACGCCGTGGCCAGCCCCTGGGGTCTCTTCCAACTCTCGGAGCTTGCGAATGCCAAGGGGGAGTTGGGTGTGTTGGTTGTGGGGAGGGTGCCTGGCTCTGTCCCCGGGTCCATTCCCAAGGACCTTGCCCTCTTCTCCCTCCCTCCCTTCCGGACATGGCCTCCTTTGCGAAGGGAGGGAGGAAGCAAATGGCATGCGGGCGGGCTCCCCGGCCTGGCTGGCCCCCTCCCTCCCTCTTTCCTGAGGAGGCTGTCCCCAGGGCCCTTGGCTGCTCTCTTGGCAGGTAAGGAGAAGGAGGCCAGGTGGGGGGCTCTGCTTCTTGGGAGGGAGGGAGGGAGAGAGAGAGAGAGAGCTTCCTGACTGTATGTGTGTGTGAGCTATTGTTCACCAGGGGAACTCTTTGCTTTTGTGCAAATAATGACCTTTACGAGTTTGTGTGTGTGTGTTCTGAATGGGTTGAGCTGGGGGAGTCCCGGGGGGAGGGTCTTACTTGCCGGAGTCTCCTCCAGGGCTGGTGAGTTACTCATGTCAGCCAGTCTTTCCTTGTGGCTTCTATCATCAAAACATGGGTGGGGAGAGTGGGTTCGGCTGCTGAAACGTGGATTTTGCGGGAGAGAGGGGACCCTTTTCGCTCTCGTTTGGCAACGGACCTGCCCTCTCTGGGAGCCTCCGCCTTTGAGTTCACATCTTTGGGGTGGGGGGCAGCCCAGGACCTTTGCAACCATAAGGCAGGCAGGGAGGGAGGGAGGAAGCTCCTCCAGAAGACTTGGGCCGAACGAGGGTCGGGGTCAAGGGTCAGGGTCCACGCCGGGGGGGGGGGAGTACATGTTCTCCACCGGGGGAGGGGGGGCTGGCTGTGGGCATGGCCTGCCCCTTGCCCTGCCAGGCGGGACTCTTCTGCCTTCCTGGCACACCAGCCAGGCATGGACGGACGGACACAGGGACGGAGGACACCCGCCCACCCACTCGCTTTGCCTCGACTCTCCTGTCCCGGCCCGGCCCCTGACTCTCGGCTGCCCGGGACACTCCTCCTTCCGCCTGGCTATGGGAAGCGCCTGCCGGAGCCTCCTGGTGCCCTTGGCCTTCCTGCTCTGCTGCCCAGCGGATAAGGAGGGCCCCCGGCCCTTTCCCGCAGGGGGGGGGAGGGTGCGTGCGGTAGAGGTTGGCTTAAAGGGGGTGTAATTCCAAAGTGTGGCCTAGGGTGCAAAAAGGTATTAATCCGGGCCTGGCTATAAGACGGTCCTCCGATGTGCATGTGGCAGGGCTCTGGCTGCATTGTAGTAAGTGGTTTGTGGTTTGCTCTTCTCCACACATACATATCATGGACTCCACTTTGTGGCCCCATTTCTTAAGGTTGGCTCTGCATCTTGTGGTGCCAGAGCTCAGTCTGTTCAGTGTTTTCCAAATTGCCCAGTCTTCTGTGTGTCCAGAAGCAACCCAAAATTACAGATAAGGGCTGCAATTTGGTGGCACAAAGGCCCATCCGTAGTTGCCCATCCCTGTTGTGCCTTGCCACCGATATTTGCAAGAGTTCACACTCAAGAAATATGGGGTGAATAACCTTTGCCTCTTTTGTGTGCCTCAAAGAAGTTGAGAACTGGGCGCCTCACTGCAGCTGCCAGTTTGTATGGGGATTTTGCGAGTGCCTTTCCTTCTCTCCCTGTCTCTATTTCAGTATGAAAGACGACGAAATGCATGAACAGGGGATGTTATTCAAGTTATATTCTTTACATAATAATCTCCCCTTTAAAATTAGACATTTTTTTGATACTCATAGCTTTATACTTTACTCACAGCACTGCCTTCTCAGGATCTCTGGGAAAGCTTGCTAAATTTCCTGTAATATAATGCTGAGAGCACCGCAATATTCCTTCCATGTGACCTCCTTCTGCTGCTTTATAGAAATAATCAGCAGCCGCAGTCTGTTTAAAACAATGGTAGAAATGTATATGTATATATTTGCTTACTTACTTTCCCACTTTTTAATAGCATGTGTACATATGGCAAAACTATGTCTCCAGGCATTGCAACAGAAGTTTTCCACTAGAATTATCACAGTTAATACAATTACAATTGAATATTAACAACTGAAATGACAACCAGGTCATCATTATACATGTCAGAAGTCAGGTACGAAAATATAATCAAAAAAACTAAAGAAAACAGGGGGATAAGGTTACCTGCAATCCAAGTTTGCTATCCACCCAATGAAGTATATATACACAATAACAATGAGTTACACAAACTCTCTGAAATAATAACTTGTATATTATACAAAAGGCAATGCGTTTTTCACAATAACGTAAGTTTTGACAATATCAGGGAAAATAGTCCATTATAAGTTCGCATTTCCAAAGTTCCAAAGTTCAGTTCTTATTGAATCATAACCAAAGTTCTTAGTAAATCATAACCAAGGTCCAAAACATCAAGGTCTAATTAATCCAAAGGCTCACGATAATCCTAGAGGTTTGTGCGATACGAAGCACCCAAATGGTCGACGGGAAACTTATCCATGAAGACCCATTCAATAACATCATAAGGTGCTCCCTGAGAGACTGGTCAGCACCTGCCACTGACACACTCCAAGTGATGAAAAGAGCACCTTATGATATATTGAATGGGCCTTGAAATAGCGGACTCGCGAAACGGGGTGGCCATGGGCAAACCTCCCGTCGACCCTCGCCTGTGAACCATTTGGGTGCTTCGTATCACACAAACCTCTAGGCTCTGCTTGTGAGTAGGGCTGAGGAGGACGCTGAATCTACAGCGTCTGAATGTAGTATGGAACTGGGTGGGGCTGAGAGTAACCTAAACGCTGGAGCAGGCAAAAAGAGGGCTGCAAGTGATTCCCGCAGGGAAAGTTTGGCACAAAGGAAGAGAGTACGGCAAATACTTATGACCCCTACTGATTCTGAGTCCTTTGAGGGTTTTCCCAGGGATGAGGAAAGTTCGTCAGAAGACAGTGATACCGAATTGGACTGGACTCAAGTAAAGGAAATTCAGGATGTGTGTGATGCAGACACCAGTAGTGATACTTTTCTGAGGTTTGATAGTGATAATGAGTGTCCCTCTGAAACCTCGGGGAATGAGTGGGATACGCTAAGTTTTGAAAGACGCTGGGGAACTTGGAGTTTCCTTGCGGCGAGCAAGGAGTTGTTCTTGGTATTCTGTTTGGTATCCTGATATCTTGCATTGTGTTCCTGATCCAGTTTACTCCTACAACCGTGTGTTCCTTGTGGCGGGGTTTGAACTCCGATGAACTTTCTCTCCTGTGGACCTTGGATTGTCTCCTCGTTTTTCCGTCTTTCTCCTGCCCACGACTCCAGACCGGTTATCGACTACGCTATTGGCTCAACCCTCTGAGGACGTCGCAGATGACATCTTTAGTTTGCTTTTGATCATTCCTTCAGCGATTTTTGGGCTTCTCCGTGGGTTTTGGCCGGTTAGGCTAGTTTTTGTTAGTCCCATTCCCATTTCTTGTACAATAAACTCTTTGTTATTCCTTTTTACTCTTGGGTTTGGCTTTAATTGGCATTTGCATCACGACAGTGCTCATATTGTGATTTGCTTGGGGGCAGGGGAAACAGCTAAATTATTTTATACTTGTACACAAATATTTTTTATACTCACATAATTTCGGCCAGTCTGTCCTGGATAAACTCCATCTAAATACAGGACGCCCAGATTGAAAGATGCTTCAGGGCTGCCCATAGCTTCAGCTTTTAACCAGTATTTTGCTGCTTTTACATAGTCTCTTCGAAAGTTATGATAATACCAGCCCAGGCCATTTACGGCCTGAGGTAGTCCCTATAGATAAAGAGTGGATAAAGAGGGCCATTTATAATAATAATAATAATAATAATAATAATAACAATATTCTGCCCTATCTTCCCAAGGGACTCAGAGTGGATTGCAGTATATACAAATGCCACCAACACAGGCAAACATACAATACCTTGATACAATTAACAGAAATTCACAGACAAACACAAAGGCAAAGGCTTTCCTTTCATCTCTGGCTTCTGGAGGCAGTGCTCAACTTCTGGCTCTGGGGGAAGTGTTCATCTCTATTGCCAAGTCAAGGACCCTGTGTGTTGTCTGTAAACTCCTCCTGGTCATGCGCCTAGCATGACTGCTGGGAGCGCCTGTTTGCCTTCCCTATTGATCTACTAGGTTGGCTGGGGCTAAAAACGGGAGATCATCCCTTCTGACAGATTTGCACTGCCAACCTTCAGGTTTTGCAGCTCAACAGTTTAACCCATTGCACCACCCGCAATTAGTCCAGTTGTGGAGAATTTCCAGTCACACTCTCCTTGGCTGGATGAACCAACACCTTGTGTAGAGACAATCAAAATATGTGCAAGCCATGCCAGTCCCCCCAGTTAAAACTCTAAGACATTTCTCACACTTCACATAGAATCCTGGAGTATCTCAGAGGACAAAATGCATTCATCTGGAAACTTTTACAGAAAGGTCACATGAATGGTTACACCTGTGAAAAACCTTTACCTTGACATTCTAACTTTCTACGGCTGGCATCCTGCTCATGGCATGCACAGATAAAGTTAATCTATGTACGCCTATTTTTGCTCACGAAAGGGGTTGCCTATGTACGCCTTATTTTTGCTCATCTGGGGAGGCCCTGCTCTCGCTCCCGTCAGCATCACAAATGCGGTTGGTGGGGACGAGAGACAGGGCCTTCTCGGCAGTGGCCCCTAGCCTATGGAACGCACTCCCAAATGAGATAACATCGACTCTATTTCTCCTGGCTTTCAGAAAAAAGTTAAAGTTGTGGCTCTGACCAGACCTTAGGGCAGCAGACGTAATTTGGAATTTGGGACATTGACTGGATTGGCGTAGTGGTAGATGACACTGTGTTTTGTTTGATGGCTTTAACTACTGATGTATATACTGATTTTTGAATGCCCAATGATTACAGCCTCTCCTAGCTTATCCATTCTTTCTCATGGATAAGAACCTTTCCCATCTTAATCACGCTCTGATGTTGAGCCACATGTGGCCCAGTATACACCTGTAAAATGTGGTAGGCATGATTAGGCTGAGTTTGTCTGACCATTCCCTTCACGCATAAAAGAGGGTAGAAAACCTAAATTGGTCCTGTTACAACACTCTGTGTTCACTTTTTGCTAGATGTTACCTTCGATGCTGCTTTTCTCATCAGTTGTAGAGCACGTCTTTTGTTCTTTTTCACACCTTGACCCTAAGCAACGACAAAAGTTCGTTTGAAGGATATGCAAAATGCTTTAGATTTCCTTATTCAAAAGTGACATTGGAGTTGGGTTTTTACAAATGGTTGTTCGGTGTCTTGGCAGAAATGAGTTTCATAGCCTATTCAAGTGCTGACTGATTTGCTATTGCAGTGGTTTCCAACCTGTGGGTTGAGAACCATTGGACTCTATTGCATGTCTATAGACATTATGTGAAGTTTCTTTCTCTCCCTGTACAAATCATTTTTCTTTATATAACAAGTCACCTTGTACAGCAAATCATTTTCTCCCTTAGGGGAACTTCTTAAAAGTTTGATGCTTTAGCAAGGACACCTGTATATACATACACAATTTTGGAGGGAAATAAGAAGGACAGGGGTTCTTCTAGCTTTCATCTACTTCAGTGATTTTCAACCAGTGTGCCGCAGAACACTAGTGTGCCGTGAGAGATTATCAGGTGTGCCGTGGGAAATTATTTTCGCACTTCATTCATATATAAACTATAAGGCGCATCTATCCCTTTAAGAAATGGAACCATAGCACTCTTGCGTCACCTAAGAAGTGATGCGAGAGTGCTATGGTCGCGCCATCTTGGATTCGCTCAGACGCGCCTAAGTAAACAAAGTTAGAGTTAGTGCTGCAGCTGCGCGTCAAGTGACCGTGGCAATTTGGGATCACAGGAAGACAAGTGAGTGAAAGTGATGGAGAAGTTTTTGAGAAGGGAAAATGCAAATGCCGAACCGGGCCCTGGACAAAATTATGACACAGATGAAGGCCCCAATATGAGTGGTGGACAAAAGAAAAAACTGACAGCTGTTGAGCAAGAACTTCGTGTGTGTCTTTCTACCATTTCTGCCAGGATATCTATTTTGTGTTCATCAAAACAGGCCCAGGTTTCACACTAAGTGAGTGTATAAATACATTTAAAAATGTATTAACTATATGTATTACTGTGTTCGAGTGTCATTTTGCGTCATTTTGGTTGGTGGTGTGCCCCAGGATTTTGTAAATGTAAAAAATGTGCCGCGGCTCAAAAAAGGTTGAAAATCACTGATCTACTTAGCTTTCATCTCCCAAATACCTGGTTGTTATTATGTGCCTTTAAGTCACATAACTAGGTTAGGAAAAAAATCACTGTTCCAAGCTCACCGTGTGAGATTTCCATGGCTGAGTGGAGATTCAAACCTCTACACCACATTCACTCTGTATCAAATACGTAGCAGATTACTATTTTAAATGGCAAGCCAATGCGCTTTAAAAGCTAACACAAATACAACCGTATCATACAAGCCTGCATACGCTTCCATATAAGAAAACTCCACTAACTTAAATGAGAGTCATTTCTATGGAAATCTAAAGAGGACATTATTTTGTTTCAAAATACATCTTTAAGGGATTACTGAATTGGAAAGACAGATTAGCAGCCCATGGAGAACCAGAGCAACGACTCAACAATCTTACACAATGAAAATACACTATATTTTTAAAAGTTATCTTACCTTGAATAAAACAATGGAATAATCATATAAGGATGTTGGGTCTCCTGTTTCCAAGGCACCCTTTGCATACCATTCTACAGCTGCTTTGTGATTTTTCCCAACTCCTTGCTGTCCCCAAAAGAGCATCTGCCCTAAACGTTGCTAAAACAAGGGGGGAGGGGAGTAAATAAGCCTCAAAGGTGAAATGTAAAAGTCAGTTACAGATGTCCCAACAAAAGCATATGCATGTTTTAATGGGGTCATGAGAAGTGCTCCAAATCAATGCAACTTGTGGACTTCTGCCTGTCCACAATCTAACATTTGCCAGTCCACAACAAGTTTACGGGGAAAACAGAGAAGATATAACCAATGGGTACAAATACAACACTGTCCCATTAGGGGGAAAATCCTCACTTGCAACATCAGATAGATAACCTGAGAAAACATGCTCTAAGTAGCTATGGGGACTGTCTGGCGGTGTAGATCCAACCACTTATTGCTATGGATGTGAATTTGAATCTCTTTCTGCCTGCCTTAAAATACACAGTAAGAATATAATCTCCCAGTTACTGCCTTGGATTATGGACTTACCTAAATGAACAAGAAATCCCCCCCAAAAACCCCACAAACAAACCCTGGACTAACTTTGAATCCAGAGCTAGTTATATAAACAATGCATGATGACTTCCAGTGAATATATCATTTTTTTCTGCCCTTAGCCCAACTTAGATCAGCTTTAGGCTAAGTCAGCGGATACTCTGGAGTTTGCAGGAAACTTGGAAGTATCTTAGGCTTCATGGCTATGTGGACAGCTGGATCAGATCTATTTTGGTTTAACGAATTGTCTAGATCAGTGTTTCCCAACCAGTGTGCCGTGGCACACTAGTGTGCTGTGAGCAATCATCAGGTGTGCCGTGGGAAATTGGAACCTCCAACACCCTTTCTTCCCCCTTCTGCCAAACACTTTTTCTTCTCCACTCGGGCTCCCTTCTTCCCAGCCTCACTCTGCTTGCTTTGCCTCGCTTTGCTCATGCTACTGCGGGAGGGGGGAGAGAGGAAGACGTGACCCATGCGGGCGCTACTGCGCAGACTCGCCCACGTCTTCCTCCCTCCCCTCCACAGTGCTCTCTGGATATAGGTGAACTACAACTCCAAAACTTAAGGTCAATGCCCACCAAACTCTTATAGTATTTTCTCTTGGTTATGGTAGTTCTGTGTGGGAAGTTTGATTCCATTCCATCATTGGTGGAGTTCAGAATGCTCTTTGAAGGCGGGTGAACTATAACTCCCAGCTGTTGAGCAAGACCTTCGTGTGTGTCTTTCTGCCATTCCTATAATTCACATTAGAATAAAGTAGTATATTCTTAACTATACACAATAACTAGTGCTATAAGTAATAATAAACAGTATGTCGCAAGATTTAAGTATGTATATTATTATTATCACTCAGTTAACACAGCAAGTATCGTCCACATTATTCAGACGCAAATAAACATTACAGTAACCGTGTAATACTTAGTGTTCTGTGGAGAGCCAAGGGTTGTGCATTCCCTTATTGTAAGTCCAAGTCCCAGATTACCGGATATAATCCGAATTAAGTCCTTTCTTGTAAAAGTCCCAGTAGCAATGTAGTTGAAAGTTTCAATTATGTGTATTGTAGAATTCCCAATTGCGCTGGTCTCCGATATATTATAGGGGAAATCCTTGGTAAACTCCCAAGTGGGGTTCCTTTGCTGGTATAAATCGGTACAAGAGTTCTGTGGACGCCTGACGGTATTACATAGAGCTCAACCGTTTTGAAAGGCTTCCTCAGAGGTCATCCAAAGGATCTATGTACATCTCAGGTGCAGGCAACATATACAAGCAGATTATCAATCTCATGAAATACAATTAGCGTGACCAAGCCATAGTGGGTCTATCGACCCGAAGGGCACGCCACCAACCAAAATGACACAAAATGACACTCTAACACAGTAATACATATAGTTAATATGTTTTTAAATGTATTTATACACTCAGTGTGAAACCTGGGCCTGTTTCAATGAAAACAACATAGACATCCCGGCAGGAATGGCAGAAAGACACACACGAAGGTCTTGCTCAACAGCTGGGAGTTATAGTTCACCCGCAATCAAAGAGCACTCTGAACTCCACTGATGATGGGATGGAATCAAACTTTCCTCACAGAACTACCATAACCAAGAAAAAATACTATAAGAGTTTGGTGGGCATTGACCTTGAGTTTTGGAGTTGTAGTTCGCCTATATCCAGAGAGCACTGTGGAGGGGAGGGAGGAAGACATGGGGCGAGTCTGCGCAGTAGCACCCGCACGGGTCACGTCTTCCTCCCTCCCCCCTCCCGCAGAAGCGGCAGCATGAGCAAAGTGAGACAAAGCAAGCAGAGCGAAGCTGGAAAGAGGGGAGCCCAAGTGGAGAAGAAAAAGTGTTCGGCAGGAGGGAGAAGAAAGGGTATTGGAGGTTCCAATTTCCCACGGCACACCTGATGATCGCTCACGGCACACTAGTGTGCCATGGCACACTGGTTGGGAAACACTGTACTCGACTATGAAACTGAATTATATGGAAGTGTAAATAGGGCCTGAGTCATATTACTGTTCCATGTAGCATGCCTACTATTATGTTTTATTGTGTTGTAAGCTTTCCAGGGTCCGATTTTCCAAAACACACGAACCAGCCAATTGGGAATAGCTTGGTCTTGACGAAGGGCCCTTCCACATGGTTATATAAGCCAGAATATCAAGGCAGATAATGCACAATATCAGCTTTGAACTGGGTTATCTGAGTCCATACTGCCATATAATCCAGTTCAATGTGAATTTTATACAGTTCTGTGGAAGGGGCCTAAGTTAAAGGAAGACTTCTTTTTTAGTTCAGGCCCAGATCAGCAACACTGAAGGCTGAAATGCATTGATGTTCTTTGCTACCTGTGCAGCTGCATCTCCTCTTTTAGCTTCATGTTTCAGCCACATGAAGAGATCCCCACTTTCTCTGGTCTGAGCTTTCAGTAATTCATCATCCTGTAGCCTTACGGGTTCTACAAATGCCTGAAACAAAAGGAATAAAACATTAAAATTATCCATTATCCATTTTTATGTTCCATACTAGTGCTCAACAGTTTCTTTTGTTTGCTTTTGGCTCTATGCTAAATTGATCAATGGTGAATAGTTAGCAGATACAGAATGATGCTAAACCTGGAAAGACCTGATATTACATGTTAAGGGAGCAATTGTGAATAGGTGTTCTCTTTTCACGTCTACTTTGGCCACTCAATCTGGGGCCAGTCCAGAGCCGTATCAAGTCATATGCATGCCACTGACTTATGCTTGAGGTTGACTTATACAAGAGTATTATGGTACTTTAAAATGATTTTGAAAGCACCGGGAATGTGGCGCAGCTGGCTAAGTGTCAGCTGCATAAGATCTCTCTGACCAGTAGGTCATGAGTTTGAGGCAGGTGCTCGACCTTAAGTGTAGCCTACTGTCGACCTTTGCAGCCCGAAAGACAGTTCGTTTGTCAAGTAGGAGACAAAGGTACCACATTAAAGTGGGGAGGCAAATTTTGACGGATTTATAAGGCCATAAAAAAAGAACTCCAGGAATCGCTGAGGAATGTGGAAGAACAACAAAGGGACGCTGGAAAATGCTGAGAGATGAGGAGTGCGTTAGCTCCCCCTGGTGGCCAGAAGTTTGCCTCTGTTCGTCTATATATGTCTATATATGTTGTGTATATATGTTGAACTGCAGGGATTGTCTGCAAGTATGTGTACTGTAATCCGATCTGAGTCCCCTTCGGGGTGAGAAGAGCAGAATATAAATAAAGTAAATAAATAAATAAAATACAATTCTGGTAACAGTTTTCTTTTACCTGGTCTCCTTCTGCAGTGTTTTGATCATGTGGCGTCTTGAAAGCAACATCACTATAGTAAGCATAGGACAGCTCCAGATCTTGGGGGTAATCATTAATGCCTTGGTAATGCTTATATCCAAGGTTCATTAGGGCCAATCTGTCACCTCCTTGAGCTGCAACCAAACTGTACAGCAGTCCCTGAAATGATTAATACATTGGAATGTAATCTTAAAAACAGCTCATGAAATCTGGCATTCGAAGCCTTAGGAAGATACCAGGAAGTCACCATCCTCTTCTTTTCTTTCTTTCTTATTATTTTCGTTCCCCTTTTTCCCTTTTCCCCTCCTCTCTCATCTCTTCCTTCCCTTTCCAATTTCTCTCTTCTTTTCTGTCTTGTGTGCCTTGTGTTGTTTTTAAATTGATAACTTCAATAAAGATTATTTTTTTAAAAAAATCTGGCATTCGAAAACACAGAGAGAATATCAACATGCTGCAGATGCTAGAGCAGGTCGATCGGTCATCAGGAAAACAGAAACATTTGCTCTTCTTTTCCTTTCTGTGTGGTCATTTGCATACCTCCTAAAACTGGAACACATGTAAACAAGCAATATTAGCAGGCCTGTAGCCAAGGGGGTTAAGCGTTTAACCATTGCCACCCAAAACGTCTCATGAATTTTAACTGGTTAACCAATTCATGAGTAAACCAGGTTTTTTAAAAACCTGAAACACTATATTTGGCCCACAGAGTCTGCTGGCTCCCATCCCATGACACAGAGCTACCTCCAGAAGGGCTCCATGGCACAAATGGAGAGGAACCGGGATATGCTGCTGTGACGGCAACACGGGAGGCTTCCTGTGTCGCATAGTGATCAATGGGGGGAAGCCAGGCAGTGGACCTTTCCAGCCGTGGGATGAAGTTTTGGGTAAGTTGGGCAATGCAGAGTGAGGGGTGACAGGTTCCAAATATCAGAACTAAAGAGCACAGGAAGGCTATTCAAAACAGCAAAAGAAACACCCACACTGGGTAACTAAGCATGCGGAAAGAATCTATTAAATGTCATAGAAAACCAAATGGACTTTATACAACTATTGGAATTGCATTAAATATGCTCCTCTATACTTTATGATCAAGATGATATTTATAAACCATATAGTTATAACACTTATAGCGGAAGTCCATATACATATATTGAAAGAGTCAGTACATACGTAGTCCTGGTATGATAGATCCAATGATAACTCAGGAGTGTAATATACTCAAAGTCAAAAATGTTTGTAGTCACTACTCTTATGTTTGCCTTCAGTGACTATGAACATTTTTGACTTTGAGTGTCGGAATCAGATGCCGCTTAACAGCCAGTCACAAGTAGGTGATAAAAAGAGTTTATTGTCCACTTAATCACTGTATCACCTAATTACCGTATTTTTTGCACCATAAGACGCACCTGCTAATAAGACGCACCTAGATTTTAGAAGAGGAAAATTGGGAAAAAATATTTTGAGCCAAAAAGTGGGCCCCGGCACTTGCCTGCTTGAAGCGCGGCCGGCCCACCTGGAAGGGGGGACCCTCCTCGGCGCCCTCCGCCATCCCTAAGCCTTTCCCTTGGCCGCCTCCTCCTCGGCCCCACCTCCTCCTCCGCCTCCTCCTCCTCAGTCGCCGCCCGCCGCCTACCTCTGCCTCCCTCGCTGCCTCCCTCCCTCGCTGCCTCCCTCCCTCCGCCGCCAGAGGTCCCAAGCGCCCCCCTTCGCTCCATAAGACGCGGCTGATTTTTCCTCCTACTTTGGGAGGAAAAAAACTGCGTCTTATGGTGCGAAAAATACGGTAACTAAACTTTAACTTTAAAATAGCCTTCTTCGGCACAAAACAAACATTCTTTAAGCAGTCATTAACAAGATAAACACAAAAGCAGTAGGATTTAATGCAGCGTCTGTAGGCAGTCCTGGTCTTTACGAATAGGCAGTCCAAAAGGTTTGAGCTTCAAATGTTGTTATGGATACCGGGTCAAAACAGGGAGAAGGCAAGCCGAATGTCCACAGCAGAGTAGATCAAAGCAGTTCAAACCACACCAAAACATGGTACGGGCAGCAGTGAATTTACTCCGTACAGGATACAAGATACAAGGCAGAAGTCCCAAACATAACACCTTGCCTGCTGCAAAGTGAAACGTCTCCAAGCCCACATTTTACTAGTCTTCCACTTCGGACCCACCCGAACTTGACAACGCCTCTTCATTAACAGGCTCAGCTGCTATTGTCCCCGCAGCTGCAAACCCTCTCCAATTGTACCATCTTCAATTGGATCTCCCCAACAGTTATCAGGATAGCCTGACAGCCATTCTGTATCATCAGAGAACCCTAAAAAGGTGTCACTGCTTGTGGGTTCCTCACAAACAGCCTGGACCTCCCTCACCCTGGCCCAATCCAGCTCTTCACCCAAAGAATTCTCTTTACTCTGACTCCCATCCTCCCCAGGGAAGCCCTCAAAACTATCCTCATCAGTAGGCTCTGTAAGTATTTGTCTTATTCTCTTGCATTGAGAGATCTCCTCTGCAATTTGTTCTCGGGTAAGCCTTTTGCTTCCCCTTTGAGGCATAGAATAGCTCTCATCAGCCCCACCCAGTTCCATACTACTGCTAGATGCTGAAGAATCTGCCCCACCCAAGTCTCTAGTACCAGGAGCAACAAGAGCCTCAGGCTCTACTACAACATTGAGTATATTACACTCCTGAGTTATCACTGGATCTATCATACCAGGACTGCGTATGTACTGACTCTTTCAATATATGTATATGGACTTCCACTATAATTGTTATAAGTGTTATAACTATATGGTTTATAAATATCATCTTGATCATAAAAGTATAGAGGAGCACATTTAATGCAATTCCAATAGTTGTATAAAGTCCATTTGGTTTTTATGACATTTAATAGATTCTTTCTGCTTCCTTCGGTTCCAAATATCCCCTGCCAGGCACGATCTGTGGCAATTCTGGCGGATAATGCGATAAGGCCGTCAATCAAGCAATCCTTGGTCAAAAGAGTAACATTTACATATTTACCTGAAGTGGATCTGTAGCCACACCTAGTCCTATTTCAAAGATAACACCAAGAACATAGGAAGCTCTGTGATATCCCAAACAGCTGGAATCCATCAGGGATTGGAGAGAAGAGTTTACATAATGTAGACCATCATCCTTGGATAGATTTTGAAAAGCTGTCACAAATAACTTGCGCCCAGATATAGCTGATGATTAAATGAAGTCTTGATTAGATAGTTCCAGTCTCACAACAGCTTTTACTGCTGAAAATGTTGATGGATTATTCTTATATACTGTCATGATGTAAACAATATTTTTATATTATTGAGTCTTACATCACATCAAAGCAAACAAATGGGGTTTGGGCGTATAATATTTTCCTTGGAGCCACTAGGAGAAGCAGCCACGTCTTCTGCAATCATAAATACAGGCAGTCCCTGAGTTACAAACATCCAACTTACATATGACTCATAGTTAAGAACAGGGCTGAGGCAACAGGAAGTGAGAAAAATCGACCCCTCAGAAGGGAAATTCACTCCTGAAAGAGTTAAAGGGGACTCAACTAAAGCTTCATCACCAATCCTTCTTTCCACAACAAGCCATTGTTAAAAAATCCAATTCTCACAGGGACAGAAAGTGAGATGAAATCTTCTGAACAGGGGCACACACAACAAAACAAACACCATGGGGGTGTTAACTCTTCCCTATGCTATCCAAAGCTTCCAGTTCCTTGAAGCCGTTACTGGTTGGCTGCGGGCCAGTAGATTGAGGGTGAATCCAGCAAAAACTGAGATACTGTGGCTGGGTCGCGCGGTGGGTGGGGAAGTCCGACTGCCTAGTTTGGATGTCAAGGCATTATGCCCGGCATCCTCAGTAAAGAGCCCTGGGGTTGTCTTAGACCCGTTGCTGATGGTGGAGCCCAGGTCTCCACCGTCAGCAAAACCGCTTTCTTCCATCTGCGGCAAGCTAGGCGTCTGGCCCCCTACTTATCCAGAGACGACCTGGACGCGGTGCTCCAAGCCACGGTCATCTCGAGACTGGACTACTGTAACGCCCTTTACATTGGCCTGCCCTAGTCAGTGATCCGGAAACTAAAGCTCATCCAGAATGCCGCTGCCCGACTTCTCACTGGGACTCCAGTGAGATGTCACATAACACCTATTCTCCAGCAGCTCCATTGGCTTCCGGTCGAGCACCGGATCACCTTCAAGGTGATGGTGTTAACATCACCTTGCATGGTCTGGGGCCGCTGTATCTGAGGGACCGTCTCTTCCCCTACCAACTCCAGAGGTCACTTCGATCCGAACAAATGAATCTCCTGGAAGTGCCAACTTTTAAAGCAATTCCTCACATCGACCCGGCGCAGAGCCTTTTCTGTAGTAGCGCCGTCAATCTGGAACACCCTTCCAAGTGATGTGCGGGCCTGGCATAATCTACTCTCTTTCCGCAAGGCCTGCAAGACCCACCTTTTCCGGCTAGCCTTTGATCGCTAAGCTGGAAAATCTTTATTGGTCTAGTTTAATATGTTGTTTTTACTCCTGTGATGCTTTTATATGTTTGTAAGCCGTTCCGAGCCCTCGGGCAGTGGCGGCGTACAAGTCTAAATAATAAAAAATAATAAATAGATAAATAAATAAATAAATTTTGACTAGATACACATTAAAAATGCACCTGTTCCTATTTATATGCAAATTCAATTTAAGGACAAACCTACAGAACCTATCTTGTTTGTAACTTGGGGATTACTTGTATAGAAATCAGCTTTTCTCCCTAAAGCTTTTGTTATAAAACTGTGGTTCAGGATAAACCAGTGATCACACCAGTGATCCCCGAGACCATAATGAAAATGATAGAAATGCAGAAATTTCTTTCAGATATGTAGGAAGTTTTGGAAATGATATTTTTAAATATGTCCAACTAAGAACGTTTGGATTGAAGGCCTATCAAGGTAAGCATTTTTTCCTTAAATTGACCACCCTGATAACTATGGGGCGTCTGTAGGGTTGCCATATGTCCCTTATTCTAAGGGACGTCCCTTATTTTGGCCCTAAAATTTGTGTCCCTTTTTTTCAGGCCCTGTCCCCTATTTTTGACTAGCAGGACAGGACTGAGCGGGGTTGACCAGAGGAAGGTGTGTGCTGTGGTTTCCACGGCAATGCCTGCCCGGGGATTCCAACCCGCAGGGCAGCCTGCGTCCCCGTTGGAAGGAAGAGGCGATACAGGACTTTTTCAAAGTACAGTAGACTAATTAACCACTACCCAAGGGGAATGTTGGATCATGTTGGATAAAGATAGTCTCTGGTTGCTTGAGAGTTACTCTTAAAATAGGCCTAGCTGTGCATCCCAATACTATACAATGCTGTGTATCCCATACTATACTATACCATTAACTATTGACATAATAATCATGAAGATGTACTGTCTTATAAAATTTATTTTATTTTAATGTTTAGACAGTGCCCAGCAAAGTCAAGTACTAAATACAGATGGAGAAAATTAGGTAGTCCTAATAATGTTTTTTTTCTGCATGACAAAACATGCAGAAACATACCATGTACTGTTAAGAGGGTGTAAGTCTGTTTCTTTTGTGAGTTTCAATCACTATCTTATTCTGTTAATAAAACTATTTCTACCTAATGTTTGAGTTTCAAGTTTTTAATGAAGTGTCCCTTATTTTTGTGAAAAATCCCGTAAATGTCCCTTATTTCTTATATCAAAAAGTGGCAACCCTAGGCGTCTGCAAGAGGGACATGAACCCAACAGCACCCTTCCCTTTGTGTTCCCCAACCATTGGTATTCAATGGCACACTACCCTGAAATTGAAGATAGCCCTCCTGGTTTCCCTCAAGCCTTTTGGATTTTAAGTAACCATCCACTGAAACTGAAAATGTGCACAGGCAAGATAGTGGCCACACTATCCACAGTTTAATGTACCCTGTGAAGAAATATATTACCTTCAGGCAACAGTCTGGACATGCTGTGTTTTCCCATTAGTTCTTTTTCCCAGCGGAACTCAGCACACTTGGGATCCCTTCCATATTTGCTTTTCATTTCCAAATAATAGTTGTCATGAATACCTGAAGAAAGTGAAACTGAATCACTCTGCTTGTCAATAACAAAAACCCTTCATGGTCATTTCCTTCTGGTTTAAGATGGTGTTAAACTAGGTTAGTTTTAGAGTGCTTGACACTATGGGCATAACTACACTAGAGACTGGGTCCACATTGTCCTATTTTGATCCGAGCTATATGGTCAATTTATTTTAGACCCATATAATGCAGTGTCAATACAGTTAAACTGCATTATATAGGACCATACTGACCATATAATGTAATTACAAGCTGAGCCATATGAAACACAAAAACCAATTTAATGAAATGAAACATATTATCTCATAAATGTGCTAGGGATAGCAGTTTTAAGCTTGTTTACCAATAATTTCCCCTTCCATAGAACAGTAGTTCTGTAACTGAACATATTTTTATTGATTACATTTATATCCCAACTAGCTTGGGGACCCGGCGGTGCCCGGGTCATTTGAGAAGTGCAGCAAGATGTAGAGTGGGTCATGGGGGCTCTGTGTGCCAAGTTTGGTCTTGATCCATCATTATTGGGAGTTACAGTGGTATCATGAAATTACTGAAGAACATAAGAACATAAGAAGAGCCATGCTGAATCAGGCCTCAGCCCATCTAGTCCAGCATTCTGTGTCACACAGTGGCCCACTAGTTGTACACAGGGATCTCTAGCAGAAAGGAGGGCAAAGGTAGTGGAAGTCCAATCATCTCTGGTCCACCCTCCCCCAAAGTGTAGTAGGATGTAGATTGGGTCATGGGAATCTGTGTGCTAAGTTTGGTCTGTATTGGTGAATGGATGAGGGTTGCATTGTTTTTAGGAAGTGAATGAAGGTACTTCAAGTCCCATCATCCGTGGTCCACCCTCCTCCAAACTGCACCAGGATGTAGAGTGGGTCATGGGGGCTGTGTGTGCTAAGTGTGGTCTGTATTGGTCCTTTTTGGTGGCCTCAGTGGAACTGTGGGAACTAAAGTGTTTGAAAGTACTACAAATCCCATAATCCGTGGGTCATGTCCCCCGAACTGCACCAGGACGTAAAGGGGGTTAGGGGGGCTATGTGTACCAAGTTTGGTGCAGGTCCATCACCCGCCCTGGTCGCTGTGGCCTGTAAAAGTGGCTGCCACATATCCGCCCTTCCGCCCTTCCGCCCTTCCGCCCTCCCACCCTCCCGCCCTCCGCACACATACATACAAACATTCCGCTTTATAAAGGTATACAGATATTTGGCACTTAGAGCATCCTGTGTTTAATTAGTCTTATCTGTTTATTAATTTGTTTGCTGTTATGCACCTTTTACCGCTGAGCAAATTGCATTTCTGGACTGTTATAAAGTTTTGATTGAGTGTCAAGTCATAATAAAAGCTTGCCTAATTAAAATATCTTAAAAAGATCAGGGCTGCATAATTAAGAAACATTGCTCAGTTCAGTAATTTATTGTTATTATTTGCTGACTAGTCAGCTTCAACTAATGGAGATTATAAGGCTGAGAGCTGTCCGTAAGCTTTCATTTAGTAATAATGCTGTTTCATTTCATTAGTAGTAATGCTAATTCTGCAGCAGCTGCAGAGCTGTTTGGGTTGGAAGTCAGCCTGAAGAAAATGGAAGTCCTCTACCAGCCTGCACCAAAGGAAGAACACCATCATCCCCACGTCAGCATAGGCACATCTGTGCTTAAGTCCGTTCAGCAGTTCACCTATCTGGGAAGCATCATCTCTTCAGACGCCAAGATTGACAAAGAGATAGATTACAGATTATCAAAGGCATATAGTACATTTGGAATGCTTCACAAAAGAGTCTGGAGCAACAAGCACCTGAGGCAAAGCACCAAAATCAGTGTGTACAGAGCTATCGTACTGTCTATTCTCCTCTATGGGTCTGAAACATGGGTCACCTATCGCCAACACCTACGACTCCTCGAACGCTTTCATCAGCGCTGTCTTCGCATAATCCTAAATATACACTGGACCGACTGTGACGAATGTTGCTGTCCTTGAGCAAGCAGGGGTCACCAACATTGAGGCCAAAACACACATCCTTCACATCATGTCAGGTTTGGCCCCACTAAAGGGCGACCTTTACACTTACACGTTGGCTCTTCTTCACCTTGTGTCAGTGTGAATCCATACTTGGATGCTATCCTCTGGAGCGCTGGGCATTTCTGATGGTAAGCATCAATCCTTTTCAAAACTTCATTGCTGAAGGAAGGGTTCAAAATCTGGAAGAGAAATCTGGTTTGTCAATACTGGCAGCTAAAGCAATGTCAACATACAGTATCTTTACTCGGGAAGTCTTTGGAGAGAATAAAAACAGGGTGTTTGGGGGGAAATAAACTCGGTATAGATTTGGATATCTTTATACTGGAAAACAAAAGCATTGTTTTAAAATATAGCTCTCGTACAATCCAGCTGTCTACTGCAAAAATCAGCAAGGCTCCCAAACAGCAGAGTCACAAAGAGATTATTTATTTATTTACCTTATTTATATTCCGCTCTTCTCAGGGCGGATTACAATGAACACATATAGGTATGCATGCAATGCCTTTTGGACCAACAGACAGAGAAACAGATAGAGGCTTTTTAAAAAAAAAACTGGCCACCAAGGGGAGCTGTCGCACTCCTTCATTTCTCAGCATCCTCACCGAGCTTTCCTGGATATCTTATGGCCTTGTAAATGAGTTAAATTTTGCCTCCCCACTATGTGGTGTCTTAACAGATGCAACAGACGTACTTGACAGATGCAACTGTCTTTTGCACTGCAAAGGTCGACAACAGGCTACACAAATAGGTTGAGAGCCCAGCTCGACCCAGGCAGGCCTCGAACTCATGACATTCTGGTCAGAGAGATCTTATGCAGCTGACACTCAGCCAGCTGCGCCACATTGCCGGTGCACAGATGTGATGACTCGCCACCTACAGCTAGCGTCTTCACTTGAGGATCTTTTCTTTTTAATCAAACTGCCACCAATCTGTAATGGAGGCGTACTTCTTTATAAAGTCTCAAAACTTAAGTCCACTAAGTTGTAGAGGTAGATTTAACACCAACGTAGACTTTCAAGCTGCCACCATAACAATCCTGGCCACCCGATGTGAGGGGTTTATTTTGAGGCTTGTGTTTTGAAATGGTGTCACAGAGAGATTTGTAAGGAGGAACTTCAACAGTTTATTTTTAACAACAGTGTGGAGGTTTCAAAGTATTCAGAGCTTAGTTGGTTACAGTAACTTCATTGAGGTACAGATCTTAAGGTTTCTTATTCCCTAAACACAATGTTTGATTGTATCTCTTTAAACACTAAATCAATAGAACTATAGATATTTTGCCTCAATAGGCTTCCTATCTATATATTATGTTAGCTTCCCAGCCTAACCTATAAACAGTGCTTCCTATAGGCTTTCTAAGCCTAACTGCCTTTCTGCAGTATCTAAAACCAGCCTTTTTTATTTCCCTCAGAAAAGACAACAGCAACTCTTCAAATTGCTACCAGCTAGTCTAACTGCATCTGACTAACTGACTCCAGAAATTCAAACTTGGACCTGCTAAAGCCAGTGTTAGGCTCCGCCTCCTGTTGTTATGGCAACCGAACATCTCAGAGGCTGTGTACTTTAATATTCCCCGTTATCCCTTTGTAGTCTGTTTAGCATATAACAATCTAATACAATACAAATGTAATAATACAAACCACACATTTAACCATAAAATAAATACAAAACCCTCAATACATATAGTGACTTCACTACAACAGATAACACTTTATCTGTGTCTATTTTATTTACCACTAGCTGTACCCACTACGTGATGCTGTGGGCAACCTTCCCTCCCTCTTTCTCTTCTCATTTCTTTCTCTCTTTCCATTCTTCCCTCTTTCCTCCCTTCCCTTTTTTCTTTCATTCTCTCCTTCCTCCCTTCTCTTCCTCTTCCCTTCCTCCCCCTTTCTTTTCTCTTCCTCTTTCTGCCCTTTCTTCCTTTTCTACCTATTCTTGGGCTACAACTCCTAGAAGTCCTCCTGATCAAGCTACTTACCTACCTACCTATCTCTATCTAATCTATATATCTTATCTATGTATCTGGAGGACTGCTGGGAGTTGCAGTCCAGGAATAGGAAATTGGGAATATGCAGGGATTGGGATGCTCTCACAGAAATCCAAGGAGACGAAAGCTTGCAGATTGGAAGCTGTGCATTTGGATCACCCTCCTCTCCTAAATGGCCTGGACTAGTGGATGCTGGAAGCTATAGTCCACAAGAGAGTGTGAATATGCTATTATGTGTTTTGTTTGCCAGGGGGAGTCATTTTGTGCATGCGCTGTAGCATCTTCTTGCCACAGTGGAAGGGGCTTTTTAAGTCCCTTCCACTGTGTTTTTATGAGTGATGGTCACTCATTGGCCTGATAAGTATGATGTGTCCAAATTTCATGTTAATTCGTCCAGTGGTTTTTGAGTTATGTGTGTCCCACAAACAAATATTACATTTTTATTTATATATATTTATTTGTACTTTTTAGCTCAAAATTGTGTCTTCGCACAATCCTAAATATACACTGGACCGACTATGTGACTAATGTTGCTGTCCTTGAGCAAGCAGGGATCACCAGCGTTGAGGCCATGCTATGGAGAACACAGCTGTGCTGGGCAGGGCACGTCTCTAGGATGGAGGACCACCACCTCCCAAAGATACTACTCTATGGTGAACTCGCCATGGGTCAGTGCAAGAGAGGCGCCCCAGAAAAAGATATAAGGACTCCTGAAACAACATCTCAGGCTCGGCCAGAATGATCATCAACGATGGTCCACCCTGGCCTCACATCGGGAGGCATGGAGATGCACTATCCACAATGCTGCGGCCTCTTTCGAGAAGACATGCTGAACAGGTCTCGAAGAAAAACGACAACGCAGAAAGAACCACAACTTGGAAACAACATCACCCAAGGAGACTTTCCGCTGTGCTTTCTGCAACTAAACTTGCCTATCTCAGATTGGCCTTTTTAGTCATCAACGCGCTTGTAAAAAGCGTGGGATGGGTCCTTCCTAAGAATCTTCGTTTGCGAAAAGTAATGCCGAGATCTAACAGTACTTTTTAGCTCATAGTACATCTTATACACTCACTCACTCACCCTTTCAGTCTCGAGGCTATGTAAACGATAGTATTTTACTGTTCCAAAGTATCCCTCGATGCCAGGTGAATATGCGCTGCCTCCCAAAGCTAAATATCCAGACGTGTCATTGTAATAAAAATCCTCTCTAAAACTAAAAAAGAAAGAAATATAAATAGTTTGAAAATTGATCTGTACAGTTCCACATTATTTATGCAATGGTAGTCTTAAAGAACACATGCTAAAATACCCCACATTGTCTCTTAATAACACTGAAATAAAGAGCCAGATCACGGAATGGGATTCATCTAAAAAGAAATATTACAGATCTGTAGCTGTAAATTTGAGCGAAGGGAGGTTGTTCTTACTGAAATGCTTCATGCTGATGAATTTTCAGGTTTGTTCCAACACTGCGTATTTCTATCTGAAAAGAAAAACATGTAGTATTAGTTCTGACATAGTGATACTAAAAATTATCTATACTTTGATGACAAAGCTGATTATTAAGAAGAACCCGTAAAGAACTCAATAGCGTTCTTTGTGGATAATCACTATTACAGAGTTAAGAGTTAATGTGGAGCCAGATAGTTGGACCAGGTCATGGGCTAATTGGCCTTGCCACCTCTAGGTAGAAGTAAACAAAGGACTAAGGAACTTTTGCACTTGTTTGAATGTAAAAAAAAATTCAGATCCCTCTGTTGGCTTCTTTCTACCATGTCAACACACTACATGGTGAACAAGTCAGTCATGCCATGATGTAATGCCATCCATTGCACAGTAAGCATCCCCAACACCAGGTTGTTGTAGGTTTTTTGGGCTATATGGCCATGTTCTAGAAGCATTCTCTCCTGATGTTTCACCTGCATCTATGGCAGACATCTTCAGAGGTTGTGAGGCACCGGGTATGTGGCGCAGCTGGCTAAGTGTCAGATGCATAAGATCTCTTTGACCAATAGGTCATGAGTTCGAGGCCTGCCCGGGTCAAGGTGGGTGCTCGACCTTTAAGTGTAGCCTGCTGTTGACCTGTGCAGCCCGAAAGACAGTTGCATCTGTCAAGTAGGAGATAAAGGGACCACATTAAGTGGGGAGGCAAATTTTGACTGAATTATGAGGCCATTCAAGAACTCCAGGAAGGCTGAGGAATGTGGAAGGAACAACAAGGGACACTGGGAACGCTGAGAGATGAGGAGTGTGTCAGCTCCCCCTGGTGGTCAGAGTTTGCCTCTGTTCGTCTATATGTGTGTATGTGGAAATGGCAGGGATTGTCTGCTAAGTATGTGTACCTGTAATCCGCTCTGAGTCCCCTTTGGGGTGAGAAGAGCGGAATATAAATAAAGTGTATTATTATTACTATTATCACTAGCTGTACCCGGCACGCCTTGCTGTGCCCTATTTAGGAGATGCGAGAAAGTCTGAGTATGTAAGGGTTGGAATTGTTAGTTATGGTGTTGTTGTGGCCCTGGCTGTGTCGTTGTGGGTTGTTCTGGTGGGTGGGATGTTGAAGTCCTGGGGAGTTGTTGGTGTGTGGTGTTGCTGGCGTTCTGCATTGCTTGTGGATATACAATGTTTTTTGTCTTTCCGTCTGCTGTGTTGATGTAGAGGTTGATGCTTGGAAGTTAACTTTGGAAGTGAGTGGAGGTACTTGAAATCCCATTATCCATGGTGTGTCCTCCTCTGAACTGCAGTGGGATGGAGTGTGGGTCATGGGGGGCATTGTGTGCCAAGTTTGGTCTTTATCGGTCTTGGTTCTGGGCCACAGTGGTCTGTGGGGAATGATGGGTTTTGAAGTAGTACAAATCCCATTATCCATGGAGGTACTTCAAGTCCCATAATTCATGGTCCACCCTCCTCCAAACTGTAGTAGAATGTAGCGTGGGTCATAGGGGCTCTGTGTGCCAAGGTAGGTTACTGTAAATTCAGGCCATACGCAATGTCCAATGAGCTGAGGCGTAGTCGGGAGAATCAAGTTAATGAAGCCTTACTGTCAATTCAGAGCATAAACAGCATTCCATTAAGTGAGGCCTAGTCAGGGAAATTAAGTTAATGAAGCCTTACTGTCAATTTTGGGCGTGGTCTGTGATTTGTAGGGGTGTAAATTTTCTATGGGTAGTGATTTGGGTGTTTGTGCCTCAGCCCTTTGCCTTATCCTCCTCTGACTGTTTATTATGGGTTGGAATGTTCATGTTGGCTGGCCAGTGCAGGAGTTGTGCAAATCCGCCCTTATTGGCAGGCAATCATGTTGTCAGAACGTAGAGGCTGGGAGAGTCGTTGGCAGCCCCGGAGGATGCTGGGAAATGTAGTTGTTTTTTTACTCATTATTTTGGGGGCCTTTTAGGTTTTTGGGGGGGAAGTTTCTTTGCTACAAACATACCTTGCTTGAGGCCTATTTCTGTTGGCAAGTTTGGTGTTTCTGCGTTGTAAGGTTTCTCTGTTTGGGACTGTCGTTCCATGATGGGAACCCCTTTATATAATAGATTACAACCTCTGAGGATGCCTGTCATAGATGCAGGTAAAACGTCAGGAGAGAATGCCTCTAGAACAGTGATTCCCAAACTTTTTTTGGCCTACCGCCCCCTTTCCAGAAAAAAATTTACTCACCGCCCCCCTAGAATTTTTTTTAAAAAATTAATAGCAATTAAACAGATATATGTATTAATGCAGTGGTTCTCAACCTTTCTAATGCCATGATCCCTAAATAAGGTTCCTCATGTTGTGGTGACCCCCAACCCGTATTTTCGTTGCTACTTCATAAATAATTTTGTTACTTTTATGAATTCTAATCCAAATATCTAATATGCAGGTTAAAGCGAAGGGGGCGGGGCCAAAGAAGAGGGCCATGCGACCCCTCCTAAATGGCCAATTGTTCACCGCCCCCTTAAAGGGGTTCACTGCCGCCCAAATTCCCCTGAGCCTCCCACCGCCTCCTTGGATTGCGTCACCGCCCACCAGGGGGTGGTACCGCCCACTTTGAGAATAAGTGTTCTAGAACAGTGTTTCCCAAACAGTGTGCCATGGCACACTAGTGTGCCGTTAGTGATCATCAGGTGTGCCGTGGGTAACTGGAACCTCCAATACCCTTTCTTCCCCCTCCTGCCCACAGTGCTCTCTGGGTGTAGGTGAACTACAACTTCCAAACTCAAGGTCAATTCCCAAGCAAACCCTTTCAGTACTTTCTGTTGGTAATGAGAGTTCAATATGCCAAGTTTGGTTCAATTCCATTGTTGCAAGAGTTCAGGATGCTCTTTGTGTGTTAACTATAAATCCCAGAAACTGTAACTCCCAAATGTCAAGGTCTATTTTCCCCAAACTCCATCTGTGTTCACATTTGGGCATATTGAGTATTCATGCCAAGTTTGGTCCTGATCCAACATTGTTTGAGTCCATAGTGCTCTCTGGATAACTTTTCCAAGCTGTGGGTGCTCTCTGGATATAGGTGAACTACAACTCCAAAACCCAAAGTCAATGCCCACCAAACTCTTATAGTATTTTCTCTTGGTTATGGGAGTTCTGTGTGGGAAGTTTGTGTCTTTCTGCCATTCCTGCCAGGATGTCTATGTTGTGTTTATCGAAACAGGCCCAGATTTCACACTGAGTGTATAAATACATTTAAAAACATATTAACTATATGTATTACTATGTTAGAGTGTCATTTTGTGTCGTTTTGGTTGGTGGTGTGCCCCAGGATTTTGTAAATGTAAAAAATGTGCCACGGCTCAAAAAAGGTTGAAAAACACTGCTCTAGAACAACCCAGTGATTCCAGCCATGAAAGCCTTTGGCAATACATCCCCAACACCACTAGAGAATCCAATAGATATATGTTGTTCCAATTAAAATGATGTAGGAATCCATGCATCCATATATTTATTTATTTATTTATTTACTTTGCTTCTAGACCGCCTTTCTCAGCCCGAAGGCGACTCGAGGCGGTGTACAACAGCAAAAACTGCTCAAGACAAACATATCAACAATTATCAATACAATACAATTCCAACAGATACAAATTAGCATTCAACGTTAAAAACATAATATCAGCGTCTCATTAATTAAATCAACTTCCAATTGCATCGTCGTCGTTCCTTAGGTCTCAATTTGACAATCATATTACATCTGCAAATGCCCGGTCAAATAGCCAGGTCTTAACCTTCCTCCGAAATGTCAGGAGGGAGGGGGCTAATCTGATGTCATTTGGAAGGGCGTTCCAAAGCCGAGGAGCCACCACTGAAAAGGCCCTGTCTCTCGTCCTCACCAATCGTGCCTGCGAAGCAGGCGGGACCGAGAGCAGGGCCTGTCCGGATGATCTTAAGCATCTTGAAGGTTCATAGGAAGAGATGCGTTCAGACATGTAAGTTGGACGAGAACCATTAAGGGCTTTAAAGGCCAAAGCCAGCACTTTGAATTGTGCCCGGTAGCAAACTGGTAGCCAGTGGAGCTGGCACAACAGAGGTGTTGTGTGCTCCCTGAGTGCCGCTCCTGTTATCAACCTGGCTGCTGTCCGTTGAACCAGTTGAAGCTTCCGAGCAGTCTTCAAAGGCAGTCCCACGTAGAGGGCGTTGCAGTAATCTATACGGGATGTAACCAGAGCGTGGACTACTGTGGACTACCGTGGCCAAGCCAGACTTCCCAAGGTACGGGCGCAGTTGGCGCGCAAGTTTTAGCTGTGCGAATGCTCCCCTGGTCACCGCTGAAACCTGGGGTTCCAGGCTCAGCGATCCATACCAGCCACTGTTTGATGCATGGAAGCAAAAACTGCTTTTCTAGTCCAGTATATAGACACGTTAAAAAGATAAATTAAGGGAAGTAAGAATATATAAAATGAAGCAGGAAGACATTAGTTTTCTTCTTTTTTTATCTCTCAGGTAATCAAGAGGATAGGGGCAGACAAACTTAGGGCCATATAAACTGTCGAACAACTACAAGTTGACACCACTTTAACTGACATGATCCAGTGCTCTGGAATCATGGGAGTTGTCATTTGGTGAGGAGAGAAACCAAAATATCCTGTAAGAATGGGCCTTTGTGATGAGGTCCTTAGTCACTCTGATAGAATATTGGAGAGAAATATCCCTTAGGTTCTTACTATACATTCTCCTCAAATTCAGCTATCAGGATGTCCTCTGTACCTGTTCTCCATTAACGGAGAGATCAAGCCGAAGCCACTGCTTAAGCGGAAGGCTGAACGTCGTTTTCACGGCAGTGTCTTCTCCGTTGGTGAGGTGCATCTGGATGTGAACACAACCTGAAATGTAACCCCAAAGAATGACCCGGTCTGTTAATTGAAGACATCAAATTTAGTGTCGATCGATATAGTCTTCTCAACTATTTAGGAGCCAGAGGCCATTGTGGTTTTTACTTTGAAAACAAGGTGGAAAACGTCTGTCAACCCAAGGGTCAAATTCCATTTTAAAGTTTTGAAAGGCCACGTTACAATTGTGACTGCAAGCACAGATGAGATGAAAAATACAAGCATATTTTAGATTAGCTTTTCCTGGTACTAGCCAAGCCTAAAACAGGTATTTCAACTTGTTAGAGCCTAATAAAGGCCAGATGTAGTTTGAGCTAACCTGGCCTATAGGTGCAGGCTAGAGGGCGGGGGGGCACCAGATCAAGGACCAAAAAAAAATTCAATCAATTGATTGAAATTTTTTGGTCTCTCTCTCTCTTTCTCGGGGGAGGATGGGGGGAGAGCGCTGCGAGGGGGCGGGGGAGGCCCCCCCTCACCATCGCTGGCCCCTGACCCCTTGTAAAGGAAGGAGGGCGCGAGAGGAGGAGGAGGAGGAAGAGAAGTCTCGCCCCAGGGCCGCTGGCGGACATGCGCGCGCGGCAGGAGGGCGCCTCTGCTTCCTTTGCCATATTCCTGGGTGCCGCGTATGGTCGGCAGCGTCCCCGGAGGCTTCCCTTCCTTCCTCCTCCTACAGAGGAGGAGGAAAGAAGCTCCTGGGGCGGGGCTTCCCTTCCTCCTCCCCCTCCTCCCCATGACAGCCTTCTGGTCGCGGGAAGAGGAGGCGGCGCTCGGAAGCCCCACCCCCGGGGCCACTGCCGTGCATGCCCGCCAGTGGCCCCCGGGCGGGGCTTCCCTTCCTCCTCCTCCCCGTGACCGCCTTCCGGTCGTGGGAGGAGGAGGCGGACGGAAGCCCCACCCTCAGGGCCACTGCCGCGCATGTGCAGCAGCGCCCTGGGGGCGGAACTTCCCTTCCTCCTCCTCCCCGCAACCGCCTTTTGGTTGCGGGAGGAGGAGGCGGATGGAAGACCCACCCTCCTCAGAGTCTGCCGTGCATGGCAGGAGGGGCGGACTTCCCTTCCTCCTCCTCCCCCCCGCAACCGCCTTCTGGTCACGGGAGGAGGAGGACGAGGCGGACGGAAGCCCCAGCCTCGGGGCCGCTGCCGCGCATGCGCAGCAGCGCCCTGGGGGCGGGGCTTCTTTTGGCCTAGGGCGCCAAAAGAAGTTAACCCGGGCCTGCCAAAGGCAGTGATGTATTCTCCTGCTAAAGCAATCTAAAAGAATGCTTCTCAAAGGACGTACCTTTATCAGTATTAACAACCATGCCTTTCCCTAAACAACATAAAGGATTCTAGTTGGGAGGAAGTCTGTTAAAGATCTGTGGCTAGTGGCTACCAAGGTTGCCAGGGGAAAGAGCACCAATTTAGATCTTATATTCATGGTTAGGGGAAGTCATGCTTCTCCATCAACTTACCAGCCTCGGCCTGATGGACAGCCAGCAGCTTTCCAACTAAAGCCTCATTCACAAGGCCGTCAAAACTGAGAGACTCCATAATGTCCAAATGTCCCAATTACATGGGGATAATAATCCCACTTCGTCCTCTGTCATCCTACTTTCCTGCTGCTTCTAAAACAGTGGTTCCCAACCCTTTTTGACCAGGGACAACTCTCCAACATTAGTACAAAAAGGATTATGAATCACTTTTTGGTCAACTTTAGAGTTGGCTTGGTTATTTGGGCTGCTCATTCAGATAATTGTATTGGATAGACCAGTGATTTTCAACCAGTGTGCCGCGAAACACTAGTGTGCCGTGAGAGATCATCAGGTGTGCCATGGGAAATTATTTTCAAACTTCATTCATATATAAACTATAAGGCGCAGCTGTCCCTTTAAGACATGGAACCATAGCACTCTCGTGTCACCTAAGAAGTGACGTGAGAGTGCTATGGTCGCTCCATCTTGGATTCGCTCAGACGCGGCTAAGTAAACAAAGTTAGAGTTAGTGCTGCAGCTGTGCGTCAAGTGACAGTGGCAATTTGGGATCACAGCAAGACAAGTGAGTGACAGTGGGATCACAGGAAGACAAGTGAGTGACAGTGGGATCACAGGAAGACAAGTGAGTGACAGTGGGATCACAGGAAGACAAGTGAGTGACAGTGGGATCACAGGAAGACAAGTGAGTGACAGTGGGATCACAGGAAGACAAGTGAGTGACAGTGGGATCACAGCAAGACAAGTGAGTGACAGTGGGATCACAGGAAGACAAGTGAGTGACAGTGATGGAGAAGTTTTTGAGAAAGGAAAATGCAAATGCCGAACAGGGCCTTGGACAAAATTATGACACAGATGAAGGCCCTAATATGAGTGATGGACAAAAGAAAAAAGAAAAGACGGTGAGCCCAGGTTTCACACTAAGTGAGTGTATAAATACATTTGAAAACATATTAACTATATGTATTTCTGTGTTAGAGTGTCATTTTGTGTCATTTTGGTTGGTGGTGTGCCCCAGGATTTTGTAAATGTAAAAAATGTGCCGCGGCTCAAGAAAGGTTGAAAATCAAATCTAATAAACTAATGCTGACTCAGCCTTTTGAATCTCCACGATGAGGAACGTTATGGTCTTCACACTTTGTATTAGCTTTAGTGAACAATACAGCAGGGTGGTAATAAGAAGAATTCCTTTATATTTCACCTATTTTGTCTTTTGGTCTCCCACAATCACACTCCCTCCTTGAGTTATCCCCTTCACTGCTCTTTTTAGGGAGATAGGCTGGCCTTTGAAACAATTTTGTGAATTAAATTTATTTATTTATTTATTTACTTCATTTCTATTCCGCCCTGCTCACCTCGCAGGGGACTCAGGGTGGATTACAATGAACACATTACATTTAGACACACAAACACACAAGACAGACAGAGGCAATTTAACATCTGGCCACCAGGGGAGCTGTTGAACTCCTTCATTCCTCAGAGTGTTTTCTGGAGATCTTTTTTATGGCCTCGTAAATCAGTTAAATTTAGCCTCCCCACTAAGTGGTACCTTAAATTTCCTACTTGACAGATGCAACTGTCTTTCAGGCTGCAAAGGTCAACAACAGGCTACACAATAGGTCGAGAGCCCACCCCAACCCAGGTGGCCTTGAACTCATGACCTTCTGGTTAGTAGAGATCTTATGCAGCTGACACCCAGCCAGCTACGCCACATTCCCGGTGCAATCATACTGTAAGGGAAGGATAGTGGAATCTGAGTGTCCTTACTTACCTCCATCATTTAGAAATACAGCAGGACTACCATACTTTTCATTCGAATCAATGAAATAGAGAATTCCACATAAGGGTTGTTTGCAGTAGTGGAGTAAATAAAGCCAGACGGAAACAGTAAAGCTGTATAAGCACAAAACAGGGATGAGAAATTAATGGTGGACTACTGAGACAACTTTAACATAAAAGTATGTGGTCAGATGTATATTTTGTTGCAGTTGGGGGCAGGGATCTCCTTGCCACTTCATTTTCCACTCTTAATACCAAGTCTTAGCCTGATAAAGACGCTCTCCTTTTCAGATAAATGGCTTGATGATAGGCGAAGGGGTGGAATGAATCCCACGGAGACTGGATTCTTAATTATGGCCATGGTAGGGAAGAGATAAACCAGTTCGTTCTGCACAGGAGAATGCATCGCAGACAGGCAAGTCATTCGCAAAGCAACTATTCAGGCAAGCAGGCTGCACAGCTGTTGCAAACCTATCATAGAGTAAATATGGGTGTAGCTTGTGCAAATTGCAGAAAAGTAACATTGTGTGTAAAGGTTTCTCCTATCTGTACCAGGAAAGTAAATTTCTGCAGGCTATCGGAATGCGGAATTTGATGGATAGGATGGCAAGGGTTCTTTTGAAGTATTCCCACGATGCACTAGTGTGAGAGAGTGTGTGAGAGAGAGAGAGAGAGAGAGAGAGTGTGAAAGAGGGAGCGTGTGTGAGAGAGTATGTGTGTGAGAGAGTGAGAGAGTGAGAGAGAGTGAGAGAGTGTGAAAGAGAGAGTGTGAGAGAGAGAGAGTGAGAGAGAGTGTGAAAGAGGGAGTGTGTGTGAGAGAGTATGTGTGTGAGAGTGTGTGTGAGAGTGTGTGTGTGAGAGTGAGAGAGAGTGTGTGAAAAAGAGTGTGTGTGTGAGAGAGTATGTGTGAGAGAGAGTGTGTGTGTGAGAGAGTGAGAGAGTGAGTGAGAGAGTGTGAAAGAGAGAGTGTGTGAGAGAGAGTGTGTGAGAGAGTGTGTGTGAGAGAGTGTGAGAGTGTGTGTGAGTGAGAGAGAGTGTGTGAAAAAGAGTGTGTGTGTGAGAGAGTATGTGTGTGAGAGAGAGTGTGTGTGTGAGAGAGTGAGAGAGTGTGAAAGAGGGAGTGTGTGAAAGAGGGAGTGTGTGAGAATGTGTGTGTGAGAGAGAGAGAGTGTGTGAAAGAGTGTGTGAAAGAGAGTGTGTGTGAGAGAGTGTGTGAGAGAGAGTGTGTGAGAGAGAGTGTGTGAGAGAGAGTGTGTGAGAGAGTGTGTGAGAGAGTGTGTGTGAGAGTGAGTGAGTGTGTGTGTGTGTGTGTGAGAGAGAGAGAGAGAGAGAGAGAGAGAGAGAGAGAGAGAGAGAGAGAGAGTGAGAGAGTGTGAGAGAGTGAGAAGCCATTGTGTAAGAGCCGGAGAGATAGCACAGCGGTAACAACAACAGCTGTGCTGGCAATCTGAAGATTGCAGGATCGAATCCCGGGCTGAGTTAGACGCCAGCTGCAAGCCCTGTCTACTGTTTACCCAAGCAGTTCAACAGCCCAGCTGTGAATTAACAACAAATTGGGGACCATAAAAGTGGGGAAGGACTTTTGCACAGACTTGTCTGAAATAGGCTGACAGAGAAGGGAGAGGCGGAAGTGGTGGAAACAAGAGGCTCCTGTCATGAGGATGGAACAACAGCACCCCCTTGCGACATGGTGGTGCAATGATGCAGGGACATAACAACAATGGGGCATTCACACCCGATGACGCCCACCTGTATGACGCAGCCAGGAAAGAAGAAGTCCTTCTAAAAACTGCACTGTATTTGTCTATGTGTAATTGTATGTCTTTCCGTCAGGGACTGTCTGTCGTATGTGTATTGTAATCCGCACTGAGTCCCCTTTCGGGGTGAGAAGAGCAGAATAGAAATAAACAGTATTATTATTAAGATTTGTGTTCTTTACGTTTGCAGGTTTCTCTGAGATAGACTGTAACTGATAAACATAGAGTCGGAAAAAGGGCACCAATGGAAGGGAAATACTTTATGTCTAAAAAACCCCCCGAACGGTTTGCAAATATGTAAAGATTTGCTTACTTTGGGTAGTTGATTTGTCTCTTTCTGATCCTCTCAAACTCCCTGTTCTTAAATTTCTGAAACCTCTTCACCAAGCCTGCCCTCTCTCCACTGGATGCATATGGAAAGTTGAGGATCTCCACGGCATCTGTAAAATGTCATCATTTTCAAATGGACCAGGAACTGAAAACAGCCACGCATTTACACACGACCACGTACAACTCTTCTGTTTGCTCACAGATGATCGATTTATTGATAATATAGGACAAAGTTTCTGATTTTGTAAATACTAATTTGTTCATTTCTCGGTAGCAAAACATTTCCATGGCTGATAAGTTTCCATAAAACCAGAAAGGATCACATAGCCCAGGGCTGTCCAACTTCTTCGGGCCAAGGGCCGGAATACAGGTGACTGCTCACCTTGGGGGCCGGAGCGGAGGCGTGGCCGCTCGCGGGGCATGGCCGCAGCGGGGCGTGGCTGCTCGCAGGGGCGGGGCCGCTCCTGCCCTGGCGCTCATGCCCAGTGTCCTGCGCGGCCCGCCCCGGGGTTTCTGGCGTCACCCAGCCCTGGGTGGCGTCAGGCGTGGCGCCTGACATCACCCAGCCCCGCCGAAGGAAGGGGGGCTTACCTTCCTTCCAGCGGGCTGCAAGAGCTAGGGCGTGACCCGCCCCTTTTCGGCGGGGTGACGTCAGGCGCTGAAAAGGGGCGGGTCACGCAAGATGCCGGGCATGCGTGCCAAGGCGGGAGGCGGGCAGGGGGATCGGTGAGCTTACCTTCCTTCAGGTGCAGCCGCTGAAAGAGCTAGGGAGACGGCGGAGGGCGGCTCGCCGATCCCGCCCTGGCGCGCAAGCCCGTGAGCGGCCCTGCGCGAGCAAGGAACAGGCGGGGGGAAGTCCCACCCCTAAAGCATCTGACGTGGCTTCCCTCCGCCTCCTCCTCACTCGCGCCAGCCTCGCCCCTCCTCGTGCCGCCCCCCCCCCGGACGAAATTTTTTGGATTTTTTTTTCCAAAACATTTTTCAAAAAAAACCTTGATGCCTTGCAGGGGGTTAGGGGGCCGTAGGGAAGGGGCTCGGGGGCCGTGTACGGCTCCCGGGCTGCCAGTTGGACAGCCCTGACATAGCCCATTCGTTCTCACTTTTAGGCTTTTAGGACCGAAGGGTTTGGGGGGAAAGATGAGGATGATGATGGTAACAACAATAACAAGAGCAGCAGCAGCAACAACAACAACAGGAATGTGGCAGCAAAAGTTGCCTGCTGCAGGCTTAACAGTCCACCTTCCAAATGTCAAACAGGCCCAGATTTTACATGATCCCCTTTGGATGGGCATCTTATTTATTTATTTTTGCAAATTCACACATGTTATTATTATTATTTACATTATTTCTACCTCGCTCTTCTCAACCCCCGAGGGGGGACTCAGATATAAAACCATAAACATACAGCATTAAAATACAGTTAACATTAAACACATAATACACATTCAATTGAGTTAAAACAGTGTTCCGTCCACAACATGGGCATTGAGCCATATCCATCAACTTGCCAGTCCAATTCCAATCCAAAGTGCTGCATTGTGCTAATGTGCAAAAGCCTAGTCCCATAACTAAGATTTTACTTTTCCCCCGAATGCTAGGAGGGATGGGGTCGATTGTACTTTGCTTGGACTTTGCATTCCACAGGCGGGGGAGCCACCGCCAAGAAGGCCCTATCTCGTCCCCCACCAACCATGTTTGAGAAGTTGTTTTAACAGATTATGACTGCTCGAACGCTTTCATCAGTGCTGTCTTCAGACTATTCCTATACACTGGACTGACTATGTGACTAATGTTGCTGTCCTTGAGCAAGCAGGGATCACCAGCATTGAGGCCATGCTATTGAGAACACAGCTGCGCTGGGCAGGGCACGTCTCTAGGATGGAAGACCACCGCCTCCCAAAGATACTACTCTATGGTGAACTCGCCACGGGTCAGTGCAAAAGAGGTGCCCCCAAAAAGAGATATAAGGACTCCCTGAAACAACACCTCAGGCTCGGCCAGATTGATCACCAACAACGGTCCTCCCTGGGCTCACATCAGAAGGCATGGAAACGCATTATCCACAATGCTGCGGCCTCTTTCGAGAAGACACACCAAATGGGTCTCAAAGAGAAATGACAACGCAGAAAGAACCACAACTTGGAAACAACATCACCCAAGGAGACTTTCTGCTGCACTTTCTGCAACCGAACTTGCCTATCTCAGATTGGCCTTTTTAGTCATCA
This sequence comes from Anolis apletophallus, assembly GCA_030556195.1. Classification (NCBI taxonomy): domain Eukaryota; kingdom Metazoa; phylum Chordata; class Lepidosauria; order Squamata; family Anolidae; genus Anolis; species Anolis apletophallus. The sequence continues at coordinate 18,813,728 of JARBWK010000009.1, read as the reverse complement.
ATGTGCTTGTAAAAGCGTGGGATGAGTCCTTCCTAAGGATCTTTGTCCATGAAGTAATGCTGAGATACTAAGAGTATTATACTTACCAGTCTCGTGAAGGCACCGAGGTATCCTGTTTGCCTGCAGTCTCCAGGTATTCTCCAAGCTCCATTTCAAGCACATTTTGTGATCTTTGTGTGGGCGTTCAAACGGTGGAACTGTTTCTAGCAAAGTATAGTCCTTTGCAATTGCCTGCTGGTATCCTTCGTCTCCTTTTGCACGGCGGACTCTTGCTTGCTTGTGACTCAGCCATGCATAAAGGATCACGGTGTGTACGATTAAAGAATGTTTGATCACAAAATCATCTCTGAAAACCATACTGCTTGGGAACGTCAAGCTCACCGTTTGATTGCAAGTGGTGAGGAGGCCGTGGTTGTTCTCCCAGCTTTTCTTATACACCGAAACAGCAGTTCTGAATTCCAAGGAGGCTATGGCTTCTATGGTCACAACGCAAGGTTTGGAACATAAATAAGTGACTGAAATTTCAGTATCATTGCGGACCCTTTTGTCCAAAACATTGAGATGAATGAAATCCTCATAAAATACACTGTCTTCAGGCCGCAGAATGACAGGTGTGGTCAGTAACGTTTTCTTCCCCCAAGATGGTTCATATTTCTAAGGAAGACAAAAATGGGCATATATGTCAGTGCTTTTTTAATATTTAGGGACAACTGATAAAAACATGAATTTCAATTCATATTGTTAAGGGTTCCCCCCTTTCACATGATTGGAAACCAAGTTATTATTCTGTGTAGTGTCATACACTCCAACCTTTCCAATTTGTCAGTCTCGATTAATTCATTATCACCCGAGTTTTCATATGCGAAATATTAGAGGGTATGAATTGTAATGGCAGCTAGCGGTTTTGAGTGTACTCCAAATTTCAGTCAAAAAATATATTACCACTAATAATAATATGATACCGGGAATGTGGCGCAGCTGGCTAAGTGTCAGCTGTATAAGATCTCTCTGACCAGAAGGTCATGAGTTCGAGGCCTGCCCGGGTCGAGGTGGGTTCTCGACCTTAAGTGAAGCCTGCTGCCGACCTTTGCAGCCCAAAAGACAGTTACATTTGTCAAGTAGGAGATAAAGGTACCACATTAAAGTGGGGAGGCAAATTTTGACTGATTTATGAGGCCATTAAAAAAAACCCAGGAATCGCTGAGAATTCATGAGATTCTAGCTCTTCATTTATGTACAAGGCCACACCGTCACCATTTTCCTCTCTCCTGTCTTTCCTGTACAGTTTATAACCTGGAATTTTTGTGTCCCAATTGTTTTCCTCTCTCCACCAGGTTTCTGTTATGCCAATAATATCAATATTTTTTTCTTTTGCCTCCCTAATGCTGAGGAATGCGGAAGAAACAACAAAGGGATGCTGGAAACGCCGAGAGATGAGGAGTGTGTCAGCTCCCCCTGGTGGCCAGAAAGTTTGCCTCTGTTCGTCTATATCAGTGTCTCTCAACCTTTTTTGAGCCGCGGCACACTTTTTACATTTGCAAAATCCTGGGGCACACCACCAACCAAAATGACACAAAATGACACTCTAACACAGTAATACATATAGTTAATATGTTTTTAAATGTATTTATACACTCAGTGTGAAACCTGGGCCTGTTTCGATGAACACAACATAGATATCCTGGCAGGAATGGCAGAAAGACACAAACTTCCCACACAGAACTCCCATAACCAAGAGGAATGCTATAAGTGTTTGGTGGGCATTGACCTTGAGTTTCGGAGTTGTAGTTCACCTATATCCCGAGAGCACTGTGGACTGAAACAATGTTGGATCAAACTTGGCATGAATACTCAATATGCCCAAATATGAACGCAGATGGAGTTCAGGGGAAATAGACCTTGACATTTGGGAGTTGTAGTTGCTGGGATTTATAGTTCTTCTACAATCAAAGAGCATTCTGAACCCCACCAATGATAGAACTGGGCCAAACTTCCCACACAGAACCCCCAGGAGGCAAGAGGAGGTCTCTACTTGGGGAAAGGGAGGCGGGCCTTCCCAATGCATGGAGAGGGAGAGACCAAGTAGACAACGGGTGAGGGGGGGGGGGGGTTGTAATTTTGTGCCTTTATCAAGGTAGGTTTCTTAGGGTTTTTATACTTCAACACACTAGATCCCCCCCCCCAAGGTTCCAATTTCCCACGGCACACCTGATGATCGTTCACGGCACACTATTTATTTATTTATTTACTGTATTTGTATACCGCCTTTCTCAGCCTTTTGGCGACTCAAGACGGCTTACATGCAGCAAGTAATACACATAAAAACATTAAATACAATATAAAATCACAACAGAAACAATAAGCAACAACCAAGAGACATTGGGGCAGGGGAGGGGGAGAAGCAGCAGGATTCCTTCCTTCTCCTCCTGAGGTTGCAGGCAGATGTAGTATTGTTGCTGGGGGGAGGGGCTCTTCACCGATGACCCAGGAGACATGGTGGAAATATGTCTTCCTGGCTCCCCCTCTTCACTCCGGCCTCAGAGCGTCAGTTGCCCCGGCACACTGGTTGAGAAACACTGGTCTATATATGTGTGTAATATGTCAAAATGTATGTACTGTACTGTGATAAATGTCACATGTTTATATGTCATATGTGGAACTGCAGGGATTGTCTGCAAGTATGTGTACTGTAATCCGCTCTGAGTCCCCTTTGGGGTGAGAAGAGCGGAATATAAATAAAGTAAATAAAGTAAATAAATAAATACTATATTGTGTTACATGCAATATTACTAATAATATTTGCAGTATAATTGTTATAGTTCAATGTGATATTGTTATAATACAATGTGATATGTATTATTGATGTTGTGCTGTGGCAATAATTATAGTTTATTGTATTTGTATAGTTCAATGTGATATTGTTATAGTACAATGTGGTGTGTAATATTGATGTTGTACTGTGGCAATAATTATAGTTCATTGTATTTGCATTTTGGCTTGTGAGCCGCACTGAGTCCCCTTCGGGGTTGAGAAGGGCGGCATATAAATATCGCGAAATAAATAAATTAAATAAAGAAACTTTAAAGGCATGGTCCAAGATATCAGCTTGGCCCCCCCACACCCACCACCATAGAGAATCCTGTGCTTTGTGGGGTACATGCAGTCCCTGAGTTACACACACCCCACTTACAAACGACTCACAGTTAAGAACTAGGAAGGGGAAATTCGCTTTTAAGAGAGTTATTATCATGGTGAAAAGGGGTCTCCGCTGAAGCTTCCTCGCCAAGCCTTGTTCCCACAACAAGCCAAATTGGTCAAAATCCTATTCTCACAGGGATGGAAAGGGAGGCATTATATTTTTTTGTGTCGGAGGCAAATTGAAACTACATTTCGAATGTATTAAAAACCACAGAGTTAAAAATCTCTGTATACCTTAATAAAGCTGAATGTTTGTATGTGTCCGGAGGGCGGAAGGACATGTGGCAGCTTTCGGATTGGCTCCCACTGTGGGTTTTTTTGCATAAACAACTCCCATTGGCCAGCCAACACGAACATTCCGAGACTCAAAAGTGCCAGAGGGAAGTAAGGAAAAGGCCTGAGCCAGTCAGGCATCGTGGGAGTTTACGTCCAATACACTTTGCAGCCCCCAACAATGAGACAACAAAACCAAACTTGGCACACAGAACCCCCAAGACCCAGTTTACGTCTTGGTGCAGTTTGAGGGAGGATGGACAATGGATAGGCCAGCATTCCAACATCCCAAATCTCAAAGATGCCAGACAGAGTTCTTTACAAAAACGCTTCCTTCAGCTGATTTTAAAAACTAGCCCTCAGCCTGAATTGACAGTAAGGCTCCCTCAACTTGATTCTCCTGACTAGGCCTCAGCCGGACCTGAACCAAACTTGGCACACATAACCCCCATGATGCCCTTTACGTCCTGGTGCAGTTTGGGAAAGATGGACCACGGATTATGGGATTTGTAGTACTTCCAAGCGCTTTGCTTCCAAAAGACCATTGTGGCTCCTAACAAAGACCGATAAATATCAAACTTGGCACGCAGAGCCCCCATGACCCACTCTACATCCTGCTGCAGTTTGGAGGAGGGCAGACCATGGATGATGGGACTTGCAGTACCTTCCCTCACTTTCAAAGACTGCTGCAAACCTAATCCAATCACTGATCAACACCAAACCTGGCACACAGAGCCCTCATGACCCACTCAACATCCTGGTGCAGTTCTGTGTGAGATGGACCACGGATGATGGGACTTGAAGTACCTTCACTCACTTCCTAAAAACAATACAACCCTCATCCATTCACCAATACAGATCAAACTTGGCGCACAGAGCCCCCATGACCCAATATACATCCTACTGCAATTTGGGGGAGGTTGGACCACAGATGATGGGACTTCCAGTACCTTCAGTAATTTCATGATACCACTGTAACTCCCAATACTGATGGATCAAGACCAAACTTGGCACACAGGACCCCCCCAATGACCCACTCTACATCCTGCTGCACTTCTCAAATGACCCGGGCACCGCCGGGTCCCCAAGCTAGTATAATAATAATAGTAAAACTTTACTTACCGTATATACCCTGCCACCATCTCCCCAAATGGACTCGGGGTGGCTAACATGAGGCCAAGCCCAAATAATTACAAATAATAATAATAATACTTTATTTATAAGAAGAACTTCCTGACTGTGAGAGCCGTTCAGCAGCGGAACTCTCTGCCCTGGAGTGTGGAGGAGGTTCCTTCTTTGGGGAATTGCCCACCCCTGGTACAAGGGGGTCGTGGCATTAGGAAGGCTGAGAAAGCCTGCCCCCAATAATAGTGAAGGAATGGATGAGGCTTGTGGAAGGCAGGTGTGCTAAGTCAGGGGCTTTGGGGCTCAGCCAAGCCTGGCCGCTTCTGATGGCAACCAGGGAATGGCACCGGGATTCCCATCCTGCCACACACATGTGGGGTGTGGGCACCCCGGGAATGAGAAGGGGGGGAGCCCCTGCCAGATGCGACTCACCTGCAGCAGCAAGAGCAGCAGCAGCAGGCAACCTTTGCAGAGGGAGAGGATGCTTCCAAAGCGCGCCGCGGGGGAAGGAGGCGCAGGTGAGGGCGCCAAGCTCTCCATGGCGGTGCCCACCTGGAAATCCGGCCACGGAGGAGGAAGGAGATCCTGCTTCCTGGACATGCCTCCCAGGGCCAGGAGCAGGAGGGAGGAGGAAGCAGGAAGGGCCGCCCAGGCTGGGCAGGTGCAGCCGCAGCCACCCGAAGGCACTCCCCAGCTCAGGGCCCGTTTCCCTTGCGCCTTTGGCACTTCTCCTTGGAAAGGGACCTTCCCAATGGCCCTGCCACACAGCCCCCCTCCCTCCCAGGATAGCAAGGAAGAGCATCCCACCTTGTCCCACTCAGATCACACCCACTTCAAAGCAGATCCGGTGGGATTTTCTGCCTTGATATCCTGGGATAGCCTCTCTCTCAGCATGACTTTTCGCTGAACGAAGATTCTTAGGAAGGATTCATCCCACGCTTTTTGCAAGCGCGTTGATGACTAAAAAGGCCAACCTGAGATAGGCAAGTCCGGTTGCAGAAAGCACAGCAGAAAGTCTCCTTGGGTGATGTCGCTTCCAAGTTGCGGTTCTTTCTGCGTTGTCGTTTCTCTTCGAGACCCATTCGGCGTGTCTTCTCGAAAGAGGCCGCAGCATTGTGGAAAGTGCATCTCGATGCCTCCCGATGTGAGGCCAGGCTGGACTATTGTTGGCGATCAATCTGGCCCAGCAGGGCGGCCCGACCTAATTTGGGGGTCACCCCAAATTCTCAGGGTGGTCGCGCGAAAAGGCCTTACCGTGTCATTATTTCACCAGTCTTTCGCAACCACGCCCACACGCCGCCGCCGCCACCGCCACCGCCACTGCCGGCCCCATAGGCCACGGCACACCTCCGCTGCGGGCTTGGGGAGAAGGAGGAAGGGCTGGGCAGTGGCGAAGAAAACCTACAGGCGCGCTAGCGCCTGTAGATGTTTTTCCAGCCAGCCTCCAATCCGCCATGAGCCCACCATGACGCTCCCCTCACGCCTGCCGCTTTGGAGGAGCCGCATGCCCACTGCAGCCCAGGTCACCGCTCATGCTCCTGGCTCCAAAGCTGCAGGCGCTTGGGAGCGCATGGTGCGCTGGCTCTGCCCCTCCCCGCAGCTTCGGCCCAGCAGCTACAGGCAGCCTATAGCGCCTGCCAAGGTGCTGGCTCTGGCACGCGCTGGCTTGGCACTGCAGGGCAGTGCGGGCAGGTGGTGGGGGGCGCTGAGTCGGCCAGGGCGGCGCCTCCCAGCCGGTGCAGCCTGGCCCTCCCAGCCGATGGCGGTCCACGCGACCGCGTAGGTCAGACCGCCAACCCCGCCCCTGTTTACCAGGCATGTGTCGGGGCGCTGGTGGTGTGCCCCCCTCCAAATTCTCAGGGTGGTCCGCAAAAAGGCCTTACTGGTACATTATTTAAACTGTTATGTTTATTCATATCATGATCTGATCACCATGTTCATTATATCCCACATTCATGGGGTTATTGGGATAACAATACAAAAGGTTTGCTAGGGTAGACCCTCTTCCACCCAGTCTCAGCCCCCCCAAAACCAAACTCAGCCCCGAATCAAAATCCTGGCTACGGCTTCTGGCCGGGCCTGAGCTGCTGTGTCAGGGAGTCCTTATCTCTCTTATTGGGGGCGCCTCTCTTGCATTGACCCGTGGCGAGTTCACCATAGAGTAGTATGTTTGGGAGGCGGTGGTCCTCCATCCTAGAGACGTGCCCTGCCCAGCGCAGCTGTGTTCCCAATAGCATGGCCTCAATGCTGGTGGCCCCTGCCTGCTCAAGGACAGCAATATTCGTCACATAGTCGGTCCAGTGTATATTTAGGATTGTGCGAAGACAGCGCTGATGAAAGCGTTCGAGGAGTCGTAGGTGTTGGCGATAGGTGACCCATGTTTCAGACCCATAGAGGAGAATAGACAGTACGATAGCTCTGGGATAGTGACCCATGTTTCAGACCCATAGAGGAGAATAGACAGTGCCTGTCCAATTCCGAGCACAATTCCAAGTGCTGGTTTTGACCTTTAAAGGCAGAAACCGAGATGGGCTATAAAAAGCCGAAAAAACACAGGGGTGTAGAATACAAACAAACAACGCAATGAGTAAATTGCAAGAATATACAATGTATTATACATGCTTCTAATGAAGTATTATCATATAAAGTAACTAGCTGTACCCGGCACGCGTTGCTGTGCCCTACTTAGGAGATGCGAGAAAGTCTGAGTATGTAAGGGTTGGAATTGATGTTACTTATGGTCTTGGTGGGGTCATGGCTGTGTTGTTGTGGGTTGTTCTGGTGGGTGGGATGTTGAAGTCCTGGGGAGTTGTCGGTGTGTGGTGTTGCTGGCATTCTGCAGAGCTTGTGGATATACAATATTTTTTGTCTTTCCGTCTGCTGTGTTGATGGAAAGGTTCTGTGGTTTCCCAACTCTGGATTTGAAAAAAGAAACTGTGTTTCTGTTCTGGCGTTTGTTCTGCCCTTTTTTTGTTTGGTGTCTGTAGCGTTGTGAGTGTGTCGTCCGATGCTGTTCTTTTAGAAGGCATGGCTTGTCTTTTGGGTCAGTTTCTGCCTGTGTGGAAGGAAGGAATGGCATACAATTGGGTTGAGCAGTAGACGCAAGGTTGTGTTATGTGCGTATTGTGTTGCGTGTTGGTATTACTTTTTTGGTGTGTGGTGGAATTGTGGGTGGTAGTATGTTGTTGAATGCTTGTGTGGGTGGGGTGTTTTGGGTGTTTGTGTGTGTTTGTAGAGTATCAGTGCAGTGTTGTGGTGTGTTGTGTTTGGAGTATAGGTGGAGTTTGTTTTTGTTTGAGGTGGTGGTAGGTGTTGGGTCCCATAAGTTTGGGGGGATGGGTTGTGATATGAAGTTGTGTTGTGTGGGTAGGAATTGCTGGAGAATTGCTCCCTCATAGAGTTTGGTTTTGACAGTTTAATCACTCAGCATTCTATCCTAGCCTTGGCTGGCTGTGCCCAGCGTTACTATGGTTACTCAGCCTCCCTGCATTCTGTGTGGGCCGATGTTGGCCAATGGGTTTAGCTGGCTGCCGCAGAGGATGCTGGGAAATGTAGGTTTTTTTGTATCGTTGTTTTGGGGGCCTTCTAGGTTTTGGGGGGGAAGTTTCTTTGCTAAAAACCTTCCTTGTTTGAGGCCTATTTTTGTTGGCAAGTTTGGTGTCTCTGCCTTGGAAGGTTTCTCTGTCTCTGTCAGTCGTTCGACGACGGTACCTCCTTTATATAATAGATAAGCGATATTGGATCATACCAAACGAAGTCCGGAAGCCGGTGAAACTGTGGCAAATGCCAAAAAAAAAAGTTCCTTGTAGAGCAGTTCAAATGTCCCCGGATGCGGGTCTTTGGAGCTCGCCCTTCACCCCTCCAAAGCCGGAGGGGACGAAAGGCAAGCAGCCATCTGGGGAGCCTGGGTGCTCTCCCTTCGCCGCCTCGGAAGCCAGAGGGGATGAAAGGCGAGCTCCAAAGGCGGCCCGGATGGCCTCGTCATCCGGGGAGCCTGTTTGCTCGCCCTTCGCCCCCTCCGAAGCTGGAGGGGACGAAAGGCAAACAACAAAGGCGCCCTGGATGGCCTTTGGAGCTTGCCCTTCACTGCCTCCGAAGCCGCAACTTTACGGCAACTCCTTGGGCGCGGAGGGGCTTGTTGCCTGGCATCTGGCCCCTCCCCTCCCCAGGAGTTGCTGGGAAGTGGCCCTGGATCGTGGGAAACGGCACGTGGCGGGCCCAGCCTGCCCTGGCCCTCCCCGCCTCCCTTCTTGTGTGTTTCAGGCCCGATAGGGTCCGCCACGTGCCGTTTTCCGCAGCCCCGGTCTGCTTTCTGGCAACTCCTTTGGCGGGGAGGAAGGGGCCAAGCCTGCTGCGCCTAGGAGCCATAATAAATTGCAAAGAGAGCCATATATGGCTCGCGAGCCATAGGTTCCCGACCCCTGTTCTAAATGGTTCTAAAGTACTCACAAAACTAAAGTTCTGGTGGTGAAGACTAGGTGGTGCTGGTGCTTTGCTTCTACAGTGGTGCTAAAGTTCTGGTGGTGAATACTAGGTGGCGCTGGTGCTTTGCTTCTACAGTGTTGCTAAAGTTCTGGTGGTGAAGACTAGGTGGCGCTGGTGCTTTGCTTCTACAGTGTTGCTAAAGTTCTGGTGGTGAACACTAGGTGGTGCTGGTGCTTTGCTTCTACAGTGTTGCTAAAGTTCTGGTGGTGAAGACTAGGTGGCGCTGGTGCTTTGCTTCTACAGTGTTGCTAAAGTTCTGGTGGTGAACACTAGGTGGTGCTGGTGCTTTGCTTCTACAGTGTTGCTAAAGTTCTGGTGGTGAAGACTAGGTGGCGCTGGTGCTTTGCTTCTACAGTGTTGCTAAAGTTCTGGTGGTGAAGACTAGGTGGCGCTGGTGCTTTGCTTCTACAGTGTTGCTAAAGTTCTGGTGGTGAAGACTAGGTGGTGCTGGTGCTTTGCTTCTACAGTGTTGCTAAAGTTCTGGTGGTGAAGACTAGGTGGCGCTGGTGCTTTGCTTCTACAGTGTTTCTAAAGTTCTGGTGGTGAAGACTAGGTGGCGCTGGTGCTTTGCTTCTACAGTGTTGCTAAAGTTCTGGTGGTGAAGACTAGGTGGTGCTGGTGCTTTGCTTCTACAGTGTTGCTAAAGTTCTGGTGGTGAAGACTAGGTGGCGCTGGTGCTTTGCTTCTACAGTGTTGCTAAAGTTCTGGTGGTGAAGACTAGGTGGCGCTGTTGCTTTGCTTCTACAGTGTCGCTAAAGTTCTGATGGTGAAGACTAGATGTCGCTGGTGCTTTGCTTCTACAGTGTTGCTAAAGTTCTGGTGGTGAAGACTAGGTGGTGCTGGTGCTTTGCGTTTACAGTGTTGCTAAAGTTCTGGTGGTGAATACTAGGTGGCGCTGGTGCTTTGCTTCTACAGTGTTGCTAAAGTTCTGGTGGTGAACATTTCAGAACTCCAACAAAACTTTCAAACCTTTGTTATTATTTCATTATTGGCGATTTTTAAGACAGAACCAATTAGGAACTGCCATTTATAACGAAATTTTGAGTTTTGAAATGTTCACCACCAGAACTTGTGTAGCTTGTTGTCGACCTTTGCAACTCCTCGCCCCCATATGTTAGAGCAGTGTTTCTCAACCTTCCCAATTCTGTGACCCCTTAATACAGTTCCTCGTGCTGTGGTGACCCCCAACCATAACATTATTTTTGTTGCTACTTCATAACTGTAATTTTGCTCCTGTTATGGATCATAATGTAAATATCTGATATGCAGGATGTATTTTCATTCACTGGACCAAGTTTGGGACAAATACCCAATATGCCCAAATTTGAATACTGGTGGGGTTGTGGGGAGGGGATTGATTTTGTCATTTGGAAGTTGTAGTTGCTGCAATCAAAGAGCATTCCGAACTTCACCAACAATGGAATTGAACCATACTTGGCACACAAAACTCCCATGACCAACAGAAAATACTGGAAAGGTTTGGTGGGCATTGACCTTGAGTTTTGGAGTTGTAGTTCACCTACATCCAGAGAGCACTGTGGACTCAAACAATGATAGATCTGTATCAAACTTAGCACGAATACGCAATTTGCTCAAATGTGAACACTGGTGGTGTTTGGGGAAAATAGACCTTGACATTTGGGAGTTGTAGTTGCTGGGATTTATAGTTCATCTACAATCAGCTAATTCTGAACACCATCAACGAAAGAATTGGGCCAAATTTCCCACACAGAATCCCTATAACCAACAGAAAATACTGTGTTTTCTGATTGTCTTTGCTGACCCCTCAGGCAACTCCTCACGACCCCTCCCCCCAGGGGTCCCGACCCCCAGGTTGAGAAACACTGTGTTAGAGCCATGCCCAATTTGCGGTCATTCACCCAAGCTCTTAAAACCTGGCTCTCGGTTAAAGCTTTTAACTTGTAGTCATGTGATGATATATATGTATGTTGTATTGCTGTTGTAAGTCGCTCGGAGCACTCCGGTGGAGAGCGACTCATTTTTTAAAAAGTGTCGCAGATGGACGGTGAAGCGACAGCTCCCCTAGTGGCCAGAAGTTGGAATGTTAAATAGCCTCTGACTGTCTATATGTGTTGTGTCTATGGCATTGAATGTTTGCCATGTATGTGTACATTGTAATCCGCCCTGAGTCCCCTGCGGGGTGAAAAAGGCAGAATATAAATACTGTAAATAAATATATAAATAAATTACAGGCAAGAAAACCTTGAAAAGTAGTCAGTGCTGGCATGAATGTCAACAGAAAGGGCGGTTTATGCACATGATGTGGGCATGTCAATATGTACAATATGTTTGGCAGACCATACAAAACAAGTCAAATCAAATATTAGGAAATGAGTGGGTCATAACAAAGGAAATAGCAATATTAGGGAAAAGAGAGGAAAGGGGAAATAAAAGAAGCAATAATTGAATGTGCACAAGCAATAATAGTATTAGGGTGGAAATCAAAATGGACAATAAAAAATGGCATCAATATATGCTGGAGCAAATGGAATTTGAAATTATGAATGTGAAATTAAATGATTTAAAAATCAATGAAAATAGAATGAGAGACATTTATTTATTTAAAACTTTTATACCCCGGCATTCTCACCTCCGAAGAGGGACTCAGACCGGCAAACAGCAAGTATTCAATGTTAACATTTAAAATCTAAAAACATCATGAATTTACAATAACATTTACAATAAAATACAATACAATAAATACATTTAAAAAGCCTTTCGACAAAGTAAAAGCAAGTCCAACTTAATCCATATATTTGGTCCGTATCAAGTGGTTGGCGACTTTAGTCGCTTCGCGATTTCCTCCTTCATTCTGCGAAGACCTCATTGCACAGCCACGTTTTCACCCGCTTCCTAAAAGTCAGGAGGGAGGGGGAGATCTAATTTCATTTGGGAGGGAATTCCACAGCCGGGGGGCCACCACAGAGAAGGCCCTGTCCCTCATCCCCACCAGACGCGCCTGCGAAGGTGGTGGGGCCGAGAGCAGGGCCCCTCCAGACGATCTTAGCACTCTTGATCGTTCATAGGGGAGAATACGTTCGGACAGGCAAACTGGGTCGGTACCGTATATGGTTTTGTAGGTCAACACCAGCACTTTGAATTGTGCTCGGCAGCTAATTGGCAGCCTGTGGAGCTGGCGCAACAGGGGGGTTGTGTGCTCCCTGTACCCTGCTCCCGTTAGTAGTCTGGCTGCTCCGCGCTGGATTAATTGCAGCTTCCAGGCAGTCTTCATAGGCAACCCCACATAGACAGCATTGCAGTAGTCTATACGGGATGTAACCAGAGCGTGGAGCACCGTGGCCAAGTCTGACTTCCCAAGATATGGGTGCAGCTGGCGCATGAGTCTTAACTGTGCAAAAGCTCCCCTGGCCACCGCCGAGACCTGGGGTTCCAGGCTGGCTCAGTGATGAATCCAGGATCACTCCCAGACTGCAAACCTGCGTCTTCAGGGGAGTGTAACTCCGTCAAGCACAGGCTGTAACCCTATGCCCTGTTCGGCCTTTGGACTGACCAGGAGTACCTCTGTCTTTTCTGGATTTAGTTTGAAGGAAATGGAGCAAAGATGGACAAGGATAAAGAACTATATAAGAACATAAGAACATAAGAAGAGCCATGCTGAATCGGACCTCAGCCCATCTAGTCCAGCATTCTGTATCACACAGTGGCCACCAGTTGTACACGGGGATCTCGAGCAGAAGGGAGGGCAAAACCCTCACCTGCTCCCGACCCCCCACAACCAGTACCCAGGGAAATCCTGCCTACCTCAACCAACTCCGAGGTGGCACTTGAATGTCCTTTTCAGTAACTACCGATACACTTGGTATCCATGAATCTGTCTAATAACGAATCAATCTGGAGATCAAGCCATAAGAAATAGGTTACAAATGCTATATCTATTATATAAAGGAAGAGTCGTCATGTGAAGACTACCTCAAACAGAGAAACCTTACAATGCAGAAACACAAAACTTGCCAACAGAAATAGGCCTCAAGCAAGGTACGTTTGTAGCAAAGATATTTCCCCCCCAAAACCTAAAAGCCCCCAAAACCACGAGTAAAAATAAAACTACATTTCCCAGCATCCTCGGCGGCAGCCAGCGAAACCCATTGGCCAACATCAGTTACCATAGTAACGGTGGGCAAAGCCACTTAGAATGCTGAGTGATTTCAGTTGAGGGTTAAACTGCCACGGCCAAGATCTAGGAGGGAGACAAATAGGGCACCAGGGACACAGGCACCACTGACAAACACATACCTCCAGAATAACACAAAAGTAATACCTACACACAACACAATACGCACATAACACAACCTTGCGTCTAGTGCTCAACCCATTTGTATGCCATTCCTTCCTTCCACACAGGCATAAGCTGACCCAAAAGACAAGCCATGCCTCCTAAAAAGAACAGCATCGGACGACACACTCGCAACGCTACATACATCACACAAAAAAGGGCAGAACAAACGCGAGAACAGAAAGACACTGCACTACACTAGCTTTTGCCATCACCATAAACAAGGCTCAAGGAGAAACACTACAAATCTGTGGCACATACCTTGACACAGAATGCTTCTCCCACGGACAACTCTACGTAGCGTGCTCCAGAGTTGGGAAGCCACAGAACCTCTACATCAACACAGCAGACGGAAAGACACAAAACATTGTATATCCACAAGCTCTGCAGAACGCCAGGAACACCACACACCGACAACTCCACAGGACTTCAACATCCCACCCACCAGAACAACCCACAACGACACAGCCATGACCCCACAAAGAACATAAGTAACATCAATTCCAACCCTTACATACTCAGACTTTCTCGCATCTCCTAAATAGGGCACAGCAACGCGTGCCGGGTACAGCTAGTAGTATATATAGGATGGAAATGTATAAAGATACAAAGATTGTCTGGGGAAAAAAAAGAATATATGTAAAAGAAAATAATCCTCGTGTTAGCGGTGGGAATAGTAAATGTTACGTGTGTGTGTGTGTAAGGTATGCATTTATTTTGTGTATCCAAAAAAAAAGAATTAAAAAAAAGAAAGAAAACCCAGAAAAGTTGGTGACAAGAGGAATGAGAGATCTCTCCTTCCTAAATCCCAGTCGATTTGACAGCAATGCACAGCAATCCTGTAGAAGTGGGTCTGTGTTGAGCTGGCAGTGAGGCATGGGCTGTTCCCCTCCGCGGCCACCAGGGGCCGCTGCAGAGAGGCGCTTCCCGACGAGGGTGACACCTTCCGGAAGCGGGAAGCTGCACTGGGCTCTGAGCAGAAGCCTCCTCCCGCGCGGATGGCGCGCCTGCCTCGCTCCCTGCTGGTCTTCGGGGGCTTCGTGGGCCTGGTGGGGGCGGCCCTCTACCCCATCTACTTCCGGCCCCTGATGCGCCTGGAGGACTACAGTAAGCCCTCTCCTCCCCCTGGGCTGGCCCTGCCTTGGGCCCAGCTCCAGCCAGCCTGGGCGATGGGAGCTGGAGTCCAAAACATCAGGAAGGCCCAGAGCTAGGAGACACTCAGCCAGCCCAGGCTTCAGGCCCACAGAGGAAGGAAGGAAAAGGTTTTGCCCAAATCTGGGGGTTGGTTCTCATCTCCATTTCTAAGAGGAACAGCCGGCGTTGTCCATATTTTTATTTATTTATTACTAGCTTGGGGACCCGGCCCTGCCCGGGTTATTTGTGAAGCGCAGCAGGATGTAGAGTGGGTCATGAGGGCTCTGTGTGGCAAGTTTGGTGTTGATCCATCATAGGATTAGGTTTGTAGCAGTCTTGGAAAGTGAGGGAAGGTACTGCAAGACCCATCATCCATGTTCTGTCCCCCTCCAAACTTCAGTAGGATGTGGACTGGGTCACTGGGGCTCTGTGTGCCAAGTGTGGTCTTTATCAGTGTTTGTTGGGGGCCACAGTGGTCTGTGGGAACAGAGGGGTGTAAAAGTACTACAAATCCCATCATCCATTGTCAGTCCTCCCCCGAACCTCACCAGGACGTGAAGGCAGTCATGGGGGTTATGTGTGCCAAGTTTGGTCTCGATCAGTGATTGGATGAGGGTTGCAGCGGACTTGGGAAGTGAGTAGAGGCACTTCAAGTCCCATCATCCATGGTCCACCCTCCTCCAAACTGCACCAGGACGTAGAGTGGGTCATGGGGCCTGTGTGCTGAGTGTGGTCTGTATTGGTCCTTTTTGGTGGCCTCAGTGGTCTGTGGGAACCAAAGTGTTGGAAAGTACTACAAATCCCATAATCCGTGGGCCATGTCCCCCGAACCGCGCCAGGACGTAAAGGGGGTTAGGGGGGTTATGTACCAAGTTTGGTGCAGGTCCATCACCCGCGCTGGTCGCTGTGGCCAGAAAGTGGCTGCCACATATCCACCCTGGCTTGTGAAAGTGGCTGCCACATATCCGCCCTGGCCTGTGAAAGTGGCTGCTTCCGCCCCTTCTGCCCTCCCGCCTCCGCATACACACATACAAACATTCCGTTTTATAAAGGTATACAGATTTGGATTTTACCCGCTCTTCTCAACCCCGAGGGGGACTCAGAGCGGCTTACAGTACGGCACATTCGATGCCCACATAATAACAATATAAAACCCCAAATCCCTTCAACAATTAAAATACATTAAAAATACATTAAAATACAACTACATTAGCACCATACACATTCACTCTGGATTAAAACAATGTTCAGTCCATAACAACATTGGCCATAATCACCCACTTTCATTAAAACCAATCTAAAATGCTGCCTTGTGCTGGTGTACGAATGCCTGGTCCCACAGCCAGGATTTTACTTTTTCCTGAAGGCCAGGAGGGATGTGGTGGATCGTACATCCATAGGAAGCGCATTCCACAGGCGGGGAGCCACCACCGAGAAGGCCCTATCCCTCGTCCCCACCAGCTTCAACTGAGACGTAGGTGGGAGCGAGAGCAGGGCCTCCCTGGATGATCTTAGATTGCGAGGTGGGACGTAGCGGCTGATGCGTTCGGACAAGTAAGCTGGGCCAGAACCGTATAGAGCTTTAAAGGTCAAAACCAGCACTTTGAATTGAGCTCGGAAGTGGACAGGCAGCCAGTGGAGCTGACACAACAGGGGGGTGGTATGCTCCCTGTATGTAGCTCCAGTTAGCAATCTGGCTGCCGCCCGCTGGACTAATTGCAATTTCCGAACTGTCTTCAAAGGCAGCCCCACGTAGAGTGCGTTGCAGTAATCTATTCGGGATGTGACCAGAGCGTGGACGACCGTAGCCAGATCAGACTTCCCAAGGTACGGGCGCAGCTGGCGCACGAGTCTTAACTGTGCAAAAGTTCCCCCGGCCACCGCCGAGACCTGGGGTTCCAGGCTCAGCGATGAATCCAGGATCACTCCCAAGCTGCGAACCTGCGTCTTCAGGGGGAGTGTAACCCCATCCAACACAGGCTATAATCCTATGCCCTGTTCGGCCTTGCGACTGACCAGGAGGACCTCTGTCTTGTCTGGATTTAGTTTCAATTTGCTAGCCCTCATCCAGTCCATAGACACCTCCAAGGTCATGTGGCCGGCATGACTGCATGGACCCCCGTTACCTTCCTGCCAGAGTGGTATTTATTGATTTACTCACACTTGTATGTTTTCGAACTGCTAGGTTGGCAGAAGCTGGGGCTAACAGCAGGAGCTCACCTCACTGCCCGGGTCCGAACCTGCAACCTTTCTGTTAGCAAGTTCAGCAGCTCAGCAGTTTAGCCCACTGCACTGTAGACACCTCCCATTGGAGCGGCACCTATTGATCTACTCACATTTAATACTAATAAAACGTTCTTAGCACCGGGAATGTGGTGCAGCTGGCTAAGTGTCAGCTGCATAAGATCTCTCTGACCAGTAGGTCATGAGTTCGAGGCCTGCCCGGGTCGTGGTGGGTGCTCGACCTTTAAGTGGCAGAAGCTGGGGCTAATAGCGGGCGCTCATGCCGTTCCCCGAATTTGAACCTGCGATCTTTCAGGCTGAATGCATATTATCACCATTATTGTTATGAATCAATTCAGGGGCTTATTATACTCACATTTAGTTGAATTCAGTCTTAAAATATATTATATGGCTCTCACTGAAATACATTTCCAAATACTTTGCTTTTGTGGCTCTCTGAGTCGTGGGGAGGGAGATCCTTTTGACTTGGTTGTTTTAGAAGTAGCTCGCATGCTGGAAAAGTGTGAGCACCCCTACAACAAAAGAATTTCAAAAGTGCCAACGCAAAATACTTCCTCCATGTGAATAGAAATTCGCTTTTTGAATAATAAGAACTGTATCTTGGGGGAATCGGGGTTTTAGAGATACTATTTGAGAACAAACCATCCCAAACTACAAATCCCATGATTCCATGGCATTCAGGCATGACAATGACAGTTGTGCCAAATTACATTATTTCTATAGTGTGGATCAGGCCTGGGCAAACTTCAGCCCACCAGGTATTTTGGACTTCAACTCTGACATTTCCTACCAGGCTGTTAGGAATTGTGGGAGTTGAAGTCCAAAATACCTGGAGGGCCAAAGTTTGCCCAGGCCTGGGGTAAATGCACCCTGAGGTCTGATGCTCCGCTCAGCTCCTGGA
This sequence comes from Anolis apletophallus, assembly GCA_030556195.1. Taxonomy (NCBI): domain Eukaryota; kingdom Metazoa; phylum Chordata; class Lepidosauria; order Squamata; family Anolidae; genus Anolis; species Anolis apletophallus. Next base: position 18,796,053 of record JARBWK010000009.1, on the reverse strand, counting down.
AACCTAGTGATAAGGTTGCTTTATTTAAGGCACACAACAACAAATGTTCCTTTTTACTTACTTTATTTATATTCCGCTCTTCTCACCCCAAAGGAGACTCAGAGCGGATTACAGGTACACATACTTTATTTATTTATTTTATTTTATTTATATTCGGACTTCTATGCCGCCGACTCCCTAAGGCTCGCGGCGGCTCACAGGAGCCGAAGCAAACAAAATACAAAGAGTACATAAATAAACATACAGGACATACAGGGGGTAAAAACATACAGGGTAACCAACAGCAGATAGGGAAGGGGAGACCAGGCTCATGCCGAAGGGCAGAGCCGCCCGGTGGAGCTATCGAGGGCGACCATCAAATGGGGGGAGCCGGGGGGGGGGTCCCACAAATCGAGGAACGTCCTCAGAGACTCCAAGTCTAAGCAGTGACAGTCACTGCGGTGTCGGTCGTTACCGGCCTGTGGACCATGCCTCGTTATCGGCGGCTTGTCCACCCTCCTAGATTGGGGTTCGCCAGTGGAGGCGCCCGCACCTGCGGACAGTGTTCGGAAAGTCCTGGGGACGGGGGCCCTCCGGGGGGCACCCTCCGGGAGACAGCCGCTGTGGGGGGGGAGATATTACAGAGCAGGGGAGGGACGTCCTCCGACCCCGCCCCCTGCCCCGCCCTCGACCTCGTCTCCGCTTCATCGGATGTCCATCGGACCTGGGCGACCCATCGGGGCCCGAGCCAATCCCAACCAGGGGGATCGTCGGCAGCCGTCCCGCCTGTCGCCGGGGCCGCTCCCCAGGAACTCTCGCCAGGACCCTCTCGATGTCCGCCGCATCCGCCACGGGCTGCCTGCACAGCGGCAAGGGGGAGCCCGCGGCCCTCGGCGGTGAGACCGGTAGCGGTGGCAGCTCCGCGGCAGGGGTCACCGGGGGCGTGGTCCCAGCCATTGGGGAAGGCGGGGGAGACAATCCCTGCCGTTAGAGGAACATACTGTATAGACCAGTGTTTCCCAACCTTTTTTTGAGCCACGGCACACTTTTTACATTTCCAAAATTCTGGGGCACACCACCAACCAAAATGACACAAAATAACATTCTAACACAGTAATACATGTAGTTAATATGTTTTTAAATGTATTTATACACTCGGTGTGAAACCTGGGCCTGTTTCGATGAACTCAGCATAGATACCCTGGCAGGAATGGCAGAAAGACACAAACTTCCCACACAGAACTCCCATAACCAAGAGAAAATGCTATAAGAGTTTGGTGGTCATTGACCTTGAGTTTTGGAGTTGTAGTTCACCTATATCCCGAGAGCACTGTGGACTCAAACAATGTTGGATCAGGACCAAACTTGGCATGAATACTCAATATGCCCAAATGTGAACACAGATGGAGTCTGGGGAAATAGACTTTGACATTTGGGAGTTGTAGTTGCTGGGATTTATAGTTCCCCTACAATCAAAGAGCATTCTGAACTGCACCAATGATAGAACTGGGTCAAACTTCCCACACAGAACCCCCAGGAGGCAAGAGGAGGTCTCTACTTGGGGAAAGGGAGGCGGGCCTTCCCAATGCATGGAGAGGGAGAGACCAAGTAGACAACGGGTGGGGAGGGGGGGTGTGTGTTTGTAATTTTGTGCCTTTATTGAGGTAGGTTTCTTGGGGTTTTTATACTTCAATACACTAGACTCTCCCCCCCCCCCCTTCCTGGAGGTTCCAATTTCCCACGGCACACCTGATGATCACTCACGGCACACTAGTGTGCCCGGGCACACTGGTTGAGAAACACTGATATAGACGAACATGTAGACGAACAGAGGCAAACTCTGGCCACCAGGGGGAGCTGATGCGCTCCTCATCTCTCAGCGTCCCCAGCCTCCCTTGCTGTTCCTTCCGCATTCCTCAGCGTTCCTGGAGTTCTTTAATGGCCTCATAATTCAGTCAAAATTTGCCTCCCCACTTAATGTGGTACCTTTTTCTCCTACTTGACAGATGCAACTGTCTTTCGGGCTGCAAAGGTCGACAGCAGGCTACACTTAAAGGTCGAGCACCCACCTCAACCCGGGCAGGCCTCGAACTCATGACCTACTGTGAATATTCTAAAAATCAAATATTACTTTCTTTCTGCGGAATAGTTTTTTCCCCTTTTAAACTGCTTCTGTTCCCCCACTCTGGAAATGAGAAATGGTTCCAAACTAAACTCATCAAACTTTCCCGATTCCCGTGACTCAATGTCTTCCTTTTAGGTCCTTGTTTTTAAAAGGATGGCTATATGCAATTGTTGTGAGCTATGCCTTCTCTTCTAATGCCAACAGAGGGAGCTCAATCTGTTCTTAGCACGTTCAGAATGTATAAAAATGTGATGTGGTATGTTGTGCTGTGAAATGCATTGCTGATGCCTCACTCTCACCCCATCCTAGGAGTAAAAATAAATCAAAATGGGAAAAATAAGACAGTGTGTCTTGGAAAGAAATTTGGAAAGACCTGAATTCTGTACAAAGCTGTGAATTCTCTTTAAGAACAGGCGTTTGCAACATGTGGGGGGGGGGGGGATTCCAGTTACTTTAAAGCAGTGGTTTCCAACCTTTTTTATAAATCAGGGACCACTTGACCACGGACCACTTTGACCAGGTGCCCTTCTCCAACATTTATTTATTTATTTATTATTTATTATTCGGGTTTCTATGCCGCCGACTCCCTGAGGCTCGCAGCGGCTCACAGGAACCGAAGGTACAACTACACACAATGCGATAAAACATCTAAGACAATTAAACAGTTAAAACAGCAAAATACAAAACCCCCAGGTACAGTTCAGAAATTAGATAGCGTGACACCCCAGGACAGCGGCTAAAGCGGAACATGGGCAGGACCTACTCACCGAAGGCCTGCTTAAACAAATAAGTTTTGCAGGCGCGTCTAAACGGGAGCAGGTCCTTTATAGCCCGCGTTCCAGCCGGGAGGGCGTTCCACAGCGTAGGAGCTATAACGGAGAACGCCCTCCGCGAGTAGATGTCAGTTTAGCCGATTTCGCGGGTATCTCTTAACAAATTAGCATCCTCGGAGCGTAGTGATCTCGGGGACAGTGTGGGGTGAGTCGGTCCCTCAAGTACGCTGGCCCCAGGCCATGCAAGGCCTTAAAGGTAAGAACCAACACCTTGAAGGAGATCCGGTGCTCGATTGGGAGCCAGTGCAGATCCTGCAAAACAGGTGTGATGTGGCGGCCTGCTGGGGTTCCAGACAGGAGCCGGGCGGCAGTGTTCCAACATTAGTACCAAAAGGGTCAGGAATCAGTTTTTGGTCAATTTTAGGTTTGGTTTGGTTATTTGGGGTGCTGATTCAGAAAATTGCATTGGATAGACCACATCAGCTCTAGTTTCTGATACAGAACATATCCCATCCAGTAGTCGCCATCTGTTCGCCCACAGAAAACCATATTTAATAATCTAGAACTGACGTGGTAGTAGTAATCTTTCGTGGGTAGTCAGCCTCTCCCCTCCCGACATCCCTGTTGCCTTGGCACCATAAGAGGGTTTTGTGAGACCAGTCTCTGTCATTGCCATGTGATTGTGAGGCAACAATGTAGTAAGGACCATTTATTTATTTTATTTATTTATTTATTCAGTTTTGTATGCTGTCTTTCCCCGAGGGCTCAGGACGGCTTACAGAGAGCATAAAATCACACTTTAAAACAACTTATATGCTATTCCGGTATGGATCACAGGCTTCACATCTAAAGTTGAACAAGTTCAATCAGGGTTTCTCAGAAAACTGTTTGCTGTCCCCAATTGCCTTCCATCTGCTGTTTTAAGATTAGAATCAGGAACAGCCTCACTTGAATCACTAGCTTGGAGAAGGGCCCTAGGATACTGGATGGAGAGGATGTACAAAGGGCCAGAAGCGGGATATACCGTATTTTTCGCACCATAAGGCGCACCTGATGATAAGACGCACCTTGATTTTGAGGACAAAATTGGAAAAAAATTGGGGGCTGGCTACACTAACATGGAGGGGGGCGCTGGAGCAGGGGGCCCGCGATGTACTTACGCTATATTCGCGTCCCCTCCGGCGGCTCCGGCGGCTCCTGCCCATGCCCATACTCTCGCCGCCGTGTCGCTGCATCCCAGCCGGCGGCGGAGGAACGGGGGCGGAAGACGGGACTCATGGGGCGGCCTCGCCACTCACGAACCCGGAGGAGGGAGGCCACGAGGGCGGCCCCACGGCGGCGCGGCGGCAGCGTAGCAGCAGCAGCAGCGGAAGGGCCCGAAGCCAGAGGCGCTTCTTCCTGACGTCAGGAAGAAGCGCCTCTGCCTAGGAGGAAGGAGGAGGCCGCGCTGTAGAACGCCCGAAAGAGAGGCCGCAGGGGAGGGAGGAAGAGGAAGAGTTCCCTCCCTCCCTCCGGCCTCTCTTTAGGGCCTCCTTACAGCGCGCCGGCCGCTTCCCCCTTCCTCCTCGGCACAAGCGCGACAAGTGGCGTCACGCCGTCGCGCCTGTGGAGGAAGCCCTCGCGGCTGCGCGCTAAGAACGCTGTAAGCGCGCAGCCGGCGAGGGCTTCCCCCTCGTCAGAGGCGCGACGAACTGACGTCACTTCGTCGCGCCTGTGCCGAGAAGGAAGGGGAAGCGGCCGCGCGCTGTAAGGAGGCCCTAAAAAGAGGCCGGAGGGAGGGGAGGAACTCTTCCTCCTTCCCTCCCTCCCTGCGGCCTCTCTTTGGGGCGTTCTTACAGCGCACGGCCTCTCCCCCTTCCTCCTCGGCAGAGTCGCTTCTTCCTGACGTCAGGAAGAAGCGCCTCTGGCCCCCGGGCCCTTCCGCTGCTGCTGCTGCTGCTGCTGCGGCTGCTGCTACGGCTGCCGCTGCGTCGCCATGGGGGCCGCCCGTGGCCTCCCCCTCCTCCTCGGGTTCGTGAGTGGCGAGGCCGCCCCATGAGTCCCGTCTTCCGCCCCGTTCCTCCGCGCCGCCGGCTGGATGCAGCGACACGGCGAGAGTATGGGCATGGGCAGGAGCCGCCCGAGCCGCCGGAGGGGCGCGAATATAAGCGTAAGTACATCGCGGGCCCCCTCTGCTCCAGCGCCTCCCCCCTCCATGTTAGTGTATTCGCTCCATAAGACGCAGCTAATTTTTCTTCCTACTTGGGAGGAAAAAAACTGCGTCTTATGGTCCGAAAAATACGGTACATATTTGATTCAAGAAGACCTTTTTAAATCCCACCGAATCAAAGCATTAAGTCAGCAACTTAGGCAGATGGGCCTCACAGAGAACATACTGAGCAGTTTTGAGCATAAAAAGACAATGCAGATCTTATTGGAACGAATCAGTGACATATACAAACAGGCCTCAATGACTCTGGCATGCTTCACATGCTCTCCACTGAATTTAGGCCTAACATTTCATTCTTTGGGAGGTGCCAAATATTTAGAAAATTTAAATATCCCAAAATTTCATCTTGCTTTCAGTTGGGCCAGATTTAATGCCCTTAAATCAGCCATACTAGAGGGTAGATACAAAGGGACGGATTATGAACACAGAATTTGCCCTTGCGGGGAGGATAACATCAAAACTGTAATACATGTACTTTTTATTTGCACAATTTACAGGGTTGATAGACTAAGGTTAATATCCCCTCTACTCACCAAATGGCCAGGAAGAACCCTAAATTGGCACTGTACTTATTTACTGTCCGATCTTGACAAAAGGGTAACGGAACAGGTGGCCAAATTTCTCTTTGCAGCGGCAAAAAGCCGCAAGTGCTTCATGAATAACCTGTAAACACTAAGAGTGTAACAAAGAGTACTCCGAACACTTATTATTAATTGGCAATAGGTTCCTGCTTTAAATTATAAAGACAGTCATTCAACTGATAGCAAATGGTGATACTTGTTTTTATTAATCACTAGCTTGGGGACCCTCGTTGCCCGGGTCATTTGAGAAGTGCACCAGGATGTAGAGTGAGTCATGGGGGCTCTGTGTGCCAAGTTTGGGGGTTGTATTGTTTGTAGGAAGTGAGTGAAGGTACTTCAAGTCCCATCATCCGTGGTCCGTTTCACACAAAACTGCACCAGGATGTAGAGTGGGTCATGAGGGCTCTGTGAGCCAGGTTTGGTGTTGATCAGTCATTGGATTAGGTTTGTAGCAGTCTTTGAAAGTGAGGGAAGGTACTTCAAGTCCCATCATCCATGGTCTGCCGTACTGTAAACTGCAGTAGGATGTCGAGTGGGTCACAGGGGCTCTGTGTGCAAAGTGTGGTTTTCATAGGTGTTCGTTGGGGGTCGCAGTGGTCTGTGGTAGTAGAGGGGTGTGAAAATACTACAAATCCCATCATCCATTGGCAGCCTCCCCCCCCCCCCAAACCTCACCAGGACGTGAAGGGAGTAATGGGGGTTATGTGTGCCAAGTGTGGTCTCGTTCAGTAATTGCATGAGGGTCGCAGCGGACTTAGGAAGTGAGTAGAGGTACTTAAAGTCCCATCATCCATGGTCCGCCCTCCTCCAAAGTGCCCCAGGATGTAGAGTGGGTAATGGGGGATGTGTGTGCCAAGTGTGGTCTGTGTTGGTCCTTTTAGGTGGCCACAGTGGTCTGTGGGAACCAAAGTGTTTGAATGTACTACAAATCCCATAATCCGTGGTCCATGTCCCCCAAGCCGCACCAGGATGTCAAGGGAGTCAGGGGGGGGATGCGTCCCAAGTTTGGTGCAGGTCCATCACCCGCGCTGGTTGCTGTGGCCTGTGAAAGTGGCAGCCAATCAGAACGCCGGCACATACAATTAAACTCTTAGCTAAAAACTATAAAACTATTTACAGCTGATTAGCCAAATCAGACCCCAAAAGCCTGCTGGAATAAAAACGTCTTGCACGCTCTGGGCAATGCCAGGTACCCAAGCTAGTGTCTAATAAATTAGACCTGATGCAGTCTATCCAGTGCAAAATAACCCCAGGAACAGTAATAAAATCAATAAAACCACAAAATACTTGTTTGTTGGACTGTGTTGTTCAAATTGATACAGATTAACATCACGCACGCATCAGTTTTAAAATATACATGACACTTATTTTTTTTTACAAAAAATAATTAAGCAAGCTATAAATTGAAAATCATTTTAAATTCATTAAAATATTGCATATAAAAATATCCAATAAGCAGCACATCATTAAAAGCCCATCACAGTCAGTTTCTAAAATCTTAATAAGCTAGCAGTTGTCACAATTGGGTTTAATGGGATTTATTCCCCAGATTGGTGCCTACTGGATTGCAGCAGAAAGTCTGACTAGTCCTGTTTTTATTTTTATTTTTGCTTTCAATTGGTTGCTTCTTGTAGCACACCAGTTCTCGTTTGTGCCTGGAGGGCAGGGGGCAGCACCGGGGGTCCCATTAGCATTGGAGCCAGTTGATTCGGAAGAGGATTTGGAGGGGCTAGAAGAAGGGGATTTTGAGATAGCTGGGCCTTCTTCTCCCACAGAAAGTCTGGCATGGGATGACGGCTGGCCTGACCCTTACGAACAGCAGGAAGGCCAGTCGAATTCGAAAGCAGTGATAGTGAAGATTACGAGGCGGCCGGGGCGAGGCTCGCAAAGCATGTGGGAAACAACCGAGGGAGAGGCCCGGGAAGCAGCTGGGGAGTTTGACTCTCACGAAGATAGGGAACCAGGTGCTGGGAGGCAAGGTCGAACCTTTGATAGGAGACGGAGCATTGAGACTAGCAGGAGGGGTTGGTTCCACAGCCTAGACAGACCGAGGGCTCGCAGCACAGATTGGAGGAGGAGAAGCCTAGAGTGTCGGGGGCCTCGTCAAGGGGATTAAGTATAGGATCCGTGGGAACGGATCCTCAGTACTTCGGCAACGTCTCACCTATGCAGATGTGTAGCGAAGCCAAGACCACGTAGCTAAGTTTGGGGCTAGTGGCCTGCCAAGAAGAGTTTTATCTTGTAACTTTGTTTGGTTCCTGATCCGCTAGCTAAGCGGAGCCTTGCCAAGTTTTTGGAAGTACTGCCAAGTTTGCCTTTTGGACTATATCTTTACTTTTGGATTACTTTGATACTTTTATGGACAATTACCTTTTCAACTGTTTTTATACTTCAATAAAGTAGTTAGCTGATTATCGTCTCTGTGTGTGTGATTAAGGGGCCGGCCTAGGTCTTGCATCGTGACACTTCTCCAAATTTATAATGTGCTCATAGTGGCTAATGTAAATTAAGATCCAGCATGACAACAAATTAAAAGGAATACAGTAACTTCCAATGCCCTTCCCTCTCAAAGCAACAAAATGCCCAGACAAACTCTTGTTGTGCACCAGTTGAAGTTTTAAAAAACCAAAATAATGACACACATACTTTTTTAAAGGAAAGAATAGAAATTATCAAAGGAGTGGCAAATCCATTTTCCCATATCAAGAGGTTTCTTACCTTTGTTATCAATAATAATAATAAGAATACCCTTTATTTATATTCCGCTCTTCTCACCCCGAAGGGGACTCAGAGCAGAGTACAGGTACACATACTTAGCAGACAATCCCTGCCGTTTCCACATACACACATATAGACAAACAGAGGCAAACTATGGCCACCAGGGGGAGCTGACGCACTCCTCATCTCTCAACGTTCCCAGCGTCCCTTGTTGTTCCTTCCGCATTCCTCAGTTTTCCCGGAGTTCTTTAATGGCCTCATAATTCAGTCAAAATTTGCCTCCCACTTAATGTGGTCCCTTTATCTCCTACTTGACAGATGCAACTGCCTTTCGGCCTGCAAAGGTCGACAGCAGGCTACACTTAAAGGTTGAGCACCCACCTCGACCCGGGCAGGCCTCGAACTCATGACCTACTGGTCAGAGAGATCTTATCCAGCTGACACTTAGCCAGCTGCGCCACATTCCCGGTGTTTGAGCAGCAATAATAGAGAGATCTATCCTTCTGTTTAATTTAAACGGCCCTTTAAAATGGTACGGCTGATTCCAAAACTGGATTTCCTTTTGGACTATTATTTCCCAGTCAATAAGACTACAGGCCTGGCTGGCTCCAGGGCTCTGGAAACCATTGAAACAGTGATAACCATTTGTAACGTTTCCAAGCTGTGGTGGGATCATTGCATTCCAGAGTGTCGAGCATAACTGCTTGTGAGCAGCAAGAAAAGTAACTTCCCTGTGGAAATGTGAGATCATTTCCACTCACTACAATGTTGAAATGATTCATTTGAGTTCCATGTGGTGTCCATTTTGATACGGAAAAGTGTCAAAGTTTCTTTGATTACATTTGGCAGAAAACTTACAATTGGGTCGGGTCTATGCTACCGTGTTTCCCCGAAAGTAAGACAGCGTCTTACTTTCTTTTACCCCCGAAAAGTCCCCCTACCGCTGACGTTCGGGGTACGTCTTATATAACCCAAGACGTGCCCGTCGCCACGCCGCCGCCGCTGTCACGCCGCCACAACCGGCCCCAGCGGCCGCGGCACACCTCCGCGCACACACCTTTCCGCCAGGCCTCCAAGGAAGGGAGGGAAGAGAGCCAGAGGCGTGGCGAGCGGCGCGTCACTCTAACGCGGCGCTGCCTCACCACGCCCCTGGCTCCTTTCCCCCTCCCTTCCTTGGACGAAAGAAGGGAGAGGAAGGAGCCGGGCGTGAGAGCAGCGCCGCGTCAGAGTGGCAGCGCGCTTCTCCACGCCCCTGGCTCCTGTCCCCTCCCTTCCTTGGACGAAAGAAGGGAGGGGAAAGGAGCCAGGGGCGTGGCGAAGCGGCGGCGCGTCACTCTGATGCGGCGCTTCCTCGCCACGCCTCTGGCTCTCTTCCCCCTCCCTTCCTTGGAGGCCTGGCGGAAAGGTGTGCGCGGCCGATGGGTTGCGGCGGCGGCGCGACGCGACGAGTACGGCTTACTTTCGGGTGCGGCTTATATTAGCCGACCCCCCCGACACCCCTGATACGTCTTACAATCGGGGGTGTCTTACTTTCGGGGAAACACGGTATTAGCCTTTTTCTTTATTACAGTGAGGTGTTTAATTGGATTGCTGTGAGTTTTATGGGCTGTATGGCCATGTTCTAGAAAAGTGTTTCCCAACCGTGCCGTGACGGACCTCCAGCTGTGCTGCGAGAAAAGCTCTCTGTCCCCCTTCCTTCCCCCCCCCCTCCTGCCGAACTCCTGCTGCTTGGGGGACGAGGAGGAAGGGCCGGGCGGCGGCAAAGAAAAATAAGGGGCCGGGGCACCGCCTTCTTTGGCCATTTCCCCAGCCAGCCTCCAATCTGTCATGACTCCCACCATGACTCTCGCCCCTCACTCACTGAAGCCACGCGGAGGAGGAGCCCCGCCCACTGAAGCCTGTCCACCGCTCATGCTCCTCTGCGCAGCTTCAGCAAGCGAGGGGCAGGAGTCATGGCGGAGACCGGGGCCGAGGGCCATGACTCCCGCCCCTAGCTCGCACTGCCCCCTCAAGGCTGGAGAAGCTGTGGGAGAGCTGAAGCCAGGGGGAGGGGAGGGGGCCTGGCGCGGCCTGGCTCCGCCCCTCCCCCGGCTTCAGCTCTCCCACAGCTTCTCCAGCCTTGAGGGACAGTGCCAAGCCAGCATTGTGCTGGCTCTGTCACCGCTGGCTTGGCACTGCCCCCCTCAAGGCTGGAGAAGCTGTGGGAGAGCTGAAGCCAGGGGGGAGGGGGCCTGGCGCCACAGCTTCTCAGCCTGGCTCCGCCCCCTCCCCCGGCTTCAGCTCTCCCACAGCTTCTCCAGCCTTGAGGGGACAGTGCCAAGCCAGCATTGTGCTGGTTCTGTCACAGCTGGCTTGGCATTGCCCCCTCAAGGCTGGAGAAGCTGTGGGAGAGCTGAAGCCAGGGGGAGGGAGGGGCCTGGCGTGGCCTGGCTCGCCCCCCCCGGCTTCAGCTCTCCCACAGCTTCTCCAGCCTTGAGGGGGCAGTGCCAAGCCAGCATTGTGCTGGCTCTGTCACCGCTGGCTTGGCACTGCCCCTCAAGGCTGGAAAAGCTGTGGGAGAGCTGAAGCTGTGGGGGAGGGGCGGGGCATGGCATGGCCCCTCCCTGGCTTCTGCACTCCCGCAGCTGCTCCCAGCAGGCCACCACCCCCAGCCGTTCTTTACTGTGTTAGAGTGTCATTTTGTGTCATTTTGGTTGGTGGTGTGCCCCCGAATTATTTTTAATGTTAAAAGTGTGCTGCGGCTCAAAAAAGGTTGGGAAACACTGTTCTAGAAGCATTCCCTCCTGACATTTTGCCCACAACTTTGGCAGACATTCTCAGAGGTTGTGAGGTCTGTTGGAAACTAGGCAAGTGGGGCTTATATTTCTGTGGAATGTCCAGGGTGGGAGAAAGAACTCTTTGTCTGTTGGAGGCAAATATGAGTGTTGCAGTTGGGCACCTTGATTAGCATTGAATGGCCTTGCAGCTTCAAAGTCTGGCTGCTTCCTGCCTGGGTGCATCCCTTGTTGGCTTGCCCTAATTGTCTAATTGTATCATTATTCGTACTTACCACTTTTAATGTCATAATGTTTTGCATTTATCAGAAAAGGAGCAAGCAGTAAACCGAGCTGGCATTATTCAAGAAGATGTTCAACCTCCAGGTACATTTATAAACAGACAGTTGGAGTACAGTTTGATCTCCTTACCCATAGAATTGATGCCCATTGATTTCACTTGTCCTCCTAGAAATGTCTCCTCCTGAAGTGTTTGTAGACCTCTCCAGGTCCTCCAGTTTTATTCTATGACATGTTTCTGACCCATGTAAGAATCTAGGATTTATTTATATACTAGCTTGGGGACCCGGCTCTGTCCGGTTTATTTGAAAAAGGCATTGTGTGCCAAGGTTGGTCCTTATCAGATGTTTATATGGCTTGCAGTGGTCTCAGGAAGTTAGTGAAGGTACTGCGAGTCCCATCGGCCATGGTCCATCCCCCTCCAAACAGCACCAGGATGTAGAGTGGGTCATGGGGGCTATGTGTCCCAAGTTTGGTCTTGATAAGTCATTGGATGAGGGTGGCAGCGGGCTTGGGAAGTGAATAGAGGTACTTGAAATCCCATCATCCATGATCCGCCTTCCTTTAAACTGCAGTAGTATGGAGTGTGGGTCATGGGGGCACGATGTGCCAAGTGTAGTCTTTCAGGGCCACAGTGGTGTGTGGGGAATGAAGTGTTTAAAAGTACTACAAATCCCATAAGCTGTGATGGTACTTCAAGTCCCATCATCCATGGTCCTCCCTACTCCGAACTGCAGTAGAATGAAGCATGGGTCATAGGGGCTCTGTGTGCCAAGGCTGGTTACTGTTAATTCAGGCCATACACAATGTCCCATTAACTGAGGCCTAGTCAGGAAAATCAAGTTAATGAAGCCTTACTGTCAATTTTGGACCTGGTCTGTGATTTGTAGGGGTACAGTGTTGTCTGGGAAGTGAATTGGGTGAAGGTACAGCAAATCCCATCATTCGTGGCCCTTCTCTTTTGGGGCCTGTAATGTACTAGCCTACTGTGCTGGGCTGGTGTTTGGTAACTTTAATAGACCGAATGCCAGGCAACCGTTGTATAAAAGGTGAGGGGGAGGAGAAAACAGGAATCCATTTTGTTTGCACAGAGCCAAGAATGTTGATGGTGGCCAAGCAGGGGCCCTATGCATATTCTCCCTCAGTGGCAAGCAATCATGTTGTTTAAATGTAGAGGCTTGGATTCTCAGATGCTGGCCAATCAGAGTCCTTTATCCAAATACTCCCTCAGTGGCAACCAATCCCCTCTGTCTGGTGCCTTAGAATGTTGGAGTTCTGAGGCTGGCCAATCAGAGTCCTTTATGCAAATACTCCCTCAGTGGCAACCAATCATGTTGTCGGAATGTAGAGGCTGAGAGCCAATCAGAACTTTGCCACATATCCACACGCATACATACAAACACTCTCTTTTATTATATAGATCAATTTATTATTAGTGGTAATATCAGTAGTCTTTCTTTTCTGTTTCAGATATCCACAGGGGATCTTGGAACATATCCCCCATGGATAGGAGGCTATACTGTTTTTCTTTATTTGGGGAAATTGTTTTGGGTGGGAGGAACACATCATCTGTCACCAAGGCACTTTGAGTCTCTTTTGTGGACAGAAAAAATAGGGTATAAATAAAAAATAATAAAATTATTGTTATTATTATTCCGGGGATAATGTCTACGCCAGGGGTGCTCACACTTTTTCAGCATGGGAGCTACTGATTAAAAAACCAAGTCCCAAAGATCACCTACCCAGAAATGTAAAACGTATAACTATTTTCTTATTTATTTATTTATATTTATTATTCATTTTTATGTACCGCTCCTTGCAGCAGGCTCAGGGCAGTTTACATAAAATGAAGTTATAAATCATCAACATTTCAATTTAATAACAACAATATAAAACAGAGCATAAAAATACATCCAACCACCCCATTTCTCCCACACTGCCATATTACCACACATATTATCAGCCAGAAAGTAAGAAGAGGCTTTTGAACTGCAAGGCAATTTAATACTCATCAAGGTAAACAAGGGGCATGCAAAAATACATCCAACCACCCCATTTCTCCCACATTTCCATATTCCCCAACATATATTTCTCAAGGAACAAAGCAAGCAGAGAGGCTTTGGAGCTAAAAGGCCATTTAAAACATTAAAAATAAACAAAGAGACATGCCACAGAACAATCAAGCACCCACCCCAAAGTAAAAGGACTGACCTTTGAGATGCGGTAAGGAAATGACCCCAAAGCGTCCTTCTTCTTCTCCTCCGTCGTTGCTCCTATTTCCACGCGGCCAGCATGCGTGCCGCCTCCAAGAGCTCACAAGAAGTCCGAGGGGTAGAATGGGCGCTTCTGCGCATCTTGTGAGGGCCAGCCATGCATCGCGTCATCAGGCCCGCCCCTTTGGTCTCCTACGACTCGGAGTGGCTGGAGAAGGATGGAGGGAGGAGGAGGAAGCCAAAAGAGGGGGCCCATTCTGCCTCTTGGACTCTGGAGCTTTTGGGCGGCGCGCGAGCAGGGAGCGGGGAGGAACAACGACGGAGGACTTCTTTGCAGCGTGCAGGGGCGCGTGAAGAGAACCAACAGCAAAAAACCTGGTCAGGGGCCTGAAGATCACCAGGATGAGGCCTGAAGATCACCCTGGTGATCCCGATCACCATTCTGAGCACCCCTGGTCTACGCTTTCTGATAATCTCGAGTTTCCAGCCCAAACACCAGATGGAGCTGCTTCATCAAGCTCTTTGAGCTGGAAACCTGACTTCTTCTTCTGGATTCAACTTTAAATGAAGAGTGTGCATAAATATTTTAAAGAGAGTCACCCCTCCACAGCTACTGGGACTAGGAGCCACCCATAAAAGTTAATAAAAAATAAAATAAATCTGCAAATTAAAAAATCCACTGTTTTTTAACCTGAGAGAGCCTAGAAATTTTTAAAACTAAGAAATCCTCTCTGGGAATTTCTAATTTCTCTATGGTTAATGTATGGCTGGCTGCTGGTCATAGAATTGCACTGGAGGACCTAGATAATTCCGATGAGATCTACAGGGCAAGTTCTGTTACTGATATCGGATATCTGTTTGCTTTTAGTTTATTTTAAACTTTCAAACTGAAGATTGTTGTCTTCGTACTTCTCACTTTGGTAAAGACTGTTCTCCTGTAGCTAATGCAATCATAAACGCCTTATCTATGAACTGTTTGGAAAACACCTAAGCCTCCCTTGAAGGGGTGGCGAAGTTACGCTGTTTGAATCAATGTTTGCTTTAAACTGGTTTCTCCTTGGTTGACTGGAAGTCCTAGCAAGACTTAACAGTTGCTCAAGGTGCCCAATTTTTTTGTCTCTTTGTTTGGATTTTTTCTCTCTCTTTTTTATGGCATGCATATATGTGTCGTGCTGTTTTTCAGCATTTTTTTCCCACTTGTTCGTTCAGTGCATACTTGTGAAGTCAAGGCTTTTACAAGTCAAGAATGTTCCCAGAAATCCCCTTTTGTAAACCAGTTTTTCCATAAATCAGAAGTAAAGGTAAGGGTAAAGGTTTCCCCTTGACAAAGTCTAGTTGTTTCCAACTCTGAGAGGTGGTGCTCATCTCCATGTCTAAGCCGATGAGCCAGCATTGTCTGTAGATGCCTCCAAGGCAGGCCTGGGCAAACTTGGGCCCTCCAGGTGTTTTGGACTACAACTCCCACGATTCCTAACAGCCAATAGGCTGTTAGGAATTGTGGGAGTTGTAGTCCAAAACACCTGGAGGGCCCAAGTTTGCCCAGGCCTGCTCCAAGGTCATGTGGCCGGCATGATTGCATGGAGCGTGTGACAACCCCTTGTTGACCGGCCTCAGACTGGACAATCTTTCGCAATCCAAACTGCTAACCCTAAATGCAAGGGGGCCTCGAAGTTACCTCAGCAACTTCTGTCTTATGGCAGGGTAGACTATCTCCCCACTAACCATTGAATTGCAGAGACTTTAAATTTCTCAGTAACCACTTGACCACACTGCCACCATTTGTCTGTCTGACCACTGACCTTGAGGGCCACCACCAATAAAAGAACTAACAGAGGTGTTTTTCTTTTAAGATGTAAATAATTTATTATGACACAAATGGGTACAAATCTTGATTGGTTTTATACTTCCTCAGAGGCACAAACTTATTCTGTTACACAAAACACAATGGGGATATACTATAGGGTTTCCACTAACCCTCTATAAACCCCTGGACTCTTCCGTCTTTAACTAGGGTCTCTACACCCATAAAACTGGACTGCTCTCTTGCAGACCTTAAGACCAACTAACGACTGAACTGTTCTCTTACAGTCCCAGCCTCCCAAAAACTAAAACAAAACAAACTCCTCCCCCCCCTCTCATGGCAGTTGGCTTCCAACCGCTCTTCACCAACTGTAAAATTCATACCTTGAACATTCTAAAAGGCTCTGGCCCTGGTTGCTATGGCGACAGCTCTTCAGAGCTTCTGCCAAGCCTCCCTTCTGTTTCACCCACAGCAACAATTCATAGAATATTCCTTTGAACTACACAAAACAACATACATTTAACATATGTTATACAACATTTACACACAAATAATCGACATCATTACAGAGCGCTGTTACCTTCCCGCCGAAGCGGTACCTATTGATCTACTCACATTGGTGTGTTTTTGAACTGCTAGGTTGTAAGAAACTGAGGCTAACAGCGGGAGCTCACTCCGCTACCCCGGATTCAAACTACTGACCTTTCAGTCAGCAAGTTGAGCAGCTCATCGGTTTAACCCGCTGCACCACTAGGGGCTCTAAATCAGGGCTGCTATAGTGTTATTCATGCTAAAGTTCTGTTTCTTGACTATGTCTTGTGCATACTTGTTATATAAGCTAGGCCAGAGGTGGGCAATTGTTTTTTCCAAGGGGCCACACGAGAGCCAAAAAATATTATGGAGGGCTGCACCAAAAGGCGGAACTACATTCTAATCTACATTATTTATTTATTTATTTATTTACTATATTTACTATATATTACACATCATTAATATTAACATATTAATATATCAAGTAATATTCATATACAGTATTATTAGTATTAATATCATAACTATTATAGTTTATATATAGACATAATATATTGAAATTATAATATAATATAACATTATATTATATTATTATAATAAAATTATTATAAAATAATAATAAAAACCACTAAAATTAAATTAAATTCAAGAAGACAAGATGCGAACCAAGATGGAATGGCCCAATGGACCCAGCCCAGAGAATGGCAAAGCGGACCCAGCCGCCACCGCAGCAGAGGAGAGCAGAGCAGAGCAGCAGGCGATCGGAGGCTGCAGGCCTCCGTCCGCTCTCGCCCCCAGCCGTTCCCCAGCTGATCACCCTGCTATGGAGTGCCTGCCATCCCTGGAGGCAATCCAGGCCTGCAGGGGGAGCAGTCGGCGATCTGAGGCAGCTGATCACCCTGGCGACCTGGAAGACGATCAAGTCTTCCGGGTCGCCTGGGCGATCAGCCGCCGTTGGTCACCGAATGCTACCACTGCAGGCCTGGATTGCCTCCAGGGATGGCAGGCACTCCAAAGCCACTGCTCCTCCGGCCTGTCTGCTGACACAGGCCCCACAGAGCCCGCGATGGGATGGCTGCAGCGGCACCCCTTCCTCCCCCCCCCCTGGACGCCCTTCTCCCCGGGCCGGACATAATCGGCTGTCGGGCTGCATCCGGCCCGCGGGCCGTAGGTTGCCCGCCCCTGAGCTAGGCTGCTTACACTCCTATTAATATATGCAAGGGATGATGTGATAACTCCTGTTTTGCTGCCATTTTCTAAACTAAATCCATCTTTCTTTTCCTTAGGATTAAAAGTGTGGTCTGATCCATTTGGAAGAAAGTAAAGATCTCTTTGAACGCCATCTTGAGAATATGTATATTCTCTCCTCTTCAGTCTGTGGACCTTCATGTTTTTCAGTAAATGAAGATAACACCGAAGAGGGACTTTGTATGTTGGGTTGCTCTGTTTAGTATCTGTCTGTCTAGAGGGAGGAGCAGTTGGGTTAAAGGTATTGTGTGTCAGTGATCCCGTAGTAATGTAACAAGGTTGCGCTTGATGTTTCTGTTGAGCAAATAGAATAATGACCTTTTTCTTCAGTGGGGGAATGGGAGGGAATTGTTTTGGTGAACAGAGATGAGACATGACCAGAGAATAGATCATACAACTGATATTTCTATACATTTCTATAAATGTGCACTGAAAAATGAAATATTTGGAAAACAGAAAACTAGTACTGGAAATCTGAAGAGCAATGCCTCTGTATATCTGTAAATTATGTCTTGATTCAAACAGAATTTTGCAGTGTGTATAATAATAATAATAATAATAATATTTTTCTTGTGCTGCAAAGGAGAATTACTTGTAATAATGATTTGTGTGCGTATACATACACACACTGCAGTGCAAGTCTTCAGAATAAAGGCTTTCCTGTTTTAAAGAATTTAAATAATTAATTATTCTTTTTTTTTTTTTTTTGGATGGTGTCTTGAGTGTAATTTTTAATTGGAGATATGGCGTTTAATGCTTAATTATGTAAAAATAAAAAAGAAGCACAACAAAAGCCCTGGCAGACCGCGTAAGATCTCTGACAGAGTCCACTCAGGATGTGGATGCCAACCAGACTGTTTTTCAGTCTGTCATTCATTTTCAGTCTATCATTTCATTTTCAGTCTATTATTTCATTTTCCAATAGCTGTCAAATGAAATTAAAATGCTATGTATTCACACTTTGGGATGATTTCTCTGGTGACATCTTATTTATTTACTGTATTTCTAACCCGCCCTTCTCTAACCCCCCCCCCCCCCGGGCTTACAAGACACAATTAGATGCCGGCAACAATACACACTAATACAACAAGATTAAAACATCAACTTTAAAACATTAGCTATCCAGTTCAGTTAAAATACTATCTACACAATGCACATTCAAATAATCAATCAATGGCGGAAGCTGTGTTTCGTGTCTGTCGTTAAAACAGTCCGTTCCAATATAAAGCGCTGCAGTTACTGTGCGAAAGCCTGGTCCCACAACCACGATTTTACTTTCTTCCTGAAAGCTAGGAGGGATGGGGTTGATCGTCTTTCGCTTGGAAGTGCATTCCACAGGCGGGGGACCACAGCTGAGAAGGCCCTGTCTCTCGTCCCCGCCAACTGCAGTTGGGTTGATGGCGGAAGCGAGAGTAGGGCCTCCCCAGATTATCTTAAATTACGAGGTGGGACGTAGCGGCAGATGCGTTCGGACAAGTAAGCTGAGCCAGAACCGTATAGAGCTTTAAAGGTCAAAACCAGCATTTTGAATTGAGCCCGGAAATTGACAGGCAGCCAGTGGAGCTGACACAACAGGGGGGTGGTATGCTCCCTGTATGTTGCTCCAGTTAGTAACCTGGCTGCCGCCCGTTGGACTAGTTGGACTTTCTGAACCATTTTCAAAGGCAAGCTCCACATAGAGTGCATTGCAGTAATCTATTCAAGATGTGACAAGAGCGTGGACCACCGTCGCCAGATCAGACTTCCCAAGGTGCGGGCACAGCTGGCGCACGAGTCTTAACTGTGCAAAAGCTCCCCTGGCCACCGCCGAGACCTGAGGTTCCAGGCCCAGCAATGAATCCAGGATCACTCCCAAGCTGCGAACCTGCATCATTGAGAATAAACCTCTGGTTTTGCCTTCTATCCCAGGGCTGTCCAACTGGCGGCCCCGGGGCCGGATCCGGCCCCGTAGCCTGTTGGACACGGCCCCACCTATGCCCTCAGCCGCCATTTTTAAATTTTTAAAAATCGGATTTTTTTTTTAAAAATGGCGGCCGGAGGGGAGGGGGAGGCGGGGCAGGGAGGAGGAAGAGAGCTAGCTCCTCCTCCCCTCCGGTGCCCCCCTCCCTACCTAGGGCGGGAGCCGCCGAAAAAGAGCAGAAGGCGGCGCCAAGAGCAGCGCGTCACAGGCCTGGCGTGGCGCGCTGCCCCGCCGCCTTCTGCGCCCCCCCTCCCTTCCTAGGGCGGAGGGGGTGCGAAAGGAGAGGCGGCGCCAAGAGCAGAGCGTCACAGGCCTGGGGTGACGCGCTGCTCTTGGCGCCGCCACCCCTCCTTGGCGCCCCCCTCCGCCCTAGGAAGGAGGGGGCGCCAGAGGAGTAGGCGGTGCCAAGGGGCAGCGCGTCATGCCAGGCCTGACGCGCTGCTCTTGGCGCCGCCTTCTCTGCCACCGGCCGTTTTAGGAGGGGCGGGGCCTGGGGTTGGGGGCGGGGCCTGGGGGGCGGGGCTAAGCGGCCCCCTAGGTCATCAGTGACCTCTTATCCAGCCCTGGACCCCGTAGAAGTTGGACAGCACTGTTCTATCCCACCTGTGTCTTATTTGGCCTTCTGGATTAGCTAGACATGGTGGGCTTCCGAACCTGCAGTGCTTGCAGAATCTAAAATCACTCAATAGAATGATGTGAAAGGATTGCATGTGCAGAACACTGTGGCTGGCTGGTCCTTCCTGCTCAACAAGGAACAAGCCCATTGTAATATTAACACAGAGACAATAAAATCTTTGCAGTTGAAAGATCTCTGTTGTTTCATTTACACAAACAATTAGGCTTTCTAAAAACGGCAATTCTGTAATCTGAGGCTTTCAATGGCATTTCTGTGTAGTCTGACGTGGTGGTTGTGAGAGTGCTCCAGCATTTCTGTGTTCTCAAATAATATGCTGTGTCCAGGTTGGCTCATCAAGTGCTCTGCTATGGCTGACTTCTCTGGCTGAAGTAGTCTGCAGTGCCTTTCGTGTTCCTTGATTTGTATTTGGGCAATGCTGCGTTTGGTGGTCCCTATGTAGACTTGTCCACAGCTGCACAGTATACAGTAGACTCCTGCGGAAGTGAGAGGACCCCTCCTTGTCTACACAGAGAAGCTGTTAAAATTCACAAGCATGTGGACAATTTCAACAGAAAGGAGGAAACCATGAAAATAAACAAAATCTGGGCCAGTAAGCACCTCGCAACAAAGGATTCCCCCAGGCAGGAAGTAGCCAGGCTTTGAAGCTGCAAGGCCAGTCAACTATTGTATGTTGGGTGCAGGTTTGAATGTACTATTTACTACATTGATCAGCATTAAATGGCCTTGCAGTTGAAAGGTCTGGCTTCTTTCTGCATGTTTATATATCTGTGGAGTAATATCCATGGTGGGAGAAGAAACTATTGTATGTTGGGTGCAGGTTTGAATGTACCATTGGCCACATTGTTCAGCATTGAATGGCCTTGCAGTTGAAAGGTCTGGCTTCTTTCTGCATGTTTATCTGTGGAGTAATGTCCAGGGTGGGAGAAGAAACTATTGTATGTTGGGTGCAGGTTTGAATGTACCATTGGCCACATTGATCAGCATTGAATGGCCTTGCAGCTTCAAGGTCTGTGTGCTTCCATTCTGCCAGTTTATATCTCTGGAATTATGTCAGGGTGGGACAAGGGACTCTTGTCTGGATTAAAAATACTTTTCGCTTACCATTTAAAATTATGCAAGGTACATCAACATACATTGTACATACAAAGAATCCTTAATACATTAGAAAATAGTTATACATTTTACATTTCTGTGTAGGTAGATCTTTGTGACTTGGTTGTTTTATAAGTAGCTCGCGCGCTGAAAAAGTGTGGGCACCCCTGGTCTAGACAGTGTGTAATCTTGCCTTTAAAGGTAAATTTCTTCCTAAAGTGGCTTATATATAAAATACAGTAAGAACCACAAAACGTCACCACACTTTTCTCAAATCCTTTCCCTGGAGCAGCTGGTGACAAATGGCATGATGCAGAGAAGCACGGAAGGAGATGACTTTCCCATTTTTCTAATTGGAGCAAACTGGGGAATCATTCAGTTTTTAAAATTGTATCTCTATACTCACAAATACATCTGTAGAAGAATTATAGTTTCATGGAGTCATGGACCCAGAAAGAAAATGTATGTGAATTAAGAAAGAATTATTGCCCATTTGAGGGACGAGAGGAATATCTTTGACCTCGATGTGTTCAGTTTAGGACAGTATTTCCCAACCAGTGTGCCGTGGCACACTAGTGTGCCGTGAGCGATCATCAGGTGTGCCGTCGAAAATTGGAACCTCCAATACCCTTTCTTCCCCCTCTTGTCCAAAGTGCTCTCTGGGTGTAGGTGAAATACAACTTCCAAACTCAAGGTCAATTCCCAAGCAAACCCTTTCAGTACTTTCTGTTGGTAATGAGAGTTCAATATGCCAAGTTTGGTTCAATTCCATTCTTGCAAGAGTTCATGATGCTCTTTGATTGTGTGTTAACTATAAATCCCAGAAACTAATTCCCAAATGTCAAGGTCTATTTTCCCCAAACTCCATCTGTGTTCACATTTGGGCATATTGAGTATTCATGCCAAGTTTGTTCCTGATCCAACATTGTTTGAGTCCACGGTGCTCTCTGGATATAGGTGAACTACAACTGCAAAACTCAAGGTCAATGCCCACCAAACTCTTATGTTTTTTCTCTTGGTTATGGGAGTCCTGTGTGGGAAGTTTGTGTCTTTCTGCCATTCCTGCCAGGATATCTATGTTGTGTTCATCGAAACAGGTCCAGGTTTCACACTGAGTGTATAAATACATTTTAAAACATATTAACTATATGTATTACTGTGTTAGAGTGTCATTTTGTGTCATTTTGGTTGGTGGTGTGCCCCAGGATTTTGTAAATGTACAAAATGTGCCGCGGCTCAAAAAAGGTTGAAAAACACTGGTTTAGGAGACTCAACACTAAGGATGACTTGCTCATTTAACGTATTTGGGTTTGTTTGTTTTTTGTAGGAAAAAAATCCCAGAATCAGTTGTTTAAGTTTTCTCCCATTGTACTCTAGCAATGATTAACTGTCATTTTTTTCCAGAATCGTGTACAGTCAGCCCGACATCAATTGCACCGCAGCTTAGACAGACGTAAACCAAAAGCAGCTGTATTTGTCCTCTGCTCTGCTACACCAGGGTGCAATAACATGTTTTGCTAAAGCAAGGTCACACATTCCTGGGAAACCAGTTCTTTCCAAGCTTTTCAGGGAATAAAGCAAACACAAGTGGGTGGGTGTACACACTGGGCGGAATCAAAAAGGGATTGAGTTGTAAATGAAAATGACAACAGTGATTGACAGGACTTTGGGCAAATTTGGTTTGTTTGCTTCTTTTGCTAAATACGTACCTTGGCCGGTGTTTCCTGCATGGCAGGGGGTTGGGCTGGATGGTCCATGTGGTCTCCTCCAACTCTATGATTCTATGACTCGAAGGGCCCTTCCAGACAGGTCTTACATCCCAAGATCTGATCCCGGGTTTCCTGTTTATCTCAGATTATCTCTTATAATGCAGTTTAAAGCAGAAAACCTGGGATCAGATCCTGGGATATAGGGCCTGTCTGGAAGGGCCCTAAGTGTAAAGGGTGTTGAAGTCTCTCTTGGTTTTGACTTGGTTTGGTAGTCTGCCCTCCCAGTGTAGGTACACTGCTTCAACCTGTACTCTAGAACAGTGATTTTCAACCTTTTTTGAGCTGCGGCACATTTTTTACATTTACAAAATCCTGGGGCACACCACCAACCAAAATGACACAAAATGACACTCTAACACAGTAATACATATAGTTAATATGTTTTTAAATGCATTTATACACTCAGTGTGAAACCTGGGCCTGTTTCGATGAACTCAACATAGAAATCCTGGCAGGAATGGCAGAAAGACACAAACTTCCCACACAGAACTCCCATAACCAAAGAAAATGCTATAAGAGTTTGGTGGGCATTGACCTTGGGTTTTGGAGTTGTAGTTCACCTATATCCAGAGAGCACAGTGGATTGAAACAATGTTGGATCAGGACCAAACGTGGCATAAATACTCAATATGCCCAAATGTGAACACAGACGGAGTTTAGGGAAAATAGACCTTGACATTTGGGAGTTACAGTTTCTGGGATTTATAGTTAACACACAACCAAAGAGCATCCTGAACTTCAACTCCCACCATTCCTAACAGCCTGAGGCCCTTTCCTGCTTAAGTGGCTGAGGGAGGAAAAGGGCCTGAGGCTGCTAGGGATGGTGGGAGTTGGAGTCCAAAACACCTGGAAGGTCCAAGTTTGCCCATGCCAGCTTTCGACAGAGACCTCTTCCTCCCCCTTCCCCTTTGCGCCCTTTCTGCCCCCCTCCTGAACATTTACTTTTTCTTCTCCACTTGGGCTCCCTTCTTCCCAGCCTCACTCTGCTCGCTTTGCCTCGCTTTGCTCACGCTGCCTTGTGTTCAGGGGGGGAGGGGGGAGGGAGGAAGACGTGGGGCGAGTCTGCGCAGTAGTGCCCGCATGGGTCACGTCTTCCTCTCTCCCCCCTCGGGAGAAGCGGCAGTGTGTGCAAAGCAAGCAGAGTGAGGCTGGGAAGAAAGGAGCCCGAGTGGAGAAGAAAAAGTGTTCGGCAGGAGGGGGAAGAAAGGGTATTGGAGGTTCCAATTTCCCACGGCACACCTGATGATCGCTCACGGCACACTGGTGTGCCGTGGCACACTTGTTTGGAAACACTGCTCTAGAACACTGTTTCTTAAAGTGTAGGTCCGTACCTCTCCGTTGGCACCCCCTTGTTGTGGGGGAGAGGCTTGCGTACCCTAATGAAGTTGTGAGCTATGCTGGTGGTGGCATAATAGCCACCGGTAGGGCCTCCCATGCCAGACAGGTCACAACCAAAGGGTCTGACAAAGAGCGTCAACGGGCAGGATGGGCTCTCTGACCTTTTGGCAACCATGCTAGGAGAAGGAAAACTAATTTCAAACCCAGGCAGATGTGCCCATTTAACCCTGTAAGGTCAACGATCTAAGAGAAGGAAACTAGAACCAAACCTACGACCTGAGGACCTCGCTGCCACCATCCAAGCTTGCTAGGCCCTGGTAGACGAACCTTTGGTTTAAAGGGTGAGGCCAGTCCTGTGCACGCTGCGCTCCACCAGAAGAGTCCATTGCACAGGCTCGAAGGACACATCCAACCTCAATGCGCTTGTAGAAAGCGTGGGATGAGTCCTTCCTGAATCTTCGTTCGTGAAGAAAAGCCAAGAAGAAGTCTATACCCCAAATGAGGTCTTAGTTCAATGTTGGGGGTCACTAAAATTTTGGCCACAGTAAAAGTCTTCTGCATGCCACCCATTTACACAAATCTGTTAACAACAACATGCAGTGTTTCCAGTGGACCATGTAGGAAATGGTTCAGCTGTATTCTGCCAAAAGCAAAATCAGCTTGTTTTGTTTAGCAATCCTTGCAAATGCTGATTTGTTATCAGTAAATGTTATGGTTTTATGCCTATTTTACATACCTATATACCTGAGGTCGTGTTAAAAATTACCAGGTGGAAAGGAGTCGTGTGTGCAAAAAATTGAAGAAGCCCTGCTCTAGAAGATGCTTGCATATTGATCGAATCGCAAACCTCTCTGAACATAAAGGTAACAGAAGTGAAAGGGTCACTTCCAAGTCTACATCAAATAAATTTCCCCTTACAGTAATTGCCATCTTTTCCTTGAGTATTTTATGTGCATATATATGTGTGTGTGTGTGTGTGTGTGTGAGAGAGAGAGAGAGAGAGAGAGAGAGAGAGAGAGAGAGTATGTATGTATGTATGTATGTATATATATATTGTTCATTTTGTATTCCGCTCCTCCCAGCAGGCTCGGGCGGATAACAACAAATATAACGGGCAACATGTCACCACATGTCGGCATGTAGCCCTACATTAAAAGCATAAAAAACATAAAAACACCTTAAAACACATTACATCACCACACAGGTATGGAAGGACATGCGACATAGTTCTTAGTCCGGTGTGCCTAATTGAAGGCTAGGCCAAAAGGGGCCGTCTTACAAGCCCTCCGAAGGGAGCCAGTTCCGAGATAGCTCGGGTACTGTCCGGGAGGGCGTTCAGAGCACCGCGCCGCTACGGAAAAAGTTCTTTGTCTAGTCGTCGATAGATGGCAGGAGCGGATTGATGGCACTGACAACAGATTCTGTTCATCTGAACGCAGTGATCTCGGGGGAGAATACGGGGTAAGGCGGTCCCTCAGGTATGCAGGCCCTAGGCCGTGCAAGGCCTTGAAGGTCAAAACCAACACCTTGAAGGCAATCCGGCACTCAATAGGAAGCCAGTGCAGTTGCCGGAGGATAGGTGTGATGTGCTCCCTCACTGGCGTTCCCGCCAGCAAGCGAGCAGCAGCATTCTGCACCAGCTTGAGTTTCCGGATTGTCGACAAGGGAAGGCCAACGTAGGGCATTACAGTAGTCTAATCTCGAAATGACCGTCGCTTGGATTACCGTGGCCAGGTCGTCCCTGGACAGGTAGGGTACCAGTCGCCTAGCCTGCCGGAGGTGAAAGAAAGACGTCCTGCTGACCACGGAGACCTGAGCCTCCATGGTCAGCGAGGAGTCCAACACAACCCCCAAGCTCTTACCCGATGGCGATGGGTTAAGCCGCTCGCCATCCAGGGTAGGCAACCGGCAACCACCCAGGCCAGGCCGACCAGGCCACAGGATCTCCGTCTTCGACGGGGTTCACCTTCAGCCGGCTGGCACGTAGCCAGCCAGTCACGGCTTCAAGGCATAGTTGGAAACAATCGGGTACGGAGTCCGGCCTGCTGTCCATTCTCAGCAGAAGCTGGGTGTCATCCGCATACTGATAACACTCCAGACCAAAGTCGCGAGCCAGCTGGGCCAGGGGGCGCATATAGACATTGAATAATAAGGGGGAGAGGATGGCCCCCTGGGGGACCCCACAACTAAGTGGGAGTCTCCCGGAGACCTCCCCGCCCCCCTCCACACGTCCCCGGCCCTGGAGGAAGGAGGCCACCCATTTAAGGGCAGTCCCCCTGACCCCAGAGCCAGCTAAACGGTGGGTCAACAGTGCGTGATCTACAGTATCAAACGCTTCTGTCAGATCTAACAGGACGAGCAGGGCTGATCCACCCTGGTCCAGCTGGCGGTAAAGTTGGTCTGTAATGGCGACAAGCACGGTCTCCGTCCCATGCCCAATACGGAAGCCGGACTGGAAGGGATCAAGTCCAGCTGTGTCATCTAGGAACTGCTGCAGCTGATCCGCTGCTGCCCTCTCAATTACTTTGCCTAAGAAAGGCAAGTTGGAAACAGGCCGGTAAGTGGAGGGAGCCGAAGGATCTAAATTCGGCTTCTTCAGCAGCGGTTTCACCATAGCCTCTTTTAACCCCCCTGGGAAGACTCCTTGCTCAAGGGAGCTATTTATGATCGTGCCCAGGGGGCCTCGTAGCCCCTCCCGGCAAGATCTAACAAGCCAGGAGGGGCACGGGTCGAGGGAGCAAGTAGTTGGTCTAGCTGCAGCCAGTAGCCTATCGACAGCTGCTGCGTCCAGCGGTTGGAAACGGGTGAAGGTGGACCCGCCGAGTGGCAGCGGTGTCTCGAGTTCACTAACTGTATCAAGAGTGGCAGGAATGTCCCGGCGGAGAGTCGAAATCTTGTCGGCAAAATAGTTCTGAAAAACCTCAGCTGTTGGTGCCAAACCCCTATCATTTGGGACAGTTGGAATTGTTGTCAAGGACCGAATTATCTTAAATAATTGAGCTGGGCGTGAACTAGCCGACTCTATCAAGGAAGAATAGTATACCTTTTTCGCTTCCTTGATAGCTTGCTCATAAACATCTTTAAATTGTTTATAAGCTGATTTCGACGCTTCGTCACGGAGGCTCCGCCACATGTCCTCTAGCTGTCTCTTTCTCCATTTCATCGCTCGCAACTCCTCAGTATACCACGGCAAGCGATTTCTACGGGGAAGGAGAGAGCGTCTGGGGGCGATCTCATCTAGGGCAGTGGAAAGACTGGTGTTCCAGTATTCCACTTGTCCATCAACCGAGTCGCTGGGGGGTTCCCAATCCCTAAGAGCATTCAGGAACCTAGTGGGTTCCATAAGTCTCTTTGGGCGAACCAAAATAGGTTCGACACCCTTACCGGGAGGGGGAGCTAGCTCCAGTCGGACTTCCAGGACACTGTGATCCAACCATGGAACCTCCATAATGGAGGTTAGGATCACCTGAATTCCGGCCGCGAAGATCAGATCTAATGTATGTCCTGCCAGGTGTGTGGGGCCGGTCTTACAAAGTGAGAGTCCTAGTGTCTCCATGGTAGACACCAGGTCCACGGCTGCAGTTGACGGGGAGGTGGTGTCGGCGTGGACATTGAAGTCCCCGAGAACAATGAGTCTAGGGTACCTCAATGCCCACTCCGCAACCACCTCCAGCAGCTTAGGCAGGCTTCCTGCTGGTGCGTCGGGTGCACGGTACACCAGCAGGAAGGCTACGCTCTCACCTAAGTCCCATACCAGGCCCGCACACTCCATCCCAGGAATGTTCGCCGCCGGAATCGTCCTGGAATTAAAAGTGTCTCGACTGAGAATAGCCACCCCTCCCCCCCCGCCTCTCTGTCCTCGACTGATAACTGGCCACGAACCCCGGAGATGTTAATTCGTGCAGAATGACTTCATCGCCCTCCTTAAGCCATGTTTCAGTGAAGCAGGCGAGGTCGATCTTCCTTTCTGAAAGGAGGTATGTATGTATGTATGTATGTATGTATGTATGTATGTATGTGTGGATGAATGAATGAATTAACAAACCTCAAAGGTTCCTACATAGCTTGATGGATCTGGGCCAAACCTGGTACACATGTCCTTCATTACCCAACTTAAAATGAAGCTGCATGCATTGAATGGCCCTGCAGCTTCAAAACCTGGCTGCTTCCTGCCTGGGGATCCTTTGTTGGGAGGTGTTAGCTGGCCCTGATTGTTTCATGTCAGGAATTCCCCAATTTTTGAGTGTTGCTCTTTATTTACTGTCCACATTTTAGAGTTTTTTTAAAAAATACTTGAAGCCAGATTTTTTTCGTTTTCATAGTTCAACAGAAAGGAGATTCCAAATTGTATCTGACTTGACCGCGCTGGCCCTCATGTAGCAGGCTAATCATTTTGAAGAATTTGGGGGGACATCCTAGTTGTTCCAGGATCTGCCACAGACCTTTTCTGCTCACAGTGTCGAAGGCTTTGGTGAGGTCGACAAATGTTACATCGAGTCCTTTGTTCTGCTCTCTACATTTCTCTTGCAGTTGTCTAAGGGCAAAAACCATATCTGTGGTGCTCCTATGAGCTCTGAAGCTGCATTGGCTTTCCGGGAGAAGTTCTTCTGCAATAACAGGGACTAATCTGTTCAGGAGCATCCTTGCAAGGATTTTTCCAGCAATGGAGAGCAGTGTTATACCTCGATAGTTTGAGCAATCGGATTTTGTTCCCTTTTTTCTTATACAGGGTGATAACTGCATCTCGGAAATCTGATGGCAGTTCACCTTTTTCCCAGCAACTCACAAGTTGCCTGTTATGAATGCTGCATGAAATGCTTGGAGGATAATTGGTTTCACACCTTGTACCACAGGTGACAGTTTTTTCTGTCATCATACATATGACCTCTTGACTTCCTGACATAAATGACTGTTGTCTTTTGATCAGTCTTCACCTGGTCATTGTGTGCCCGCAATGGAAAACTTTTCTGCCCACACAAGATGCATGCCACAGCATATATATGCAGGGATGATGTTTTAGAAAAGAGATGTTATTTTTGCTCCAAATAGCTCAAGGCAAAGTAGGCATATGGTTTCTTTGTACAATAACTGTTATGGAACAGAATTAACTGTTATCAGAAAATAAACCTTTTTTGTTTGGAGTGGTGAAAGGCAACAGCTTAGTCCAGTGGTTCTCAACCTGTGGGTCCTCAGGTGTTTTGGCCTACAACTCCCAGAAATTCCAGCCAGTTTAGCAGCTGTTACGTCCATCCCAGGAGACCCTAAAAGAAGCACCAAGCATCTCTATTCTCTCAGTGCTTTTTTGAGGGAAAGCACTAAAGAACAGTAGTCGCTGCCATTTTTCTGTCCAGGCATCAAAAAAGGCCAGAGAGTATAGATCAGGTATGGGTAAACCCAGACCCGTAGGCTGAATGCAGCCCCTTGGGCTTTTTTCTCAGCCCCCCTCTCTCTCACCATCCTATCCTTCCTTCCTTTCCTCCCTCTTTCTCCCTCCCAACATTCCCTTCCTTTCATCCTTCCTTCATTTTCTCTTTCCTTGCTCCTGCCCTTCCTTCCTTCCATCCTACACTTCCATGCTTTCGTAATTCCTTTCTCCTCTCTTTCCTTGCTCCTTCCCTCCCTCTTTCTCCTTCCCTCAATTTCCTTCCTTTCCTCCTTCTCTCTTTCCTTGCTCCTGCCCTTCCTTCCTTCCATCCTACACTTCCATGCTTTCGTAATTCCTTTTTCCTTCTCTCTTTCCTTGCTCCTTCCCTCCCTCTTTCTCCTTCCCTCCATTTCCTTCCTTTCCTCTTTTCCTCCTTCTCTCTTTCCTTGCTCCTGCCCTTCCTTCCTTCCATCCTACACTTACACGCTTTTGTAATTCCTTCTTTCCTTCTCTCTTTCCTTGCTCCTTCCCTTTGTTACTTCCTTCCTTCTCTCCCTCTTTCTCCTTCCATCCTTCCCTTCCTCTCTTTCGTCCTTCCTTCTCTCTTTCCTTGCTCCTTCCCTTCCTTCCTTACATCCTTAACCTTCCATGCTTTTGTAATTCCTTCTTTCCTTCTCTCTTTCCTTGCTCTTTTCCTTCGTTCCTTCCCTCTTTCTCCTTCCCTCCATTTCCTTCCTTTCGTCCTTCCTTCCTTCCCTCTTTCCTTGCTCCTTCTCTTCCTTCCTTCCATCCTTCCCATGCTTTTGTAATTCCTTCCCTTTCTCCTTCCTCCCTCCCTCCGTTCCCTCTCTCTTTCTCCCTCCCAACATTCCCTTCCTCCCTTTCATCCTTCCTTCTCTCTTTCCTTCCTTCCTTCCAGTTGGTATTTCCTTCCCTCTTTCCTCCCAACCTTCCCTTTCTCCCTCTTTCTCCTTCCCTTCCTCTCTTTTGTCCTTCCTTCTCTCTTTCCTTGCTCCTTCCCTTCCTTCCCTTCTACGCTTTTGTAATTCCTTCCCTCTCTCCCTTTCTCCTCCCTCCCTCCGTTCCCTCTCTCTTTCTCCCTCCCAACATTCCCTCCCTCCCTTTCATCCTTCCTTCTCTCTTTCCTTCCTTCCTTCCCGTTGGTATTTTCTTCCCTCTTTCCTCCCTCCTTCCCTCTCTCCCTCTTTCTCCTTCCATCCTTCCCTTCCTCCCTTTCGTCCTTCCTTCTCTCTTTCCTTCCTCCTTCCCTTCCTTCCTTCCGTCACTGGGCAGCCCGTCCTCCTAGCAGTGAGTACTAGCATACAACCCTCAAGTTAGAAAGTTTGCCCAATATGCGTGGTGTAGATGCTTCTTTGTCTCTAGTTATTATCACATCTTTTACAGCCAAAGTCTCCCTTTCTCGAAAGGCATGTCCTCAGCAGAAGAGGATTCCCACACATCCTTTAAGAACAGTATCCCTCAAAGCGTTCTTTCCCTTTCTCTGTAACCTAATCCTTCATGACAATAGCTAAGTTGATTCTAGAGTTCAGACAATATGTGCAGAAAGTATCCTAGATTCTTACTAGAACAGATTGCAGAATGATCTTCTAGGGCAGGACTTTCCAACTGGTGGCCTGGGGGCCGTATACGGCCCCCAGCCCCTTCCCTACGGCCCCCTAAGCTTTTTAATAAAAATAAAAATTGAAAAATAAAATAAATAATAAAAATAAAATTAAAAACCTACTTCCGGGTTCGGAGTAGATTGCGAGAATACGCAATCCACACGAGATTTCGCTGTCAACGCGAGATCACGCCGGCGTTGACAGTGAAATCCCGTGTGGATTACGTATTCTCGCGATACTCTTCGGCTACTCTACTACTGGATCGCTGAGACCCACAGACGCACATTAGGACCTTCTTCGGCTCAGTCGGTCGTCGCGCTCTCTCGTCGTCCGGGTACTCCTGGATCCTGCGCGTTTGGAAAAGGTAGGCTGAAGCAGGGGCCCCTCATGTATTAAATATAAATTAAATATATTTAAAGATGAAATAAGGGGAGATGGGATACATTAAGGGGGGAGGGGAGGATGGAATTAAATATATTTAATATTAAATAAAAATAAGGGGAGAGGGGAGGATGGAATTAAATATATTTAATATTAAATAAAAATAAGGGGGGGGGGAGGATGGAATTAAATATATTTAATATTAAATAAAAATAAGGGGAGAGGGGAGGATGGAATTAAATATATTTAATATTAAATAAAAATAAGGGGAGAGGGAGGATGGAATTAAATATATTTAATATTAAATAAAAATAAGGAGAGGGGAGGATGGAATTAAATATATTTAATATTAAATAAAAATAAGGGGAGAGGGGAGGATGGAATTAAATATATTTAATATTAAATAAAAATAAGGAGAGGGGAGGATGGAATTAAATATATTTAATATTAAATAAAAATAAGGGGAGCGGGGACGATGGAATTAAATATATTTAATATTAAATAAAAATAAGGGGAGAGGGGAGGATGGAATTAAATATATTTAATATTAAATAAAAATAAGGGGAGAGGGGAGGATGGAATTAAATATATTTGATATTAAATAAAAATAAGGGGAGAGGGGAGGATGGAATTAAATATATTTAATATTAAATAAAAATAAGGGAAGAGGGGAGGATGGAATTAAATATATTTAATATTAAATAAAAATAAGGGGGAGGGGAGGATGGAATTAAATATATTTAATATTAAATAAAAATAAGGGGAGGATGGAATTAAATATATTTAATATTAAATAAAAATAAGGGGAGAGGGGAGGATGGAATTAAATATATTTAATATTAAATTAAAATAAGGGGAGGGGAGGGTGGAATTAAATATATATAATATTAAATAAAAATAAGGGGAGAGGGTGCCGGGAGGGGCGGAGCCGGGGGCAGACCCTACGGCCCCCCAGGTCATCAGTGACCGGAATTCAGGCCCCTGGGCCGGTAGAAGTTGGACAGCCCTGTTCTAGGGCATGAATTTACAAAAGATGTCAGGTGGGAAATGGCAATATGGTTTTGCTTCGAAGGATAACCTGGCTTAGAAGAAGCATTCCTTCAGTTCCTCCTGAACGTTTTTTATTTTGAAAAAGCCTGGATAGGAAAATACTGTTGGGCCGCCAATGCTTTCCACATTTGGATAAGCCAGCAGCCTCAAAATATACAGAACGTGCAAGTTCACTTGGAAAGGGCCACAGGACTCCTATCTGAATCATCGGAAAGCAAATAAAATAAAATCTAAGCAAATAAACCTGATTGCTGGCGGAAACAAATCCAGCGCTCCAGTTTGGCCCCTGCTCTTTTTTTGTTGGTTTTAATGCATTACATTGTGAGGGCTTTTATATACAGTATATATATATATATATATACTAGCTGACCCGGCCACGCTTCGCTGTGGCTTTTCCTTCTTCCTTTCTTCTCCCCTTCCATGGTTTTTTCCTTTCCCACTCCGTACTGTTTTGGTATTCGTCTTCTCGGGACGGTTATGGAAAGGGGGCGCTCTTCCGCCGTCTCCCAGCCGCTTGTGGACCCGGGAGGAGTGTGTCGAAGGAGGCCGAGAAGGCAGCGGGCATCCAGGCGGCGAGGAGGCTTTGCTCTCCCAGTGTAGAGCAGGTGTAGGCTCCGGTCTCCGGCCACACTGCGGAGCCCTCCACGCGGTCGTCAGTGTGTCTTGGCGGCCGCCATCTTTATTTGGAGGTCTGCCGGCCGTAAGGGGCAGGACTTCCTTTTCCCGTGGGGTGTTGTCCGCGTTTCCAGGTGGACCCCTTTTCTTGTTGGTCCAACTTCCGGCGGAGGCTTTTCGGGCGGACCGGAAGTAGTCGGTCCGCCATTTCTTTTGTGGTTTTTTGGTGATTTTTCCATTTTTGGGCTCTGGCTTCCCCGGTCGCCCCGAGAAGCGGCGGAGATGGGCAGGAGAGGTCAACCCAGAGTCTCAGAAGGAGCTCCGGTGGGCAGCCAGAGCCCAGAAGTAAGGAAAGTGGGCCGGTGGGAGGTGGGGAAGGAGTGTGAGGAGGCAGCGGAGGAGGCGGGTACGGCACTGCCATCGTGGTAGCGAAGCCCCCCCTGCCGAAACCGTGCCGTTTCGGAGATGGCCACCGGCATGGAGAAGGAGGAGGAATCAGTGAGCGAGGGGTGAGGGCGTGGGGGTGGGCTACGATCCTTCCCCCCTCGCCGCTCTTTTCTCTTCCTCTGCCTTGTCCTCTTTCTCCTTGCCGGCTCCGTTGGCCATTGCCATTCACCAAGCGCCGCTATGCTTGTTGTGAATGGCAGGTTTAGGGGGGTTGTATTTAGGGGTCTTGCGAGGTATTTAGGTCGGGTTTTTTGTGCCACGAATGTACCTCGTGGTCTGTGGGAATGTGTTCGGTGGGTTTAGTGGTTCTGGGGGTTATAGTTTGCCCGTCTATGATCGTCAATGCACGGACCTTCTCTTTATATACAGTATATATATATATACACACACACACACACACACACACACGCTATTGTACTGATGGCAGCTTGTTCAATTTAAGCCGTCTGAGGGCTCACAGTAAGACTCTAAACTATCTATCCAGTCTGTGAGCTGCTTTTTGCTGACAATGCTGCCCTTGTTGCCCATTCAGAAGCAGTCCTGCAGCGCCTCACATCCTGCTTTGCAACAGTTGCAGAGCTGTTTGGGCTGGAAGTCAGCCTGAAGAAAAGGGAAGTCCTCTACCAGTCCGCACCACAGGAAGAACACCCTATGTCAGCATAGGGAAATCTGTGCTTAAGTCCATTCAGCAGTTCACCTACCTGGGAAGCATCATCTCTTCAGACGCCAAGATTGATAAAGAGATAGATCACAGATTAGAAAAGGCATTTAGTGCATTTGGAAGGCTTCACAAAAGAGTCTGGAGTAGCAAACACCTGAGACAAAGCACCAAAATCAGTGTGCACAAAACTATTGTACTCTCTATTCTCCTATATGGGTCTGAAACATGGGTCACCTATCACCAACACCTATGACTCCTCGAACGCTTTCATCAGCGCTGTCTTCGCACAATCCTAAATATACACTGGATTAATTATGTGACAAATGTTGCTGTCCTTGAGCAAGCAGGGATCACCAGCATTGAGGCCATGCTATTGAGAACACAGCTGCGCTGGGCAGGGCACGTCTCTAGGATGGAGGACCACCGCCTCCAAAAGATACTACTCTACGGTGAACTCGCCATGGGTCAGTGCAAGAGAGGCATCCCAAAGAAGAGATATAAGGACTCCCTGAAACAACATCTCAGGCTTGGTCAGATTGATCACCAACATTGGTCCACCCTGGCCTCACATCGGGAGGCATGGAGACGCACTATCCACAATGCTGCGGCCTCTTTCGGGAAGACACGCCGAACGAGTCTCGTAGAGAAACGACAATGTAGAAAGAACCGCAACTTGGAAACAACATCACTCAAGGAGACTTTCTGCTGTGCTTTCTGCAATTGGATTTGCCTATCTCAGATTGGCCTTTTTACTCTTCAACACGCTTGTAGAAAGCGTGGGATGAGTCCTTCCTGAATCTGAATCTTTGTTCGCGAAGAAAAGCCACAACAGTGTAGATGCACCTATTGATAGTCACATTTGTGGTGGACGTGTAGATATTTGATAGTTGGAAGTATCACTACTTATCTAAAAAGCCCAATAGATAGTGCTGGGCTACAAACAGTGTTTGCGGTACATGTAAGCACCAATCATTTCAAGAAATTTGATTGTGAGGTTCTGGAAGCCAAGTTGTGGTTGCTAGTCAGGATGTGGAAAGCCAGAACTTTCTGAAATGCTCTGTTTCATGCACAAGGTGAGCTGCATAGGCGTATTTTTGTCACAATAAGAAGGCAAAACACCTCAGATACCACAAATGACTTGCCTATAAATAGGTGGTAATGGAACAAATAAAAGGTGGGATTACACTGGGTTTAATTATAATGGAAAATGTGGGAGACACTGAATCACTTGCAAACATTGTGATCAAATAAAATTCATATGTAAGTGGAACATTGCCAACAAAGCATGCTCAAGTCACATTGAATCTCAAAAGTGTAATGTCTTTTAAAAAGGGAGATTGGAAAAAGAAGGGTAAATGGGAAAGACAAAAGAGTCAAATCTCTGTACAGTGTTTAAGGTAAAGGTTTTCCCCTGACATTAAGTCCAGTCGTGTCCGACATTGGGAGTTGGTGCTCATCTCCATTTCTAAGCCAAAGAGCTGGCATTGTCCGTAGACACCTCCAAGGTCATGTGGCCGGCATGACTGCATGGAGCGCCATTACCTTCTCGTTGGAGCAGTCCCTATTGATCTACTCACATTTGCATGTTTTCAAACTGCTAGGTTGGCAGAAGCTGGGGCTAACAGTGGGAGCTCATGACACTCCCCGGATTCTAACCTGTGACGTTTCAGTCAGCAATATAGTGTTTGGATATAGTAAAATGTGTACTGCTGATCTTAAAAGATACCATCAAATTTAAGACAGTCAATGAACATGTAGCAACCCAGTTCCCTTTCGTGCCTGGGGGGCAGGGGGCGGCCCCGGGGGTCCCACTTAGCATGGGATGATGGCTGGCCGGATGGCTATGAAAGCTGGGAAAGTCAGGCCGACACTGAAAGTGCTGATTCAGATAATTTGTATGAGAAACCAGGTGGTTTCGGGTCACAGGAAAGGGTCAGGGAGATAGCGGAGGATGAGCCCATGGAAGCTGAAAGGGAGTCTGGCTCTCATGAAGATAGCGACCCAGGTGCTGGGAGGCAAGGACGGGGCTTTGATAGGAGACAGAGCATCGAGTCCAGCAGGAGGGAATGGCACCGGAGCCTAGAGTGCCAGAGGAGCGCTAGATCCCGTAGCACAGATTGCCGTCGTAGCCTAGAGCGTCGGGGGTCTCACCAAGGGAATTAAGTATAGGATCCGTGGGAACGGATCCTCAGTAGCTCGGGCACTTCTGATCTGAAGGGAGTGAAGCGAGCGAAGATCCACGGAGCCAGGTAGTCGGCTCGTGCCTTGCCAAGAAGCTTCTTGGGCCTTGTAATGAACTTTGCCTTGTTCCTTTGCCACGGACCAAGTCCTTGATCTGCAGTGTTTTGCGGAGCCTTTGCTAAGTTTTGCCTTTGGATTTACTTACGGACTCTTTACCTTTTTGATTGGACTTTTGATACTTTTATGGACAATTATCCTTTTCACCTGTTTTTTATTATTCAATAAATAGTTAGCTGATTACCGTCTCTGTGTGTGTGATTAAGGGGCTGGGCCGAGACCCTGCATCGTGACAGAACAATACTGGGGTTCTTTTTATATATACTAATCCTTCCTTCATAAAATGGATATCTCACCCACTCGACCACCAATGATTTTGAAGAGAATTAGCATGATAACTTTAGGACTAATAATCAACGTTATTTTAGTATAGAAGACTTTTTGAAAAAGAAAACAATGAAGAAAATGGTTGGTGCATTGGAACTGAAAGTACCTATCTTCATTGCAGAAGATATAATAATAATAATAATAATAATCTTTATTTGTAACCCGCCCCCTCTCCCCAATGGGGACTGGACTTTGTAGATTGGACTTTGGTACAGGAGGTTCGGGATGTGTGTAATGCAGACACCAGTAGTGATACTTGTCTGGGGTTTGATAGTGATAAAGACTGGTCCTCTGAAACCTCAGGGAATGATTGGGATATGCTAAGTCTTGAAAGACGCTGGGGAACTTGAAGGGACTCACAAAGGGTGTCAGCTGCAGAGAGAGAAGCAGCTGCAACGCCTAATCAGGAGGAGTTGTCCTCTTCGGGCGAGTCTGATCTTTAGGGCTATATAATGTGGGCTTTTGGGGAGGCATCCTTGTGGTGAGCAAGGAGTTGTTCTTGGTATCCTGTTTGGCATCCTGTTTTGGTATCCTGTTATCTTGCATCGTGTTCCTGATCCAGTTTACTTCTACATCCGTGTGTTCCTAGTGGCGGGGTTTGAACTCCGCTGGACTTTCTCTCCTGTGGACCTTGGATTGTCTCCTCGTTTCTTTGTCATTCTCCTGCCCACGACTCCGGACCAGTTACTGACTACGCTATTGGCTCATCCCTCGGAGGATGTCACAGAGGACGTCCTGAGTTTGTTTTGGATTCCTTCTTCAGTGATTTTTGGGCTTTCCCTGGGTTTTTGTGGGTTTTTGCCGGTTAGGCTTGTTTTTTTGTTAGTCCCATTCCAATTTGTTGTGCAATAAATTCTTTGTTATCCCTTTTATCGCTTGGGATTGGCTTTAATTGGTGCCTGCATCACAACAGGTTGGCCCATTGGAACTGAAGGTACCTATCTTTATTGCAGAAGATATAATAATAATAATAATAATCTATTATATAAAGGGGTTTCCATCATGGAAAGACTATCCCAAACAGAGAAAACTTACAACGCAGAAACACAAAACTTGCCAACAGAAATAGGCCTCAAGCAAGGGACATTTGTAGCAAAGAAACTTCCCCCCCCAAAACCTAGAAGGCCCCCAAAACAACGAGTTAAAAAACCCAAACATTTCCCAGCATCCTCCGGGGCTGCCAACGACTCTCCCAGCCTCTACATTCTGAAAACATGATTGGCTGCCAATAAGGGCGGATTTGCATAACTCCTGTACTGGCCAGCCAAAATGAACATTCCGACCCCTAATAAACTGGCAGAGGAGGATACGGCAAAGGGCTGAGGCACAAACACAAACACCCAATTCACTTCCCACTGAAAATCACAGACCACGCCCAAAATTGACAGTAAGGCTTCATTAACTTAATTTCCCTGACTAGGCGTCACTTAATGGAATGCTGTTTACGCTCTGAATTCACAGTAAGGCTTCATTAACTTGATTATCCCGACTACGCCTCAGCTCATTGGACATTGTGTATGGCCTGAATTGACAGTAAGGCTTCATTAACTTGCTGTTCCTGACTAGGCCTCAGCTCATGGGACATTGTGTATGGCCTGAATTTACAGTAACCTACCTTGGCACACAGAGCCCCTATAACCCACGCTACATTCTACTACAGTTTGGAGGAGGGTGGACCATGAATTATGGGACTTGAAGTACCTCAATGGATAATGGGATTTGTACTACTTCAAAACCCATCATTCCCCACAGACCACTGTGGCCCAGAACCAAGACCGATAAAGACCAAACTTGGCACACAATGCCCCCCCATGACCCACACTCCATCCGACTGCAGTTCAGAGGAGGACACACCATGGATAATGGGATTTCAAGTACCTCCACTCACTTCCAAAGTTAACTTCCAAGCATCAACCTCTACATCAACACAGCAGACGGAAATACAAAAAACATTGTATATCCACAAGCTATGCAGAACGCCAGCAACACCACACACCAACAACTCCCCAGGATTTCAACATCCCACCCACCAGAACAACCCACAGCCAGAGCCCCAACAACACCATAACTAACAACAATTCCAACCCTTACATACTCAGACTTTCTCGCATCTCCTAAATAGAGCACAGCAACGCGTGCCGGGTACAGCTAGTAATAATAATAATAATAATAATAATAATAATAACCCAATGGGGACTCGGGGCGGCTCACATGAGGCCAAGCCCAAACAAACAACAAAGTACAATAAAAAATCAAACATCAACAGTAAATGCAATAAAAATACATACATATAAATAAAAAACAATATACAACTGAACATCCAAAATCATAAAGGCAGGGCGAGCCGAAGGCACACAGAGAAAATGTTAAAAACTCGGAGTGAGATAAGCGGGATAGCATCCTTTACAGGGGGGGGGAATGGCCCAGAAATGGGGGCATTGAGGAAAGAAATCCTAGAAATTAAATGACTACTCTCCAAAGGCTCAGCAGAACAGCCAGGTTGTCAGGTGTTTCTAAAGGTTTCCAAAGTAGGGGCTTTCCTAATCTCTCCAGGCAAGGAATTCCAGAGTCGGGGGGCAACAGAGGGAAAGGCCCTCTCCCTTGTGCCCACCAGGCGAGTCTGTGAGACTGGCAGGGGCGACAGGAGGTCCTCCCCTGAGGTTCGGAGGGTTTGAACTGATTCATGGAGGGAAATCCGGTCACGAAGGTAGGCAGGTCCCGAACCATTTAGTGCTTTATAGGTGATCACCTGTACCTTGAATTGGGACCGGAAAATAAATGGCAGCCAGTGCAGTTCTTTCAACAGGGGGGTTGACCGCTCCCTGTAACTTGCCCCAGTTATTAATCTGACTGCTGATCGCTGGACAAGTTGAAGTTTCCGGGCTATCTTCAAGGGTAGCCCCACGTAGAGTGCATTGCAGTAATCCAGTCTAGACCACCATGATCAAGTCAGACTTCACGAGGTATGGTCGCAGTTGGCGCACACGTTTTAACTGTGTGAAGGCCCTCCTGGCCACATCCGACACCTGAGCATCAAGTGTGAGCGAAGAATCCAGGAGAACCCCAAAGTACGGACCTGTGGCTTCAGGGGGAGTGTAACCCCGTCCAGCACAGGTTGCCACCCAATACCCCGGTCAGACGAAGGATTGACCTGGAGGACCTCTGTCTTATCAGGATTGATCCTCAGCTTGTTCCTTCTCATCCAGACCGTCACAGCGGCCAGGCACTGGTCCAGTATCCGAGGGGCTTCCTTGGAATCTGGTGGAAATGAGTATTGGAGTTGGGTGTCATCTGCGTAGAGATGGCATCGTACTCCAAAACTCCGGATGACCTCAGCCAGTGGTCCCCAACTGCTGATCTTCCAGGTGTTTTGGACTTCAAGTCCCAGAAATCCCAGACATTTTACCAGCTGTTAGGCATTGTGGGAGCTGAAATCCAAAACAGCTGGAGGATCAAAGGTTGGGAACCACTGATATAGAGCAACTGCATAGGTCCGAACTAGACTGCCATCTTAGTTGGGAAGCAAAGTAACCCTGCCTTAGATTTCATTGAGCTCCAATCTGTCTCACACAGAGAGTGATCTATCAATTACGATTTCCTTTCTTGTCCCAGAAAGTGGAAAAGGATGTGGCAGCGTCATTTGCACACTCCCTGACAAGAGATGAAGCTTCAGACTTTACACAAATATTGGAAATAAATCCCATGCTCCAGATCAGGGGTGCTCACACTTTTTCAGCATGGGAGCTACTGATTAAAAAACCAAGTCCCAAAGATCACCTACCCAGAAATGTAAAACGTATAACTATTTTCTTATTTATTTATTTATATTTATTATTCATTTTTTTGTACCGCTCCTTCCAGCAGGCTCGGGGAAGTTTACATAAAATGAAGTTATAAAACATCAACATTTCAATTTAATAACAACAATATAAAACAGAGCATAAAAATACATCCAACCACCCCATTTCTCCCACACTGCCATATTACCACACATATATATTCAGCCAGAAAGTAAGAAGAGAGGCTTTTGAACTGCAAGGCCATTTAATACTCAGCAAGGTAAACAAAGGGGCATGCAAAAATACATCCAACCACCCCATTTCTCCCACATTTCCATATTCCCCAACATATATTTCTCAAGGAACAAAGCAAGCAGAGAGGCTTTGGAGCTAAAAGGCCATTTTTAAACATTAAAAATAAACAAAGAGACATGCCACAGAACAATCAAGCACCCACCCCAAAGTAAAAAGACCGACCTTTGAGATGCGGTAAGGAAATGACCCCAAAGCGTCCTTCTCCTCCTCCTCCGTCATTGCTCCTATTTCCATGCCGCCAGCATGCGTGCTGCCTCCAAGAGCTCACGAGAAGTCCGAGAGGCAGAATGGGCGCTTCTGCGCATGCGCGGCGGGCCAGCCATGCATCGCGTCATCCAGGCCCCCCCCTTTGGTCTCCTACGACTCTGAGTGGCTGGAGAAGGACGGAGGGAGGAGGAGGAATCCAAAAGAGGGGGCCCATTCTGCCACTTGGACTCTGCAGCTTTTGGAGGCGGCGCGCGAGCAGGGAGGAGCAACGACGGATGACTTCTTTGCAGCGTACAGGGGCGCATGAAGAGGACAAACTGCAAAAAAACCTGGTCAGGGGCCTGAAGATCACCAGGATGAGGCCTAAAGATCACCCTGGTGATCCCGATCACCATTCTGAGCACCCCTGCTCCAGATGGTTTCTATCACAGAGTTCTTAAAGAACTCAAATTTGAATTGCTGATCTTCTAACAAAACTATGCACACATCCTCGAGATCACATCTCTGTGTCA
Source organism: Anolis apletophallus (assembly GCA_030556195.1). Taxonomy (NCBI): domain Eukaryota; kingdom Metazoa; phylum Chordata; class Lepidosauria; order Squamata; family Anolidae; genus Anolis; species Anolis apletophallus. Next base: position 18,754,447 of record JARBWK010000009.1, on the reverse strand, counting down.
GAGGACTGGGAACTAGCCAATGCTACATAATGCAACTTTAAACTTATACCAAAGCTCCTCTTATGGATCAGTAACTCATCAAGGAACAGGAAAGAAATTAACGAAAGGGGAGTTTCCATAATGGAGAGAAGCTAATAATTTCTTGACCCACCAAAATTGTTCTGGGACTTCTTTGAACATTTCCATGAATGGTCTGGGGTTGGAGTGAGCACTGAAGTGACCGAATTTGCTGGTGACGCCAAATTATTTAGGGTAGTCAATGCCAAACCAGACAGTGGAGAACTGAGTAAGTAACACTTATCATTGATTGGTAAAGTCGGCTGGATCCGATGTTTTGGATTATGGTTTGAATGAGCTTGGTGATCAGAAAGGGACTCTCCGAGGGGCGCCCCTTCTACACTGTCCTTATATCCCAGGAGCCGATCCCAGGTTATCTGATTTGAACTGGAGTATATGAGTCCCCACAGCCATATATGGGATAAACAGGTAATCTGGGGACAGATGCTGGGATATAGGATAGTCTAGAACAGGGCTGTTCGACTTCTAACCGGCCAAGAGCCGGAATTCAGGTCACTGATGACCTGGGGGGCCGCCCCGCCCATGGCCCCACCCATGGCCCCGGCCCCGCCCCAGCCCCCACCCCCGCCCCCTCCTAAAGTGTCATGCTGGGCAGCAGAAGCGGGCGATTTCGCCCGTTTCTGAGGCTGGCGTGACACTTTAGCAGGAAGGGCGAAGCCAAGGGGAGCCCTCCATAGCTGCGCCCTTCCTGCTAAAGATTCCTCCTCCTCCCCCCGCCGCGGCAATCAGGACACCAGCGGCGCTGGGAAGGAGGAGAAGGCCCGCCCCCTCGCTCCCTCCCGCCCTTCCCGGCACAGCCGGTGTCCCGATCGCTGCGGCGCCGGGGGGAAGGAGGAGGAGGAGGAGGAAGGGAGGATTCCTCCTCCTCCTCCCCCCCCGGCGCCGCAGCGATCGGGACAGCAGCGGCGCCGGGAAGGAGGAGGAGAAGGAGGCCCGCCCCTCGCTCCCTGCCACCCTTCCGGGCGCGGCCGGTGGGGCGATCGCCGCGGCGCCGGGGAAGGAGGAGGAGGAGGAATCCCTCCCTCCTCCGCCTCCTCCTTCCCCCGGCACCGTGGCGATCGGGACACCAGCGCGCCCGGAAGGGGAGGAGGCCCACCCCCTCGCTCCCTCCCACCCTTCCCAGCGCAGCCGGTGTCCCGATCACCACGGCGCCGGGGAAGGAGGAGGAGCAGGAGGAGGAGGAGGAGGAAGAGGAGGATCCTCCTCCTCCCTTCCCCCCGCCGCTGCGAACCGGATCACAGTGGCGGGGCAGAGAGAGGGACGGAGGGGGCGAGGCAAGGAGGAGGAGATGGCTCCCTTCCTTCTCCCTGCCCCGCCTCCCCCCCCGGCCGCCATTTTTAAATATATATATATATTTTTAAAAAATGTTTTTTTTAAAAAATGTTTTTTAAAATATTTATATATATATTTAAAAAATTCTTTCAGGAGGGTAGCGGGGGCCGTGTTTAACAGGCTGGGGGGGGCGTGTACGGCCCGCAGGCCGCCTGTTGGACAGCCCTGGTCTAGAAGGGGCCTGAGCCAACTTGGCAGTGGCAAGGATTTCCGACTACCCAGCTGCACCAAGCACCTGGAGTTGGAATGAATGACTCTTGTGGTCTCTCCCAACATTAAGGTTCTATGGTTCTATGATCTTTGTCAGGGAGAAAACACACATATTAAATGCAAATCACTGAGACAGGAAAAATTTAACATTTAATTCACATGCTTGTATCATTAAATATGAACAACACGCGTGCACGTGGTCGGATTTCCTTGGAATAAGCATTGTGTAGTATAATGGCAGTGTAGACCTATGGATGCTGCTGATTCAGCGTAATAGTAATCATTCAAGATATGTAACTTACTCGGCAGTTAAGTGTGTGTAGGAGGAGTTCAAACTGAAAACCCCACCCTATGCATCTTTACCCTGAAGTCCCAATTTCAGGCCTATGTTCAGGTTGGTATGCCCTGCTAACATGCTATGCAACTTTCTCAGAGAAAGAAGCTCCAATGGGACCATTACTCTTGGGTAGATAAGCATTTCAAATTTGCTTTTTCTTCTGCTTGTTCATTTTTAGAAGGAATAAATTTCATTGGAACCAGTGGGCTGTGCCTTCAAGTTGCCTGTTGACCTATGGCAACCTCAGGAATTTTGTAGAGTTTTCTTAGGCAAGGAATACTCAAAGGTGGCTTTGCCAGACCCTTCATCTGAAATATAACCCACAGCATCTGGTATTTGTTGACGATCTCCCATCCAAATTCTAACTAAGGTTTACTTAGTTTCCAAGTTCATATGGATCTAGTGCTGTTGCAGTATTTAGGTGGGCTTTGCGCACATTTTGTGTGTGTGTGTCAGAAGTGACTTGAGAAATTGCAAGTCACTTCTGGTGTGAGAGAATTGGTCCTCTGCAAGGACAGTGCCCGGGGAGACTTGGATATTTTACTGTCCTGTGGGACGCTTTTTTCTCTCATGCCCTGTGTGAGAAGCTGGAGCTGACAGATAGAAGCTCCCCCCGCTCTCTGGATTCAAACCGCCAATCTTTCAGTCAGCAGTCCCGCCAGCACAAGGGTTTGACCCAGTGTTTCCCAACCAGTGTGCCATGAGCGATCACCAGGTGTGCCGTGGGAAATTGGAACCTCCAATACCCTTTCTTCCCCTCCTGCCGAACACTTTTTCTTCTCCACTCGGGCTCCCTTCTTCCCAACCTCGCTCTGCTCACTTTGCCTCGCTTTGCTCTGGGGCAAGTCTGCGCAGTAGCGCCCGCACGGGTCATGTCTTCCTCCCTTCCCCCTCCCCTCCTGAACACGCTTGTGCTGCCCCCTCGGATCAAAATGGTGGCAGAAGTGGCAGTGTAGAAGAAAAAGTAAGTGTCCGGCAGGAGGGGGAAGAAAGGGAGTGATGGGGAAGGGGGTGGAAGAGGTCTCTGTCGAAAGCTGGCATGGGCAAACTTGGACCTTCCAGGTGTTTTGGACTCTTAACTCCCACCATTCCTAGCAGCCTCAGGCTCTTTTCCTTTTTCCCTCTCAGCCATTTAAGTAGGAAAGGGCCTCGGGCTATTAGGAATGGTGGGAGTTGAAGTCCAAAGCACCCAGAGGGCCGAAGTTTTCCCATGACTGTTTAAGGGACCTTAAAGTGGTGAGCCTCCTTCCAACATTACATTGTTTGAGTCCACAGTGCTCTCTGGGTGTAGGTGAACTACAACTTCCAAACTCAAGGTCAATTCCCAAGAAAACCCGTTCAATACTTTCTGTTGGTAATGAGAGTTCAATATGCCAAGTTTGGTTCAATTCCATTGTTGCAAGAGTTCAGGATGCTCTTTGTGTGTTAATTATAAATCCCAGAAACTGTAACTCCCAAATGTCAAGGTCTATTTTCCCCAAATCTCATCTGTGTTCACATTTGGGCATATTGAGTATTCATGCCAAGTTTGGTCCTGATCCAACATTGTTTCAGTCCACAGTGCTCCCTGGATATAGGTGAACTACAACTCCAAAACCCAAGGTCAATGCCCACCAAATTCTTATAGCATTTTCTCTTGGTTATGGGAGTTCTGTGTGGGAAGTTTGTGTCTTTCTGCCATTCCTGCCAGGATATCTATGTTGTGTTCATCGAAACAGGTCCAGGTTTCACACTGAGTGTATAAATACATTTAAAAACACATTAACTATATGCATTACTGTGTTAGAGTGTCATTTTGTGTCATTTTGGTTGGTGGTGTGCCCCAGGATTTTGTAAATGTAAAAAATGTGCCGCGGCTCAAAAAAGGTTAAAAAACAGTGGTTTGACCCATTGCACCACTGGGGGCTCCTCCTTACATACATATAGGATTACTTTGTAAGTGCACATGTTTGCTTTGCTTGATGTGTAGTATTTCAGATTTATTGACATTATTTTATAGTTACAACCTGCTTTTTACAATAACTCTTTTTGTGATCTCTTTTTTAAAAAATTAACATGTTAAACAAAATCTTGAAAACATTACGTTTGTTTGTTTCATTTGTATTTAAATACTTTTTTTCCATCGAAACAAAGGAAATTAATTAATTCTCCAACAGCTCATTAAATTACATAAATTTATTTTATTTTATTTTCTACTTATTAGTAAAGCAGCAGTCCATAATAGATGGTAACATTAAGGCCCAGGCAGCCAGTAGTGATGATGCTATGAATAAATCGTATCAAGGATTAGACCGAAAAGCCAACAGATGACATTTTTTGTTTTTACGCTGTATTCCAAATGGAAACACCAGAACTAGAGCACACAACCCAAATGTCCTTTCCAGCTGTGGAAAATCTGAAAATCTGAATCTAACCCAATGGCAGTTCACATTTTTCTGTCTTTATTGGAATTCCCCACAACTGTATTTTGGAGAAGGTCCAGTTTGTATTTGAATCCAAAAAGGGTTTCATGGATCGAAGTCTGTATTCTCTAACTAGAATGTGGCTGACTAAAATGTTCACTGCTTAAAAATTTTTTAAAAGTGTAATACAAAAACATAGGATGCTAAATAAATTCTACAAAACGTGCAACAGCATAAAGAGTTGGAATAAAATTGCTTAGAACATTGCATTTTTAAAAAAAGCATAATAACTAACTAACTTTGCCATCATTTTTCAAATTTGCCATCATACTTTGGACTATTGACTTTTATACTTTGAATACTGCATTTATTGGACTATATACCTTTTGGACTGTTTTTATATTCAATAAACTAGTTAGCCTTTGATACGTCTCCGTGTTTGTTAAAGGGGCAGTTCTAAGTCGGCGATCGTGACACTAGTACAGAAATGTGTTATATATCCCACTGCATATTCAACTGACCTTATGTAGTCTATGCTAGCGCATATAATCATTTGGAAATCATTTTAATTTCTATTTTTTCCTCAGATGACTTATAATATTGTAAATTACAGGAAGGAATTGCCTATTTTTATGAGTTGATTTTTGCCTTTCTTCCAACTTGGCACACGCTCACGGGTTATGACTAATAGGGAGGCTGCCTTCTTGGAAACCTACAGGGGAAATCCCGGATGAAGCAGGTACGCAGCATGGAAATCTGTTTGCAATTTGAAAAGAAGAGTTCACCGCGGTTGTATGAAGATTTACTACTTGAACAACCTTCCCTTCCTCCAAGCAGGTTAGGGGAATAGAGTTCGAGACTTCCACAGTTTCATTCCACAACAACTTTCTAAAGCAGACCAGGCCAGGCCCGGATTACCCATAAGGCCACCCTAGGCCATGGCCTCGGGCGGCACTTTTGGGGGGGCAGCAGATCCGGACCCCAAAAAATTTAAAAACAATTCCCCCCAAAAATTCGGGGGGGAAATCGAATTTTTTTAAAGGGCGCATGCGCGGGGCAGCGCAAGCGCCATCCACGCTGCCCCCTCCCTTTGCTCTGCTCCCCTCGGCTCTGCTTTAGGAAGGAGGGAGGATCGGCTCTTCCCCTGACTCCACCCCTCCTTGCCCCCCGGCTCCGCCCCCGCCTCCTTGCCGGCGCGGAGCCGATCCTCCCTCCCTCCTAAAGCCAGCCTGAAAAGGGCGATTTCGGCCGCATGGCGGCTTTAGGAGAGAGGGAGGGAGGGAGGGAGGAGCAGCCGTGGGGAAGCCCCGCAGCGGCTCCAGGGGTGGGGCTTTCCTTCCTCCTCCTCGCGCCGGCGAGGAGGCAGGGGCGAAGCGAGGTGGAGCCGGGGCGGGGGGCAGAGCCGGGAGGGGCGGAGGCAGACCCTTTGGCCTTGGGCGGCAAAAGGGCCTGATCTGGGCCTGGACCAGGCTGAGAGGCAGTGAACTCTAAAGCTAAATGGACCCATCCCTCTGACACTGAATCTATTATGGGAAAAACAACGGGCAGGCTAATATGTAAAGCAAGTAAACACAGGTGAATAGAGAAAACAACACTGGGTCTGATGTATATAATTCCATGGATAATAGAAAGAAAGATTGTACGTACATTTTTCAATGTGCAAGGTGACCAAGAAATAATTATGGAAGTCCAAGCCGGGTTATATTGTCCAGAGTGTCTTAGTAGCGGGATAAATAATCCAGAGTCTCTATAGTGGGTCCATATGAATCAATGGGGTTCAAAGTAATCCAACCAGCTCACTGTAGGATCAAACCACGGTAAAATATGCACAGTTCCAAGTAATCCACGGAGAGGCCCCTCCTTGGTGCATGCAGTCCCAGAGTGGAGTGAAGTATGCTCCGAACGAAGGATGCGTGGATGTGGAGACTGGGAATCATTGGAAAATCATTTCAATTTCTATTTTTTCCTCTTGGTAAAGTTTGCCTACTCTTGTGAGACGCTCGATTCCCGGTCTCCGCGTCCACGCATCCTTCGTTCGGAGCATACTTCACTCCACTCTGGGGCTGCATGCACCAAGGAGGTGCCTCTCCGTGGATTACTTGGAACTGTGCATATTTTACCATGGTTTGATCCTACCGTGGTTTGATCCTATCTTTCTCCCCTACTTTGTTTCATTATTCACCTTCACATCTGGCTTTTTATTACCTGTCCAGAGGCTTCTCACAAAATGCTTAGATTCTGGGGCAGAGCTTGGAAAGTGCATTTAAAGAAGACTGTCCACACACCTTTGTTGTCACGATATTCATATAAAGAATTACAATGCCCCAAATTCATATTCTGCATTAGTCCTTTTGACCAGATGCAGAGTATCTTTCTCTTACAAGTGAACAACTGCAACCTGGCTCAACACCCATGCTGCACAATTATTGCACCTCAATATCACGTTGACCCTCATGACTCCATTCATTGGAATCCTGGGTTGGTGATCTGGTGAAGTACCCAAGCAGCAGCATCAATGCTTTCTGGCAAAGGATTCCAAGCACCTCACCGTGCTTGCAGTTCCATAGGATGGCACCATGCCAATTAAAATAGTACTAGAGTGATATACATACGAGGGTTGAATGAAAAGTAATGCCTCCACCTTCGTAACTCCTCAACAGATGGCAGTACATTGAATGGTTGTGTTGTTAAAGTGCGAAGTATGGAACACTGTACAGATGGTTGGCCAATGCAACTTAAGAAACGTGCAGTCATTGAATTCTTGACAGCAGAAGGTGTCACCCAGGGGCGGTCTAAGGTCACTTTAATTGGTAAGCGAACATTATTTTGGCGCCCCCCCCCCCAATGTAAAGCAAACCTTTTTCCTACCTCTTCTTTCCTTCCTCTTCCTTCCTTCCTCTCCCTTTCTTTCTTTCTTTCTCTCTCTCTCGGCGCCATGCGGTGCTGCTGCTTCTTCCTCCTCCTGCCCCCCCTCCTCCTCGCCATTCGGATCAGCTTCTGGGCATGCGCGAAGGTTTTCGCGCATGCGCAGTGGCTCCGCAGCTCAACTTGAGCTCTGGAGCCACTGCGCATGCACGGAAATCTCCGCGGCGGCTGCAGCAGCTTCTGGGCAGTGGCTCCGGAGCTCAAGTTGAGCTCCAGAGCCACTGCGCATGCGCGAAAACCTTCGCACACGGGCAGAAGCTGCTGCCTGCGCCTGCGCTGCAGAGATTTTCGCACATGCGCAGCGGCAATGCAGACGGCGTGGACGGCGTGGCCACGGTGGCGCCCCCCATCCAAGATGGCACCCTACGCAGCCGCATAGTTCGCGTATATATAAGACCGCCCCTGGTGTCACCCCAAAGGAGATAAATCAGAGAATGCAAGCTATTTATGGTGAGTGTGTTGATGTGAGTACTGTGTGACATTGGGCGAGTAAGTTTAAAGAAGTTGAGGTGGGAACATCTGACTTGCCTGACAAGCAAAGAGTTGGACGTCCTGTGACAGCAACCACCGAGTTTCACAAGCAGAAGGTTGACAGATTGATTCCGGACGATCGTCGTATCACTCAGAGAGAAATTTCAAGCATAATCAGCATTTCACAAGAACGTGTGGGTCACATTATTGCTTTGCTTGGCTATCGGAAGATCTGTGCACGATGGGTACCCAAGATGTTGATGCCTGAAATGAAAGTGCACCACAGCAGAACTTCAGAGACTGGATCTCACCACCATACGACATCCTCCATTCAGTCCAGATTTAGCACCGTCTGACTTCCATCTGTTCCCGATAATGAAAGAAGGTCTGCGGGGACATCATTATGCGTCTGATGAAGACGTTTGGAAAACCATGAGACACTGGTTGCAGAAACAGAGTGTCTACTTCTTCAGTTGACAGCTTCAGAAAACTTGTTCATCTTTGGCAGAAATGTATCCATTTGTCTGGTGACTATGTGGAAAAGTGAGTAGTGATAGTTAAAGAGCACATCCTAAGGATTATTTCTGCATTGGATTTATTAAAATATTCCCATCCAAACCCAAGTAACAAAGGTGGAGGCATTACTTTCCATTCAACCCTCGTATATAGTACAGGAACAGCTTTGACTTAAAAAGCAGACGGTAGAATTTACAGGCTTCCCCTTCCTCTCTCCCCTTTCCCCTTTCTCACCTTCAGTCTTACACATTATGTTTCCTGCGGTGAGGGCTTTGGAAGTAGGAAGGAGCTGTTGGTTTCTTTGCAGTCTATTTTGAATACGTTCTTGGGAGTGGGAAGGTGTGAGACACAACAGTGCTTTCTGACTGCCTTCAGCACTGGGATTTTCCAGACAGTGGGTGGGAGATTATGCCTGCTAGGGACAGGCAGACGGGGTATGAAAATGGAAGACACCACCAGCACTTAACTTTCAAATATTTACACGAATGCTCAGAAGAAATGAACAAATGGTTCATTATTGCTGTCAAAATGGATGGGGGAAAAAACAATGGAGAGGGAAGCTTGAAACATAAACTGCCAGAGATCCAAACTAACTGAACCTATATGACAAGAGAAAAGGGACAGCTGGAAATGAGATGTAGGATGAAGATGAACTGAGAGCCAGGCCAAATGGGTCCTTCCATATTCTCTGGCTCCATTGTTATATTCCCTATGTCAGTGTTTCCCAAACTTTTTTGAGCCGCGGCACACTTTTTACATTTGCAAAATCCTGGGGCACACCACCAACCAAAATGACACAAAATGACACTCTAACCCAGCAATACATATATCGTATGCCAAGACCATAAGACGCACTTTTTTCCTCCCAAAGTGGGAGGAAAAATCAGCCGCGCCTTATGGTGCGAATATGCAGGCGGGGGGGGGGGGGGGCGCTGGAGCAGAGGGAGGGAGGGCGGCGATATACTCACCCTGTCGCCGCCTCTCCTCTTCTCTGGTCCGTGCGAACCGTCGCGCCACAGCTGACGCGACGCGGTTCGCTCTCCCTTCGCCTCCTTTTGCTTCCCCGCCTCAAGGAAAGGGCGGAGGGAAGCAAAAGGAGGCGGAGGAGGAGCAAACCGCGCCGCGCCACAGCTGACGCGACGCGGTTCGCTCCCTTCGCCTTCCTTTGCTTCCCGCCCTCAAGGAAAGGGCGGAGGGAAGCAAAGGAGGCGGAGGAGGAGCAAACCGCTCAGCGCAAGGCCACAGCTGACGCGACGCGGTTCGCGCTCCCTTCGCTCCTTTGCTTCCCCGCCTCAAGGAAAGGGCGGAGGGAAGCAAAGGAGGCGGAGGAGGAGCAAACCGCGTCGCGTCACAGCTGACGCGACGCGGTTTGCTCTCTTCGCCTCCTTTTTGCTTCCCCGCCTCAAGGAAAGGGGCGGAGGGAAGCAAAAGGAGGCGGAGGAGGAGCAAACCGTCGCGTCACAGCTGACGCGACGCGGTTCGCTTCTCCCTTCGCCTCCTTTGCTTCCCCCGCCTCAAGGAAAGGGCGGAGGGAAGCAAAAAGGAGGCGAGGAGGAGCAAACCGCGTCGCGTCACAGCTGACGCGACGCGGTTTGCTCTCCCTTCGCCTCCTTTTGCTTCCCCCGCCCTCAAGGAAAGGGCGGAGGGAAGCAAAAGGAGGCGGAGGAGGAGCGAACCGCTCGCATCACAGCTGACGCGACGCGGTTGCTCTCCCTTCGCCTCCTTTTGCTTCCCCCGCCCTCAAGGAAAGGGTGGGGGGAAGGAAAAGGAGGCAGAGGGCGAGCGAACCAGCGAGCCCTCTGAGAAGACGCACCGGATGATAAGACTAACCTAGATTTTAGAGGGGGAGCGAAAATATTTTTTTTCCTATTTTCCTCCTCTAAAATCTAGGTAAAATCTTATCATCCGGTGCGCCTTATGGAGCGAAAAATACGGTAGTTAATATGTTTTTAAAATGTATTTATACACTCAGTGTGAAACCTGGGCCTGTTTCGATGAACACAACATAGATATCCTGGCAGGAATGGCAGAAAGACACAAACTTCCCACACAGAACTCCCATAACCTAGAGAAATTACTATAAGAGTTTGGTGGGCATTGACCTTCAGTTTTGGAGTTGTAGTTCACCTATATCCAGAGACCACTGTGGACTGAAACAATGTTGGATCAGGACCAAACTTGGCATGAATACTCAATATGCCCAACTATGAACGCAGATGGAGTTCAGGGGAAATAGACCTTGACATTTGGGAGTTGTAGTTACTGGGATTTATAGTTCCCCTACAATCAAAGAGCACACTGAACCCCACCAATGATAGAACTGGGCCAAACTTCCCACACAGAACCCCCAGGAGGCAAGAGGAGGTCTCTACTTGGGGAAAGGGAGGCGGGCCTTCCCAATGCATGGAGAGGGAGAGACCAAGTAGACAACAGGTGGGAGGGGGTGTTTGTAATTTTGTGCCTTTATCGAGGTAGGTTTCTTAGGTTTTTATACTTCAACACACTAGACTCTCCCCCCCTCTTTCCTGGAGGTTCCAATTTCCCACGGCACACCTGATGATAGCTCACGGCACACTAGTGTGCCCCGGCACACTGGTTGGGAAACACTAACCTAGAGTAGAAATTGCAGTGCAATGAAAGCTATCTCAGTCCACAAATGGATAGTGTGTAAATTACCCAGTATACATATAGACAAGAGATAGACCAAGGCCCCATCTACACTGCTAGATAAAATCCAGATTATCTACTTTGAACTAGATTATACGCATGGCAGGTTAGACTCATATAATCCAGTTCAAAGCAGATAACCTGGATTATTAGCCTTGAAGATGTGGGTATTAATATGCAGGGGCAGATCTTAGTGGAGGCAAAGTAAGCGTCCACCTCAGGGTGCCACGTGGCCAAGGGTGCATTTGACCGCGGCCCCCAGATTCGGCGCACCATTGCTGCGGCCGGCCGGCGCTATTGCACTTCAGACAAGGAGCACCCCACCTAGTCACACACACAACAGACAGTCTCTGAATAAATAGGCTTTTATTGAATCAAATATAGTGTCCAACAAAAGGGTTAAAAGAAGATCAATAGTAGAATATATCCAAGGTAAAACAAAATAGTCCCAAAATCCAAAGGCAAAGATATAATTCCAAAATCCAAAGGTAAAATGCTTGGTGAAAATCCCATGAATAATACAAGGCAGCTATAGGAGCAAAACGTGTACAAAAGCCTAGGCAAAATCAGGAGCTTGGAGACAAGACAAGATCTGGCATGCTATTCTAAACGAAGCCTGGAATCTGAAGACAATTTCTCTAGTCAACTATTATAAAGACAATCAGTTTCGTTTTGCAAATCTACTGCTACGTCGCAGGCTGGCAGCCTGCCTAGATTGCCGAATGCTATCTCACCGGTCAAATGTAAGCTCGTTAAAATTCATTAAAAGGTGTTCTGTTAACAACATCAAGACCTTCAGAGTCCTGAACACAAGAATTCTCATCTAATGAGGCTCTGGGAAGGGAACTGTTCCCAGGAAAGCAAGCCTCATCTGAAAGGTCACTTTGCATCTCAGAGTTCTCACTAAGCATCCCATCATCAGCATTTGCAGGAACAATTCCATCATCAGCATTTTCAGAAATATTCCCATTATCCCTAGCATGCACATGAGCACCAGGCTGAAACACCACAGGCGCGCAGGCAGGAGGCTCCGCCCCGGCTGCGAAATGTTCCCTGGCTTGTCCTTTTCATCCTCTTGGGAGTGCTCTGTTTTAATAGCGCATGAGCGAAACTTTCACACATGCGCCATTGGGTCGGAGCGTTTCTGGTGAAGGGAGTTGCTAAACGCACTCCCAAGAGGCCGAAAGGACAAGCCAGGGAACATTTTGCAGCCGGGGCTGAGTAGCATATTAATTAGTTTAGAGCACTGATTCTCAAAGTAGGTGGTACCACCCCCTGGTGGGTAGTGAGGATCACCAATGGGGCGGTGGGAGGCTCAGGGGAATTTGGGGGGGAGGTGAACTCCTTTAAGGGGGCGGTGAACAATAGACTATTTAGGAGGGGTCGTCCGGCCTTCTTCTTTGGCCCCGGCCCCTTCGCCTTGACCTGCATATTAAATATTTGGATTAGAATTTGTAAGAGTAGCCAAATTATTTATGAAGTAGCAACAAAAATATGGTTGGGGTCACCACAACATGAGGAACCTTATTTAGTGGTCATAGCATTAGAAAGGTTGAGAACCACTGCATTAATACATATATCTTTCTGATTAATTGCTATTAAATTTAAAAAAAAATAATTTCTAGGGGGGCAGTGAGTAAATTCTTTTCTGGAAAGGGGGTGGTAGGCCATAAAAGTTTGGGAACCACTGGTTTAGAGGCTGGATGGCCATCTGTCAGGACAGTTTCGATGGTGCCCTTCTGCCTGAAAGAAGGGAGTTGAATTAGATGGCCCTTGAGGGTTCCCTTCAACTCTTGGATTCGATGAAAATGTAGAATTGGTCAATATTGGTTTTCTATTGGTTAATATGAAATACATTCCATGAGATAGTAGTTCTGGCTATAACAATTTTGATTTTGATTCGGGAGAGAGGGGGGTGAGTTTGATTTGGGGGTGGGTTTGATTTGGGGGGTGGGTTTGATTTGGGGGGTGGGTTCCCCCCACCCAAAAAACCCCCACAACCGTTGAGAATGCCTGCCATCAGGGCTGTAGCCAGGATTTGGATTGGGGGGGGGGGGCGGGAATTTGATTTGGGGGGGGGGATGAGTCTGAGAGAAGATCTACCCGAACAAACCTTTTGTATTGTTATCCCAATACCCCCATGCATATGGGATATATTGAGCATCATGATCAGATCATGATATGAATAAACATAACAGTTTAAATTATGTATCTTTTAGGCCTTCTCGTGGACCACCCTGAGAATCTCCGTGGTGGGGGTTGGAGGGGGGGTTGGTGAAGCCCCTCAAGCCCGACCCCCACCTACACACTTGTTCTGAATGATCTCCTATTATCTTGTGTCATTGTATAGAAAATTCAAGGAGTTAGCTCTTGTAGTTGTTTTTTTTAAAAAAAGTTATTTGTAAACATTTTGAAAATTCACTGAAAATCCCTGGATAAGTGAAAAAAATTGAAACTTGATGGGCTAACAGTGGTAAATGTGTTCTACCATTGTATCAAGTTTCAGCCCAATAGCTGTAAAAATGAGGGAGAAAGGAGCCCCAGAAATTCCCACAATTATTGTAATTATGCGCAACGATGATAACAAAAAAGTAACAAAATCTCATTATTCAGGTTATAGTAGTGAAATTTTCACTAACTATACTTTAGAAACACTTTAGAAACAAAACACTAGCTCCCCTTAATTTTGTAATGGGTTTTTAAACTTTTTTTTATCGATCGCTCATGCCTACTAGATATAGCCTGTGTCAGGAACCTTGAACAGAATTGAGCAAAGAAGAGAAGAAGGTTCTTGACCTTCTGTCTTTCCTGCAGCGTGGATCATAAGAGACTCACTGAAAGTGCTGACTGCCTCCTCTGCTAATTGGGAGATGCTGTGGTCTCCATTATGTTGGGGCGTACTGGAAAAACCGAACTTACTGGCAACCATTTTGTTTTGGAGCTGTAAAGCCAGAATGGAACGCCGGGTGTTCTTTTCCAAATAAAAAAAGCCAATTAACTGGCAGCTATGGGGTTTAACATAAACAACAAGCAACCCTTTTGCTGTAAAGCTCTGTAATATATCCCATATGGCTGTGCTTGCCTGACTGTGATTTGCAAAGTATTGTGGTGGAATGGTTGGGCAGTATCTTTTCAACAAAGCCTTCCACTATTCATTATGCCTAAATTTGAACACTGGTGGAGTTTAGGGAAAATAGATCTTGACATTTGGATCTTGACATCTTTGCACTACTACAGCCTTCACACTGCACTGTGTGTGGGGGTCAAAGCAAAGGGGGCAGGGCCAAAGAAGGGGGCTACGCAACCCCTCCTAAATGGCCAATCGTTCACCACCCCCTTAAAGGGGTTCACCCCCCCCCCAAATTCCCCTGAGCCTCCCAGCGCCCCCTTTGATCGCCTCACTGCCCACCAGGGGGTGGTACCACCCACTTTGAGAATCAGTGGTTTAGATCAGGAGTCCCCACACTTTTTCAGCATGCGAGCTACTTATAATAAAACCAAGTCAGAAAGATCTACCTACCTCCTCAAGGCTGGAGGGGGGAGCGGCGGGGGCGGGGCTTGGCATGGCCTGGCGCCGCCCCCTCTGGCTTCCCCTCTACCAACAGGTTCTTCAGGCTTGAGGATGGCAATGCCAAGCCAGCCTTGTGCTAGCTATGCCACAACTGGCTTGGCATTGCCATCCTCAACCCTGTAGAAGCTGCAGGTAGGGCGGAGCCAGGGGCGGAGCCAGGCTGCGCCAAGCCCCCCCTCCCCTCTGGCTTTGGAGCTCCCAGCAGCCTCTCCAGGCTTGAGGATGGCAATGCCAAGCCAGCCTTGTGCTAGCTATGCCACCTCTGGCTTGGCATTGCCATCCTCAAGCCTGGAGAAGCTGCAGGTAGAGCGGAAGCCAGGGGGCGGAGCCAGGCTGTGCCAAGCCCCGCCCCCCCCCCCCTCTGGCTTTGGAGCTCCCAGCAGCTTCTCCAGGCTTGAGGATGGCAATGCCAAGCCAGCCTTGTGCTAGCTATGCCACCTCTGGCTTGGCATTGCCATCCTCAAGCCTGGAGCAGCTGCTAGGAGTTCCGAAGCTGGAGGAGGGGGCGGGGCTTGGCACGGCCTGGCTCCGCCCTCCTCTGAGAAGTGTCCCATCTGGCTGGGATCGACCTCCTTCGGTCCCGGGATCGACTGGTCGATCGCGATCGACTTCCTGGGCAGCCCTCGTTTAGATGTATATCCTCTTTCCTTTCTCTTACTACTACAAAAGCCCTGAGCAGGAACCTAACTAACATTCATAGTGCCATCTTCTGCCTTTTTGTGTGTGTCCAAAGTGCCATCTTCCGCCTTTTTGTGTGTGTCCGAAGACGGTGAGAGGATATTTTGTTCCACTTTCTCTTTCTATATCATCACTTCTTCATAGAACAGCTTGGTGACATTTATGCCTGGATTCTCTTTCACCTCTTGGAGTTTCTTTGGAATTCCATGTGCTGAAAGATCCAAATGTTCCGACTTTCAGGACGTTTGGGGGATTGCGGTTGTCAATTTCCAAAACCACAGTCACTCTATTTATTACCTCATCCCAGTACTTGCTTACCCTGGGGCACAACCCAAACATATGTAAGTAATTACTTGGAGAACATCCACAGCTCTAATAAACAAATATCACTTGTTATTTTTTAAAAATAACTTTGAAAACATTCTTTCCGGTGCCAGGAATGCTCCGCTAGATAAAAATAGATTTTTCAGTTCCTGAGCGCAAATGCTCAAGTATTTCCATTTTGCTTCTAAGGAGATCACAATTCTAAGCTTGCTTACACTGAGATAGTATATTGAAGGCAGCCCATTCCTGGGGAAAAATTTTTAATATAGTAATCTAATCATAGTAAGATACTCTTGTTCTCATTGTTTAAAAACCCACATGAGTTTTAAAAAAACATTTTGGAAATGCTTAAAATGAATTTGCAACTGAAATCTCATGTCTAACAAAACATCACAAAACAATGTGGCTTCTCCTAAGGACACAATGCATATTTCCAAGTCTGAAACATTCAGAAGATATGTCATTTTCAACTACAGGACTGAAACCTTATCAGAAAGCAGATTTGGTTGGTGGGAGGGCAGGTTATGCATTTTGGTCCCTGAAAAATGTAAGTAACACACTATTCATTCATTCATTCATTCGTTCGTTCAATCATTTCTACCCCGCTCTTCTCAACCCCCGAGGGGGACTCAGAGCGGCCTAACAAAAGGCAAGAATTCGATGCCGATACACAATATAAATACAATATAAAACCATAGACATTCAGCATTAAAATACAGTTAACATTAACACACAATACATATACAGTTAAGTTAAAAACAGTGTTCCGTCCACGACATAAGCATTGAGCCATATCCATCAACTTGCCATTACAATTCCAATCCAAAGTGCTGCATTGTGCTAATGTGCAAAAGCCTGGTCCCACAGCCACGATTTCACTTTTTCCCTGAATGCCAGGAGGGATGGGGTTGATCATATGTCGCTTGGAAGCACGTTCCACAGACGGGGAGCCACCACCGAGAAGGCCCCCTCTCTCGTCCTCACCGACCGCGTTTGAGAAGTTGGCAGGACTGTTTTTCAGTCTATCAGGAATTGGCATGGGTTTTTCCAAAAGCTGTCAAATGAAATTAAAATGCTATGTATTCACACTTTGGGATGCTTTCCCTGGTGACATCTTATTTATTATTTATTTACTGTATTTCTAACCTGCCCTACTCAACCCCCCCGGAGGGGGACTCAGGGCAACTTACAAGGCACAATTAGATGCCGCCAACAATACACAATATAAAACACTAATACAACAAGATTAAAACATCAACTTTAAAACATTAGCTATCCAGTTCATTTAAAATTCTATCTATACAATGCACATTCAAGTAATCAATCAATGGCGGAAGCCGTGTTTCATGTCCGTCGTTAAAACAGTCCATTCCAATATAAAGTGCTGCAGTTACTGTACGAAGGCCTGGTCCCACAACCATGATTTTACTTTCTTCCTGAAAGCTAGGAGGGATGGGGTTGATCGTATTTCGCTTGGAAGTGCATTCCACAGGAGGGGGGACAGCCGAAAATGAGGCCGAATCAGGAAGTCCCAAACCCAAAAACCTAGCAGCAGAGAGTTCCCCAGCATCCCTTTTGGCCCATGGCCCAAGTCGCACCACCACCAGACCTTTCTTCCTTCTGCCCCACCTCTGTGCCATACACCACTACATCAACTCCGTCCCTCCCAGCAAGCACAGCCACCATTGCCTCCAGTTACCGCATTTACACAACGTTTACATAGCAACTGGCACATAAAAGACATTTTAGAAACACATCGCAAAGCAATAGAAAAGGACACCTTTCCCCAGCACCCCTCAGCCCCACACATTGCAATGACATTTCCAACCCCATAAGCAAGCCACATCCAGACAGAAGCAAATACATCCCCCCTTCCTCCAAGCCACAACAGCCAGGCTGCCACATTTAGGCCTATGCTACCCCGCTGCAGTAACCGCCACTAGGCCCGAAATGCCCTCCTTTCCCCAACCGCAAAGAAACTTTTCCAAACAAATCAAAACACCTTGCAAAACAATAAACAAACACTCTGCCATTTCTCCCATCGGTTCCTCTTCCTCCTTCCTCTCTCCTATCCTTTCTCCGGCCTGGGAAGCATATCCAAGCTCAAAAGCGGCAGCTTTTGGGGCAATTTTGGCCCGAAGAGATCTCTTCAGGGGGGTGGGTGAGGGCCTCGGACTGATGCTACAGGAGATCTAGTTTCCCCAAGTACAATGACACATTTTGCCTTTCTTCATGCTACATTTCCCCTAAGCAGTGTCCGATGTTTTCCGGAGGGGTTTTGCCCAGATCGCAGGGGGACTCAAAGGGAACCCAGATCTTTTGGACTTTCAGAGATGCAGTTCGCTCAAGGACACTGATCATGGACTCTTTTACTGTCATTTTCACTGCTTTGGGTTTAGCCCCGTGCAAGCGGGCTCACCCAGGATTACTGCCCACAGACCCTCTCATTGTAGATTTATAGTTTTCTCCAAGGACACTTTCCCAGTTGGACATTTCTTGCCTTTTCCCCCTTTCCGCCCCATGGACTCTCAATGACTTTTGCCATCCTACCGCACCCCAGGAACTGCTATGCCTCAAGCCAAGGACAGTGGTTACATCTAGAAGAACTACAGCTCCCAGAGGGAAAGCAGCAATTTGCCGTTTGTTTTAAAGATCATTATCTCTGGGAAGGGGGGTTGCATGGGAATGTTATGGGATGATTGCTAGGGGGTTTGCCTTGTCTAGTTATACCCTTATGTGTTCCCCTTTTGTGTCACTGCAACATTTAAGATAACGCCCTCAACCAGAGAGTTCCAAAGATTAACGTAATGCAATATCTTTTCCCAGCCAATTTCCCTTGCACAAACAATATTTAAGGTAGATATCAATTTCTTCTCAGGGCTATCTGAACCTTACATTGATAGTCTACCCGCCTATGTTCTTCCAGCCTCGGAGACTTTGGCCGCTGGATAGACATAAGCCCTGGCAGTCCCAAACCTCATATTCATAAACATAATTGGGTCCAAGTGGGATTCGGAACCCCACTGCCGATTGCCATAAGTCATAATTGTAGGTCACTTTAAACTGAGAAACCACCTTTCCCGTTCAGCCAGTAACTCCCAAACAAAGGAAGCTCTGGCTTAGGACAAAGCCATTAAAGAATTCAAATTGACAAAAGACCAGGTGGGCTAGAAGCTCCAAAATGGACGCTCGCCCACCCCCTGGCAATATTTAAACAAAAGGTAACTTCCTCTCCACCCAGCCGTTTCTTTGTGTTCCTTTCCTGCCTCATGCAGCCCCAGTTTGATTGGCCTATTTGAATTTAGGCGCAATTTTTCTGGTTGGCCAGCCCCGGCCGGCTCCTTTGACAAACAACTGTAGGCCAGATTCTAACCAATGACAGGAAGCCGCACGTAGGCAAGGGAGGAGCTCAATTCAAATGTAAATGACTGGTTTTCTATATATTTGTGTGCACAACCCATTAAAGACATGTTTTGCCTTTGGAATCCTGGTATGGCATCTCATCCTTTTCAGCTGAATAAGATTCTTCTCTCGGTCTGGCGTATTTCCGGTTTGGGTGAGACTATTGCTATTGGGCTTGGTGGGATTTGTAGTTTTAGGAAGATCACCCTTACTTTGGGCCTTGATCCTCGCGTTTTAGTGGTGGCCTGGGCCCTGTCCCCTTAAGGGAAGGGTCCCCTATAATCCATTGTTCGGTAACATAATTTGGCGACCACGAAGGGACTTTGCTTGGGTCTGAAAAATTCCTTTTTCCAAATTTCCAAGCTAGAATTCCTCAGTGGAAAAGACTTGGGTCAGGGTCCTGGGGAAAAGCTGAGGAGTGGCCACTCAGGGCTTCTTTCTGCCCACTCAGACCTTTTCCTTTTGGGCACTGAACCAGGGCTTTGGCGCAAGGGAAACAAAGGAAGTGCCTGGGACTTCCATCAGGAATCACGCCACTGAGAGAATTTTGGGGAAGGGGTAGGAATCCGGAAGGGGTGGCCTGGGCCCTGTCCCCTTAAGGGAAGGGTCCCCTATAATCCATTGTTTGGTAACAAGAGGGCCCTGTCTCTCGTCCCTGCCAGCTGCAGTTGAGTTGCTGGCAGAAGCGAGAGCAGGGCCTCCCTGGATGATATTAAATTACGAGGTGGGACGTAGTGGCAGATGCGTTCGGACAAGTAAGCTTGGCCAGAACTGTATAGAGCTTTTAAGGTCAAAACCAGCACTTTGAATTGAGCTCGGAAGTGGACAGGCAGGCACTTTATCACTTTTGGTTGTGTGATAATGCTAAAAGAGCTTTTGCAAGTATTCAAAAGCGATTCAAGAAGAGATCCACTCTTTCTTTAGGCACACCTTGAGATTGCACACTTGTGAATAACCAATCCCAAATGTAGGCAAGAAAAACTGATGAAAGAGCAAAGGCCTTGTTAATTTTTGAAATTTGTCTGTATTTTGCAAGAATTGAAAAAATAGGTTGAGAGAAAGCAAGATATCAAAAGGTGAGAAAAGTCTGTAATTTTTTATTGTTGTTCTTGAGTGTCTTCAAAATGGCTTTTGCTTTATGGCAGCTCCCTGGCAACTTTATCATGGGGTTTTCCTGGCAAGATACTGTACATTTAGGCACTTCCAGAGAGTGTCAAAATGCGGGACAAATAAATAGGTCAAAATTTGTGGGATCTGACAGCAAGTTCCCATGCCTGGGAATTCAGCAGCCTCCGTGAGAAAACTTCAATTAAGGCCGTGGGAAGCTAGGTCAAGTACCTTATTAGTGCTTCAGCGTGGGAAAATGAGCTCAAAATATTATTTTAAAGAAAAATGGTTACTCTGGGTGAGAAAAGGCATGGGGAAAGATTCAGTAATAGCAGTTAGTGTTAGTTTCTTGCATAAAAAATCAGAGACCAAAATGGAGGCGATCCGCGGTCACGCGGTTACCGAGATCTCCTGGATCTCAGTATCCGCAGTTTTCTTTCTAAGCTTCCACGGAGCCGAAACGCCTTAAGGGTGTCTCGGCAGGGGTCCTGCGATGCCTCGCGACCCCCAAATATGTGGATCTCATGTCTGGCAGTTTGGAAACATGCAAAGGGATACAATGTGCTGCAAATGGGCGAAACAATGACGCGGCTCTCTCGGGCTTCTTTTCGGGGAAATGTTGCAATGTCAGGATTTCAAGAATAGCAAGTGGGGAAAATAAATAGCCAGGCGGCCATGGTTTCATCTTGTTTTTTCATCCCATACCAGCCCAAAGGAGGGGGCATATAGCAACTGCGGAACTCGCTGCTGCTTGAGCCCTCGCTCCTTAGGGGGGGGGCAGACTCAGGCAGGGGTCCCTTCTGCTCGACCACAATACTCTACCTAAGCGTAGAGCTGTCCTTGGCACCACTACTTCTAGCATTTTATTTCCTTTTCAAGGTTAGTGAAAAAGGAGTGCCTGGACTATATCAGGTCAAATATTTGTGTGTGATTTCTAGGATAGAATGTGAGAAAAGTATTGGATTCACAACTATGCATTTTCCCCATGAGAATAATGTGGGAGTCCCATTTCCAAGAGTTTGCGGGTAGAACGAGAATGTGCAAGCCTTAACTCATCCATCATTTGTCCTGGCAAATACCCTTTCTGTTGTTTTAATGCCCCCACCATCACTGAGTACAAAAAAATGACTTACAAAGGAAACAAGAAGTTAGGAAGCTTGAGCTTTTCCTCTTAACTTGTAAGGTTAACTGATACTTTTCTAAGGCATGACCACAATATTTGGATTCCTGTTCTAATTAAATACAGTATTGTGACTGGAACTTCATGAAACATGCATGTAACTCCGTAGTGGACTTTGTGGAGCGAGCCGTCAAAGCAAACCATTCCATGCACAAAGCCAAGTGCTCTGCTTGGCCTCAGAGGACTCTCAAAATGAATGCCCCAGATCACGGAAAGTAAACAGTCTGTGATGAGAACAACAGTCACTGCCTTAAAATATCTCCGGTTGGATTGTACACTGTAGAAAATAGAATGTATCTCAATTGGCTCCCCCGGGCGCTGCTACACCAATACTATAATGCAGTGTTTTTCAAACTTTTTTTGAGCCGCGGCACATTTTTTACATTTACAAAATCCTGGGGCACACCACCAACCAAAAATGACACAAAATGACACTCTAACACAGTAATACATATAGTTAATATGTTTTTAAATGTATTTATACACTCAGTGTGAAACCTGGGCCTGTTTAGATGAACACAACATAGATATCCTGGCAGGAATGGCAGAAAGACACACACGAAGGTCTTGCTCAACAGCTGGGAGTTATAGTTCACCCGCAATCAAAGAGCATTCTGAACTCCACCAGTGATGGAATGGAATCAAACTTCCCACACAGAACTACCATAACCAAGAGAAAATACGATAAGGGTTTGGTGGGCATTGACCTTGAGTTTTGGAGTTGTAGTTCACCTATATCCAGAGAGCACTGTGGAGGGGAGGGAGGAAGACGTGGGGCGAGTCTGCGCAGTAGCGCCCACACAGGTCACGTCTTCCTCCCTCCTCCCACCCATAGAAGCAGCAGCGTGAGCAAAGTGAGGCAAAGCAAGCAGAGTGAGGCTGGGAAGAAGTGAACCCGAGTGGAGAAGAAAAAGTGTTCGGCAGGAGGGGGAAGAAAGGGGATTGGAGGTTCCAATTTCCCACGGCACACCTGATAATCGCTCACGGCATACTAGTGTGCCCGGCACACTGGTTGGGAAACACTGCTATAATGCATTTTAAAAAACAGTCCGAAAAGAACTGTTTTCTCTGTGGGATGATTAGATTGACAGTTCTAGAGCCCTTTTGAGACCCAGACACCTCTTCAGTGTCCCCCACCCCCACCTCTTTCACAAAGAGATACACACCAGTGCCCCAAAGGTATATGGGGTGGGGGGAGGAGGGAAAGTGACAGGTAGGAGATGAGGTCATCAATTACCCATCCCAGGGGGTCAGTTAGCCCCCTGCTGCCCATCCATGTCTTGGCTGGGCTACCTCCCCTCCGATTTGGGATCTTTACTGTGCTTTAGTAGGGGTGAAAATCTACAATGCACTCCACATTCTGCAGAGCTGATTTGGCCCTAGATCTGGGATACACAAGGATCAGCTGCAGCACATTTTTTTTGGTTGACTTCAGATTTTCCTGGGACTGTTTGGGCTGGAAGTCAGCCTGAAGAAAACGGTAGTTCTCTACTAGCCCGCACCACAGGAAGAACACCATCAGCCCCACATATCTCCCTTGATGCACATTGAAGTGCACACTGGTAATGTGCATTTTGTAGCCATTGCAATCTCAAGTCAGCTTTGAACTTCTTTATTTCTTGCTGCTTTCTAAAGTGACTACTGGGGAGCTTTATCGTGGAGTTAAGTGATATACACCAATAGATTAAACACACCATGAGACAGGCATCCAAACACGCCGCCAGGGCACTTATTCTATGGAAGTTGCCTTAAGTCGTGTGATGTCATCTGGCAGGCTCAACTGAGGAAGCATCCTGGCACATGCTAGGATGCTTTCCAACCTACATGTGATGAAGTGGTAAGTCTATACTGGCCAGTAAATCTACAGCCAGTCCTAAGCAGTATTCGGAGGAGAATACACTGTCCAACTCACTGTAGTGCTGCATTGGCATCCACAAAGTCCAGCTGGGCTGAGACCACATTGGCCCCACTGGACCGCCATCTCAATTCAGAATGAGACTGGGTTTTATTGTTCGTTTAGACTGGCCCTATGTGTGGCAACACTGCTAGCTGTTGATGATCTCTTTTTTAAAAGCATGGGATTCTGAATGCTCATAAAGATAGTAATTGCTGCAGCCTGTATTCAGGCCCACTAGGTATAGGCTGATCCATCACATTAGAGCAGGGGTGGGCAATTATTTTTTCCAAGGGGCCACATGAGAGCCAAAAAATATTATGGAGGGCCACACCTAAAGGCTGAACTACATTCTAATCTACATTATTTATTGATTGATTGATTTACTATATTTACTATATAACAAGAAATATTCATATATTATTAGTATTAATATCGTAATTATTATATTATAGTATATACTAGCTGTACCCGGCACGCGTTGCTGTGCCCTTTTTAGGAGATGCGAGAAAGTCCAATCATCCATGGTGTGCCCTCCTCTAAACTGCAGTTGGATGGAGTGTGGGTCATGGGGGGCATGGTGTGCCAAGTTGGGTCTTTATTGGTCTTGGTTCTGGGCCACAATGGTCTGTGGGGAATGATGGGTTTTGAAGTACTACAAATCCCGTTTTCCATGGTGGTACTTCAAGTCCCATCATGCATGGTCGGGGCTCTGTGTGCCAAGGTAGGTTACTGTAAATTCAGGCCATACACAATGTCCCATGAGCTGAGGCCTAGTTAGGAACAGCAAGTTAATGAAGCCTTACTGTCAATTCAGGCCATACACAATGTCCAATGAGCTGAGGCCTAGTCGGGAGAATCAAGTTAATGAAGTCTTACTGTCAATTCAGAGCGTAAACAGCTTCCCAGTAAGTGAGGGCTAGTTATGGAAATCAAGTTAATGAAGTCTTACTGTCAATTTAGAGCGTAAGCAGCTTCCCAGTAAGTGAGGGCTAGTTAGGGAAATCAAGTTAATGAAGTCTTACTGTCAATTCAGAGCGTAAACAGCTTCCCAGTAAGTGAGGGCTAGTTAGGAAATCAAGTTAATGAAGTCTTACTGTCAATTCAGAGCGTAAACAGCTTCCCGGTAAGTGAGGGCTAGTTAGGGAAATCAAGTTAATGAAGCTTTACTGTCAATTTTGGGCGTGGTCTGTGATTTTTTGGGGTGTAAATTTTTCGGTTGGAAGTGATTTGGTGTTTGTGTTGGGGATTGGCTCAGGCCTTTTCCTTATTCTGTTTTGGCAGTTTATTATGGATCGGAATTTTCATGTTGGCTGGCCAGTGCAGCAGTTATGCAAATCCGCCCTTATTGGCAGCCAATCATGTTGTTCAGAATGTAGAGGCTGGGTGAGTCTTTGGCTGCCCCGGAGGATGCTGGTAAATGTAGTTTTATTTTTACTCGTTGTTTTGGGGGCCTTTTAGGTTTTGGGGGAAAGTTTCTTTGCTACAAACGTACCTTGCTTGAGGCCTATTTCTGTTGGCAAGTATTGTGTTTCTGCGTTGTATGGTTTCTTTGTTTGAGGTATACATCACATGACGTGAACCCATTTATATAATAGATAGACATTATAATATATTGACATTATAATATAATTTAACATTATTATATTATATCATTTATTATATTATTATATTATTATAAAATAATAATAAAAACCACTAAAATTAAATTAAATTCAAGAAGACAAGGTGGGAACCAAGATGAAGGCTGACATCCTGAAGAGAGGAAGGATGCCAAGATGGATTGGCCCAATGGACCCAGCCCAGAGGATGGCAAAGCGGACCCAGCCGCCGCCGCCGCAGAACACAGCAGCGCAGAGCAGCAGGTGATCGGAGGCTGCAGGCCTCCGCCCGCTCTTGCCCCCAGCCGTTCCCCAGCTGATCGCCCAGCTATGGAGTGCCTGCCATCCCTGGGCCTGCAGGAGGATCAGTCGGCGATCTGAGGCGGTTTATTTGACCTGGCGACCCAGAAGACGATCAAATCCTCGGGGTCGCCAGGGCGACCAGCCCCTGTAGGTCGCCGAGTGCTCCCGCTGCAGGCTGGATCGCCTCCAGGGATGTCAGGCCCTCCAAAGCCGTCGCTGCTTCAGCCTGTCTGCCGACACAGGCCCCACAGCGCCTGCGATGGGATGACAGCAGCGGCACCCCTTCTTCTTGGCCCTTCTCCCCGGGCCGGACAGAATCGGCTGTGGGCTGTAGGTTGCCCACCCCTGCATTAGAGGCATGGGTTTGGGTGACTGGGACCCCATCTACACTGCCATATAAAATCCAAATTATCTGCTTTGAACTACATTATATGGCAGTGTAAACTCATACAATTCTATTCAAAGCAGATAATACCTCTCCGTGAACGACCTGGCCACGGTGATCCAGGCGACGGTCATCTCGAGACTGGATTACTGTAACGCCCTTTACATCGGCCTACCCTTGGGGATGATTCGGAAGCTCAAGTTAGGGGCACCGGCGAGATGCCATATTACACCAATATTGCGGCAACTGCACTGGCTGCCCATCGAGCACCGGATCTCCTTCAAGCTATTGGTGTTAACCTTTAGCTTACTTTTAAAATTATTTTAGCGCTAGTAATGTTTTAGATTAAATCATTGCTTATCTGCTTTTACACCGTTGTTCTATAATGTCAGTTCTACGCCTGTTTTTTTACCTGTTTGTAAACCGCTCCGAGCTTCTAGAGGGAGCGGTCTAGAAGCCGAAAGAATAAATAAATAAATAAATAATTTAGATTATTTGTTTTTATAATCTGGATTATATGGCAGCCTAGATCCAGCCTGAGGCTGGATCTACACTGCCCTATATCCCAGGAGCTGATCGCAGATTATCTGAATTGCCCAGATTATCTGACAATGTCGATTCATATGTTTCAGTTCAAAGCAGATAATCTGGGATCAGATCCTGGGATATAGAGCAGTGTAAATCCAGGTGAAGTGGTCGTCTGATTTTTTAAAGAAATCATTGTGCATAGAAATCATAGTTTAGTGGTCGCATTAGTGAAAACAGTTCCACAGATTGTGTTAATAAATTGGGAGTGTGGATGCATTTTGGATGGGATAGTGGAAATTCTACAGTCAGACATACTAATGTTGAAAAGCTATTTATTAACTCTTTTGTTACTACTCATGTGAGACAAATTGATAGTGTAATCTCCCCAAGGAAACACATTTTATTGTGTGTTGTAACCACTGAGTTTCAATATGAATATTTGTCTTTGCATAAAAGGGGTGGGTGGGGGGTAGTTTCTGTTTCCCTTCTAAGAAGGATCTGATATTTCTCGGAGCTGCATAGGACATCATGCGCTCCTTCTGATGCTGAATTTTATTCAACCACATTGTGTTCCAGCCCAGACAGGAAGTGTGGGTGGCTCCCAAATCCATTTCTTCCAGTTGCTGGATTGCTGCTCCCGGAGTAAGGTCACGTGGAACAGAAATAATAGTAGCAGCATAATAACAACAATAAACAGGATTTTAGACTCCTTTGAGTACTGTGAAATTTTTAAAGTTTTTTTTGAACCCAGAAATTTTTGCCCCAACTACCTCCCACCCTTCAGAAGTGCTAATGAACAAGTACTCGCTGTTCTTGAGCACACTGGAAGATTAATGGCACTGATGCTTATTATGTCAGTTTCTAATAGTTGCATCATTGACCATCATTACTTTTAACATCTTCTTTCCAAACCCTGATCCCACATTATAAAATAAGTTTATAACAGTGAAAGGGAGGGAATGAGGGCCCATCCAGACATCACTAAATCCTGGGAGGAAGTGGAATATTATATCCCAGTTCTTCCCATGATTTAGACCCCCACCCCCTGCCCAAACCTTGGGCTTTCCCTAGGAGGAAGGGGGTAGTTACATCAGTGTTTTTCAACCTTTTTTGAGCCGTGGCACACTTCCTACATCTACAAAATCCTGGGGCACACCACCAACCAAAATGACACAAAATGATACTCCAACACAGCAACACATATAGTTAATATGTTTTCAAATGAATTCATACACTCAGACAAAATGCATTTGCCGTAAGACTGGACCGCAAGAGAAACACCGGCCAAAAACACAGCAGCTATGTCTGTACAATTCAAACAAATACACATTTTCTCCTGTAGAACCTATATGCCTATGAAAACCTTTCTGAGGAGGGCACTCCCTTGCAATGAGTCAGGGTCGCCCCCTTCCCTGCAGGGTCGCCCCCTCTTGCCAGGCTGCCCCCCTTCTTGAAGGCACCCAGGCAGCGCCCCCTCCCCTACCCACAAAGTGTCCACAGCACCCACTCAGCCCAATATCCGCAGGGACACCTCCCTCCCCCTCCCACCCCCCGGCCAAGGCACACGGCCAGCTGTGGGTCTCTGCCCCTGGATGCTGGAGGGGATCCCCCCCCCTACTCCGACAGCCCTGTCTCCCCTCTGCTCCGCTGTCCCCGCTCCTCCCCGCCGGATGGAGCTCCGTTGAGGGAGGAAGAGGATGAGGAAGGAAAGGAGGCAAGGAGCTCAGTGGCGAAGGCGCTCCGGAGTGTGAGAGAGAGCGTGCACAGAAGAGATAGAGAGACACGGACATGCCCCCCGCCTCGAGCTCTGCGCAGAGGATCCCAAAGGCGCCGTGCTGCTTTCCCCCCTCACCTTGGTCCTCGGAACTCGACAACTGGAGGCCGTCCAGCCAACCCCGGACAGAGAAAGAGACCCAGAGAAAGGATGCCTCCCCGCTTCCCCGATGTCCCTGCCTTCCCTCCCTCAGTAACCTCTCTTGAATGAAGCTAGAAAACAATTTCCCATGGCACACCTGACAATCGCCCATGGCACACCAGTGTGCCGCGGCACACCGGTTGGAAAACACTGAGTTACATGATCCCCAGCCAGCCTTCAGCCCCCCCACCCATTTAGTCCCAAAACCTACCCAAGGTACTTGGATGCATGTTCAAAGCCTCTCCATCAAGAGCTCCAGTGCATCAAAATGACACATTGGGAGTTTGGGGGCAGAGTGGTGGTGAGAGGGGGGAAATCCTAATTTACTCTGGATTAATTCGGGTTTATCTGAAGCATCCTTTGTGTCTTGTCGGCACAAGGATTTAACCCAGGGGTCTTCAAACTAAGGTCCAGGGACCAGATACAGCCCTCCAAGGTCATTTACTCAGCCCTCGCTCAGGGCCAGATAAATGACCCGGATACTCACTCAAGTTGTGTGCACCGGGCATGTGGTGCAGCACCGGGAATGTGGCGCAGCTAGCTAAGTGTCAGCTGCATAAGATCTCTCTGACCAGTAGGTCATGAGTTCGAGGCCTGCCCGGGTCGAGGTCAGTGCTCGAGCTTAAGTGTAGCCTGCTGTCGACCTTTGCAGCCCGAAAGACAGTTGCATCTGTCAAGTAGGAGATAAAGGTACCACATCAAGTGGGGAGGCAAATTTTGACTGAATTATGAGGCCATTAAAAAGAACTCTGAGGAATGCGGACGGGAACAACAAGGGATGCTGAGAGATGAGGAGTGCGGCAGCTCCCCCTGGTGGCCAAAAAGTTTGCCTCTGTTTGTTTATATGTTCTTTATATATAAAAACAGCAGGAATTGTCTGCTAGTATGTGTACTGTAATCCGCTCTGCGTCCCCTTTGGGGTGAGAAAAGCGGAATATAAATAAAGTAAATAAATAAAATAAAATAATAAAACAGTCTGCAACAACTTGAAAGCACACAACAACAACAATCCTATCTCATCCGCCAAAAGCAGGCCCACACTTCCCATTGAAACACTAATATGTTTATATTTGTTTACATTCTCTTTCATTTTAATTATTGTATTGTTTTTAAGTGTTTATTGCACTACAAATAAGATATGTGCAGTGTGCATAGGAATTCATTCATGTTTTTTCCAAATTATAATCCGGCCCTCCAACAGTTTGAGGGACTGTGTCCTGGCCCTCTGTTTAAAAAGTTTGAGGACTCCTGGTTTAAGGACCCATTGCGCCACTGGGGGCTCCATCTCAATAGGTGAAACTGTTTCAGGGCACGGGTGCCAGATCTTTTTCAATTGGAGCGGGAAATGCTCTGATGTACATTCATTGAGTAATTTACCCTTGTCTGCCAATCTATTTTGAGAGGATTATGGAAATTAAAGGCAAAGGTCTTGAGTGTGACCAGACAACATTCCAGGAACAAAAGGTTAATGTAAAATCAGCCGCAGTTTCCATGTCATAAAATGTTACATATTTCATAATTTGAGGGTTTGATTTCTCAATATCAGTTCAACACTCAAAGCGCTGCATCATGCTGCCCCTCTAAGTCTGCTTAGTAAGGACTGATAGTGGAATTTTAAGACCATATACACCAGTGACATGACCTGTGGGGGGATGTGTATTTCCTATATATATATATATATATATATTTATTTTAAACTTTTATACCCCGGCCTTCTCACCTCCGAAGAGGGACTCAGACCGGCAAACAGCAAGTATTCAATGCTAACATTTTAAATCTAAAGGCATCATAAATTTACAATAAAATTTACAATAAAATACAATACAAAAAATACATTTAAAAAGCCTTTCGCCAAAGTAAAATCAAGTCCAACTTATTCCGTATATTCTATCTGTTTCAAGTGGTTAGCAACTTCCGTCGCTTCGCGATCTTCTCCTTCATTCTGCGAAGGCCTCATTGCACAGCCACGTTTTCATCCGTTTCCTAAAAGTCAGGAGGGAAAAGGCCCTGTCCCTCGTCCCCACCAGACGTGCCTGCAAAGGTGGTGGGACCGAGAGCAGGGCCTCTCCAGACAATCTTAGCACTCTTGACAGTTCATAGGGGAGAATATGTTCAGACAGGTAAACTGGGCCGGAACCATATAGGGTTTTGTAGGTCAACACCAGCACTTTGAATTGTGCTCAGAAGCTAATTGGCAGCCAGTGGAGCTGGCGCAACAGGGGAGTTGTGCGCTTCCTGTACCCCGCTCCCGTTAGTAGTCTGGCTGCCGAATGTTGGACTAATTGCAGCTTCCAGGCAGTCTTCATAGGCAACCCCACGTAGAGAGCGTTGCAGTAGTCTATACGGGAGCGTGGACCACTGTGGCCAAGTCTGACTTCCCAAGATATGGGCGCATTTTTTTTAAAAAAACACACAATCTATTGACAGATCTCTCACAGCTTTCATTGTGCTCAAGGAGTGGAATGTTCCATCTACCCTGGATTTTAGTTTATTCAAGCTTCCATATGCTATTTCCCTACCCTGCAATTCAGCAGTCTGGATATATTCTTAAAGTTTTGACTAAAGTCCAGGGCAGATTCATCAGATCACTGATTTGGAAGCATTGGGTCAAAGCAAGAGTGTATACACAGGATCATTTCCCATGGGGAAATTTCAGTTTTGGAGTCTGTCTTAAAGTTTTCTGATCTAAATGCATTATGATGAACTACAAGGCTTACTAGTTTGTTTTTTAAAAAAATATTTCATATGTGTTAAGGTAACCCAACTGTGCTTTGTAGAGTCTCCCAGTTTAACTCATGTTTCCTGAACATGAACTCTTTTCCTACTTGCACACATTGCATGAAATAACTCAAAAAAGAGAAGAGGTTAGAGGCGCAAAAGGTGGAATAGTTCAGTGTTTTTCAACCTTTTTGAGCCGCGGCACATTTTTTACATTTACAAAATCCTGGGGCACACCACCAACCAAAATCACACAAAATGACACTCTAACACAGTAATACATATAGTTAATATGTTTTTAAATGTATTTATACACTCAGTGTGAAACCTGGGCCTGTTTCGATGAACACAACTTGGACCTTCCAAGTGTTTTGGACTCCAACTCCCACCATTCCTAGCAGCCTCAGGCTCTTTTCCTTTTTCCATTAAAGCAGGAAAGGGCCTCAGGCTGTTAGGAATGGTGGGAGTTGAAGTCCAAGGCACCCAGAGGGCCGAAGTTTTCCCATGCCTGTTTTAGGGACCTTAAAATGGTAAGCGTCCTTCCAACATTGTGATTCTGGATAGAAAACAAACAACATAACATAACATTGTTTGAGTTCACAGTGCTCTCTGGATGTAGGTGAACTACAACTTCTAAACTCAAGGTCAATTCCCAAGCAAACCCTTTCAGTACTTTCTGTTAGTAATGAGAGTTCAATATGCCAAGTTTGTTTCAATTCCATTGTTGCAAGAATTCAGGATGCTCTTTGATTGTGTGTTAACTATAAATCCCAGAAACTGTAACTCCCAAACGTCAAGGTCTATTTCCCCAAACTCCATCTGTGTTCACATTTGGGCATATTGAGTCTTCATGCCAAGTTTGGTCCTGATCCAACATTGTTTGAGTCCAGAGTGCTCTCTGGATATAGGTGAACTACAACTCCAAAACCCAAGGTCAATGCCCACCAAACTCTTATAGCATTTTCTCTTGGTTATGGGAGTTCTGTGTGGGAAGTTTGTTTCTTTCTGCCATTCCTGCCAGGATATCTATGTTGTGTTCATCGAAACAGGTCCAGGTTTCACACTGAGTGTATAAATACATTTAAAAACATATTAAGTATATGTATTACTGTGTTAGGGTGTCATTTTGTGTCATTTTGGTTGGTGGTGTGCCCCAGGATTTTTGTAAATGTAAAAAATGTGCCGCGGTTCAAAAAAGGTTGAAAAACACGGCTCTACCCAACTGTGACTCTGTTCTGTCTTGCTTCAGTTTGCCTCTTTCAAATACCCCTTTGTTCCTCAGTTCTTGCAGACTGTCATATGAGTTGAACATTTCCTCATACAAACCCCAAAATAAATTGGCAAGGCACAGGTTTACCACCTCATCTGTGCCCATGGACATTAAAGGCATAATTCCATTCCACCCACCAATGGGACGGGGCAGCAAGTAATCCATTGGATTGCAAGCAATAGGGAGAGATAGTGTGTTGAGGTGAAACAGTAGGATGAATTATGGAAGTAACTTTGAAAACTCTTCTTCCTGCCCCCTCCCATAATGGCTCCAGGAAAAAGAGACACATGCTGACATAACTTTTTAGCACTGTGGCCAGCATAATTCTCTGAGCAAATGCAGCCAAAAGTAGTTGCCAAAACCAATATTGACCCAGCCCTTCAGCCAATCAAGAAACACCATTATTTATAAGTTGGGGTTTTTCTTGGTTGATGCTCAAAGCAAAGCTCCACAGATTTTCAAAATGACAAAAATGAGGGGTTTAAGCTTTCCAGAAAAACGATGGCCTGCGTTCAGGCACAGCGGGTACTCTAGGTCATTGGAAGTAAACATCCAAATAACCTTTTCTGTCCTATGCATTTACTCTTCCATCCCCAATTTGTATCCAGCTTTGAAATTCAATGGGTCTGAATTACGTTCCAGTGGTGAGGAGAAAAATGAAACACTCCATTCCCACATGTGATGTTTGAATTATGTTTCACATTTCTTGCATCTCAGATTTGAACATTTGAATTGGCTGGAATGTTAACTTGATTTTCGAAAGCTTATGTGGTGGGATAAGTCATTTTCTCTCTCTCAGATGCTCTTTATATGTCTGAATTTACACAGAAGGAAGCCTACAACTCAGTTGATCTAGGACAGTGTTTCCCAACCAGTGTGCCGCGAGCGATCATCAGGTGTGCCGTGGGAAATCGGAACCTCCAATACCCTTACTTATTAAAGGAGCGCCGCTACGTCACAGTACAAAATGCACAAATAATCATACGCAAAAAACACATTCAAAGTACCCAATCCTGCTGGAGAAAATCAAAAGTCTTACATAAGGTAGTTCGGCGTGGTCACCACAGAGAGCGGAGGAGTTGCGAACCAGGAAGTAGCGAGTTCACGGAGCGCTCCTTTACGGAAAACTCGTGATATTTGATGAAATCACAGAAGTGAGTGCAAAAAACAAAGTGTTATCCTCACGATGTTATCCAATGTCAGTTCCAGGATCCGGACAATAACACAGTCAGTTTGCAGACAATTTAAAGAAGCAGCACCATAATCATAGCGACAAGGTAGAAAATCACGTAGATAATCACATATATTCAAAACGCCAGAGGCTGAAGGTAGATGTGGCGATGGAATCAAAAGCTGGCATGGGCAAATTTGGACCTTCCAGGTGTTTTGGACTCCAACTCCCACCATTCCTAGCAGCCTCAGGCCCTTTTTCTTTTCCCCCTCAGCCACTTAAGCAGGAAAGGGGCTCAGGCTGTTAGGAATGGTTGGGAGTTGAAGTCCAAAGCACCCAGAGGGCCGAAGGTTTCCCATGACTGACAGCTGTTGAGCAAGACCTTTGTGTGTGTTTTTCTGCCATTCCTGCCAGGATATCTATGTTGTGTTCATCGAAACAGGCCCAGGTTTCACACTGAGTGTATAAATACATTTAAAAACATATTAACTATATGTATTACTGTGTTAGAGTGCCATTTTGTGTCATTTTGGTTGGTGGTGTGCCCCAGGATTTTGTCAATGTAAGAAGTATGCTGTGGCTCAAAAAAAGTTTGAAAAACACTGATCTAGGATATCTCCTTCCACACAGACTATTATTTATTCATTTATTTGTTTGTTTATTTATTATATTTATATCCCGCTCTTCTCAACCCCGAAGGGGATTCAGAGCGGCCTTGCAATCAGCAGCAATTCAATGCCGTCAACAGACAATAGAAAAAAGACATATACATTAAAACAGAATTTAAAGCAATAAAACATTAAAACAGAATTTTAAAGTCATGTAATCCGAGGACATAGTTTATTTATTTATTTGTTTATTAATTCGATTTGATATACCGCTCTCTCTGACGCCCAGAGCGGTTTACATAAGTTTGAGTGCCCAGTGGCCACACCAAACAGAACAGATACAGAAGACATGGGAAGGAACACAAGGATAAGGGAAAGGAGGGAGGGAGGGGAGGAGGTCAGCAGCGGTGCCTACTGAGACACCACCCCACCATCAAAAGAAGGTAGGCGGGGGGGGGGGCAGCAGGATCGCTGGCACTAGAGTGCAAGCAGGGGACAGGGACCGACGTCTCCCCCATAGGGGTCCGTCTTTGAGGCCCCGATCCATTTACGCGATGTCCTCGTCGGCTTTCGCAGTAGTCTGGCAGGTCCTATGGAGCTGTGACAGCCTGTAACTGGCGCTCCAGAACGTCCTGGATGAGAACGTCCTCCGAGGTCTTACTGTCCTCATTTTTAGGGGCCCGCCTACCAGTGAGCCAGCCGAGGCTCCGGCCCTGATGTCCCGGTTCCTTTGGGCTCTCCGGCAGGGGGATGAGTCTATTCCCAGGTCCGCAGTGCGTGGGGTGGGGAATTTGCCTTCCCTTCGCTTCCGGTGTCGTCTCCTCCTCCGGCGGCCATGTCTCGTCCTGACCAGGCCGCTGGTGGAGGTGGAGTCCTCCGGGGGCGGGACCTCCGGAGCTTCCGGTGGGTCACTGCATCCGGGTGCTGCCTCTTCCTCCCCAGACCCTGACACATGGGGTGGCTGGGCGCAGCCCATCCGGCTTCTTCCTTGGGTCCAGGCATTGATGTCAAACTCTCCCAGCACGGCCTGGCTGCGGCATTGATGTCAAACTCGCCGGCCGGCATGTCCGCCAGAGCCGGCGGACCTCCG
Organism: Anolis apletophallus; assembly: GCA_030556195.1. Taxonomy (NCBI): domain Eukaryota; kingdom Metazoa; phylum Chordata; class Lepidosauria; order Squamata; family Anolidae; genus Anolis; species Anolis apletophallus. The sequence continues at coordinate 18,719,764 of JARBWK010000009.1, read as the reverse complement.
AGAGCCCGCAGTAAGTCTTCAGGGTTCTTAGCTGGAGCTTCAGTGGAGGATGGGTGGATGAGGTGGGAATCGTGCCGCTCATCTGCGCCCGGTGCCATCGTGGAGGGGGCATCGTCCTCCGCAGCAGCTAATACATCCCCGGCAACCGGGGTGGATCCCCGAGTACACGCTGGCCAGTCTTCGGTTTTTGGGGCCGGTGGTTCTCGGTCAACCTCCAGAGTGCTGGAGGGAAAGTCCCACAACTGGTCCCATGCAAACTCTTGGTCAGCGGGGGGAGGACAGAGGGGATCACCTAAGCTATTTGGCCCCAGAATAGGAAACTGGGCTGTAGGGATCCCTAGTGACTCTAGTAGGCCACCGAATCTGCTTCCAAACTCCTGAACATGGGCCATGAGCTTGGTGTATTCTGTCAGCAGTTCTGTGTAGGTATGGAGGTCGAATTGGCCAGCGGTGGAGTCTTGGCCCCCTCGTGCTGCCCTCCGTGGGGAGCTGCTTCGTGGGGCATCACACACCTTGAGGGACTGGGGCCCCGGGCCGACAAGCTGCTTTGTCTTCAAGGGTGGCGTTAGGGATGGGGAAGGCAGGCTCTTGCTCAGCGATCTCCCACTAAACCTTCTCAGGAAGCGGGCACCTGAGGCCGTAATCGGTCGGACGATCCAGCCATTCCCGGGCATCCTGGGCATCCTGGACGTCCTCCCCAATAGCTCCGAGGGCAGGTCCGATCTTTTTCCCAACCAGATTGAATCCTCCGGGGTCTGCGGGTCACCAAAGGAGTCACTCTGGGTCTGGCGATCAACCTCCGTCTCCTCAAGGAGGGGGTGACGAGATCGGCCTGATGTATCCAGAGAGTCAAAGAGGCCATGCCAGAGCTCACCCAAAGGGAGCTCCACAGCAGTCGCCATCTTGAGACATAGTCAAAGGCTGTTCAGTTGTTATTGCATGTAATTCTACTTTACTTATTGCACAGCACTATAGGCCAAAAGCTTGGTCCCAGAGCTATATTTTTACTCGCTTCCTGAAGGTTAGCACTTGATATTATAGAGCAGGCATGGGCAAACTTGTACCCTCCAGGTGTTTTGGACTTCAACTCCCACCATTCCTAACAGGCCTACACAATTCCTACTGGCTGTTAGGAATTGTGGAAGTTGAAGTCCAAAACACCTGGAGGGCCCAAGTTTGCCCATGCCTGTTCTAGAGGAATAATTTTGCCAAATTAAAATTTAAGACAGACTTTGCTTTTGAAAAAAAAAGAATAACAGGTATTTTCTGAACTAAATCATAGGAAATTACTCAGCTGAACACTTCAATATAGCCTTATGACAGTGTTCTACTGTCTCATATATATATATATATATATATATATATATATATATATATATACACACACACACATATACATATATATATATATATATATATATATATATATATAAATGTCAGGGGCGACTTGAGAAACTGCAAGTTGCTTCTGGCGTGAGAGAATTGGCCGTCTGCAAGGACATTGCCCAGGGGATGTTTTGATGTTTTCCCATCCTTGTGGGAAGTTTCTCTCATGTCCTTCCATGGGGAGCTGGAGTTGACAGAGGGAGCTCATCCGCGTTCTCCCAGGATTCGAACCTCCGACCTATTGGTCTTCAGTTCTGCCAGCACAAGGATTTAAGACATCACCATTGCACCATTGGGGTCTCAAAATAATTTTGTATCTAATCAATCAAGGTTCTTGTCTTGGGCCCATGTCTAATTCTCAAAACTGGAAACTCAAAACTGTAGCACATAATCTGGGGGATATTGATCTGACTCAGTAGACTCTACTGTGTGATAGAGTAATGCCTATCCAGATGTAATCTGGCCCATCTGCCCCACTAGTAGTCATGGCAAAACTGATAGTGATGCTAGAAACAAGGACATTAACTCAGAGTTGGCAAAGGAGAAAGCAAGATGATCTCAGGGGAGACCCACTCTTATCTCTAATCATAAACAAAGTGACTATTGCCTCCTGTGCCACTCACCTTATCAACAGAGAAGGTAAGTGATGCACATATGAATCTTGATTATTATCTATGATTAGAGATAACAGTGAGGACATGCTTTATCCTTGGTTCATCCTTTCCAATGTTGACTGCGTCCTCCTGCAAGGCAAAGCACTCACAGCCTCAGCCACATGCAGGGAAGCTAAGATTCAACAGATGTCGTGAAACATGGCCAAATCTCACGATGACATGTGGCTCACTGAAGGCTTAGTGGATAAGTCTTCTGCCCTTCTCGCAACAGAGGTCCTCCTGGTTAGTCGAAAGGCTGAACAGGGCATAGGGTTACAGCCTGTGTTGGATGGGGTTGCGCTCCCCCTGAGGAGGCAGGTTTGCAGCTTGGGAGTGATCCTGAACTCATCGCTGAGCCTGGAACCCCAGGTCTCAGCGGAAGCCGGGAGAGCTTTTGTACAATTAAAACTTGTGTGCCAGCTGCACTCGTACCTTGGGAAGTCTGACTTGGCCACAGTGGTCCATGCTCTGGTTGCATCCCGAATAGACTACTGCAATGCACTCTACGTGGGGCTGCCTTTGAAAACGGTTCAGAAACTGCAGTTAGTCTGGGTGGCAGCCAGAATGCTAACTGGGGTGTCATACAGGGAGCATACCACCCCCCTGCTGTGTCAGTTCCACTGGTTGCCTGTCCATCTCCGAGCCCAATTCAAAGTGCTGGTATTGACCTATAAAGCTCTATACAGTTCTGGCCCAGCTTACTTGTCCGAACGCATCTGCCTCTATGGGGACAGGTCTTGTCCTGGATTGGAACCTGGCTAAACTGTAGGAAACAAAGGGTGGTAATAAATGGACACTTCTCTGGATGGAAAGAGGTGAGAAGTGACGTACCCCAAGGTTCAGTTTTAGGACCGTCCCATCTCGCAGTCTAAGATCATCTGGTGAGGCCCTGCTCTCGCTCCTGCCAGCATCGCAAATGCGGCTGGTGGGAACGAGGGACAGGTGGCGGTGGCCCCTTGCCTATAAGATCGACTTCATCTCTCCTCGCTTTTAGAAAAAAGCTATAGTCGTGGTTCTGGGACCAGGCCTTTGGGCAGCAGATGTAAATTGTACCTTTGGATTTGACTGGATTGACACTTTGGACTTGACTGGACTGACTGGACTGTGTTCCGCTTGATGGCTTTAATTAATTATTGTTGTATGTAGTGGTTTTTAATGTAATGTTTTTAAATGTTTTAATGCTTTTTAATGATGTTGATTATATGGTGTATTTTTATATTGTATTGTGGTGTTACGGCCTGTAGTGCTGAGTCCCCCTGTGGGCGTGAGAAGCTACGGGGTACAGATACCATAAATAAATAAAATAAATAAACTTGTCTAGTACAAATTGTTTTAATTAGTGCCTCTTTCTTGGCTCTTTTCCATCTCTGTGCCTTCAGCACTTCTTGAATACCAATGTCCAGGAACTGAATCTACTGTGAAGCTGATACTATATTATAGCTCATCAGTATGTATCACTCTCTGTCCTATGGAAGATGTCTCTAAAGTGTCTTCTTCAGCACCCATCTGTTGTTAATATATTATTATTTATTTATTTATTTACATCATTTATATTTCGCCCTTCTCACCCCCAGGGGACTCAGGGCGGATCACAATGCACATATACAGGCAAACATTCAATGCCATTTGACATACAACATATAAGGCAGACACAGAGGCAATTTAACATTCCAGCTTTTCTGGCCACCAGGGGTTTTTTTGGGTTTCTAAACCCTTGAGCTTCTCAAGTAGGCATCCTGCCGTCCACCAGGCTTATAGGAAGCACATTGCAGTTTATTTTCAAAGGCACCTGGTGCGACGGCATAAGCCTCCCCACGCAAGTGGTACCTAAATTTCCTACTTGACAGATGCAACTGTCTTTCGGGTTGCAAAGGTCGACAACGAGCTACACAATTGGTCGAGCGCTCATCCCAATCCAGGCAGGCCTCAAACTCATGACCTTCTGGTCAGTAGAGATCTTATGCAGCTGACACCCAGCCAGCCAGCTGCGCCACATTCTCTATAGACATCTTTCTCAGAACTAGCTATAGGTAACATGAAAACAAATGAACTTGATCTTTCATCTTGCCAATAGTTACATTTTTATATTTTTATTTTTGTACTATTGTGGCTGACACTTAGACAATATGAGCTGCTGACATTTGGCTGATTTCCCCTCTGTGCTCAGACATTCTTGGCTAAAATGCTAGGTTTGTGCTTTTTCTTACATTCTTCTATTCCCAAATGTTCTAGACAAAATTCTTTTTCTGTAAATCAGACTAATGGTTCTGCCTTTAATTTTCTCTTATCTATTTTTTTTAATGTGTCAGCATTCCTAGAACAATAGAACTCTTGGGTTAATGCAATCCTCTATAGACCCACGGAAAGAGGTTATTTTGATTGATGGCCAGGATCCAAGTAATTTTCTCTCTCAAATGAATGCAATCTAGCCATGTCTTTTAGGAAGTGGATTGCTTTTCTGTGGTTAGATGGTGGGACCTAGCTATTTCTGTTTACATGGAAATGCAAACAAACATCGTTACATTGAATAAGGAAGAGAAGTAATATTGGACAACAAGATGGATTCAGGCCGAGTTGTTGAATTTCGTTTTCACTAAAATCAGTGGGACTTATCTTAGCCAAAGTTTCATACTAGTTTTCTTTCTTCCTTCTCTACCTGTTTCTTTCCTCCCTTTCTTTGCTCTTTAGTCCCATTCTTCCTTCTCTCTTCCCTTCCTTTCTTATTGATGCATAAGAACACACAGAGAGACTGACAGCTGTTGAGCAAGACCTTCGTGTGTGTCTTTCTGCCATTCCTGCCAGGATATCCATGTTGTGTTCATCGAAACAGGCCCAGGTTTCACACTAAGTGAGTGTATAAATACATTTAAAAACATATTAACTATATGTATGACTGTGTTAGAGTGTCCTTTTGTGTCATTTTGGTTGGTGGTGTGCCTCGAGATTTTGTAAATGTAAAAAATATGCCGCGGCTCAAAAAAGGTTGAAAAACACTGCTATAGATTACTCAAACAGGCTTTATTATACAAAAACTAGCTGTACCCGGCACGCGTTGCTGTGCCCTATTTAGGAGATGCGAGAAAGTCTGAGTATGTAAGGGTTGGAACTGATGTTACTTATGGTCTTGGTGGGGTCATGGCTGTGTCGTGGGTTGTTCTGGTGGGTGGGATGTTGAAGTCCTGAGGAGTTGTCGGTGCGTGGTGTTGCTGGCATTCTGCAGAGCTTGTGGATATACATTGTTTTTTGTCTTTCCGTCTGCTGTGTTGATGTAGAGGTTGATGCTTGTGTGGGTGGGGTATTTTGGGTGTTTGTGTGTGTTTGTAGAGTATCAGTACAGTGTTGTGTTGTGTTTGGAGTATAGATGGAGTTGGTTTTTGTTTGTGGTGGTGGTAGGTGTTGCGTGTGCGGGGTCCCGTAAGGTTGGGGGGATGGGTTGTGATAGGAAGTTGTGTTGTGTGGGTAGGAATTGCTGGAGTATTGTGCCTGGGACGTGTGTATATTTGGAGGTGTGTGTGGTGGTGAGTAGTGAGTGCAGTCCTGGGTTTTGTGTTGGGAAAGTTGTCAGGTATTTGTGGGGTGTGTTTTGTGTGTGTTGTGGTGACATAGTTGTCTCAGTCTGGCTGTGTGCTGGTTGTGATGTGGAGGGGGTGTTGCTTTTACCAGTGGTGTTTGTTGTGAATTTTGGTTGGGGTGGGTTTTTGTGTTGCAGGATTGTTTTTTGTGGGTTTTGCAAGTTTGTGTTATTCTGGCGGTATGTGTTTGTCAGTGGTGCCTGTGTCCCTGGTGCCCTATTTGTGTTAGTGTTATGTCCTCCTGATAGTTGTTATGTCCTCCTGTGTTAGTTGGTTGTACTGTGTAGGTTTCTGTGTAGCAGTGGTATGTATGCGTTGTGTGTGTTGTGTGTCTGTTGGGTTGTGGGTCTGTAGAGGTAGGCATTGCGAGTTGTGTGGCTGTCATGTTGTGGGTGTGGTGTTTGTAAAGTGGGTGTCTTTTGTTGTGGGTGTCTTTTGTCCTGTGAGTGGTATGTATGTGCTCTGTGCACATAGTTGCGTATCTTCTGCGGATTGTGTTTCTCGAGTGTGGGAACCTGCTCCCTCCTAGAGCTTGGCCTTGGCAGTTTAACCCTCAAACACCAACTGACTGAACTCAAATCACTCAGCTTTCTATCCTAGCCTTGGCTGGCTGTGCCCAGCGTTACTATGGTTACTCAGCCTCCCTGCATTTTGTGTGGGCCGATGTTGGCCAATGGGTTTCGCTGGCTGCCGCAGAGGATGCTGGGAAATGTAGGTTTTTTTGTATCGTTGTTTTGGGGGCCTTCTAGGTTTTGGGGGGGAAAGTTTCTTTGCTAAAAACCTTCCTTGCTTGAGGCCTATTTTTGTTGGCAAGTTTGGTGTCTCTGCCTTGGAAGGTTTCTCTGTCTCTGTCAGTCGTTCGATGATGAGACCTCCTTTATATAATAGATGAGTTATCCTAATCAGGGACTAAACTTGGTTCCCCAAAGGGATAAAAGAAAAGATACTTTACAGTCTCTTAGTTGTGTGGGTCCTGGAAGCTTCAGCCAGAAGGGTCTCCAAGTCCTCTCTTTCTTTGTGGCCTCGAGGTAAGGACACTCCTAGCCCCAGTTAGATGGCCTATATTGAAGGCACAAACCTTCCTCTGGGTGCCAACTAACTGGTTGAAGGCGTTTGGGGCTCCTCAGCGCAACCCAACCTTCTGATATGCTGGGCTTACTGCATGAGTCCCAAGGAAAATCTGTCTTGTGTTAGAAGATGGCTTGACCAAGGGCTGGGCTGGCAAACCTTCACTCATGTCCTCCTCTGGAAAGATTTCCAAGTCCCTGGGAGAAGGGGCTGAACAAACTCAATTGGACTCTGTTAACAATGATTGACAGGTATTAGGGACCAATCAATGCAACCAATACCTTTGCAAGCAGTGCAAAACTAAACAGGATTGCAGAAACACAATAGAATAGTGCAAAACCTTATAAACTCAATGTTTCCCATGCAAGTGGTGCCTGCTGACCCGTCACATCCAGCTCCCAGAAATCCCAGCCCAGCTTACCAACTGTTAAGAATTGTGGGAGTGGAAGTCCAAAACATCTGGAGGAGAACAGTTTGAGAAACTCTGTCTTAGACTAATTTGGCCAGAGTTTTATATAACAATAAATTGGCTTATTGTTCTTGGATTGAAAGTACAAGAGACGTTGCCTCTGCAATGCTGTTCATTTTGTTTATAGTTGGCATTATTGTTAAAACCGATCTCTCTTCATGCAAATGGTTCTTAGGACATCTTGCAAACTACATAATAACATGACATTTAAACAACCATCATGTTAAATATCTGATTCATAATCAGCTGGTGTTCCCATTTCTCATTTTCCTGTGAACATAGATGCCTTCATATTTTAATGGGTCTTCCATTTTGAGATTTTAAAGCTGAATTAAATAAAAGCCACCGTGCCATGTTCAGCTTAATTTTCCTCCATCAGCCTGTTTCCACAACAGTAGTCTATGACAGTGTTTCCCAACCTTTTTTGAGCCGCGGCACACTTTTAACATTAAAAAATCCGGGGGCACACCACCAACCAAAATGACACTCTAACACAGTAAAGAATGTTTGGGGGTTGGTGGCCTGCTGGGAGCAGCTGCTGGGAGTGCCGAAGCTGGGGAGGGGGCAGAGCCAGGCCGTGCCATGCCCCGCCCCTCCCTCCAGCTTCAGCTCACCTACAGGCCGCGCCATGCCCCGCCCTCTCCCCCCAGCTTCAGCTCTCCTACAGAGGGGGAGCATGAGTGGTGAACGGGCTTCAGTGGGCGGAGCTCCTCCTCCACGCGGCTTCAGCGAGCGAGGGGCAAGAGTCATGGTGGGAGTCATGGCGGATTGGAGGCTGGCTGGGGAAACAGCCGAAGGAGGTGGCGCCCCGGTCCCTTCTTCTTTTTCTTCGCCACTGCCCGGCCCTTCCTCCTCCTCCCCCAAGCAGCAGGAGTTCGGCAGGAAGGGGGGGAGGAAGGGGGGAGAGAGCTTTTCTCGCGGCACAGCAGGAGGTCCGTCATGGCACACTGGTTGAGAAAGACTGGTCTATGAGGCCTTCTCATTAAACACACGAATAAATAGTATTGAAAATTAAGGCCAAGAATCCTCCAAGCATGTGTCTAAAGAGTGTATGCATCTGTTCTGAAAACCCACATATGTTTACATTATTTTATAAAGAAAGAGCAGAGGAAAATTCCCTGTTCTTCTTTTAGGGCTGTTGGTTGTTTTCAGATTCACTCATATTTTCCAATCTTTTGTCCTCGGGGAAAAATATAAGGAAATGATATAACCCTTTGTAGCCCATGAGTGCTTGGGTTTCTTTTCTTTTCTGGCATGGGCTTCATTTAGTTTGTCCTGTACAGATTTTGTATGTATGTGCCTTCAGGTTGCCTGTCAACTTAGGGCAAACCCATTAATCCTGTAGGGTTTGCCTAGGCAAGGAATACTGAGAAGTTTTTTTTGCCAATTCCTTTCTCTGAAATATAGCCTACAGCAGTGTTTCCCAATCTTTTTTGAGCCGCAGCATACTTTTAACATTAAAAAAATCCGGGGGCACACCACCAACCAAAATGACACAAAATGACACTCGAACACAGTAAAGATCGGCTGGGGGATGGTGGCCTGCTTGGAGCAGCTGCTGGGAGTGCTGAAGCTGGAGGAGGGGGAAGTGCCAGGCCCCGCCATGCCCCACCCCTCCCCCCAGCTTCAGCTCTCCCAGCAGCTGCTCTAGCCTTGAGGGGGCAGTGTCAATCCAACAGTGGCAGAGCCAGCACAATGCTGGCTTGGCACTGTCCCCTCAAGGCTGGAGCAGCTGCTGGGAGTGCCGAAGCCGAGGGAGGGGGCAGAGCCAGGCTGCACTATGCCCCACCCCCTCCCCCCGGCTTCAGCTCTCCCACAGAGGAGGAGCATGAGTGGTGAACGGGCTTCAGTGGGCGGGGCTCCTCCTCTGCGTGGCTTCAGCGAGCGAAGAGCGAGAGTCATGGCGGATTGGAGGCTGGCTGGGGAAACGGCCGAAGGAGGCGGCGCCATGGGCCCCTTCTTCTTTTTCTTTGCCGCCGCCTGGCCCTTCCTCCTCCTCCCCCAAGCAGCAGAAGTTCAGCAGGAGGAGGGGGGAAGGAAGGGGAGCAGAGGCACAGCAGGAGGTCCGTCACGGCACACTAGTGTGCCGCGTCACAGCGGTTGGGAAACACTGGCCTACAGCACCGAGAATAAGATTACAGTAAAAACATAATTAATCTTGTGAGGAGATCCCAAAATCTTCAGAATATTTTTTCTAAAGACCTTGTGAAGAGAGCATAAGATGAGAAGAAGACACAATGTGGTATTGCATTGAACTAAGCATCATCCAGATGTGCACATGGCTTCATTGATTTCTGAAGTTACGTTAATGCACAAAGTCCCCGCTGCAAAAAAAATTGAACTGCAACTCCCAGAATATTCCAGCCAATATAGCCAAATACAGCAGACTTGAGAAGCACTCCTGATAATTTTAGCACTCCTGCTAGCTAAAATGGAAAAATACTTATAGCAGAATCAGCAACATTGTGGCATAGTTTTTGCCTTTCTAAAATAACCAGAGGCTTCCAAATATGGTCGAATGTTGGTAATCAACTATTGTAGCAGTTTTCAAATCACTTGAGCCAGAGAGAGATCATCTTGCTCTTTCCCTCTGGCAGCAAAATATCGTGGGCTGATGATGCATCTTCCTCCTCAAGAGGACAAACACCTTCTAGTAGTTTATCTAGTTAGAGAAGCATACTGCTGCTGGTTAGGGACTATTTAGACACAAAGCAACTAAGATTTTGGTATTTCCTACCTGCTAGTTTGCTTTGAACCCACAGTTCTGGTCCAACTTACTTGTCCGAACGCATCTCTCCCTATGAACCATCAAGATGCTTAAGATCATCCGGAGAGGCCCTGCTCTCGGTCCCGCCTGCTTTGCAGGCGCATCTGGTAGGAATGAGAGACAGGGCCTTCTCAGTGGTGGCTCCTCAGCTTTGGAACTCCCTTCCTAGTGACATCAGATCGGCCCTCTCCCTCCTGACATTTCGTAAGAAAGTCAAGACTTGGCTGTTCGAGCAAGAATTCACAGACAAACCTTAATTAATCGAGATCAAAGGATTAATATGACGACGAAAGGGAAACTGATTTTAAGATTGTGGAGCTGAGATTTGTATTTGGCGGTTTTAATTGTTAATTTATATGGTTTTATATGATTGTTTTTATCGTATTATGATGTGTTGTATGTGGGCACTTGCTGCCGCTTGTTCACCGCCTCGAGTCGCCTTTGGGCTGAGAGAGGCGGTATAGAAGCATAGCAAATGAATAAATAAATTTCTACTGGAGTACTGTAACGCCCTTTCCATTGGCCTGCCCTTGTCAGTGATCCGGAAACTAAAGCTCGTCCAGAATGCTGCTGCCCGACTTCTCACTGGGACCCCAGTGAGATGTCACATAACACCTATTCTCCAGCAGCTCCATTGGCTTCCGGTTGAGCACCGGATCACCTTCAACGTGATGGTGTTAACCTTTCAACGCCTTGCATGGTCTGGGGCCGCTGTATCTGAGGGACCGTCTCTTCCCCTACCAACTCCAGAGGTCACTTCGATCCGAACAAATGAATCTCCTGGAAGTGCCAACTTTTAAAGCAATTCCTCACATCGACCCGGCACAGAGCCTTTTCTGTAGTAGCGCCGTCAATCTGGAACACCCTTCCAAGTGAACGTGCGAGCCTTGCATGATCTATTCTCTTTCCGCAAGGCCTGCAAGACACACCTTTTCCGTCTAGCCTCTGATTGCTAAGCTGGAAAATCCTTATTGGTCTAGTTTAATATGTTGTTTTTACTCCTGTGATGCTTTTATATGTTTGTAAGCCGCTCCGAGCCCTCGGGGAGTGGCGGCGTACAAGTCCAAATAATAATAAATAATAAATAAATTTCTTATGAAAACCTTCTGGTTTTTGTTCCACACGCTATTTGTTTAGCTAATTAACACCATCCATCCCCACACCACTTTGACATTTTGGTCCTCTCTCTTTTTTCCTCATGGCTTGAACGGATTACACTGCAATGCCTGCCCTCTACTTCCAGTCGGCCTTTTGTGATGCATATTCACTTGGGGGCGATGTTTCTTTTGTTTGCAATGTGACAGGGTGTTGAGCTTCTAGTGTCTCGGGAGCAGGTTGGCTTTATTGTTCTTGGAAACATGTACTGCTGGGCATAGCTCAGCAGAAGGCATTGAGGTTTTGCCTGACTGATGCCGACCTGGACCTCCAGCAGATGGTGGTACAGGGTCTCCAGTGATCTGGAACTAATGGTCCGTGCTGTTTCTTTTCTTGTTTCCGACAGACAGCCGGGCCTTGCGTTTTCATCCTTTTTGTGGCAACAGCTGTATACATGCTACAAGCTGGCAAAATGCTAACTGTCACTTCAAGGGTGCCTTCTTTGTCATTTATAACAACTCCTGGATGGTGTACAATCCTGTCTTTAGGGAGTGGATGCTGCAGGGTCTTTTTTATTTTTTTGTGTACCACATCTTACCCCATCTTTGGCACATGAGTAATATGTTAAAACCTGCAATAAATGGAAACCACACACATTCTTCTTCCTGCCTAATATTTCTTCACCGCCTTAGCAGACCACAATAAGCAGTTTCAACACTACGTATGCCAAGAGTATTTATAATTTAATGCCCTGACAATAAAACAAAATGAAGAACTCTCATTAGTAGCCAACTTAAAAATAAAAACTCTTGTAAATATCTCTTAATAGCTAAAAAGTACTTCAAATTAAAAAAAAACCAACAACTATGGATGTAACCCTACGTCCAAACATGTTTAACATGTATGATGTATTGTATTTTTTATTGTATTTTTATTGTGTTTTATGGTGTTTATAATGACTGTAACTGTTTTTAATGATTTATAAGTCGCCCCGAGCCACCTGGAAGGGGCGACTGAGAAGTCGAAATAATAAATAAATAAATAAATAATTAAATATAGAAACAATATTAGTATCAGCAAAAAGAGCATGCATTTGCTAATATATAAGTGTAAGGAGGAACTGTATTTTGGATAAACTGCAGATGTGGGCTCTTGTAAGATTCTATCTACCGCAAGACCAACTACCTGTTCCTTGGATCCTTGTCCTTCTTGGTTGGTCAAGGATTGCCCAGAGGGGCTCCAGGTCCCTCTGATGCACATAATAAATAATTCCCTGGAGCAGGGAATCTTTCCAGATGCACTGAAAGAAGCTATAGTCCGCCCCCTCTTAAAGAAACCCACCTTAGACCCTGCGATGCTGACCAACTACCGCCCGGTTTCTAACCTCCGTTTCTTAGTAAGATGATTGAATGTGTGGCAGCGAACCAACTTCAGAAATTCTTAGATGACATGGATGGCCTGGATCCATTTCAATCTGGCTTCCATCTCAGACACGGGACCGAGACTGTTCTGGTGGCCATTTCTGATGACATCCGTAGCCAGCTAGACAGGGGAGGATCGGTACTGCTGGTGTTGCTCGACCTCACCGCAGCTTTCGACACAGTAGACCATGATTTACTGATCCAACGATTAGCTGCTATTGGAATTCAAGGATCAGCAATAACGTGGTTCAACTTATTCTTGCGAGAGCGTAGCCAATGAGTGGAGTGGCTGGGCCAAGTATATGAGAAATCCCCTCTCGACTGTGGAGTACCCCAAGGTGCTATTCTAGTGCCAATGCTGTTTAACATCTATGTTCGACCTCTCGCCAAGCTAGTCTGGAGATTTGGATTAGAATGTTTCCAATATGCTGATGACACCCAGCTTCTCCTAAAACTAGAACTTGGAACAACTTCAATACCGGATAACTTCACCCGGTGTCTTGGAGTGGTGACAAGATGGCTACGTGCCCATAAATTGAAAGTAAATCCAGCAAAAACTGAAATCTTGTGGCCTGGCCGCCCATCAGAATTGGTTGGTCTATTACCATCTTTTGAAGGGGAACCGTTAGTTCCATCCCCCACTGTGAAGAGTCTCGGTGTTATCCGGGATTCCAAAATGACGATGGAAGCCCAGATTGCCTCCACTAGTAAAAGGGCCTTCTTTCATCTTCGCCAAGCGAGGCAGTTGGCGGCTTACTTACCAACAGAGGCGCTGGCTACGGTAATCCATGCCACGGTTATGTCGAGGCTGGATTACTGCAATGCTTTGTATGTGGGCTTACCTCGACCAGCAATTCGTAAGATCCAAATTGTGCAAAATGCAGCTGCTAGACTCCTCATAAAAACATCAATGAGGTGCCATAGAACGCCGTCCCTGCAGCGCTTGCATTGGCTGCCAGTTGAACCCAGAGTCTTCTATAAGACCCTGGTCCTAGCATTCAAGGCCTTTTGAGGTCAGGGTCCTTCATATCTAAGAGACCGTTTAATGCCACTCCACCACCAGAGACTGCCACGGGACTGCTCATGAGAATCTTCTCTATGTCCCTGGCCCTAGAGAGGTCCGTTTGGAGTCCACAAGACAGAGGTCCTTCTCAATCACAGCCCCAACCTTGTGGAACTCCCTACCGCCAGACCAAAGAGCCACTCCTGATCTACATACATTTTTAGGGGCACTCAAGACATGGCTCTTCAGAAGAGCCTATGATTGTTAAGTAACAAGCTGTTACTATGTAACCTTTTAATTTTAATTGTGTAATTTGCCCAGAGCACCTTTGGTGGAGGGCGACTCATAAGAAATAAAGTTAAGTTAAGTTATAGGTACAATAATTATTTTCTAAAGGCATTTTTTTTCAATAGGACGACCCAGTCAACACACAAAATGCAGCTCTGGAGATGGGGTGTCTTAAAGAAATGCATATATCAATTCACCAGCATCTCTTCTAACTTTGCCTGAGTCAAATATAATCTAGAAGCTATAAAATATTCCAGAGTGCAAAGCCAAGGTACCAAACTGTTAAGCATCCTCCATGCTCTCCGAAATGGCTAGGAGCTGCTCTCATATCAGAAGTTTGAGCTGTGCTTTACCTATTGCCCTTGGAGCTGTCCAAGGTTTTGTGGCCTGTATTTGACTGGGCATGCTGTCTACACTCCCATTTTAACCAGTCTTTTCCTTGTTGCCCGCTTCCTGTCATTCGCTGTGCTCAGCCAACATTTAAAGGGATTCTCAACATTTAAAGGGACCAGCTGCTCTAAGTGGGACAATTTTCTGTCTTGCCATATCAAGCTGTCAATGCTGAGCTGCAGACAGCTGTTGAGTAAGAGCCAAGGGTCACAATGAGAGACAGAGCTGATGGTGTCAAGCCAGGAGGTCAAGCCAGAGAAGAAGCCAAAAGTTGGAGCGAGCTAAACAAGGACTTATCACTAGCTACAGAGTTTCTCCGTCTGAACAGTCTTCTCTTTTAAGGAGAGCTAAGGCCCTCAATGGTTGGTTGGGCCCATATAGAAACGCTACCCAAGTAATAAAACAACAACAAAACAAACCTATAGTTTGGTGGCCAAATATCAAGCTAGTTCTGGCTGCAGCAACTCCTAATATAAACTTCACCTTACACATATAAATTCAATTTTTTTAGTAGATTTTTTTCTGTTGAAGAGTATTTAGCTTAAAATGAGATTTTGGGCAGATCAGAGCAAAAGAAAGAACAATCAACAAACATTTATTTATTATTTATTTATTATTCAGTTTTATATTCCGCTCCTCCCTGCAGGCTCGGGGCGGATCACAACAGCGGTAAAATACACCATAAAACATACAGTAAAATTCAGTAAAACACACAATACATAATGCATAGCCAGTAGCCAGCAAGTTACAGATCTTAACTCGGACGATGATATGCATCTACATTCAGGCTAGCCAAACGCTAGTCTGAAGAGGGCAGTCTTGCAGGCCCTTCGAAAAGGGCCAAGTTTGTGGATCGCCCGGACATGGCTGGGCAATGAATTCCAAGTCGTGGGAGCCACGACAGAAAAGGCTCGCTGTCTTGTGCTGGACAAGTGGCAGGAGCGGGGTGATGGAATAACCAGTAGGTTCTGCTCTTCCGAGCGCAGTGATCTCGGGGGAATATACGGGGTAAGGCGGTCCCTTAGGTACTCAGGCCCTAGACCGTGCAAGGCCCTAAAGGTTAAAACCAACACCTTGAAGGCAATCCGGTACTCAATGGGCAGCCAGTGCAGTTGCCGAAGGATGGGAGTGATGTGCTCCCTCACTGGTGCTCCCACCAGCAAGCGAGCAGCGGCATTCTGCACTAGCTTGAGTTTCCGGATTGTCGACAGGGGAAGGCCCACGTAGAGGGCGTTACAGTAG
Organism: Anolis apletophallus; assembly: GCA_030556195.1. Classification (NCBI taxonomy): domain Eukaryota; kingdom Metazoa; phylum Chordata; class Lepidosauria; order Squamata; family Anolidae; genus Anolis; species Anolis apletophallus. The sequence goes on along the minus strand of JARBWK010000009.1, from coordinate 18,704,410 downwards.
TCCAGCCTTGAGATGACCGTCGCCTGGATCACCGTGGCCAGATCATCCCTGGACAGGTAGGGTGCCAGTCGCCTAGCCTGACGAAGATGGTAAAACGCCGTTTTGCTGACCATGGAGACCTGGGTCTCTATGGTTAGCAAAGGGTCCAGTTGGACACCTAAACTCTTTACGAGGGATGACGGGCTAAGCTGCTCGCCATCCAGGGTAGGCAACCGGCACTCATCCAGCCCAGGGCGACCAGGCCACAAGATTTCCGTCTTCGACGGGTTCACCCTCAGCCGGCTGGCCCGCAGCCAACCAGTCACGGCTTCGAGGCATAGATGGAAACAATCGGGTACGGTGTCCTGCCTGCCGTCCATTCTCAGCAGAAGCTGGGTGTCATCCGCATACTGATAACACTCCAGACCAAAGTCGCGAACCAGCTGGGCCAGGGGGCGCATGTAAATGTTAAATAGTAAGGGTGAGAGGATGGCCCCCTGGGGGACCCCGCAACTTAATGGGAGCCTCCCGGAGACCTCCTCCCCCCTCTCCACACATTGTCTCCGATCCTGGAGGAAGGAGGTCACCCATTTAAGGGCAATCCCCCTAACCCCAGTCACGATTAAACAGTGGGCCAACAATGCATGGTCTACGGTATCGAACGCTGCTGTTAGATCTAACAAAACAAGCAGGGCTGACCCGCCCTGGTCCAGCTGGTGGCGAAGTTGGTCTGTAATGGCGACAAGCACGGTCTCCGTCCCATGACTGCAGCCTCCTTCAGGAATCGGAAGATGAGTCCCATCTCTTTAGATGGAGGGATTAGATAATAGTATAATACAACACAAGCCATTGTGATTATAAATATGGCCAGGATATGACCTCCCTTTCCATAAGATTGCTGTGGGGACACCCAATTAGCTGATTCCAAGATACTCAGTTAAGTTTACTATTTTTACCTCATGCTGTGATTTGCCTTTAGACTGTACAGAAGCACCTCTTTTTCATATGGATTAGGTTTCAATGTGTCCATTTTCATCCAGTCCATTATTGACAACATATATGAATTTGTACATGAACAGCTTCCTTGTATTTAGATGGAAAGGAGAGACAGAGTTGTGTGTCATCAGTGTACTGATGACATTAACCTCCACAACACTGGATTAATGCTCCCTGGGCTCCATGGAAGCATGATAGACATAGTAGAGCTTCGAGGAACACCACAGGTTGGTGGCCATGGTGTTAAATAGGCATTCCCACCATTGACTCCACCCCCTCAAAGAGGACCAGAGTCACTGTAAAGTAGCAGCCTTGAGTTCCATTCCATTCTGAGAGGTAACTCAGAAGGATACCATGGTCAATAATAATAATAATACTGTTTATTTCTATTCCGCTCTTCTCACCCCAAAAAGGACTCAGTGCGGATTACAATACACATACGACAGACAATCCCTGTCAGAAGACATACAATTTTACACATAGTACAGTGCAGTTTTTTTAGAAGGATTTCTTCTTTCCTGGCTGCGTCATACAGGGTGTGCGTCACAGGATGTGGATGCTCCATTACGACATCATTGTTGTTATGTCCTTGCGTCATTGCACCTTTACGTCCCATCCTCATGACGGGAGCCTCTGTTTCCACCACTTCCGCATCTCCCTTCTCCGGCAGCCGAACTTTTTCAGACGTTGTAAAGTCTGTGTAAAAATCCTTCCCCACTTTTCCGTGGTCCCCAAATTGTTGTTTTATTCACAGCTGGGCTGTTGAACTGCTTGGGTGGGCAGTGGACAGGACTCAAATAGCTGGTTGTCCAAGCCAGCTTGGGGATTTGAACTAGCAACCTTCCCATTGCAAGCACAGCTGTGTTACCCCTGTGCTATCTCCCCGGCCCTGGTATTAAAAATTGCTGTGACGACCATCAAAAGCAATTTGGAAACACTTCCCCTGTCAAATTATTTGCATAAGTCATCTACTGAAGAGATCAAGGCTACATTTTTTCCTTAGGCAGGAACGGAGTTCCATTGAAATGGATCCAGAAAATCAATTTCATCCAGGAACACTTGGAGCTGGGAGGTTACTGTATGATCCAAAAAGGGAGACTGGAGAAAGGTCAACTGCTCTCCAGTATGTTAGCAAGTATTTTTTTACAATAATGACCTTAACCACAGCTTTTAAAAGGCAAGATGGAAACTGACCTTGCTGAAATGAGGCATTAACTACTCTTCTGATCCAATCCATAGTTTCCCTTTGGGATTCTTTTAACAGTTAAGCATGTGGTGGGTGGCTCTCAACTCTCAAAGAATTATGTCCATAGCTTCAGGTTCCAAAAGCTGAAAGTTATCCAAGAAAACAGGGCAAAAAAAGGGGCCAAGGTTAAATCGACTTAGCCCATATCAACTACAGCACACACCTCAGAGCAGAATGCTTATATCCACAATTTTCCTTATACATTCTTCACGGTGGGTTGCCAAATGGTTTATATACTGTTTTTGTAAGGCAGAAAGTAAAAGGCCCATGACAAATTGAGATAGCTTTACTGGATGATGCTGTGTGGATGCAATGATGTAAGTACTACTTTCTAACAAACTCTAGCCTGTGTTTGAACTTGCTCCAGGTCTTGCTCAACTATCACTCTGATCTTCATCCCATTTGTTTCATCACTATCAGTTCCCTAGTGAACCAGGGTGCTCCCTTAGCTCTACTCCATGGGAAGGGATGGTTGGGATAGATCATCTCCACTATCCTGGCCATTTCCCTATTCTAGGGATCAGTCAGGACTTTCGCATGATCACTTGCTGGGGGAGCATAAAACACTCCAAGAGATATTAGTAAGATTTTAAAGTATCCTTGGACACATCAGCCTATTGTCCTCCTATCAGTGCAGAGGCTTTGAAATACAATGAGTCTAAACCTCAACAGGTAGTAATCTGTCCAGGAACTGAGCTATAGAAAGCTTCTCTACTCCCAGATGACCATCATCCTGCCTAACACAGAGTTCTAAAACATGCTTTGCAGCAAAGGTGGCACCTGGTACTACTTGGGGCAGATTATAAACACAACGGTAAGCTATAGGAAGCGAGATTAGTACAAACACATGGAACTGGAAACACAGAGTAATACTCTTGAGGTTATAAAATATATTCTTAAGGTATATACCACCGAAATAGTCCCTATATAGGGAAATAGTAATGAGGACAATCAATATAGAAGGTCAGATACAACAGTATACATTCACTTCATTATTATATAATCCAAACAAGCCGTGACACACAATCCGCCAAATAGATGGTACCTCCAGAGACACGCAGATGAATCAACGAGAGGTAAGTCAAGGAAATCCGATGTTGTTAAAGTACCGTAGTAATAGTCCGAAAAGTTCAATGAGGGGATCCTACATGCTCCGAAAAAATTGGCCCAATACTGAGCGGTGTATCAGGTAGAGGGACTGCGTTATATATCCTGAGACCCAACCGCAACGGTCAATCTGCAAGGCCTGATACTGTATCGCCTCTGAATCAGGCTTTCTCAAGCAGAAGATTTTACGGATACACACATCAGGGTAAGTATGGAAGTACGCATCGTGTATCAGCGTGACTCAAAGGTGATCAGGCCTTGCAGATCGACCGTTGCGGTTGGGTCGGGCGTCTCAGGATATATCCCGGAACGCAGTCCCTCTGCCTGATACACCGCTCAGCATTGGGCCGATTTTTTCGGAGCACGCAGGATCCCCTCATTGAACTTTTCAGACTATTACTATGGTACTTTAACAACATCGGATTTCCTGGACTTACCTCTCGTTGATTCATCTGCGTGTCTCTGGAGATACCATCTATTTGGCGGATTGTGTGTCACGGCTTGTTTGGATTATATAATAATGAAGTGAATATATACTGTTGCATCTGACCTTCTATATTGATTGTCCTCATTACTATTTCCCTATATAGGGACTATTTCGGTGGTACATACCTTGAGAATATATTTTTATAACCTCAAGAGTATTACTCTGTGTTTCCAGTTCCATGTGTTTGTACTACTTGGGGTGGACCCATGGTTCTCATGGGGCATGAGGTTCTGAGCTGCACCTGATAGAAAGGTCTCTGTGTGGATGTTGAAGTCCCCACCCCTGAAACTAGTTTGGTCAGCTCAAAAAGGGAAATGGTTAAGAAGTGAAATGGGCACCAACAGAATCCCTAATACGTTCTGGCCACTCGCCTTCAAATAGTCACATTCAAATCCAGCAGTCTGTGGGACAAGACACACAGTGAGGGAGATGAAATCCCGACAGACTACCCCATCTCTATGTCCAAAAGATTTCACATATGTCGGGCACAAGGACACTCCATGCAATTTTGGTATACAAGGCTGGGTAGAAAATCCCAATCCAAACCCACCCAAGTTCGTGAATGGAGTATCCAAAGCCAGTCAAGTTATTCTTGGAGTAGAGGCAGAAAACTCCAGAAGGATCTCTACCACTAAAATTACAACAATTAAAACCTAACAACTTGTTGCTTTTCTGTGGAATTCAAAATTGGCTCCTTGAGGCCGCCATTTCACTAAGTAGGTAGGTCTACCTCACTGAGAGGACCCGTAAAACTATAATCTTGAGGCAGTGGGCAGATCTGTCCTTGTTTCGGTCCGACAGACTGACGAAAACTGCAGACTTAAGATGGCTATACTATTTTTATACTCCACTGAATTGATTACACCTTCCTTAGTGATAGTGAAATCCCATCTGGAGCAGTCTGGGGAGGGAAGTGTGCCATTATTTATATTATGAGCTATCCCAGCTTCCATTAAAACATTACTATAGAATGCTACTGGTTATTCCGGCCTATTATTAACTCCCTGGAAGGTGTAGCCTCTTTATGCCACAGATACTAAAGCCAGTATCTTACTGATAGTTACTTAACAAACTTAAGAGAATGCAAAAGAGTCCTTTAAGGTGTTGCCCCAATTAGATACAACACTCCCTTACTGCAATCATGATTCTTTCTAAGTTTGTTTTCGGTTCCATATGTTTGTTTCAGAGGTAACTCCCATACTTTTGAAAATAACTTAACCTCCTGTGGGTGTATTCAGAATTGCGCCACAATGGATTTTACTGTGTGGAAACTTTTGTCGCTTTCTTTTTTTTTTCGAAACCTGAAAGCTGCAGGCCAAATTCTTTGTACAGCAGGCAAATTAGCCACATTTTATTTTTGCTAATTTGTAGACTGCTTTGGTCCTATTCTGGGAGAAGGGTGGGATATAAATTAAACAAACAAACAAACATACAAGAAGCAATGGAGGATGAGGGCTGTTGTAATAAATGGTGGAGGTCACATATCCTTCCTTCTAACATAGAATCAAGTGCAAAACTCACTTTCCCCTTCTTGTTTCATAATTATTTATTACTAGCTGAGGACCCGGCGGTGCCCGGGTTATTTGAGGAAGGCATTGTGTGCCAAGGTTGGTCCATATCAGTTGTTCATTTGGCTTGCAGTGGTTTCGGGAAGTGAGTGAAGGATTATGGACCATAATCCATGGTCCATCCTCCTCCAAATTGCACCAGGATGTAGGGGGTTCTGTGTGCCAAATTTGGTCTTGATCAGTCATTGAATGAGGGTCGCAGCAGTCTTGGGAAGTGAGTGGAGGTACTTCCCATCATCCGTGGTCCATCCTCTTGAAAACTGCACCAGGGTGTAAAGTGGGTCATGGGGGCTCTATGTGCCAAGTTTGGTCTTGATCAGTCACTGGATGAGAGTCGCAGTGGTCTCAGGAAGTGAGTAAAGGTACTGCAAGTCCCATCATCCATAATCTGTCCTCCCCCAAACTGCACCAGAATGTTGAGTTGGCCATGGGGGCGCTCTTTGCCAAGTTTTGTCTTTATTGGTAATTGGATGAGTGTCGCTGTGGTCTCAGGGAGTGGAGGTATTTCAAGTACCATCATCCATGGTCCATCCTACTCGAAGCTGTACCAGCATGTAGTGTAGGTCATGGGAGCTCTGTGTGCCAAGTTTGGTCTTGATCAGTCATTGGATGAGGGTCGCAGCGGTCTCAGGAAGTGAGTGGAGGTACTTCAAGCCCATGCTCTGCTCTTCTCCAAACTGCACCAGGACATAGAGTGAGTGGAGGTACTTCAAGCCCCATCATCCATGCTCTGCTCTTCTCCAAACTGCACCAGGACATAGAGTGGGTTATGGGGGCTCTGTGTGCCAAGTTTGATATTTATCGGTCTTTGTTGTGGGCCACAGTGGTCTCTGGGAAGCAAAGCGCTTTGAAGTACTACAAATCCCATAATCCGTGGTTCATCTTTCTCAAACTGCACCAGGACATAAAGGGCATCATGGGGGTTATGTGTGCCAAGTTTGGTCCAGGTCTGTCACCCGTGCTGGTCAGAGTAAGTGAGTGAAGGTACTGCAAGTCCTTCAAACTGCACCAGGATGTAGAGTGGGTCTTGGGGGGGGGGGGGGTGTCTGTGTGCCAACTGTAGTCTTGTTCTGTCATTGTTGGGGGCCTAGTCAGGAAAATAAAGTTAAGTAAGCCTTACTGTCAATTCAGACTGAGGCCTAGTCAGGAGAAACAAGTTAAGGAAAATCAAGCTGAGGCCTAGTCTCGAAAATCAAGTTGAGGAAGCCTTACTGTCAATTCAGGCTGAGGCCTAGTTTGTAAAATCAGCTGAAGGAAGCCTTTTTATAAAGAACTCTGTCTGGCACCTTTGAGATTTGGGATGTTGGAAGAAGCCTCCTCAAACTGCACCAAGACGTAAAGTGGGTCTTGGGGGTTCTGTGTGCCAAGTTTGGTTTTGTTGTCTCATTGTTGGGGGCTGCAAAGTGTTTTGGACTGAAACTCCCACCATGCCTTTTCCTTACCCCTCTCTGGCACTTTAGAGTTTCGGAATGTTCGTGTTGGCTGGCCAATGGGAGTCGTTTATGCAAATAATCCCACAGTGGGAGCCAATCAGAAAGCTGCCACATATCCTTCCGCCCTCCGGACACATACAAACATACACACAAACATTCCGCTTTATAAAGGTATAGAGATAGAGATAGAGATTTGTACTCTACCTAGGTTTACTAAGTAAGACACGGGAGCGATGGTGTATCTATTATCTTCATCAGAGTTGAAGGCTGGAGAGCAGGCTAAATCGGATTGCTGCTCTATATCCAGGATCTGTTGTCCAATGAGATCCTTAGCTTGGTCCCAACCCATAGTTAGCAGTTGTCCTTGAGAGAAGCCTAGAGTTGCCATTTTGGTTGCCACTGCCCTATTCCATGTAGACTGAAATTCGTCTCTCAGAGTTAGCGGGGCAAGGCCACATGGTGAGAAAGAGAGGTGCAGCCAGTGATTGAGAGTAGCTGTCCAGGCTCTCGCCTCCATTCTCAAGAGGCCTGTCTCTAATCGCAGGGTGGCATTTGAGACACATCTGGGAACCTGGATCACCGATTTTAGGAATTTGGATTGTACCTGCTCCAAAGGGGTGTAGTTAAAAAGGGGCCCAAGTTGGGCTCCATACATTTGTGCTATTGGTTTTGCCTCAAAGAGCTTAAGTGCAGCTGGTATGAAGTGGTCTCTTCCCATCTTCTTTAGGATAGCGTATGCGCTCTTTTGCGCTGTCTCTGCTACATAATCAGCATGTACATTTTTGGCTTATTATTATTATATATTTTATTTCTATCTGCAGAGCTGTTTGGGCTGGAAGTCAGCCTGAAGAAAATGGAAGTCCTCTACCAGCCTGCACCACAGGAAGAACACCATCATCCCCATGTCAGCATAGGGAAATCTGTGCTTAAGTCCGTTCAGCAGTTCACCTACCAGGGAAGCATCATCTCTTCAGACGCCAAGATTGATGAAGAGATAGATCACAGATTAGCAAAGGCATAGAGTGCATTTGGAAGGCTTCACAAAAGAGTCTGGAGCAACAAGCACCTGAGGCAAAGCACCAAAACCAGTGTGTACAGAGCTATCGTACTGTCTATTCTCCTTTAGGAGTCTGAAACATGGGTCACCTATCGCCAACACCTACGACTCCTCGAACGCTTTCATCAGCGCTGTCTTCGCACAATCCTAAATATACACTGGACTATGTGAGGAATGTTGCTGTCCTTGAGCAAGCAGGGATCACCAGCGTTGAGGCCATGCTATTGAGAACACAGCTGCGCTGGGCAGGGCACGTCTCTAGGATGGAGGACCACCGCCTCCCAAAGATACTACTCTATGGTGAACTTGCAAGAGAGGCGTCCCCAAAAAGAGATATAAGGACTCCCTGAAACAACATCTCAGGCTCGGCCAGATTGATCACCAACAATGGTCCACCCTGGCCTCACATCGGGAGGCATGGAGACGCACTATCCACAATGCTGCGGCCTCTTTCGAGAAGACACGCCGAACGGGTCTCGACAACGCAGAAAGAACCGCAACTTGGAAACGACATCGCCCAAGGAGACTTTCTGCTGTGCTTTCTGCAACCGGACTTGCCTATCTCAGATTGGCCTTTTTAGTCGTCAACACGCTTGTATAAAGCGTGGGCATTTGAGACACACCTGGGAACCTGCATCACCCATTTTAGGATTGGCTTTTTTAAATGGAAGCTCAGCTCAGCACCATGGAAAGCTCCCTTAAACCCTGGAGCAGAAACCAAGGTGGATCTATGGCCTTTCTCATTGGTCTATGTGATGTGCAACACAAATATCTTACCAATTAAACCAAAAAAGCCCAGAAAGTAATACTTCAATTGGCATAGAAGTATTTTTTTTAATTTAAAGAGAAATAAATTATTTATTGTAGCTTATCCTCTTTAAAATCCTTGTTATATTCCTATCCCCCCCGCCAAAAAAAATGGATTCGTCCATAGAGCGAATGGCTCAATTCAAGAATATGACACTTCAGGACCATTCCATTCCTGAAAAGGGGGGATTGCGAGAGAGTGCTCCTGACAGCACTGCGCCTTGAATGACTGAATGACTTACACCCTTCCTTTTACTATCACTAGTATCCTCTCGCGATATCAGCGCCTGCCTGCTTCCCATTCATGAAGGTCTCGCGAGACTTGGGTTCCTTGTTCCCACGCCTGTTGTGTCTGCCTGCCTCTTGAAAGACGAGGGAAAGGGAAGCAGTGGGCGGGGCCGAGCGCTGCCTTTAGCCACGCCCCCATTCTTTTGTGGGTTTTTTTTCCTTCTCCCTCGCTAGTGCGCGTGCGCGTTTTCGGAGCGAGGAAGAGGAAGGGGGGAGGTAATTCGGGATGCGCGCGCCTTCCCTGCTGGTGGCGGCGGAGGACACATTGGCCGCTTCTCGCGAGAGTAGGAGTTTTGGCGAGAGTTTGTGGAAGATGGCGCCTGTTGTGACAGGGTGAGTGAGTGCGGGGGGGTTCGTGGCATAGTTGCTCCGGCGTCGGTTCCTCTCGGGCCGCCGGGACTCGGCCTCTCGGCTGGCGGGCTTGGCCTCCCGCTGGGGCCCGGGTTTCTCCCTCCTCCTGGGGTTGTGGGTGAGGGCGGGCGGCAGGGCGAGCAGGGGGGAGGCCGCGTCGCTCGGCCGTTGAGGGGCGAGGAGTGTGAGGGGATTTCTGGCCGAGCTTCCACGGGAGGCCTCGTGCCTGTGAGGGCCCGGCCGCTCCTCTTGGGAGCCCCTGGCTCGCTCCGAGCTCCCAGCTGGGGAACACAAAGGCCAGGGAGCCGGGAGACCCGCTTCCCCCTCTGTCAAGGCTCGCCCTAATCCAGGCCAAGCACGGGGCGGCTTTTGAGGGCCCAGAAGGCCCATTCCTGGAGGAATCTGGCTTGGCCATTGGGTCCACGCTCTGCTGCTGGCACTGGGCTTGTGCTCCAACAGCCCCTGCGCCTCGGAAAGACATCCCTGGTCACTCTGGGCCATGCTTTACCTCAGTGGTTCCCAACCTTTGGGCCTCCAGGTGTTTTGGACTTCAGCTCCCACAGTTCCTAACAGCTGGTAAGCTGGCTGGGGTTTCTGGGAGTTGAAGTCCAAAACATCTGCAGGCCCAAAGGTTAGGAACCACTACTTTGGATTCCTGCAATGCACTCTATGTGGGGCTGCCTTTGAAGACAGCTCGGAAACTACATCCAGGATAGACTACTGCAACACGCTCTATGTGGGGCTGCCTTTGAAGACAGCTCGGAAACTACATCTAGGATAGACTACTGCAACACACTCTATGTGGGGCTGCCTTTGAAGACAGCTTGGAAACTACATCTAGGATAGACTACTGCAACACACTCTATGTGGGGCTGCCTTTGGCTCACTGTTTCCCAACCTTTGGGCCTCGAGATGTTTTGGACTTCAGCTCCCACAGTTCCTAACAGCTGGTAAGCTGGCTGGGGTTTCTGGGAGTTGAAGTCCAAAGCATCTGCAGGCCCAAAGGTTAGGAACCACTGCTTTAGTTAACATCTATGGATTCCTGCAACACACTCTATGTGGGGCTGCCTTTGAAGACAGCTTGGAAACTACATCCAGGATAGACTACTGCAACACACTCTATGTGTTTCCCAACCTTTGAGCCTCGAGATGTTTTGGACTTCAGCTCCCACTGAAGACAGCTCGGAAACTACATCCAGGATAGACTACTGCAACACACTCTATGTGGGGCTGCCTTTGAAGACAGCTTGGAAACTACATCCAGGATAGACTACTGCAACACACTCTATGTGGGGCTGCCTTTGAAGACAGCTCGGAAACTACATCTAAGATAGACTACTGCAACAGACTCTATGTGGGGCTGCCTTTGGCTCAGTGTTTCCCAACCTTTGAGCCTCGAGATGTTTTGGACTTCAGCTCCCACAGTTCCTAACAGCTGGTAAGCTGGCTGGGGTTTCTGGGAGTTGAAGTCCAAAACATCTGCAGGCCCAAAGGTTAGGAACCACTACTTTGGATTCCTGCAATGCACTCTATGTGGGGCTGCCTTTGAAGACAGCTCGGAAACTACATCTAAGATAGACTACTGCAACAGACTCTATGTGGGGCTGCCTTTGAAGACAGCTCGGAAACTACATCCAGGATAGACTACTGCAACACACTCTATGTGGGGCTGCCTTTGAAGACAGCTCGGAAACTACATCCAGGATAGACTACTGCAACACACTCTATGTGGCGCTGCCTTTGAAGACAGTTCGGAAACTCCATTTAAGATAGACTACTGCAACACACTCTATGTGGGGCTGCCTTTGAAGACAGCTCGGAAACTACATCCAGGATAGACTACTGCAACACACTCTATGTGGGGCTGCCTTTGAAGACAGCTCGGAAACTACATCCAGGATAGACTACTGCAACACACTCTATGTGGGGCTGCCTTTGAAGACAGCTCGGAAACTACATCAAGGATAGACTACTGCAACAGACTCTATGTGGGGCTGCCTTTGAAGACAGTTTCGAAACCCATTTAAGATAGACTACTGCAACACAGCTCCACAGTTCCTAACAGCTGGTAAAGCTGGCTGGGGTTTCTGGGAGTAGAACTGCAAACATCACAGTGGGGCTAGGTTAGGAACCACTGCTTTAGTTAACATCTATGGATTCCTGCAACACACTCTATGTGGGGCTGCCTTTGAAGACAGATCGGAAACTACATCCAGGATAGACTACTGCAACACACTCTATGTGGGGCTGCCTTTGAAGACAGCTCGGAAACTACATCCAGGATAGACTACTGCAACACACTCTATGTGGTGGCTACCTTTGAAGACAGCTCGGAAACTACATTTAAGATAGACTACTGCAACACACTCTATGTGGCGCTGCCTTTGAAGACAGTTCGGAAACTACATCTAAGATACACTACTGCAACACACATGTCCTATGTGAAGTTGCCATTGAAGACAGCTCAGAAACTACATCTAAGATAGACTACTGCAACACACTCTATGTGGGGTTGCCTTTGAAGACAGCTCGGAAACTACATCCATGATAGACTACTGCAACACACATCTCCTATGGATTCCTGCAATGCACTCTATGGGTTGCCTTTGAAGACAGCTCGGAAACTACATCTAAGAAACACTACTGCAACACACATCTATGGATTCCTGCAATGCACTCTATATGGGGCTGCCTTTGAAGACAGCTTGGAAACTACATCTGAGATAGACTACTGCAACACACTCTATGTGGGGCTGCCTTTGAAGACAGCTCGGAAACGATATCTAAGATACACTACTGCAACACACATCTCCTATGGATTCCTGCAATGCACTCTATGTGGGGCTGCCTTTGAAGACAGCTCGGAAACTACATCTAAGATAGACTACTGCAACACACTCTATGTGGGGCTGCCTTTGAAGACAGCTCGGAAACTACATCTAAGATAGACTACTGCAACACACTCTACAAGGGGTTGCCTTTGAAGACAGCTCGGAAACTACATCTAAGATAGACTACTGCAATGCACTCTATGTGGGGCTGTCTTTGAAGACAGCTCGGAAACTACATCTTAGATAGACTACTGCAATGCACTCTATGTGGGGCTGCCTTTGAAGACAGCTCGGAAACTACATCTAAGATAGACTAATGCAACACACTCTACGTGGGGCTGCCTTTGAAGACAGCTCGGAAACTACATCTAAGTTACACTACTGCAACATGCTTCATGTGGGGCTGCCTTTGAAGAGAGCTCGGAAACTACGTCTAAGATAGACTACTGCAAAACACTCTACGTGGGGCTACCTTTGAGGACAGCTCGGAAACTACATCTAGGATAGACTACTGCAACACGCTCTACGTGGGGCTGCCTTTGAAGTCAGCTCGGAAACTACATCTAAGCTAGACTATTGCAACACGCTCTACGTGGGGCTGCCTTTGAAGATAGCTCGGAAAATACATCTAAGATAGACTATTGCAACACGCTCTACGTGGGGTTGCCTTTGAAGACTGTTCGGAAGCTTCAAATTGTCCAACAAGAAGCAGCCAGATTAATAACTGTGGAACGCCCTTCCCAGGGACATTAGTTCAGCCCCCTCTCTCTTGGACTTCTGAAAAAAAAGTTAAAACTTGGCTATTTGAGCAGGCATTCGAAAAGGCAGTGTAAGTGATATAGGAATTAGAACAATTGACTATGAGATCGGACTATGATTTTATCTTGGAGACGTATTGATGTTTTTATTGTTATGGTTTTAATTAATGTCTTATGTTTTTGATTTGTTCTAAATGCTGTTTTTTTATTATGTTGTTGTAAACTGCCCTGAGTCGCCCTCAGGTTAAGAGGGAGCAGTTTACAAATGTGCTAAATAAATAAATAAATAATAACTGGGGCGGCATACAGGTAGAACACAACTTCCATGTTTTGTCAGCTACACTGCTTGCCTGTTTGCTACCAGGCACAATTCAGAGTGCTGGCTTTGGCCTATAAAGCTGTAAATGGCCCTGCCCAGTTTATCTTTCAAAATGCACCTCTCTTTACGAACCACCACAAAAAATTAGATCTTCTGGGGAGGCCCTGCTCTCGGTCCCACAGGCGCATTTGGCGGGGACAAGAATCAGGGACTTCTCAGTGATTGCCCTCCGGCTATGGAACCATAATGCTTTTAAACTGTGTTGTTGTTTATTGCTTATTGTAAGTTATAGGGATTGTATTGTATTGTTTTATTTCCTGTTGTGTTATTTTACTATGTGTTGTTGGGCTTGGCCTCGTGTAAGCTGCCCCGAGTCCCTTCTGGGAGATGGTGACGGGGAATAAATAAGGTTTAATAACAATAATTAATAATAATAACTCCCTTTCTGGCAGTATTAGATTACCCCCCTCCCTCCTGTCCTTCAGAAGGATGGTGAAGACCTGGCTGTGGGACTTAGCCTTTGGGACGGTGCAATGAGGCAATAATAGAATGGTGTTCTGAGATGGTTTTTAAGCAACTGATTTTAAAGTGGATTTTAATGTTTGTATATATTTATGGTTTTATGTTCCAGCCTTGAATGTTTGCCATATATATGTTGTGCTCCGCCCTGAGTCCCCTGCGGGGTGAGAAGGACAGATTATAAATGTTTCAAATAAACAAATAAATTAGTACAAAGTTCTGCAGCCAGGCTGACAGGAGCAAACTATCAGGAATGTATCACTCCCCTGTTAAAGGAGTTTCACTGGCTGCTTATATGCTTCTGGGCCCAATTCAAATTGCAGACCTGTATTTATTTATTTATTTTTAGCCCATGAGTGGGATTCAAAGCAGCATACAGAGTTAAAAGTCACAGAAATTACAAACATAAAATTCAACAGAAACATCATAACTAAACAAACGGACTGCACATTTCATAACCCATATAAAACAAACTAATAAATTACAACATATACTATTAAAAATATCCCTGAACTCCAGAACATTGAGGATATCCATTACAAACAATTGTGCTAAGATCCTAAAACTCCATTTTTATTTAGGCAGTGTAAAAACTTTGCTCAGTCCTTTTTGATCTTCTAACATTACCATTATTTAGGCTGTGTAAAACATTGCTTGGTCAGAAATAACCTTCAGAGGTGTACATCACCAACAGCTGTCTGACCATTGTTATAGATAATTGGGAAAGGCTTAATTCCACAAACGGGGGCCGATCGCACCTCTCTAGGAAGGGAGTTCCAGAACCGCAGGGGCACCATGGAGAAGGCCCTGTCTCTCGATCCCACCAAAAGCTCTTGGGACAGTTTTGGGACCAAAAGAAGGTCCTCTTCCGATGACCTCAGGGCTCGTAGGAGGAGATGCGGTCCCTCAAGTAGGTGGAGCCCGAACCGTTTAGGGTTTTATAGGCTAAAGCCAGCATCTTGAATTGTGCCTGGAAACAAACTGGAAGCCAGTGTAGCTGTTTCATGAGCAGGCTATATGCGATGGGGTTTAAATAAGTATTACTACTATTATTATTTCATACGTTTGGACTACTGCAATGCACTGTAAATGGGACTGCCCTTGAAAAGTGTTCGGAAACTCCCAATTTGTCCAGAGAACAGCAGCCAGGTTACTTATCGGAGCTCATTCCAGGGAACACACCAGGGAGCTCCATTGGCTCCTAATTTGTCCAGTGGTCCAGGTTACTTGAGCACCCCTTTATACAGGCCAGGTAGACATCATAAGGACTAGTAAGGAGACCCTTATTTTGACATTGTCCCTGGCGAACATGCACTTAAAAATCACTAGAGAAAGTACATTCTCGGGAGTGGCTCCTAAGTTGTGGAACTTGCTGAAATTAGATCAGCTCCCATCCTCATGACATTTAGGACCAGCATGAAGACTTTCTTCTTTGAAGCAGCTTTTAACTGAAGCCAGGCTCTTTGGATACAGCAGAATGGAAAATTTTAGATTGATTTTAACTTTTAGTGTGCGATAATGCAGAAAGATTTAAGGATTATTGAGTCTAATACTTGTTTACCTATAGTTTTTAACTATAGGTATGTGTATTTTTAAATATGATATGAGCCACCTTGGGTGTATCTTGGAGAAAGGCAGCATAGAAATCTCTGCAATAAATAAATAAATAAATAAATATGGCTGCTGCTTTTTCAAAATCAGACCCCAAATCCTATGACTAAGGCTCTACTGGTTGCTGTAACTAGGTGCAGTTCTTTCAAGGGAAAGCTGTCATTTCAGTCCACTCATCTACTACCCATTTGTGGTTGCATAACTTAATTCAGTGGTTCCCAACCTTTGGGCCTCCAGGTGTTTTGAACTTCAGCTCCCACAGTTCCTAACAGCTGGTAAGCTGGTTGGGATATCTGGGAATTGAAGTCCAAAACACCTGGAGGCCCAAAGGTTGGGAACCACTGACCTAATTGACCTCTCCTCACCTAGCTTGTCACTTCAGTTGGCACGTGTTCTGTATACAGCTTGAGCATCCTTTATCCAAAATGCTTAAGACCAGAAGTGCCGATCATTGCATAGATGTACGTAATCATTGAGCTGGGATGCAGGTCTGAACATGTTTGTTTGTGTTTCATATATGCTGTATACTTGTACCCGGAAGGTAACATTGTACAATTTAATGATTTTGTGCTTGAAGCAAAGCATGCGTATACTGAACTTACCAGGATGGAAAGGTGCCACTATCTCAGCCACTGTTTTGCATTGTGCACTGTTTTGGATTACAAAATTCCATATAAGGGATGCTCAGACGGTATGTACAGTAACTCAAGCATATTTCTCCATGACTGAAGAGTTAGGGCCCTTCCACATAGTCATATAAACCAGAATATCAAGGCAGACAATCTACAATATCTGATTTGAACTGGATTATCAAAATCCACACTGCCAGATAATCCAGTTCAATATGCATTTTATACAGCTGTGTGGGAGGGATCTTCGAACACAGTACTATATTGAACATGTCCCATGTTTCAATTTAACAGCATTCTTGTATCTCAGGAGTTAATGATCATTTTTTGGTGGAACGAGTGTTGCTTCTTAGGCCTCTTTCATACAACTGAATAAAATGCCGCATTATCTGCTTTGAACTGGGATATATGGCAATGTGGATTCAAATATTCCAGTTCAAAGCAGATATTGTGGGTTATTCTGCCTTGATATTATGGGTTATATGTCTGTGTGGAAGAGCCCTCAGTGCTTTGGAGTCTGTAATCTGTTTATTTGACAATGGAATATACTGCCCTGGGGCCCTTCCACACAGCCATATAACTCAGAATATATATAATGCACAATATCTGCTTTGAACTGGGTTATCTGAGTCCGTACTACCAGATAATTCATTGTGGATTGTATACAGCTGTGTGGAAGGGCCTTGAAGCGTGGTGGAGTCTCTTCCCAAAGTGTCTTAAGCTGTAGCTGGATGGCCATCTGTTGGGGATGCTTTGATTCTGTGGTCCTGCATGGCAGGGGATTTGACTGGTGGTTTCTTTCAACTCTGTGATACTATGTTGTACTAGTACATACAGTTTAGTATCCTCATGTAACAAAATGTATTGATTTGAGGAATTGGGTTAGTTTTCAATGTGGAGATATTGTTTTACACCAGTCTTTCTCAACCAGTGTGCCGTGGCACACTAGTGTGCCGTGACGGACCTCCTGCTGTGCCGCGAGAAAAGCTCTCTGCCCCCCTTCCTCCCCCCTTCCTGCCGAACTCCTGCTGCTTGGGGGAGGAGGAGGAAGGGCCGGGCAGTGGCGAAGAAAAAGAAGAAGGGACCGGGGCACCGGCTCCTTCGGCTGTTTCCCCAGCCAGCCTCCAATCCGCCATGACTCCCACCATGACTCTCACCCCTCGCTCGCTGAAGCTGCGTGGAGGAGGAGCCCCGCCCACTGAAGCCCGTTCACCGCGCATGCTCCTCCTCTGTAGGTGAGCTGAAGCTGGGGGGAGGGGTGGGGCATGGCGCGGCCTGGCTCTGCCCTCCCCGGCCGGCACTCCCAGCAGCTGCTCCAGCCTTGAGGGACAGTGCCAAGCCAGCATTGTGCTGGCTCTGGCACCGCTGGCTTGGCACTGCCCCTCAAGGCTGGAGCAGCTGCTGGAGAGGTGAAGCCGGGGGTAGGGGGGGGCATGGTGCAGCCTGGCTCCGCCCCCCCCCGGCTCGCACTCCCAGCAGCTGCTCCCAGCAGGCCACCAACCCCAACCGTTCTTTACTGTGTTAGAGTGTCATTTTGTGTCATTTTGGTTGGTGGTGTGCCCCTGGATTTTTTTAATGTTAAAAGTGTGCCGCGGCTCAAAAAAGGTTGGGAAACACTGTTTTACAATATATAAACAGAGCTCAAGGGCTGTAAAGCTAAACAAAACAGTACCCACGGAGGGTTCAATGTAATAAATCACAAATTCAATGTTTCATCAAATAATATTATATTGAATATCATATAATATCAAAGTCACAGAAAGACTTGCAGAATAAAACAGGGTATATATAACAAACCCTAAATGAAATCCCACGCAGGGGTTAATGCTGGTAACAGTTCAATGTCCCTCGCAGGGGTTAATTCCACATATATCAATTCTTTTGCTTAAATAGCATGTAGTGAAATCATATATCATAAAGAGTCTGAAAAATATACTCATCCCAGGTGGGGAAAATAATGAATGCAGGACGCTGAGGAGTAATTAGTCCCCTCACGATGGATGGTTCAGGCCGACGGAGTCGCCATGCGTATTGAGAGGCCCAGAAGTCCGTTTCACCGGTAGTCCAGTTTTTTCAAGGCAAATCAATATGCGTCCAATATCTGTGAAATATAATCAAGTAAACCTAAGGTACAATAACCCAAAGTATAATACCATTATAACAGGCAGAGTGAAAGGAATACATACCATGGTAAAGTATCATCTATAATATATAACCCAGGCGTAGTAGCCGATCATGGGTGACTCGGCCACCATTATACAGAAAGCCAGGACACGGGCGGAAAACCATCCCAGATCATCCCTGTTTACTACTAAAAAGAATGAACCTGTAAATAGAATAGTGTGGCCTATCACATATACACCTCATTCCAATT
The DNA here is from genome assembly GCA_030556195.1 of Anolis apletophallus. Classification (NCBI taxonomy): domain Eukaryota; kingdom Metazoa; phylum Chordata; class Lepidosauria; order Squamata; family Anolidae; genus Anolis; species Anolis apletophallus. The sequence continues at coordinate 18,686,050 of JARBWK010000009.1, read as the reverse complement.
GCCTGGCTAAGATAGTTAAACAATATTGGCCTCTCTTGAAGGATATCCCGGGTTTATCCACATTTCCTTTAATTGCTCACAAGCGCACCCGCAATGTCAAAGACTTAGTAGTACACTCTCATGGACACAGACCACCTACTAGGAGCATAATGAGTCCTGGCATGAAACCCTGCTCCCATTGCTCTGTATGTGCCAATGTCTCCCAAGACAAAGAAATCTACAGTATTTCCAAAAACAGATCTTTCAAAATCAGAGATTATGGGACCTGCGCTTCTAAATCCGTCATTTATGGGATCTCTTGTGGGTGCTCATTGGTTTACGTGGGGATGACTTCGAGGGAGGTACGGACCCGTTTTATTGAACACAGAAGTAAAATTCATAAAGCTTCTGAGGATTCTATGTTCTACAAACACTGCAAGGAGAAGAAACATGAGGCTTCCTCTTTAAAACTCATGATCCTACAGCAAATAAGACCTAACTCCTACCAGCATACTAATGACCTACTGAGAGCAGCTGAAATTAAGTGGACAATCATCCTTGACACAGAATGGCCAAACGGGTTGAATAGCGTAATCCCCTCAGTTCATTTGCATAACCCACTTTATCCATTTATACCCCTTCAAGTGCTCTTACTGTTACCTTTGGGTCACCCATGATCGGCTACTACGCCTGGGTTATATATTATAGATGATACTTTACCATGGTATGTATTCCTTTCACTCTGCCTGTTATAATGGTATTATACTTTGGGTTATTGTACCTTAGGTTTACTTGATTATATTTCACAGATATTGGACGCATATTGATTTGCCTTGAAAAAACTGGACTACCGGTGAAACGGACTTCTGGGCCTCTCAATACGCATGGCGACTCCGTCGGCCTGAACCATCCATCGTGAGGGGACTAATTACTCCTCAGCGTCCTGCATTCATTATTTTCCCCACCTGGGATGAGTATATTTTTCAGACTCTTTATGATATATGATTTCACTACATGCTATTTAAGCAAAAGAATTGATATATGTGGAATTAACCCCTGCGAGGGACATTGAACTGTTACCAGCATTAACCCCTGCGTGGGATTTCATTTAGGGTTTGTTATATATACCCTGTTTCTTTCTGTGACTTTGATATTATATGATATTCAATATAATATTATTTGATGAAACATTGAATTTGTGATTTATTACATTGAACCCTCCGTGGGTACTGTTTTGTTTAAACACTGTTTTACACCACATAATCATGGTTGTTTAGTTATTCAATAATTAATTGCTTCAGCATCTATATTTTTTGTGGGGAACAGTTTATCAAATGGAAACAAAAGCTTTTCTAATCTTGTTGATAATTTATTTATTTATTTATTTATTATTTGCATTTCTATTCCGCCTCTTCCCGAGGGCTCGTGGCGGGTTACAAGACATACATAGTGATCGGCAGGCAACACTCATGCCGGCTCACGAACAAAATAAAACAATACTATAACCATAAAAATAACAGAAATTGTACTAAAAGCATCATTAAAACATTAAAACATTGTTAAAATTACACTACGTGACAAAAACTGTGACACAGAGTCCTAAGTCAAATTGGAAGCAAGAGGCGTTATATATCAACCAAAGGCCTGCTTGAAAAGGAAGGTCTTACAGGCCCTGCGGAAGGGGCGAGCTCCCGTATGGCTCTAGCCTCCTCCGGCAGGGCATTCCAGGCCATTGGAGCTGCTACAGAGAAAGAGCGCTGCCTAGTTGATGATAGGCGGCAGAGGCGGATCGATGGAATCTCCAGCAAGTTTTGCTCTGCTGAGCGGAGTGATCTCGGGGGATTGTATGGGGCAAGGCGGTCCAAGAGGTACGCAGGCCCTAGACCGTACAAGGCCTTAAAGGTCAACACCAGCACCTTGAAGGTGATTCGGTACTCAATTGGCAGCCAGTGCAGTTGCTGGAGGATGGGCGTAATATGCTGCCTCACCGGCACTCCTGCCAGCAGGCGAGCAGCAGCATTCTGCACTAGCTTGAGTTTCCGAATCGTCGCCAAGGGAAGGCCAACGTGAGGGCGTTACAGTAGTCTAGTCTCGAGATGACCGTCGCTTGGATCACCGTAGCCAGGTCATTCCTGGACAGGTAGGGGGCCAGTCGCCTAGCCTGGCGTAGGTGGTAGACGCCACCCTGCTGACCGCGGAGACCTGGGTCTCCATGGCCAGCAGGGAGTCGAACTGAACACCCAAGCTCTTAACAATTGACGACGTGCTTAATTGCTCGCCGTCCAGAGTAGGCAACCGGCACTCATCGGCCAGGCCGACCAGGCCATAGGATCTCCGTCTTCGACGGATTCACCTTCACCCCGGCTGGCCCGCAGCCAACCAGTCACGGCTTCGAGGCACAGATGGAAACAATCGGTACGGTATCCGGCCTGCCGTCCATTAGCAGTAGCTGGGTGTCATCAGCGTACTGATAACACTCCAGACCAAAGTCGCGGGCCAGCTGGGCCAGGGGGCGCATATAAACGTTGAATAATAAGGGGAGAGAATGGCCCCTGGGGGACCACAATTAAGTGGGAGCCGCCTGGAGACCATCCCGGCCCCTCCACACGCTGTCCCCGATCCCGGAGAAAGGAGGCCACCCATTTAAGGGCAGTCCCCCTGACTCCGGAAGCGGATAGGCGGTGGGTCAACAATGCATGGTCTACTGTATCAAACGCTGCTGTCAGATCTAACAAGACGAGCAGTGCCGATCCGCCCTGGTCCAGCTGGCGGCGAAGTTGGTCTGTAATGGCGACAAGCACAGTCTCCGTCCCGTGCCCAATACGGAAGCCGGACTGGAAGGGATCAATAATTTGCTACTTTTGGTAATGACCTCACCATCAGTTTGAAACAGCATCAGACGTTGGGACATAGAAGTACACCTGCATTATTTGTACGGAATTTGTATCTTTATCAAATATCTTTAGAATTAATGTGTTGGTTGCTTGATTGGGGCTGTCAGCAAAATGTTGAGTCTGTTCTTTATTGTGATAATAGAATAACATGCTACTTGTTTAATTTTATTGTCACTCACTTTCTCTGATTGCTTGAAGCAAGTTCTTTTTCTTCCTTTTACAGTATTTCGGATAGCCGTGCTTTCTTGTAGCTCTTCCTCTTTCCCGGAAGAAAACAGCATTTTTTTCCCTGAATTCTGAACAAGTTCTGAGAATTCTGAAGTCAGGGCAACAAAATAAAAACATGTATTGTCAAAGGCTTTCATGACTGGAATCACTGGAGTGTTGTGTAGTTTCCGGGCTGTATAGCTGTGTTCTAGCAGTATTTTCTTACAACGTTTCACCTGCATCTGTGGCTGGCATCTTCAGAAGATCCTCTTTGAAAGGCTTAATTCACCTTGTCCACAGCCTAAAAATGGAGCTGTTTTGTATTGTATTCAGGTTTTTCTTTTTGTTGATAATAACTGCTAGACTTCTCAGCTGTGAACTACATTTTCTCTTTAGACTCTTTGAAATTGTGTGCTAGTGAAGGCAAGAGACATGAATTTTATAAGTGTTGCCCTGTGGTCTCTAAATCAGAAATCTCTTGTGCAATCTGGTCACACACTTTGTGTCTAGTTCTCTAAAAATTGAGGTAGGAAATTATGATTTAATTAATCAAAATACTAATCCTACTGGCAAAGATGTTGAATACATGGTGCTTGTTTAGTGGGTTTCATATAAAAGTTTATAGAATTAAATGGGTTTGTTCCAGTTGAAATTAATTTGGGGTTTGTTCCAAATTTATATTCCTTCCTACCATTACTTTCTAGACCAGGGCTGTCCAACAGGCGGCCCTGGGGCCATACACGGCCCCCGAACCCCTTCCCTCCGGCCCCCTAACTTGTTTTAATAAAATACAAATTAAAAATTAAAAATAAAATAAAAAAATAAAAAAATACCTACTTCCGGGTTTAGGCAAGCATCGTGAGACTACGCCAGCCACAGACGGGATTTCGAGGTAGGTCGAAATCCCGTCTGTGGCTACGTAGTCTCGCGACAGCTGCCGAAATATTGGGTCCCGCGGGATTTGCGGCCGGCCTGGGCGTGCGCCTCCTCCTCCCTCGCGGCTGCTTCCAGGCCAGCCCCCATTCCCTCAGAGAGAGGGAGGAGGGGAGTGAAGCAGGGAAAGCGCCTCCTGGCTCCATCCTCTTCCTGTGGAGGGTCCTCGCTTCCCGCCCGCGGATGGGAGAGCCGCCGCGCCCGGCCTGAGCTTGGCTCAGCTCCAGCGGGCTCTTTGGGGACGGCGCGCGACGTTGGCGCGGCCCTGTGGCGGGGCTCCCGCTGTCTGGGTAAGGCAGGGCCTGGCTCGAAACAATCAATCTCAAAACCGTGGGATGTTGGGGGAGGGGTCCCTCAGTGGCAGTGTCCTTGGCGACGCTTCCTTCCCCTCCTCCGCACCCCCTTTTGTGCTGCTTTCCCCGCATGCAGGGGCAACGTGGCTTCCTTTGCGCCTGCCCCGCGGCTTGTTTTCCCTTCAGGGAGGGAGGGAGCTCTTTGGGCCTCCCTCCACCCACCTCTGGGAAAGGAGGCCCCATCAAGCCCTGCGACGGCATTGAGGTGTTTGGTTTTTTTTGGTGTGTCCCAATTTGAGTGTGGACTCAAATAACTCAAAGGTATTAGGAAACATTCCCCCAAATCCACCAGTGTTCCCATTTGGGTATATTGAGTATTCATGCCAAGTTTGGTCCAGATCCATCATCATTTGAGTCCACAGTGCTCTCTGGATGGAGGTGAACTACAACTCCACAACTCAAGGTCATTTGTAAGTAAATTGGAGAGCGGGGGTGGGGGCGGAGCTGGGGTGGGGCGGAGCTGGGGAGGGGGCAGAGCCGGGGCGGAGGCAAACCCTTCAGCCCCCAGGTGATCAGTGACCGAATTCCGGCCCTTGGGCCCCTAGAAGTTGGACAGCCCTGTTCTAGACTATGGGATTTTTCTAGATGAACTTTATTAGTCATTTTCATTACTAAAACAGTACTGTAAGTGTGTTTGGCCATTGTTTCATGCATAAAGTATAGTTTAAACCTGCCATATACCTGTGCATAAATTGGCCCCATGTATAAGTCGAGGGCAGGTTTTGTGGCCAAATTTATGGATTTAGCTGTGACCTATAGATCAGTGTTTCCCAACCACTGTGCCGTGGCACACTAGTGTGCCGTGAGTGATCACCTAGTGTTCCGCAGAAAAACCTCTCTTCCCCCCTTTCTTCCCCCTCCTGCTGAACTCCTGCTGCTTGCTGCTTGCGGGGGGAGGAGGAAGGGCCGGGCGGCAGCGAAGAAGAAGGGGCTGGGGTGCCGCCTCCTTCAGCCGTTTTTGTGTTTATGTGTACGAACTATTACTACATTTGGCATTGGCTGGACGTGATAGCCTTTCTAGTGACTGTGTAACAACTCTCCTGTTCACCAGTTATACACAAGGGACTCGTCTAATGCCCTCCTGGAATGATACAGGAGCATATATATTGAAGGTGGAAGCCTCATTATTGTTCCATGAGGTGTATTGATATATAAGAACAGTACTAGTGGACTGCTTTGAAGCTATATGGACATATTTTTTCTAAACACAGAGACTGACAGCTGTTGAGCAAGACCTTCGTGTGTGTCTTTCTGCCATTCCTGCCAGGATATCTATAATGTGTTCATCGAAACAGGCCCATGTTTCACACTGAGTGTATAAATACATTAAAAAACATATTAACTATATTTATTACTGTGTTAGAGTGACATTTTGTGTCACTTTGGTTGGTGGTTGTCCCCCAAGATTTTGTAAATGTAAAAAGTGTGCCGCGGCTCAAAAAAGGTTGGGAAACTCTGCTATAGATAAGTTGTAGATCGTTAGGCAGAGAGGGGAAAGCAGTAATGCTACCTCAAGGTGATGGTTACTTCTGGCTACTGCCACTATTTCCCCACCCAGACATTCAAAAAGGCCAGAAGTGGCATCACAGCAAAGAGATTAAAGAGACCTGGTGTTTCTTTTCTGTTCTTCAAGAAAGTTGACCCAGGCTTTTTGCGTTGATTTTTTGACTAAAATTTCTATAGGGTATATTCATTCAGATAATGCATTTGGAAACTTATTGTAAATCTTTGTGTGTTTTTTAGTTTCTCAAGTAAAATACCTGTTTTCATGAAAACATTTGATTTCATGAAAAGGTTGAAAGAGTTTCAGAGATACCTTGTGAATGTGGATAAATGCATTGCAATAAGAAAGTAATGTGTGTTTTATATGATATATGGGCATTTCAAAAAGGACATGGTTAAGCTCGCACACTGGAACCAAACTGCCAGACTCCTGTAAAAAGAAACCAGGATATCATTATATGGAAAGGTTATAATATAGTGCTCTATATTTTGTGTTCAGTGTTTATTTGAGCATTGTGATTGCTGCAAACGTGTGGAAATTACAAAAAAGAGTAAGCAAATAACTGAAATAAGAGTGGTTTGCTACTGGCAGTTTATGAAAAACTAATCAAAAGCGACTATGGCAGCAAACTTCTCTCAGTTCTTGTTTATAAAATTTACTGCAATCATGAGAGTGCTAAATTGGTTAACTTTTTGATTAAAGTTCTGAATATGACCTGGTAGGTCATTAGGGAAGCAAGCTGGGTTTCATTTTGGAAATAAAGTTGAATGCTTTTAATTTAATATAAGCTAACAAATGGAGAAGTACAGTTTTCACTTCCCAAATTACTTACGGTACTTCCGATCATGTAATATTTATGATGAAAGTTCCAAGCTCAATATCCTAAATGCTTATGTTATGATGTCTGAACAGTTCTGTCAGTGCAGGTTTGCAAAAATTCTGCTCCTTCGTGTTGGTTTTGTGAGGCACCAGCACTTTTTAGCAGAGATTTAATTTTCCTTGTAAAAGTAAAGCTTTCATAATTCCATAGCAATTATCCATGATATTTAAAGTGCTGTCAAACCATTTTAATTATGCAGTGGATATGCATGCCTTGTGAATTATGACTGAATTTGTAAACAACGTTGTCAAGCTCAATTTGTAAACAGGTTGGCTAAAGCACCTGCAACAATCATTTGCATTTTGCACTTAATGCTTTTTAATCATGGAGAATAATAGGAAAAAACTCTTTATCCACACACAGTTTGTAAAAACAGTGTGAATGTTAAAATAGTTTATCATCTTTATTAATCCATATTTTAAGTGGCTATATTTCTTAGGCAAGTATGAGGTACTTCCAAGGGAGCAAACAAGAAAGTTTCTGTAAGCTACATAAGCAGTAGGGTCCATGTTGTCCTCTGTTATTTTGCAAAATTACATATGCATCAGCAAGCAGGTGGACATGCAGAGTTTTTTGGACTTCATTCAAGGCTCTATTATTCTATTAGGATTTTAATGGTAGGTTCTTAGCCTGTCTAAGAGCTATCCTTATGTGTATGTTTTTCTTTATTTTTGTATTATTATTAAAAGGGCATGGATAGATATTTCTTTTTCTTCCTCTATATCTATGACTATTCTTTCTAGTCTTTTAGCAGAAGGAAAAACCTACTGGAGCTCATGGTTCAGAAGTATTTATTAGACTTCTTTGAGGCAATTTTATCTCAGATTTACTATGAAGTCTATTATAACTATTCATTAGTGGAACATGCTAAAAAGAACAGTAGCCATCACAGTGTGATTTGAGAGCTTGGCAAGGAGAATGAGAGACCAGGGCTTGAATCCTCACTTGAACATGAAAATCCAGTGAGTGACCTTGAGCAAGCCTCAGAGGATGGCATAGGCAAATCTCTCTGAACAAATCTTGCCAAGTAACCCTAGGAATATAACAAGAAAAATAACACTTTATTAATAATGAGTTATCAGCAAATGTGGTTGGCATTATAAACAAGTTCATCCCTCCAAGGATTTTGTTGGTCTTCATATAGAAATACTTTTGGAAAAGGAAGTATATTAGCTATTCTTTGTTGTCCTGGTATGCAAAATTAATTTTGGATATTTTCCTCCTCTCTCGCAATTTTTTATGACACCTACATTTGGTGGAACTTTAGTACCTTAGTTTGTAGGAAGAGAGTAGCAGATGCAAAGTATTTGTTTCTTCTTACCTCCAGATTAGATAAAGGGTCATCAGAAAAAAATAAGCAGTGAGACAAAAGAAAATGAAGGCACTGTATACTCCTGTTTTAAATACAATGCCATCCTCTAGGTATGGAAATCCATTTTAAATTTGATTTTTCTGTTGTTATAGGCAGAAATTATTCTTGAATTTTGAGATTCAAGAAAAGAAAAATTACATTGAAATTTCTTGAAATGCATTTTATTCATCTGTAGAAGAAAGTACTTCATATAAGTCAGTGGTTCTCAACTTGTGGGTCACCAGATGTTTTGGCCTTCAACTCCCAGAAATCTTAACAACTGGTAAACTGGCTGGGATTTCTGGGAGTTGGAGGCCAAAATATTTGGGGACCCACAGGTTGAGAACCACTGATGTCCGTATTTACCACTGTTCCCTCAGAATTTTAAGTTCTTTTCTTGTGGTAGTTTTAGCCCGAAGCATCTGAAGGGCAAAATGCCTCCTAGTGCTAAAGTGTAGGAAGTATTATTTTAAGAAAGGGGTTTCTTAGGCTGGAACATAAAAATAGTGAAATCAAAGGCATGGACAGGAACATACATTTAAATATGTATTACTCTTTGAAAAACATAGCAGCTATTAAGAGCAGTATTTGTGAACTCCAGGTAATGATATTCCATGTTTGTGTGTATTACCTTCAACACTTTTAAAATGAAGGAGTGCTTTATAATGCCACTTGACAATACTTTGTTCCTGCTGTAATTCATTACAGTGTTCCCTCGCTACTTTACTGTTCGCTTTTCATGGACTCGCTGTTTTGCAGGGTTTTTTTTCCTCCTGGCAACGATGGAAGGGGTTGTACCCTCTCCCTCAGGAGAGAGGCAGCCAATCATAAAAAAAGAGAGGCGATACAAAGCAGTATGCAAATGGCCTTCTAGCACCTTCCTTATAGCTAGCAAAAAAAGGGGGTGTGTGCGGTGCCTTTAAATCTCTTCTAGCTTCTGCCTCAACCTCGGAATGCTATAGAGAGGGGGGGGGGGAGAGAGAGCAAGCGAGAGAGCGTCCCTATTTCACGGATTTTCACATTTCGTGTGTGGTCCTGGAACGTAACACCCGCGATAATTGAGGGAACACTGCATTGCTATTTGGTCACTTTGGCTGGCACACATTATCATAATCAATTTTTTTTCTTTTGAGTTTTTTTTTCATTCTGTGGATTTTCCTTGGGATTGGGGGAAAGTACAATAGGGCATGTTCCAATTTCCCAGCATGGATCATCCATTGACCAAATAGCAATGCAGTATTCCCTCAATTATCGAGGGTGTTATGTTCCAGGACCACACACGAAAAGTGAAAATCTGTGAAGTAAGGACGCTCTCTTGCTTGCTCTACCCCCCTTCTATAGATAGCATTCTGAGGGTGAGGCAGAAGCTAGAAGAGATTTAAAGGCACCGCAATCAAAGTTTGTGTCTGTCTTATAACCTAAACTGACAACTTAGTTGGATCGATATCATCTGTTTCGTTCAGTATGTGGAGTTGGGAAGCAATCACATATTCTAGCAATCCACCCTCAGTGGAATGTTGGGAGCTTCTAGACTGATATTTATTCATTACCAAAGCATCCAGGGAAGAATTTTTTGAACAGAAGCATTATATCAGTCTCCTTTAAACATGCTGGAACTCTATTGGTCCTCCTCCTCTTTGGACTTTTTCATAAGTCAAGAAGGCCAGATATGTGGTGGCGCTCACTTCTCTAAGCATGTTTCCCAAGCAGTTGTGGTGATGGTGGTGGATTACTTTCAAGTCACTTCAAGCCTATGGAGACTCTGAGCAAAGGATCTAGTAGTATTGGACAAATAGACACTCAAGCCATACCTAGTGGTGTTGTATCAACTGTTGTGTTCAAGTTGGAATCAGTCTGAGAGATTTAATCAGAATAGTGTCAGGCACTTGAATTCTCTTTGTTTTCTTTTGTGGGCTAGAATGTCATAGTTGTTGCAATGACAGTGATGTTCAGATTTAGTAGTGAAGCACAAGAGAAAAAATGTGTTTTACATATTTTTAGTAACATTTCTATGCTTCCTTTCTTTCAATGGACTCAATACGGTGTAAATAGCTCCTATCACCCATTTCTCTTCACAACAATCCTGTCAGGTCAGTTAGGCTGAAATTTGAATTAGTCCAAGGTCACATGTAGTAGGTGTAGGTGTAGACTTGGATCTGGAATTCCCGAATCTCAGTTCAGCTGGATACTGAACACTGTTTAAATCTATACTTTGTGTTTTTAGAAATGTTTTTACTTCATACCCTGCAAGCAAGATTTTCTCTTCTTCTTTATGAAAAACAACCCCCGGTTTTTAAGAAGTTGGCCATCTTTCAAATAAGAGCACATCTTGAAAATCCATTCTGATTTCTTTACACTTCTCTTATTTTTTCTTCTTGCTGGCACTATTTGCAATTGTGTCTTCAGTAACTCAATTTTAAGAAATTCCCATGATCATTAGCTCCCTTGTCTATTAGTATTCTTGTCCATGGAATTATGCTCAGTATTTTCCTAAATTTCCTTGTCAGCTCTCCTAAAGTCTGGAATGCATGCCTGATTTCTCTTAATTTCCCCATTCTTCTGTGTCACATAATTTCCTGAAGTTAGTTCTCCTAAAATCTGGAATGCATGTCTGACCTCTCTTAGTTTCCCTTTTCCTCTGCCACTCCCATAATTATCATTGGTTATGATGGCTAGCAGTAATAGCCATCAGCAAAAATATATGGACGGACACAGTTGCCCACACAGGGTTTCGAGCAAAGGTGGAAAAAGTGTGTCCTGCTGGCCGCGTGAAGCCCCCAGCACCCTTCATGGGTCCAAATATTTTGGGCTCCAGAATTCCCAAAAATAATTTCTAGGGCATGTCAAGGGCATTCCCACATGTTAGAAGCCAACCTCACATGTTCAAAACAAAGATTGCAATTTAATTTTTTTTTGCAGTAAGAGTCGTGGCCTTGTAAGGTCTTCTGGTGGGCTAAGACAGTCCCCTACTGTTTTAGGTCATGCATCAGATGTTCATATAGCTTCTTTATGTTGTTTTTGACCCAAGTTCAGTCCAAATTTAGTTATTTTGAATGATATATGGAAGTATTAGAAGTTCTAAGAGCTATTTTGGACTTCTGTTGTTGTATGTGCCAAGTGTATAGTATTATTATTTTTTATTATTATTATTTATTGGGATTTCTGCACCGCCGACTCCAGGTGATTGCAGTGTTTTACTTCTGCTTAAACTTGTGTACAGTGAAGACCTTCGGTACTTTGTTCATAGCTTATGGAATTCTCTTGTTATATAACACATGATTTCGAGATAATATAGTCTCTCAAGTTGCTCTTCTTATCAACTTCAACACTTCTTTGTGTTTTGTGTTTTTTTTATCTCCCATTTTTTGCTGCACAAGACTAGGGCTCAATTTAATTAGGTGTAAGAATATGGCTTGTTTTTATGATTTTAATTGGTATGTCGCTCAAGCCTCAAAAAGATTCAGGAATGTCAGCACAAAATTTAAAACACCCTAATGGTAATTGGGAAAAGTACGAGAGTTAAATGAAAAGTAATGTCTCCACCTTTGTTACTTGGGTTTGGATGGGAATATTCTAATAAATCAAACGAAGAATTAATCCTTAGAATGTGCTCTTTAACTTGCTTGAAATTTCTCTCTGAGTGATACGACAATCGTCCTGAATCAATCTGTCAACCTTTTGCTTATGAAACTCGGTGGTTGCTGTCCCAGGACGTCCAATTCTTTGTTTGTCATGCAAGTTAGATGTTCCCACCTCAACGTATTTAAACTTACTTGCCCAGCTCACATCAATACAATCACCATAAGAACATAAGAAGAGCCATGCTGAATCGGGCCTCAGCCCATCTAGTCCAGCATTCTGTGTCACACAGTGGCCCACTAGTTGTTACAGGGATCTCTAGCAGAAAGGAGGGCAAAACCCTCACCTGCTCCCGACCCCCACAACCAGTACCGGGAAAATCCTGCCTGCCTCCATCAACACAGAGGTGGCACTTGGATGTCCATTTCAGTAACTACGGATTCCCTTGGTATCCATGAATCTGTCTAATCCTGCCTTGAAGCTGTCCAGGCTGACAGCTGTCACAACCTCCTCTGGAAGTGAGTTCCATAACCCAATGACCCTCTGGGTGAAGAAATATTTCCCTTTATTAGTCCTAACTTTCCTACCTTGGAGCTTTAGGGAGTGCCCCCTAGTCCTAGTGTTGTGTGACAGAGAAAATATTTTTCTTTATTCACCTTTTCTATCCCATGCATGATTTTATACACTTCGATCAAGTCACCTCTTAAACGCCGTCTTTCAAGGCTGAAAAGACCAAGGCGTTGCAACCTGATTTCATAAGGGAGCTGCTCCATCCCTTGGATCATTTTTGTTGCCCTTCTTTGTACCTTTTCCAGTTCCGTTATATCCTTCTTGAGGTGCGGTGACCAGAATTGTACACAGTACTCCAGATGTGGCCTCACCATAGATTTGTAGAGAGGCAATACAACATTTGCCGACCTATTTTCGATTCCCTTCCTGATCATGCCAAGCATAGAATTTGCTTTTTCACTGCTGCAGCGCACTGGGTTGACATCTTCATTGAGCTGTCCACCAAAACCCCAAGATCCCTTTCCTGGTTTGTCTCAGAAAGCTTTGATCCCATCAGTTGATAAGTGTATTTGGGGTTCTTTGCCCCGATGTGCATGACTTTACACTTGTTTAGGTTAAAATGCATTTGCCACCATAAACAGCTTGCATTCTCTGATGAATCTCCTTTGGGGTGACACCTTATGCTGTCAAGAATTCAGTGACTGCATGTTGTTTAAGTCTTATTGACCGACCGTCTGCGCAGGGTTCCATACTTTGCACTTTAACAATGCAACCGTTCAATGCTAAGGCTTCCTGCCAAAATGGAACTGTAGAGGAGAGTCTACTGAACAAGCCAGTACCTGCCGCATACCAGTACTGCTATCTGTTGAGTTACGAAGATGGAGGCATTACATTTCATTCAACCCTCGTATTTTGAGATATTTATGTACTGTGGAGTTTATAAGAAAGTTAATGTGGCTTAGTTTTTTTTTCATCCAGAGAATATCTTTCCCATAGTCTCGTTCTTTGGAGTTTAAGCTCCCTCATCTGGCAACATATTGCACTTTTTAAAATTTCTTCATCTGTCACTGGTTTAGTAGACTAGACTCATTTTTAAAATAGGATTACAGATCCAAATGGAATATATACCTAGATTGCTATACATTAACCCATTTTCCGCAATTTGTCTATTCCTATTCCATGCTTCTATAATTGTTTCAGCATTGTTATTATTATTGTTTATTTATACCCTGCTTTTTCTCTCCACAATGAGATACAAAGTGGCTTACATTACAAGCATTTCAATACAATTTAAAATCTAAAAATATACAAACATTAAGGAGAATTAAATCTAAATGGTATTTTAAAATACGGTTAAAATCCATAAAAACGTAAATCAAAGCTAAAAACCACAACACCCCTGACTTGATCTTACAAACCTTCTTCTTTAAAAGCCAGCCTGAAGAAATTTTTTTAGTCTGCTGCTATAAGGACAGCAGGGAGGGGGTCATTCTGTCTTCCCTATACAGGGAATTCCAGAATTGAGGGGCAGCCACCGAGAAGATCCTCCCTCTTGTTTCCACCAACAGAACTTGAGATGTAGGTGGGATGGAGAGAAGGGCCTCTCCTGAAGTTCTCAGGGCCCAGGCAGGTTTGTACAACGAGATGGGGGGTCAGCCAGATAGTCTGGATCTGGGCCATCTAGGACTTTAAAGGTCATAACCACCACTTTGAATTGTCCTCAGAAAGAAACTGGCAGCCAGTAGTGCTGCTACAACAGAGGAGTTGTCCGCAACCTGTTATCAACCTGGCTGCAGATATTTGGATAAGCAGAGGTTTCAAAGGCAGCCTCCATAGTGTGTGTTACAGTAATCTAGACAGGATGTTACTAAGGCATGTATCACCATGGCCAGATCCAACTTCTGAAGAAACTGGCACATTTGGTGCACAAGTTTTAATTGTGCAAAGACCCTCCTGACCAACACAGCTACCTGGGCCTCCAGGTTCAACACTGAGTCCAGGGGAACCCCCAAACTTTGGACATGTATCTTCAAGCTGGATCTCTATTCCCTGATTTGCCTTTGGAGCAGGAACACCTCTGTCTTGTCTGGGTTAAGTTTCAATCTGTTTGCCCTCATCCATGATGATAGACACTGGTTTAGAGTCAGGACATCTTCCTTGACTTTTAGTGGGAAGGAGTAATAGAGTTGGGTATCATAAGCATATAGGTGGCACTGCACTCTAAAACTCTGGATGATCTCTCCCAGCAGTTTTATACATATGTTAAATAGAATGGGAAAGTAACCCTGAGGAACCCCACAGGAGAGTGGCCATGGGTTTGAACAGCAGTCCCCCAGCACCACCTTCTGGTTATAGCCTCCCAGTCCCATCCCATTGAGATGTCCCAGAAGGATATCATGGTCAATGGTATTGGAAGCCACCGAGAGGTCCAGGAGAACCAACAGGGACATAGTACCCCCGTCTAGCCCTCTGCATAGGCCCACCAAGGTGACCAAATGTGTTTTTATTCCATAGCCAGGCCTGAAACCAGATTGAAGTGTATCTAGATAATCAGTTTCATCCAGAAATCCCTAGAATTGGGAGGCCACTACTCGTTCCCAAACTTTGCTCAAAAACAGAAGTTTGGACATTCACCAATAGTTATCTATTATGGAGAGATTCAGGGATGGCTTTTAAAACATAGGTCTCACAACTGCCTCCTTTCCAAACTCTGTAAAGAGTTTTGTAAAAGTGTAGGTTTAGACGTGAAGAAGGCTTGCAACAGAGAAAAAAGCACAAGCCACAGGCAGGCCCGGATTAACACTTTTTTTGCGCCCTAGGCCACACTTTGGAATTACGCCCCCTTTAAGCCAACCTCCCACCACCTCCAAGGCCCCCATTCCCACCGGCTGAAAAGCTCCGCTGTGCTCTGAAGGTCTCCTCGGGAGTTGGGAGGCTTGGGGAGAGCGCAGTGGGTGCAAACTCGCTCCAAAGGCACGTGCGCGAGAGAGAATGCGTGCGTGAGAGAGAGTGAGAGAGAGAGCGCACAAGAGAGAGAGAGAGAGAGAGAGAGAGAGAGAGAGAGAGAGATGGAGGGGATGGAGCAGAGACTTTGCCGGGAGAAGGAGCGAGGAGGGGCATGAGAAAGGGGGAAAGAGGGGTGCAGACCAGGGTTTTTTTTGGTCCGTGATCTGCACCCCCCTGGCTTGCGCCCCTAGGCCATGGCCTCGTTGGCCTTATGGGTAATTTGGGCATGGCCACAGGCAAAAATTGGTGTCTAGTACAGAAAGCCCTGTAAGGTTTGGGGTCTAAAAATGGGAATGATGCTGGTTGTGTTTTATGTAAGGTAGCAGAATTTTTTTGGGACAACACTTGAGTTACTGACTGTATAACTGTCTTTTTGGGCAACACCTTTTTCTGCCAGATCTCTCGTCTTCAAACCCAGTTGATTTTTAACTTGTTGGGGCAGGTAGAATTCTCATGACTTTAATTGGGGGTCTTTTGATATAAAGTGACTGATGGTTGTTCTCTTTCCCACCTCTTTTAAAAACCCTTGTTGCTGCTGTTCCATGCAGAAGATTTGGCTCTACTTGTGGACATTCCTGGGGCAAAATGACAGTCTATTGTGATAGTGTTGCTCCTGTAGTATGATTGGGGTTAGAGAGGAAGGATGGCTGCCAACCCTCTTGTCAGAAATGTCCTGTGAAAGGAGAGGAAAGGGGGTTACTGGCTTTAACCCCCACCATGAAATAAAGAGAACAGACACAAGAAAATAGATCTAAAGGGCCATTTTCTGACCTATTTATTGAAAGAAGTGATAATAACATGTAAAGGGAAAATCTATACATGCATCAGATGTAACTCATGGGTTAATGGCCACCTAGTGAGCTTTGTCCCTGGGCCAGGTGTCACTCCCTCTGACCACCTCAAAGGACATGCGTGTACCAAGTACCCCGAAGGCCAACCAGAATTCTTTTGCTGCACCTGTCGGCTGATCATAGTTGGAAGGCCATCCTGAGGATGCTCTCTCCCAAACCGCAGGGTTTTTTTTTTAAAGAGTGAGAACCCTAAATCCAGCTCCAAGGGTAGCTCCCATTTCATGAAACTTATAAGGACTTTGTGGGAGTCCACCCTTCACCCTATAGGGTGGGGGTGCCAAGGTGCCTATAATGACTAGCTTACCTTTATCATGCCTTAGAATCTTATTAATGACTCAATGAAACCTATTTAAATGACGCCATCCCAAAGCCAATTCCCACACCCATCTGAAACAGTGCAAACTTGGGGGAATCCTAGCCAGCCCTTGGGGTTACTGGCAACTATGTATATTGGTGCTCCAGTAACTCAGGAAGGGAAGGCTGGGTGAAAAATGCTTTCTCCATACATTAGGAGGTAACAAATTTTGGGAACAATTTTACCTGTTGAGAGGATACTTTTTAAGCTCGCCCTTTTTTTTTTTTTTTTTTTTTTTACAATTTGCAGCAGAGGTTCATTATTTTGACGAAGGCATGGACGGGATGCGTGTTAGTTCTTGTGAAATAGCTAATAAAAATTCCAAACTGTCTTATATGAACCCAAAAGCAGAGAGAAATGTGAAATCTTAGATTTTGATACTTAAAACCCCCAAACAAAAATCAGCTGCATGACAGAAGGACATGTAAAAAGCATCCAGATGTCTTTGTCAGTCTTAACATGAGCATACATTAATAGTGTGATGTATCTTCTGGAAACAATTGGTATATCTCCATCTTCAGGGGCAGTATCCCTTTCTTTATGTTAATTGTTGGCAAATGCTTAATGAAAGGTGTAGTTACACTCACATCCTGCTGATGACTTTCTATATGCAGCTGGCCCACTGCTGTGTGAACAGAATGCTGGACTAGATAGGTCTAATTAAGCAGTTCTCTAAATTCTAATGGATTATTAGGAGAAAAGACCACCTTCTGTTCTCTCTCTGAATAATGATAAATTTTCAAGTGTGATGATATACACACTCACCGAAAACAAAAAAAGCCTTTGTTTCTTAGCTGAGACATGCAGCCTGTCAGTTTTTGTGACCCTTGGGAGTTGGAGGAATGTGCTTTCAGACAGGGAAACTAGGTGAGCACCCTAGACCTACTTGGAGGGGATCCTTTCAATATCTGATGCATTTTGTTGGTACATATTCAGTGGTAAGCCTGTGGGATCTCGTTCTTCCCACTGTGAACTCTGACAAATTTTGAAATGACAAATAAATTTTGAAAATAGGTCTCTTTCAGATACACCTACAGCTCATCAGTTCTAGCCAACATAGCCAGTTGTGAAGAATGGTGGGAATTATATTTCTACAGTGGGGTGTGCAACTGCTGGGGGTATGAAACATTTATCTTTTGTGATGCCTAATCAGCAGCGGTGTTAGTATATTTTGGCATGCTGGAAGTGATGTAATGTCATTTTCAACCACCACTTGGGCAATTTAGGGCTGATTTCTCCTTTTCCAGAGAGTGAGAGACCTCATGTTCTTTGGTGGAATGAAATCCTCACATTACTAGGAGATGGTGGTGGAATTCTTGTTGAATTTTTGTTTTGTTTTGGGTTTTTTTTTTAAAAAAGCCTGAAAATGGATTCCCCAAATACATTTTGAGAAAGCTTGGGCACTTAGTGAGGGCTTCAGGAGGATAATTAAGGTTTTCAATGGTTCAAATATTGAGTGTTAGGACTGTGCAAAATTTTGTTTGCACCTTATTTGTCATATTTATTTTGTAAAATTCATGCTATGACTTGATATTAAGAAACTGGAGGGGTGCCCACACAAAAAAACTTGAGATTCAAAACACTGGCCTATAACTTTCAGAAGAATTATGTGAGTCTCGTAAATGACTCCTGGTTTCAGTCATGGGTGCTGCTTCTCCCCCAAAAGGGCTGTGCTTGGTTCCCTCAAAGGAGGATGGAGAGGCTAGAATGGAAGGTGAAGCCCTGCTCTTTTCCCAAAGGGGGTGGTGAGAGAGGGCCAGGGCCAGCAGGCAGGAGGGAAGGATGCCTGGCTGGATGGCCGGGCAAGGAAGAAGCCTCTCCAGAACATGGCCAGCCCAGAGAGAGACACGCAGAGACCACACTCACATTGAGGTTTTAACACAGGAAGTGAGCAGAATTCTGGGAAATGTATTTTAGGGTGGAACCTTTGAAATTCTCTGTCACAGCGGTCCGCACCTTCCCAAACTACATTTCCCAGAATTCCGCTTACTGCCACCTCCTCCCTGAAAGTTTTGGTGGGAGGAAACCTGTGTTCATTCTCTAAAGGGATTTTGTGGTAAAAGGGGATTGTTAGGAGTTGAATCAACCCTGTAAGGTAGGCTAAGTTGAGAGGCAGTAACTCCTAGTTTACCTAGTAGGTTTCCTATATTATTATTATTATTACTATTTCAAAGGCTGGATGGGTATCTGTTCGGGTGCTTTGACGAATGTGCTTTTCCTGCCTGGCAGAAGTGGGTTGGACTAAATGGCCCCTGGAGCCTTTCAGTGAAATAGTACTGTTATGTTTATGTTGCTTAAAATCCCAATAGATGTGCAGATCCTTCTGAAATTTGGGGCCAAGGATGCCTTGGCTATGCTTTCTAGCCCGGTATCTACTGATACCATCCGTATCTGCGGAACTATTGTTTCAATAGTTATCGTTCCACTGATCTGGTTGCGAGACGCCTTCCGAAAGCAATGCGGACCACGCCCCGGGTCCTGATGAAGCCCTTTGGTGAAACGATCGAGCCCCAGCATTTGCTTTTCTCGTTGACCATTGGATGCCTTCTCTTTGGATTTTGAGGGACCTATTTGTGAACTATTAAGGACACACCTTTTGGATATTACATTTCTATTATTTGGACTCCTTTTGAGAGCGTTCTGGGACTGCGTCCTTGTGAGTATTGTCAGATGAACTTTCCTCCGTGATTTGGTGCGTCTTCGCTTACTTGCATGTAAGCTTTGATCTTTTGTTATTATTGTTATACACTACCAGTACTTACTGTGAATTAGACATGTTTTCTATGCTATTATTCACTCAATTATAGATCTATATTTAGCTATTTGTGGAGTATGCATTCACATTTACCGTATTTTTCGCTCCATAAGACGCACCTGCTGATAAGACGCACCTAGATTTTAGAGGAGGAAAATAGGAAAAAAATATTTTTCGCTCCCCTCTAAAATTTAGGTAAGTCTTATCAGCAGGTGTGTCTTCTCAGAGGGCTCGCTGGTTCGCTCGCCCTCTGCCTCCTTTTCCTTCCCCACCCTTTCCTTGAGGGAAGAAAAGGTGGGGAAGGAAAAGGAGGCAGAGGGCGGAGCGAACGCGTCGCGTCAGCTGTGACGCGACGCGGTCGCTTCTGCCTCCTCCTTTCCTTCCCTCCGCCCTTTCCTTGAGGGCGGGGAAGGAAAAGGAGGCAGAGGGAGAGCGACCGCGTCGCGTCAGCTGTGACGCGACGCGGTTCGCTCCGCCTCCTTTTCCTTCCCTCCGCCCTTTCCTTGAGGGCGGGGAAGGAAAAGGAGGCAGAGGGAGAGCGAACCGCGTCGCGTCAGCTGTGACGCGATGCGGTTCGCTCCGCCTCCGCCTCCTTTTCCTTCCCTCCACCCTTTCCTTGAGGGCGGGGAAGGAAAGGAGGCAGGCGGAGAGCGAACCGCGTCGCGTCAGCTGTGACGCGATGCGGTTCGCTCGCCTCCGCCTCCTTTTCCTTCCCTCCGCCCCTTTCCTTGAGGGCGGGAAGGAAAAAGAGGCAGAGGGAGAGCGAACCACGTCGCGTCAGCTGTGACGCGACGCGGTTCGCTCCGCCTCTGCCTCCTTTTCCTTCCCCCCGCCCCTTTCCTTGAGGGCGGGGAAGGAAAAGGAGGCAGAGGGAGAGCGAACCGCGTCGTCGCCAGCTGTGACGCGACGCGGTTCGCTCCGCCTCCACCTCCTTTTCCTTCCTCCGCCCTTTCCTTGAGGGTGGGGAAGGAAAAGGAGGCAGAGGGAGAGCGAACCGCGTCACGTCAGCTGTGACGCGACGCAGTTCGCTCCGCCTCCGCCTCCTTTTCCTTCCCTCCACCCTTTCCTTGAGGGCGGGGGAAGGAAAAGGAGGCAGACGGAGAGCGAACCGCGTCGCGTCAGCTGTGACGCGACGCGGTTCGCTCCGCCCCTGCCTCCTTTTCCTTCCCTCCGCCCTTTCCGCGTGGGAAGCAAAGGTGGGGGGAAGGAAAAGGAGGCAGAGGGAGAGCGCCGCGTCGTCAGCTGTGACGCGACGCAGTTCGCTCCGCCTCCGCCTCCTTTTCCTTCCCTCCGCCCCTTTCCTTGAGGGCGGGGAAGGAAAAGGAGGCAGGGGGAGGCGAACCGCGTCGCGTCAGCTGTGACGCGACGCGGTTCGCTCCGCCTCCGCCTCCTTTTCCTTCCCTCCGCCCTTTCCTTGAGGGTGGGGGAAGGAAAAGGAGGCAGAGGGAGAGCGAACCGCGTCGCGTCAGCTGTGACGCGACGCGGTTCGCTCCGCCTCCTTTTCCTTCCCTCCGCCCTTTCCTCGAGGGAAGCAAAGGTGGGGGGAAGGAAAAGGAGGCAGAGGGCGAGCGAACCAGCGTCCCTCCGCCGCCGCAACGGACCACAGAAGAGGAGAGGCAGCGACAGGGTAAGTATATCGCCGCCCTCCCTCTGCTCCAGCGCCTCCCCCTCGGCCTGCGTCTTCGCTCCATAAGACGCAGCTGATTTTTCATCCCACTTTGGGAGGAAAAAAACTGCGTCTTATGGTGCGAAAAATACGGTATATATTATTGCATATAGATTTATTTTTGGTGCTGCCCTCTCTTGTCTGTACTGTTCTGTGTGGTACAGCCACTCTTCCTTGTTGTTTTGATTGGTTATGTTTTATCTTTGAAAATAGATTTTTTTAAAAACAAAACACATTTTAAAAAATTCTTTAAAATCAGTGGATATATGAAATGTTCTGAAACTTGGGAGGGAGATAACAGTGGTAAATGTATTCTACCGCTGTTGCAAGTTTCATCCTGATAGCTCTAAAAATGAGAAAGGAGCCCCCAGAAGCTCCCCGCTTGCACAATTACATAACAAAAAGTAACAAAAATTTGCTATATTGTTATAGTTACATTACAGAGTCCTTACTATATTTTAGAAACGCTTTCTAATGAGTATTGAAAGATTTTTTTCCATAGATTGCACAGGTCTATTGACTGTCTATCTTCTTCCACCTCTATGGGCCACATTTTCATTGTTTTTGCTCTAGTGTATATGTATGGGTGATAAGCATTGAAGAACAAATAATATCACTAAATAAATAATTATTTCTTTTGGAAATGTGGAATTAGAAATAGTCAGATTATTCTGTGAATCCTAACAAGTCTCCTATCAAAATGTTCGGAGAAAATAGTAGAAGCTAGCAGTATATTGATGTTTTGGAACAAAACTGCACAATACAGAGTTTTAGCCTTGAACCTTTCAACTTGTTTATAGTAAAAAGCTAAAGGTTTTCTGGGTCACAAGGTTAGTTGTTGCTGCCTGTTACAAAGTGCTGTGGTGTCCATGAACTTGTACTGAAATGACTGAGGTGACTCAGTACTACCGTAGATATTAGGATAAATATGATCATTTCGCTGCAGATTTTTAAAAAAAATAAATTTAAAGCTTTTTTAAAAAAACTGATAATTTGGATATTGTTTGATTGCAATCACATCTATTAACAGTGAACTTGACTTTCATCTGAAACCACATAAAAAAGATGAAAGGAGATCTTTACAAGTCAAAGTAAGAAAAATACCTCTTAGGAAGAAGCATTACCATTAAACGTTGATGAAAGAGAAAGCAAGAGAGCAGTTTTAAAACTACATCTATCTTCCAAAATCAGCTGTTTTCCAAATGTTTTGCTCTTTAGAATTGATAATCCCCCAACCAATAATGTTTTCATGTGGTTTCCTGCTTTTCTGTTTAAAATGTGTTTTCTAATTAAGTTTGTTGAATTTACCTTAGGAATTGTTTCTAAAAATGATTCCAATTTTTTAGTTATAGTTCTGTAAAATTCTCAAGAATAAACTAGATGAGTGTGCTTTCCAGCAGGAGAAAAAGATAATTATTTCAATTTCTGATATAGAGTATTGCAATTTCTGATGCAGAATTCTTGTGTTTTGACAGAATTGTAGGATATTGTGTAAAGTCTTTATACCATCTAGAATGCTCAAGAACGTTCTGCAACATTTAAGAATGATCTCAAAATTAAGTACACTATAATAAGTTCTATATATTATGTAGAGAAGTACTATCTTATTTAAAGAAGTACAATATGTTATTTTAAAAATAATACAAATTAAAAATTTCTCAAGTTTCAAAAATTATTATTTGAAGCATATTTTGAATTTTTTCTCCTTGTGTGAATATTTTCAAGTGAATGTTCTCCATCACATTTCTAGTTGCAATGTATTTGTGATTTCTAAATATTGTCTTTCTGTGTTTGTCTTCAGGATAACTTGTATAGTTTAGATCACTTGTACAAACAACTCTGGTTTATTTGGATAGTCAGTCCTAGACATTTATTGGGATTAAGGTCACAGGGCCCCTACAAAAGTTTAAAAAACCCAAACAAACCTTTATGTACAAATGGCATCTCTCTAGGAATTTCTAGATCCTCTAATGTGACTCTATGGTCAACTTCAGAAAATCAGCTATGTTTATGCTTACTCTCCTTGTACTGGTTCCAGTAGTTGCTCATTAAGAAATAATGTCCATGAACAGTAGTAGAACAGTATATCTCCAACAATTGTCTTCTGGCAGTATTCTTGCAGGAGGCAATTAAAAAGGGGCGCCTTCCTAGTACTTGTTGACTTGGCTATGAAAAGGAAGTTATTGCCGCTAGTGGATGCTTCCTTCCACAATGGGTTTAAAAGGACATCGGCTGGCATAACATGAAATAAATTGACAAAGCCTTCTGTTGTATCAGCATTCACCACCCAAGATGTTGCCAGCTATTATGTCATTTTGAAGAGTTGGTGCCTAGATTTTCTTGTATGCTTTTTTATCTTCACCATTTTCCCCTGTTGAATGTCTTTAGTTCATACGACTTCTGGTAGGACTGTTTTGTTTCCTTAGAACAGTGTTTCCCAACCAGTGTGCCGTGGCACAGTAGTGTGCCGTGATGGACCTCCTGCTGTGCCGTGAGAAAAGCTCTCTGCCCCTCTTCCTTCCCCCCTCCTCCTGCTGAACTCCTGCTGCTTGGGGGAGGAGGAGGAAGGGCCGGGCGGAGGCAAAGAAAAAGAAGGGGCCGGGACGCCGCCTCCTTCAGCTGTTTCCCCAACCAGCCTCCAATCCATCATGACTCCCACCATGACTCTCGCCCCTTGCTCGCTGAAGCCACGCGGAGGAGGAGCCCCGCCCACTGAAGCCCGTCCACTGCTCATGCTCCTCCTCTGTGGGAGAGCTGAAGCTGGGGGGAGGGGTGGGGCATGGCGTGGCCTGGCTCCACCCCCTTCCCCCGGCTTTGGCACTCCCAGCAGCTGCTCCAGCCTTGATGGGATAGTGCCAAGCCAGCATTGTGCTGGCTCTGCCACCACTGGCTTGGCACTACCCCCTCAAGGCTGGCGAAGCTGTGGGAGAGCTGAAGCCGGGGGGAGGGGGCGGGGCATGGTGCAGCCTGGCTCCGCCCCCTCCCTCCAGCTTAGGCACTCCCAGCAGCTGCTCCCAGCAGGCCACCATCCCCCAGCCGTTCTTTATTGTGTTAGAGTGTCATTTTGTGTCATTTTGGTTGGTGGTGTGCCCCCGGATTTTTTAATGTTAAAAGTGTGCCGCGGCTCAAAAAAGGTTGGGAAACACTGCCTTAGAAGTTATATGAGCTATTCTAGGAGTCTCTTTGGCTGAAGTATAGTGTAAAAAAGATGAATAAAATAGATGAAGTGGGGGACTGGAGTTTGATACCATATACTGTATTTCCTCTAATCTAAAGCACATTTTCTCATTTAATGGGCTTTTTAAAAAAGCACACCTTACATTCACTGCTTTTTAAAAAAATCTTGTGCTTTGCTGACGGCATGGCATATTTTAGATTTAGGCAGGAAATCTATCTCTACCTTTCTCTCTCTCTCTCTCTCTCTCTCTCTCTCTCTCTCTCTCTCTCTCTCTCGAGTATTTTTCAACAAAGTTGCATGCATTGCAAATTTGTAGCCACCATTATAGAGCAAATTTTGGTTGTATCTTTGACCATCTATGTAAAAAGTAGAATTACCCCAGCAGTATTTCATTTGTTTCAATCCCTTTTTGCACCTGAGAATGTAAAAAGGTTGTGCCATGAAGCTGCTACATTCAAACAAAAAGTTATTGAGTATGCAGAAGAACATAGAAATAGAGTTGCAGGTCTATATTTTGACATCAGTGAGGTAAACATTGAAGAAATGCTTGTAATTCTATAGTTTCATGCAAGGTCTCAACCAAGTGCTTTACAGGACCTAACAAAGTAAGATTTCCACAAGTTGATGGGAGTTGTAATACATTTTGTGATGCAGGCACATGTAAAATGTTTATTAATCACTTGACAATACATGCAATACAAGTCCCTTGGAATCGATGAAAGAATTGATAAAGGCAGTTGGGGCTGGTGTGACAGTCATGCACTATAGCAGGTTATTGTAAAGATGTTGAGCATCTGTTTGTCAAAATAATTCTTCAGACTTTCAAGACAACCTGATTAACTTTCAGCGATACATTAATAATAAAGGGGAAAATGAAATACAAGTTCAGTCAAATTGGAAATGCTGATGAAACTCTGGTTTTCTTTGATATCCCTTGAAACTACACTCTCAAAGCTAAAGGTGCTAAACAAATTGACATTATAAGCTCTGGCAACAAAAAGCAATGCCTCTTAATGATTCCTGCTGTCATATGGTGACTTGATTGTGATTCCTACTGTAATGATTACCCGACTGCAGCCTCTCTATGTTTTAGTCCATAAACCATTTAAGGACTTCCTAAAAAAAAGGAATATGAATCTTGACTGTTGACTGACAACCTTTTGGTAAAATAATGAGAACACCACCATCAAAATTAGCAGAATGGGTATGAACAGCCAGGAAACTAAGTCCAGAAAGAATAGTGAATCACTTTAAAAAAAAAGATGTTGCATCACAAAAGTTCTTGCTGGCTTTGAAGACTTATACTATGCGATAATGAAGTTAAAGATGGCTCTGATTAATAAGATTACAATAATATTCAGAAGCAAGAGGAATAAAATACCGTACCTTTTGTGTATTGAATATGTTGTAATAAAAATATTAGCTATATTTTAGCGTTTTTTCTTCTTCTTAGAATTCATCCTTATAAATTCTAAAAGATATTCTCGGGATTATTTCCTCCTAAAATGAAAGTTTGACATTTGTGTGTGGTTTACATTTGATGGTGCCTTGGATTAGATTAAGTGTGGAAATTAAACGAGTCCACTACATGTGTCACTACATAGCAATGCTTCAAACATACTGATTTAATGTATATCTCTAAAGCTTGTTATGTTCTGGTGAGAGTAATCCTTACTCTAAGGTGGAATGGAAGGCTGAGTTTTCTCATACATACATACATACATGGATGGATGCTGACTATGGTGAGATAAAATAACAAATTGTAAAGTTTCCTGTATTGATTCCTCTGGCTAGCACACATTTTGGTGTCTCAAATGTTCTTGATTTGTTGATTCCAAAAACGGTACTGGTTTCTCTCTATCAGCTCAAGTTTTTGAAATATTTATTTTTTTATTTATTTGATCTTGTATACCGCTCCTCCCTGCAGGTTTGGGGCGGTTTACACAACAATTGGTTAAAATGCACATAAAAGCACATTAAAATACACAAAATTACATAAAATACAAATAAAACATTTGATCACATAAGGACATGATCATGATATCCAGAGGCTTAATTGAAGGCCAATTTAAACAGTTGTTTTACATGCCCTCTGGAAGGGAACTAGCACGAGCCTCATCCGGCAATGCATTCCATAGTGCCGGGGCCACTGTGGAGAAAGCTCGTCTTGTCGTAGAAAGATGATAGGAGCAGACTGATGGAACTGTCAGGAGCCATCCAGTCACGGCTTCAAGGCATTGATGGAAACAATCGGGTACGGTGTCCGGCCTGCCATCCATTCTCAGCACCAGCTGGGTGTCATCCGTGTACTGATAACACTCCAGACCAAAATCACGAACCAGCTGGGCCAGCGGACGCATATAGATGTTAAACAATAAAGGGGAAAGGATAGCTCCCTTGGGGAACATACCATCTACCAGTCACTACCTGCTCACACATAGAAAATAATGACAACCATATCTAAGAAACTAGAACTGATGTAATCTAGCCATTGCAATTTTCCAAATCAGCGCCTCAAATAAACCCCAAGAACAGACCTAAAAACCAAGAAAAAAAAATTTGTGTTCTTGAAAGCATCAACCTATTGATAACTTCAGCCAGTTTCCTTCTCATTGATCATTTGCACTGTAGTATTATCAGACAAGAAATTACCATTTTTCAGTAGGCTGGGAACAATCTTTGTTGCTCCATTATTTCACAGGTAGACCCAGTTTTTAAAAACTTAATGTATGATGTTCCCTGATAAACTTCAGTGAGCTATAGTGCGCTGATGCACTAACTGAAATATGTGTGTGCTGATGGAAGAGGTAGAATTAGTACTGTAGTTTAGTTGCAGTATTGATATTATTTCTGTGTGAAGTGTTATGAGTCTTATTTTTCACATGCCAATGTTCAGCATTGATAAAGATAAAGCTAGAGTGGTATTTCAATGAAAATGGTGTTAGAGCCTTCTTCAGACTTATTGAATTAACCTTATCTTCTTGTGATGCTGCTCTTTTGATATATATGTACACAGAATTCATTCTACCTGGCTTTATCCTTTTGTGATGCTGCACCTTTGATATTGTAATGCTGCTCTTTTGATAAATGTGATGCTTCTTATGTGATGCTGCTCTTTTGATAAATGTGATGCCGCTTACGTAATGCTACTTATGTGATGCTGTCTTTTTGATATATATAATTGAAACCATATTGGGCATCTACATAGAAGCCCACCCTTTATGCATGGATATTACGTTTAGCCTGCTTATGAATATTCATATGTTATGTGTAACTTTGATGTGATATAATACAATATATATATATATAGCCAATATTGATGTGTCACTGTCCATTTGATTGCTTTTGTGGACTAGAACCTTGTTTCTTGAGTTGTTTTCCATAGCTCACCCTGTGTGTTGCTAGTTAGAGCCATTTTCCCATATTCATTTCCCCTCATATTTTTTTCTTTTCTTTTTATGAATTGTTCTGAATATTCATTGTGTTTACTATTTGTGATGCATTGAGGAGAGGGACTTTGTGGTAAAGGACAGAAAGGAAGGAGTCTTCTCATACCTGGGCTTCAATGAAAAAGGAACTGGGCATAAGAAGACTCCTCCTTTCCTTCTGTCCTGCCTCTTCAGCTTTCCCTCCACAATTCTCACACATGCATGCTTCATTTGGAAGTTGTTATCTCCTTGTTCCTGCAATTGGGTTCAAAAGCTGCTTCTGCCACTCTCACTCCTAATTAAGCCACATGGCCCATGCTTTCTTGTTGGCCATCTGTTCTAACTGTAGGCTATTCTGAATTAGAATTGATGTTTGAAGAGGAGGAAGAGAAGGAAGGGAGCTGCAAGTGTGTATAAAGGTCAATTCAGAGAATCAATTCTTAATCGTAAGAATATTCTATATATTTGCCTACTGCCTTTGATGTATGCACTTAATATATTATGTTTTATTATTATATTATGTATGTTTTATCAGATATTCACCCATGATTATTGATGAGAAGGATATTACTGGCTTTGATCTCAAGAACAAGTTTCACCATTAAACCATTGTATTTGGGTGGTTCTTCTCTTCCTCAAGAATTCATGATATCCATTCCACTTCGTTCAGAAGTGCAGTAGATTTCTGAAAGGAGTTTGGGGGTACCAGGCAAAGTCTGATAGAAGAAGCAACCTTCTTCTTCGTGTTGTCTGTGAAATGCGCACATGTGGGTGATTTAGCAAGCTACATACCTGGAGGTGGGTCATGCTACACAGGAGAATAAAACAGCTCTGCCGAATGATGCATCCTTTTATGCAAGGATGTCATGCTTGTAGTGGGCAGCAAATGTAGATGGGGTCAACCAGGTTGCCGCTTTGCAGATTTCTTCAATGAAGACTCCCCATAGAAATGCCTGCGATGTAGAGATTAATCTTGTGGAGTGAGCTTTGATTCCAGGAGGTGGGTCTTTCCCAGCCAACTGATAAGCCAATCGGATTGTAGCAACTATCCATGAGGCAAGTCCTTGGAGTTGTGACCGGCAGGCCCAGGACATCTTTCCTGTATTTCAGGAAAAGTTGGGGCGACTTTCTATATGAAGCTCTTCTATGCAAGTAGAAGGTCAGGGACCTTTTGACGTCTAGGGAGTGGAGGGCAATCTCAAGGGGAGATGAGGAGGGTTTTGGGGAAAAGGCTGGTAGCGTGATATCTTGGCACATGTGAAAGTGAGATACAACTTTGGGAAGAAAAGCGACGTCTGTACGGAGGATAGAGCTAGAATGTTCCGAAGTTGCTGCGCAAGCACAGGGGAAACCCTAATTTAGTTTAAAATCCATTTCTTTCATATTATTTATGTTAACATTTAATAAGCAATATTTGTATCTTTTTGATTCAGACAGATTCAGTTGTATTACATTTCAATAACTATCAATTTTTACAACTTTGTTAAAAGCCCTCTATTTTTATAGCTAAAAATTCTGCATACGAACAGCATGCTTGTATTTATATTTTATTTTGAAACGAAATGTGACATACCATTTATTAGCATTCTACAAACTTTAGAGATCCAGAACAGGCTAAACACTTTGAAGATATTTAGCAGAGCAAAAGCATATTTAAGGTCACTTTTTTTGTTTTGCTTCAATTACAGGAAATTCGGTGAGCGACCTCCAGCTAAACGGCTCACCAGGTATGACTTCATTTTTGTCTTATTAACTAGACAGTATTATATATACATACAACATGATATAGAAGCTATGTTCATGGAAGTGTTCCATATCAAACTATAGGCGGGCAGTTTCATGGTTTTATATTAATCCACTTAAAACTGCCCAGATGAAAATCTAGATATCCTGCAACAAGCCTTCTTGCTGAACCGTCTCCCTGGCATTTTAATTATATACATGTTCAGGAACCACATGACCATGCAATTCAGGATCTGCCACCTGAAATGTTGTGATCCAGGATTAGGTTCATGATTTCATTCAAAGCAGTTGTGGCCTAGATCACCATGTACCAATTAGCATTATTTTAAAGAAATCCTTTCTTTGGCCTTTTAATAAAATCCATTTAAGTGAGGCATGAAGTCAGATCATCCTAATCATGTGTGCTTACTGAGGAAGGGAATGAGGATTTGAATATATGGCAATTTCTTACTGCTTGGCACCAATAGTCCTTCTCATAATTTTAGCTGCTACCTTGTACAGCTGTTGAAATACCCAACCTACTTACTTGTTCAATAGTTTTATTAGAATGATTGAACATCAGTATTATTTCTGGGGAAGAAGGACAAAATCAGAAGCCAATTGAGACTCCTCATGCTTAGACTGCCAAATTAGTATCTTCTGTTCCGTTAGCTCAAAACCAGGAAACTCAGACATTAGTATTCTGTAAGGATGACCAGTCACCATTGGGCATTTGAGAGATCTTTATTCAGAAATGAATTGTGGATCCACACATTAGGATTTCTAATGGTGACAAAATACTTGTAATTACCGGAAGCATCAGCTTTGTAAAGATATGTGAATGTGTGTTTCTTAAAGGTACATGTAATATTTGCTAATTTTGTTGTATTTTCAATCCTTAGAGAAGCTATGAGAAACTATTTAAAAGAGCGTGGTGATCAAACAGTCCTAATTCTTCATGCAAAAGTTGCACAGAAATCTTACGGAAATGAAAAGAGGTAAGCAATACTATTAATGTCTTAGTGCTATATTGTTCTGCAGTTATAGGGAAAATGTGCATCAAAAATCCTTGGGATATTGCTGCTCTGATAGTTCAGGCAGATAGAATAGTGTTGATGTCCTCCTTATCTTTCTTTTCTTGAAGTATAGACTAAGTATGATAAACATTCTGTCAAATTTTAGCATTCTTACCATTCATCTTGTGCATCTGCCTTTAAATTGTTTGGTTCTGACTTATCAGTTCAAGGGCTCTAACAGATTGTGTGGAGCTCCATCTGGTGTCTAGTTTTATTACTGTTTAAACATTCATTACCTAACCACGTGTAAGTGTTCCAAGTGAGCAATGCTAAGAACAAATACAACTTTTTGTGTATGTTTGTTAGTAAAATAATAAATATATGTTTAGTTAGAGGGCCTCATAGTCTTTACAATTGTTTGTTTATTGTTTATTTATGTTTACATTATTGTGCTATTTTGCTTTTATTGATATGTGATAGGGGTGGTTGATCCATAAAAAAATTGATTCTAAACTCGTGTGGGGGGGGAATTTCCCTTGCTGGGTCATTATAGAAATTATTCCGAAAAATTGTAAATAAATTTTGTAATTGAAACGTAATTACTAACGAATTTTTGTTTTTATTTGTTACGCCAGCTGGGAGGCTACTGGCTAGAATGGAGGGCTTTCCCCCGCGGGAAAGGAAGGTGTGTGCATGGATGCCTCGCCTTTCCAAGCCAGCCACCTCAGAGACGGCCCGCATTATATTTAATGTGGGCTGCCTCTGAGGTCGCGGGAAAGGAAGGAGGGTGTGTGGATGCAAGGGGATACGTGGATGCAAGGGTTGCGGAGGGCATCCCATTACGTTCAAAGCGCCCCCTCAGCTCGCGAGAGGAGAAAGGCGGGTGCTGCTGACCTCCAGTCTCCTCTCACGAGTTGAGAACTGAGGAGGGGATAATACGACCTAATAACGTGACCTTTAGAAAAAATGGCGACCCAGAATTTGGTTTTGAAACTTCTCTGCTGGGTTGGACCCCGAGGGTCGATATAAGGTCGAAATAATTTTAAATATGAAAAATAACTGATTTCAAAGTATTTCAAACCAGAGATATCCACCCCTAATACGTGATTATTGTTTGTGTTATATTTTTTATTGTATTTGTTTGTTTTGTTGTAAGCCAACCCGAGTCCTCTGGAGAGAGGAGTGGGATATACCATATTTTCTGGCCTATAAGACTACTTTTTAACACAAGAAAATCTTCTCAAAAGTCAGCAGTCATCTTATACGTAGGAGTCGTCTTATAGAGCAGGTGCTGAAACTTCCAATCCGGATTGGAGAATCTGTGGTTGCTGCATATGGTGGGGGGAGTTCAAAAATGGCAGTGGCCACATCCCTGCCGTATGCAGCGATTGTATGAAAGCATTAAGGGCGACGCTGTACAAGTACGGTAGAAGAAAATCAATTCATCAGGATTCGTGGACTTAATGCGGTTCCGATGGTGAGATCAAGGGGCGTCTCACGGGAAAGGTGTAAGCAAAGGGCAGAGGAAGCTGTAGGCGTCTGTGGCACCTGGAGTATGGAAAAAAGAGATAGAGTGGTTCTGGGCCCAGAAAAACACACCTCTTTTACCTGTCTGGCCCGCCCTTGTATCCTATTACCGTATCTCCTCCTCTGCCTCTCAGATCTCGCTCCTGAAGACTGCAGTGAAGTGGTGCGGGTGCCCATGGGCAAGATCTGAGAGGCAGAGAAGGAGGTACAGTAATAGGAAAATTACCATATTGAAATCAAATCTGATGCTTTAAAATTTTTTATTTGGTGTGCATTGGAAGATGGGTAGTCTTATACAGTGAGTATATCCCAAACTCTATATTTTAACTGGAAAAGTTGGGAATCGTCTTATACACCCAGTCGTCTTATATGCCGGTAAATATGGTAAATAAAGCTTTTTTATTATTATAGTTACATCATACTGAAAATTGGAATGGAGTTAATTTTGAGGAGAGATTCAGATCTTTCCCAGTTAAAATTTCTGTGTTCTAAATTTTTTTCGGTTCTGCACATGTTTACATGGATGGCTTACAACAGGCAACCTATGGGCTGATACAATACATTAAAAATCACAATAAAATTAAACACAATAACACCATTATAAAACAATCACTTTACAAAAAACAGTCCATTTCAAATAATTTGCTGGTTTATTACTCACATGACGATGTTATCTTACAAATCATATTTTTTTTAAAAAAATTACAAGTTACAAACAAATTGAATTTGTATATAAGTTGGAACATGTACATTTTGTAACTCCAGCCGGCGGTCACTATGGCTATGTATTTGTTTTTATTGTATATTTTATTGTATGTTTTACCGAATGTCATATTGCACATTTTAATTGCTGTAATCCGCCCCGAGCCTGCAGGGAGGAGCGGAATATAAAATGGAATAATAAATAATTAAATAAATAAATATGCCTGCTTTGGATAGCATAGGGAAGGGTTAACCCCTGTGATGTTTCTTATGCTGTCTGTGCCCTTTTTCAGAAGATTTCACCTAATTTTCTGTCCCTATGAAAATTAGATCTTGAGAAATTTGCCTTGTTGTGGAAGGATTGGTGATAAAGTTTCAGTGGAGACCTCTTTTCCCCATGATAACTCTTCCATGAGTGAATTTCCCTTCCTAGGGGTAGATTTATCTCACTTCCTGTTGTCTCATCCCCTTTGTGAGGCATTTGTAAGACAGATGCTTGTAACTTGGGGACTGACGGTTTTCATGACTTATGTTGTGTCCCCATACATTTCGTTATTAGAATTTATGTATGCGTTTGTATAGCTTATAAAAGGTTGGTTTTACCTCTGGTTTGCTAGTAACACTGAATTACTGTGTCACAAAATGATGCACTGGGAATGTGGTGCAGCTGGCTGGTTGTGAGCTGCATAAGATCGCTACTGACCAGAAGGTCATGAGTTCGAGGCCTGCCCGGGTCGGAATGAGGTCTCGACCAATTGTGTAGCTTGTTGTCAACCTTTGCAACACGAAAGACAGTTGCATCCGTCAAGTAGGAAATTTAGGTACCACTTTGTGGGGAGGCTAAATGTAACTGATTTCTGGAATGTTTAATTGCCTCTATGTTGTATGTCAATGGCATTGAATGTTTGCCTGTATATGTGCATTGTGATCCGCCCTGCGTCCCCTGCAGGGTGAGAAGGGCAGAATATAAATGACGTAAATAATAAATAAATAATAAATGTCTAAAAACATGGAATATTTGGAAAGCTCTGCCCTAGATCTTTAGCAACCAAAAATTGAATCTAACCATCTGAAATTCACCTTCAGGTTCTTTTGTCCTCCTCCCTGTGTCTATCTCATGGGTAGTGGATGGAAGAAAAAAAAAGAACAGATGGAACGGGATGGGTGCTCCGAACAAGAGTCTCAACCATGCGCCTTTATTGGGATAGGAAATAGTGACCAAGAAATGCAGCAATTAAACTTGGAAGGAAAGGTAGGCTGCGTTCAACTGTATACTTCTTAGAGAAATTCACTTGTGCATTGAAGGTTATCTGAATATTGCTGAAATGCTATGTTTTAACGGTAAACCAGTTTGACAGGTTCAACCCTTGAATAAGATCCCCTATTCCTTCAAAGGTTACTCCCTTCTTACAATTGTCCGTAACATCATAGATAGAGGTTGGACAGAAGAATGACTGGTGCCTATGGGAAGCAATATGTACGTGCAAACCTTTTTATTTTTTAAAAAAACACTGTCAAACATTGTCTTTATTTTACTTTACCTGGTTGTTTTTAATGCTCGAAGGTAGAGATGATTCAAAAAGCATTCCAGATATCATTCTGGACAAAAATGTGGTTGTACAAGCTGAACTTTGCCCCATCATTGAAAGTTGCCTAGTTCAATAGCTGTACCTCTATGATTTTTTAAAAAAAGTAATATAATCCCTGCAGTATTTGAAACCCCTTGAAAAGTTTAAAGAAACATACTTAAACTTTTGAGGATACTTCCTGGTAATAGTGTTGTTGGTAGCTATGCAATGACTCGTGAGGGTAAAGGAATGGCTTATTAATTTCCTTGCTATTCTTAGTTGTTATGGGCTATATTGTCTAATTCTTTAAAGCAGTGTTTCCCAACCAGTGTGCCGTGGCACACTAGTGTGCCGTGAGCGATCATCAGGTGTGCCATGGGAAATTGGAACCTCCAATACCCTTTCTTCCCCCTCCTGCCGAACACTTTTTCTTCTCCACTTGGGCTCCCTTCTTCCCAGCCTCACTCTGCTTGCCTTGCCTCGCTTTGCTCACACTGCCGCTTCTGCGGGAGGGAGGAAGACGTGACCCGTGCGGGCGCTACTGCGCAGACCCGCCCCACATCTTCCTCCCTCCCCTCCACAATACTCTCTGGATACAGGTGAACTACAACTCCAAAACTCAGGGTCAATGCCCACCAAACTCTTATAGTATTTTCTCTTGGTTATGGGAGTTCTGTGTGGGAAGTTTGATTCCATTCCATCATTGGTGGAGTTCAGAATGCTCTTTGATTGCGGGTGAACTATAACTCCCAGTGGTTGAGCAAGACCTTCGTGTGTGTCTTTCTGCCATTCCTGCCAGGATATCTATGTTGTGTTCCTCGAAACAGGCCCAGGTTTCACACTGAGTGTATAAATACATTTAAAAACATATTAACTATATGTATTACTGTGTTAGAGTGTCATTTTGTGTCATTTTGGTTGGTGGTGTGCCCCAGGATTTTGTAAATGTAAAAAGTGTGCCACGGCTCAAAAAAGGTTGAAAAACACTGCTTTCAAGTGCCTAATTGCAGTCTTTTGTGTTGTTTTAACCATCACTTTTCTCATTAAAAAAGGTGTTCATTGCCTGGGCAGCTTTTGAAAATAGTGATGAACAGTGTTTATGTTGATAGGCAATTACTTGTTTCTTAGAGTTCGTTTATTCATATGTTTGTAGAGAGAACCCTCAATCTTGTATGTGTCACAGGCCCCAGTTGGCTTTTATTCATCATGGATCAAAGTTGTTTTCAAATTGGTTTACATGACATTTGAAAATGATTGAAGTTCTTTGGTGGACTGAGACATGGTCTCTAGATCTTCTGCATTGCCACATAGTCTTTTAAAGAAGAAATAGAATGAACACTATTGATGGGAAAATACTTAATCAGAGTTCTCTTTGTCCCCTTGTTGAAGAAGAGAAGCAAATGTGCACTTGAAATTCTCCATAGAAACGACAGGAACGGACAATTTGGCACCTTAATCTGTTTTACTGTAGTTTTTACTAGAATTTCATGAGCTGCTTCAGGATTGCTTAAATTTAATTTGTAGTCATGCGCATTCGGGTTAAAAGGCATACTGTTTTCAGGTTCGTTTCCATCTGATCCTTCATTTTGTTTAGCAGAAAGTTACCTCAAAGGGGAGGGATGTTTTCCGTTTCAGTCGGCAGAGATTCACCCATTGGCTACAATGGAAAACTTTAAAGGCTCAATCCTCAATCATTTTAGGGCCTCTCTGCACAAAACCTACCTCAGTTGTAGACCCCTAGGCCTGCCAAGTTTCAAAACAAAACCAGTGTACTGATTTTTAAAGAATTATTTTATGTTTTAAACATAACATTATTAAAAAAAATAAGATAACCGCAAGTGAGGGTTCTGGGAATTGTAGTCTCCGGTTGTGTCCATTCTCAGCTATTCAGAGCATGGACACCACCAGGCTTTCTATTGGCTGAGAGGGTGAGAGAGAAAAACTTCAATTCCCATCATGCTCCAAGACAGGGGTGGGCAATTATTTTTTCCAAGGGGCCACACGAGAGCCAAAAAATATTTTGGAGGGCTGCATCTAAAGGCCGAACTGCATGCTACATAATATCAATTGAATTTCTTCAATACTAATAAAAAGGCACTACATTGCGTTTTTGATATATTAATACGACTGATAAGAGTATATGTTATGAGTAATGAAAAAGAGAGGTTGTCATAGGAAAAATGACATTTTTTCACTAAAATTTTACAAAACAATGGTTAACAAAATGTGAACATTTGTATCATTTGTGATTCATTATATTAATGATCAAGTACTGAAAGGGTTTGCTGGGCATTGCCCTTGAGTTTGGAAGTTGTAGTTCATCAACATCCAGAGAGCACTGTGGACTCAAGCAATGTTGGATCAGGACCAAACTTGGCACAAATACTGAATATGCCCAATTGTGAACACTGGTGGAGTTTTGGGGGAATAGAGCTTGACAATTGGGAATTGTAGTTGGTGGAATTTATAGTTAACCCACACTCAAAGAGCATCTTGAAATCCAGCAACAAAGGAATTGAACAAAACTTGGCACACTGAACTCTCAAGTACTGAAAGGGTTTGCTGGGCATTTATCTTGAGTTTGGAAGTTGTAGTTCACCAACATCCAGACAGCACTGTGGGCTCAAGGATGTTGGATCAGGACCAAACTTGGCACAAATACTGAATATGCCCAGAGGCAGAAGAGAAGGGAGGGAGAGAGCGAGGCTTGAAAGCAAAGAAGGAGGAAGACGAAGTAAATTGAGGAAACCAGGGAGGGAATGGAAGCCCCCCCCCGTGCGCACGCTCCGGCCCCACTCCAGCCTCGTCCCTGCTGCTTTCCCACTCTGGCCCCACCCCCTCTCCCTCGATGCACTCCTCCTTCCCTCTTGCATTCATTCCTTCCTTTTTTCCCTTTGGCAAAGGAGGGGGATATGGTGGAAGGGGGAAGGAATGAAAGAGAAGGAGGGAGGGAGGGAAGGAAGGAAGGAAGGAGGTGCCGAAGGAAGGAAGAAGAGAAAGTAGAAAGGAAAGGCAGGAAAGAGGTGCCGAAGGAAGGAGAAAAAGAAATAAAAGTGAAAGAAGGAAGGAAACAAGGAGGGAAGACAGGAAACGGAAGAAGAGAAGGGTAAGAGCGCGAGCCGGGGGGGGTGAGCACGCGAGGCCTGAAGAGAAGGGAGGAAGGGGAGGCGCTTGCTCCTGCTTGCTCTGCGGCGGCACTTGCTCCTGGCCTCTCCTCCTCTTCTCCCCTCCGTTGGCCGCTCTGCCTGCCTGCCTGCCGGGGCCCTTACAGGGGCCGGACAGAATCGGCTGCCGGGCCGGATTCGGCCCGGAGGCCGTAAGATGCCCAGATCTGCTCCAAGAGGAACTTTCAATGGCCACCCTATGCTAGCGCCTTAGAAAGCGAATTCTAAAGGACTTCTCTGGAGAAGGAGGTAACTTTCCAAGAAAAAATGGAAGAGGCTTCTTCTGCCACAGACCTCTTTGCCTCAGGTATATTATGGACGTAACTCTTTCCAAACATATGGTCCCTCTGAATTCATTTCACTGGTCTTTTCGTCTCTCTCTTCCCCTTTCTGTTTTTGAAAATTACATAAAAATGGCTATCCGAAAATTACAAATCTTTTTGCTAACAGTGATTCAGGCCTAACTCTATTAATTTGGAATTTTATTGGGGAGATGTAAAAATGTGTTTCTCTATCCACAGAACTATTGCACAGCTAAAACCTTGTACATATCAGACTCTGACAAGCGAAAGCACTTCATGTTATCAGTAAAAATGTTCTATGGCAACAGCGATGATATTGGCGTGTTCCTCAGTAAACGGATCAAAGTTATCTCCAAACCTTCTAAAAAGAAACAGTCATTGAAAAATGCAGACTGTGAGTATTTGAAATTGTCTTTATGCTGCATTGTGTCATTGTCATTTGTATGGGTTCAGTAAGGGAAAAGAAGCTTTTAAGCTTTAATTGACGCTGAGTAATGTTTTAGAGAAGCCATACCATAGTGTGATATCTTGAATATGGAAATGAAGCTACTTTGAACTCTTTCAATAAAGACATATTTTCTTTTGAAAAGCTATTTTATTTCTACCTGTCCCTGCCACATTCTAACATGTAAGCGCTAAAGGAAATTTGAAGGAGCATCTATTATTCCTGGGCTGCATTCATTTCACATTATGAGAAAGATTAAATGTTTCAATAACATCCTGCATCAAATATTCCATACACATACAGAAGGACAGTGAGAAGGTTTCAAGCCAAGCTTTTCGAAACTAACTTATTTAATTCATCTTGCTCAGTAAAGATTTTATATGAGGTTATCTTCACACATTTATTCTTTCTCATGGTCTGAAATGATACATCTCAGCAATATACATCTCAGAGGACTTAACTTTGGAATGTTTTTATTCTACTTATTTTGCCATTTAAAAAAACCACTCTTAATTTGTTAAATTAATATCTGATAACAGCAGGAAGAGTTAGATAAGCTAATAATCGGGCGTTCATACCTTTATTTTAAATAATCATCATCATCATATTTATATCCCGCGCCCTCTCTAAAAGGCAGCTCAAAGAACCAAGTCACAGTGCATACATAAGCAGAAACTAAAAAGGCAAGACATACTATATAACCAATATTCATACACAAAATTTTAAAAAATGATATCACAATAAATAAATACACAGTTTAAAAAATGTACTGGGTTTAAAACCAATAGGTACCAACAAGGCTAAAAGACCACCATCATAATGAAAAGTAGTCAACCGTTTTCGAAAGCCAGTTTCCACATCCAGGTTTTTAGTTATTTAGGGAGTTAGCTAGGGAGGAGGCCTGTCTGATTTCTTTATGGAGAGCATTCCAAAGCTGGAGGGCCACTACTGAGAAGGCCCTTTCTCTCATTCCCAAGAAAACAAATATGCACGTTTGGAATATTATTATTGAGTCAATAGTAGTAAATCATAAGAGTCTTATTTGCACTTTGCAAGCATAGTAATAAAGTTTAACAGTAGAGTTAGGCAATAAAGGTAGAACAATTGATAAATTCTGTGTCTCAATACACTATTTATAAACAAAAATACATCATGCATATAATAGCCAAATGGCAAAAAAGTAATACAATATTCCCTGTTTGGGAGATATAGTCCATGCAAGTACCAATAACACAGCCTAATGGTGAAAGATAGCCTAATGGCCAACAAATAGTAGCAGTATAATATTCCCTATTTGGGAGAAGTAGTTCATGCAGGTGCCAAAACACAGTGGCGAGGCAACAGCTTTGTTCAAGGTAAATCACTGGCAAATGCCTAAGTATTCAGAAAGAATAATATAAGGTCCTTGACTAAACAAATGAATGGATTAAACTTGCAATGGTCCTCAGCGGTCAGTCAGGGACGAGGGTGACGCGGGTCGCACGTGGCCGTAAATGAAGAGCCAGAGCCGCAAAGGGGTCGCGAAAAAGCCTCCCAAGCGGGGAAAGGAAAGCGGCGGTAGCCGTGGCTATCGCCTGAAGCCGACGACAGTAGCGCTGTGCCGGTGCCTGGCGTTCCGGGTCGTTTCGAATAGTTCTTCTTCAGGGCTCGCAATTAGAAAATCATCTATCCCACTGGGTATTCATCTTAAAATTGAACAAATAGAGAGCATTCTGTAATTCAAAATAAGATTCGCATACATATACGGTCATAGGAATCAATGGTTGCCATATAGTTACCATCAATAGTAGCATTTCAGTCTTGGGGAGATCCTCAGATGCCATCCAGTGGAGGAATGGTGAAGTGGTGTAAAAGAAACAACTCATTTAAAGTAGTATAGAACATTGATGTCAGCTGTATTACTTTCCAAGTACAGCGTTTAAAGAAAGACGATCATTTAATCCATCATAAATCTCGCTGCCCATTTTTAAGATCCAAGCAGTTTCCCACCAGCCA
Source organism: Anolis apletophallus (assembly GCA_030556195.1). Taxonomy (NCBI): domain Eukaryota; kingdom Metazoa; phylum Chordata; class Lepidosauria; order Squamata; family Anolidae; genus Anolis; species Anolis apletophallus. The sequence continues at coordinate 18,646,180 of JARBWK010000009.1, read as the reverse complement.
TGCTTGTGAGGGTGGTGGGACCATGAGAAGGGCTCCCTCAGTGGACCTTAAGACCCAAGTTGGTTCAAAGTGGGAGATGCGGTCACGCAAATAGGCTGGACCTGAACCGTAAAGGGCTTTATAGGTGATAACCTGCACTTTGAATTGGGCCTGGAAGCTCACAGATAGCTAGTGGAGCTGTTTTACAAGGGAGTAGTGTGCTCCTTGTAGTCTGCTCCCATTAGAAATCTGGCTGCTGCTCTCTGCACTAATTGCAGTTTCTGAACCATCTTCATAGGCAGCCCCATGTAGAGTGCACTGCAGTAATCCATCCGAGATGGAACTAACGCATGGACCACTGTGGCCAGATCAGACTTTTTGAGGTACGGGCACAGGAATTAGATAAACACCAAGCAGAAAACTACATGGCAGTTAATCCCAGTCATGCTAGTGGCAAGACCTAAGCTGTTTCATAACAAATCTTGCCATTACTTACCCTATTTCTGTTTTGATACTCAAAAGTTGGCGAGCCGACTTTCAATTCTGCTTCATATGTTGCAAAGAGAAAGTGAGATTTCACTGAAGGGAAAACCCTGCTGCTTCACACTGCTCGTAGTAACATTTGAGCTAGTACTGGCTGTGCTTTAATTGATATTGCCTTAGTGTTTTGGTTCCAAATGCTGTGAAGATATGACTAAGCAAAGTTGCACATAAAGAAGCAACCTGATTTTTCCATTGCCTGTACATTTTGCAAACGGGGGATGGCATTAAGGCACAAGGTTCACAGAAGATTAATGAATGGTATTCCTGGAATTTGACTTTAAGGTGCTGAAATTCCAAAAAAGATGCCCCAGATTTTGCTGCTTCAATTCATTTCTATCTCACTTTTCCTTCCTCATGGGACTTAAAGCAATTTCTAGATGATCTATCTAATTACTGACCTAACCCAGGGTTGTTTAGTTTTAGCTAGGCAATATCTTGTGAAAGAGAGAGCACTGCAACAATCTTTGTGGTGTGTGTTTGGACTTTGGAAAACAGGAATCAGTTGCAGATTCCTTTTTAATCTGCAATAGATACTTATTTGCTCTATTTAAGGCTCATGTCTGAAGAGTTTAATGTATGCAAGAAGAGACATTTACCAGTGGCTGCTATCACATACTTATTATATTCTTAAAAACATTTTTTGCAAATCTTTTTGATACATTCTTTGTTTTGCAGTATGCATCGCATCAGGGACAAAAGTGGCATTGTTCAACAGACTTCGATCACAAACAGTCAGTACCAGATACTTACATGTAGAAGGAGGAAACTTTCACGCAAGTTCACAACAGTGGGGAGCATTTTACATTCATCTATGTAAGTAACATTTAAACTATTGAAAATCCATACTTTTTATCTGTATTCTGTGCATGAGTGAGTGTACTTGTCACAAATGTGCTTTTGGAGTGTACTGATTTTTTGCCCTCTTGACAACTTTCTTTTCTTTGTAGTGGATGATGAGGAATCAGAAGGAGAAGAATTCACAGTTCGAGATGGCTACATTCATTACGGCCAAACTGTCAAACTTGTTTGTTCAGTAACTGGCATGGCACTCCCAAGACTGGTAAATTTAATTTACTTGGTGTAAAGGTTTATTTTTTTAACAACTATTTTTAACAACTATGTGTTGTCGAAGGCTTTCATGGCTGGAATCACTGGGTTGTGTGAGTTTTCCAGGCTGCATGGCTATGTTCCAGAAGCATTCTCCCCTGTGTATCGCACACATCTATGGCAGGCATCCTTAGAGGTTGAGGGGTCTGTTGAAAACTAGGTAAGTGAGGTTTATATATCTGTGGAATGTCAAGGTCGGGACAAAGAACTCTTGTCTGTTTGAGGCAAGTGTGAAAGTTATAATTGTCCACCTTGATTAGCATTGAATAGCCTTGTGGCTTCAAGGCCTGGCTGCTTCCTGCCTGGGGGAATCCTTTGTTGGGAGGTGTTAGCTAGCCCTGATTGAATTCCATGTTTTTTGAGTGTTGCTCTTTATTTACTGTCCTAATTTTAGAGTTTTGTTAATAATGGTAGCCAGATTTTGTTCATCTTCTTGATTTCTTCCTTTCTATTGAAATTGTCCACATGTTTGTGGATTTTGATGGCTTCTCTGTGTAGTCTGACATGGTAGTTGTTAGAGTGGTCCAGCAGTTCTGTGTTCTCAAATAATATGCTGTGTCCAGGTTGGTTCATCAGGTGCTGTGCTATGGCTCACTTTTCTGGTTGAATTAGTCTGCAGTGCTTTTCATGTTCCTTGATTCATGTTTGGGCAATGCTGCATTTGGTGGTCCCTAAGTAGACTTGTTCACAGCTGCATGGTATATGGTAGACTCCTGCAGAGGTGAGAGGATCCCTCTTGTCCTTTTGCTGAACGTCACATTCGTTGGATTTTCTTCGTGAGTCTGTAGATAGTTTGTAGGTTGTGTTACTTCATCAGCTTCATTACAGATAATTTTTAAGATGCTTATCTTGTTAAAATGTTGAAAGCAATGGAGATAATAATTTCAGTTAATAATATAATCTGGCAAAAAAGAATGTGTGATATGAATTAACTTTATTGTCTGTTTTGACCTTTGGTTAGTTTTGTATAAAGTGCACTAATGCAGTACAATGGCACCGTTGAAACAGTTCAAATCAATGTTGTAGATATATATTTGATATATTATGTGTTTAAATTAAAGCATTTCATAATTTTTTTTAGCAGACTTAAGAGAAAAAGCTGTGAGACAAGCATTGAATGTAGTTACTTCTCTGTGCCTGTTAGAGCAGTGTTTCCCAACCGTAGTGTGCCGTGACAGACCTCCTGCTGCCGCGCTTAGTGTAAAGTGTCTTAGCTCTCTGCCCCCTTCCTTCCCCCTCCTCCTGCTGAACTCCTGCTGCTTAGAGGGGAGGAGGGAGGAAGGCCTAGCCCGATGGCGTCACCGCTGAGGCGTCGAAAAGAAGGGGCTGGGCGCCTCTCCCTCCTTCAGCTGTTTCCCCAGCCAGCCATCAATGCCCACCATGACTCCCTCATCCTCGCTTTCGCTCAAAGTGGGTTGCCCCTCTGCCTTTGCCACTTTCGTTCGGGGGAGGAGGAAGCCTTATATGTTATAGGGAGGGGCAGGGCATGGCGCTGTTGCCTGGATACTCACTGCCTGCAATCCCAGCTTGTTTAGAGGAACGGGCTGCCTTTTCTGTCTGGTCTTCGATCCACCTGCTAGTCAGGGAGATCCCACAGTCTACCAGCCTCTTTTCCACTCTTCTCGGAGGTCCAGCCTTGAGGGGACAATGCCAAGCCAGCATTGTGCTGGCTCTGCCACCGTTGTCTTGGCATTGCCCCCTCAAGGTTGGAGAAGCTGTGGGAGAGCGGAAGCTGGGAGGAGGGGGTGGGGCATGGCACGGCCTGGCTCCTCCCCCGGCTTCGGCACTCTCAGCAGCTGCTCCCAGCAGGCCACCATTCCCCAACCGTTCTTTACTGTGTTAGAGTGTCATTTTGGTTGGTGGTGTGCCCCCGGATTTTTTTAATGTTAAAAGTGTGCCGCGGCTCAAAAAAGGTTGGGAAACACTGTGTTAGAGGATCTTTCCCTTACTTTCTGATGTCTTCCTTCATTGGCTGTATGTGAACAATAAAATTGTCCATCTTTTATTTCATTATTTTATTTCATGCATTTTTACCCTGCCCTCCCCCCCCCCCTTCCCCGGGGAAGAGGGACTCATGTAAGTTACAAAAATGCTTTGAATGGTTGATTAAACAGGGTGTGGGCAACTGCTCTATCTGAAAAGTTAATTTACAAATTAAGATTAGATTAGCAAAAGGAGAATTGAAAGAAGATCTATTTTTAATTTTTTTATTAAGTTCCATTTAAGAAGATCTATTTGATAGCACTTGGAAACCATTCATTAGCTTTATTTGTATAAGCAATGGTGAATTTAAATCAGCAAAGGTCCAATAAAGATTGTAGTTGAGCACTTCATCAACACATTACAATAATAATCTATAATGGATAAAATTAGAACAATGTAGAAATAATAGAATTGACAGTGCTGTATTTTTATAATGCTATGTGAGTAATGTTTTGGAATTTTAAAGTATTAATAAAGTTAAAATGATTTTAAAAGTGAAAAATGTTTTTAAAAGCTGTATACAGTTCTGAAAGCTCTGCAGTGACTTTCACAATTAGAATAATTTTCTGTATTATGCACACATCAAAACTCACACTAAATCTGTATTTTTCCATGCTAAGAAATAACATTTTAGTTCTAAATGTTTATTTCTGCCTACAGATAATTCGGAAGGTGGACAAACAGACAGCATTACTAGATGCAGATGATCCAGTGTCACAGCTCCATAAGTGTGCATTCTACCTTAAAGACACGGAACGAATGTACTTGTGCCTTTCCCAAGAGCGAATTATCCAGTTTCAAGTGAGTTCTTTAACAAACCAGTGGTACTTTGTACTAGGCTAATTTTCTTGCAGCTGTTTTCTACCCCCTGATGCATAAGGTTACAGCTTCACTCCTAAAGGCTGTAGAAACTTCTCCTGCCCCTAATGGAGCATGGCATCAGGTCAACACAAGGTCCCTGGAGTGACTGGAGCTTGCCAGTTCTGAAGGGGGAATTGTGTTTGTTTACATAACCCATAGCATTGCATATAGCAGGGGTGCCCACACTTTTTCAGCATGCGAGCTACTTATAATAAAACCAAGTCAGAAAGATCTACCTACCTCAGTGGTTCTCAACCTGTGGGTCCCCAGATGTTTTGGCTTCCAACTCCCAGAAACCCTAACAGCTAGTAAACTGGCTCAGAATTCTGGGAGTTGTAGGCCAAAACACCTGGGGACCCGCAGGTTGAGAACCACTGACCTACCTCTTCTAGGCTGGAGAGGGCGGGGGCGGAGCTTGGCATGGCCTGGCTCCACCCCCCTCTGGCTTCAGCTCTACCAGCAGCTTCTCCAGGCTTGAGGATGGCAGTGCCAAGCCAGCCTTGTGCTAGCTATGCCACCACTGGCTTGGCACTGCCATCCTCAATCCTGGAGAAGCTGCTGGTAGAGCGGAAGCCAGAGGGGGGCGGAGCCAGGCAGCACCAAACCTCTCCCTCTCCCCTCTGGCTTTGGAGCTCCCAGCAGCTTCTCCAGGCTTGAGGATGGCAATGCCAAGCCAGTGGTGGCATAGCTAGCACAAGGCTGGCTTGGCCCTGCCCTCCTCAAGGCTGGAGCAGCTGCTGGGAGTGCCGAAGCCGGGGAGGGGCTTGGTGTGGCCTGGCTCCACCCCCTCTGAGAAACACCCCATCCGGCTGGGATCGACCTCCTTCGGTCCCGGGATTGACTGGTCGATTGCGATCGACTTCCTGGGCAGCCCTGGCATATAGAATAGAATAACTTCACAGAAACAACACATCCAGCCCTTCACACTCTAACCACCACCACATAGCCTCCAATGCCACATCAATTTGAATCCGTGGAGTTCAATATAGTTACAGCTCTAGGATAAAAGCTATCTCTCAGACTGTTTGTCCCTGTCTTTGTCACCCTGTGTCACCTGCCAGATGGTAATACCTAAAAAAAAAAAGAATATGCTAGGTGAGATGGATTTTTAAGAATGTTCTGAGCTTTCTTAAGGCTACAGGACATATAAAGTTCTTCCAAAGGGGAGAGGGAAACCAGCGATTCTCTGTGCAGTAGTGGCAACCCTTTCTCTTCTTAGTTTGGTTTATTGGATTGGAAAAGTTTCATCTAGTGCCCTTTCTTTTAAACTAGTTGTAGGTTGCTGTATGAAATGCAGCTATGCAAACCCTAGATCGGTACCACCCCCTGGTAGGCGGTGAGGCGATCAAAGGGGGCAGTGGGAGGCTCAGGGGAATTTGTTGGGTGGTGAACCCCTTTAAGGGGGCATTGAACGATTGACCATTTAGGAGGGGTCACGCGGCCCTCTTCTTTGGCTCCGCCTTGCCCCCTTCGCTTTGACCTGCATATTAGATATTTGGATTGAAATTCGTAAGAGTAGCAAAATTATTTATGAAGTAACAACGAAAATATGGTTGGGGGTCACCACAACATGAGGAACCTTATTTAGGGGTCATGGCATTAGAAAGATTGAGAACCACTGCATTAATACATCTATATTTCTCTTTAATTGCTATTATTTTTTTAAAAAAATTCTAAGGGGGGCGGTGAGTAAATTTTTTTCTGGAAAGGGGGCGGTAGGCCAAAAAAGTTTGGGAACCACTGCCCTAGATGAATCAGAATGATACGTATTAACTTCGAACAGAAACTAATGTAACTGTTGTTAGGATTTGGCAGGGAGGAACAAAGAGGAATGTGGGGCATGCTTTGGGTAGATTCAAGGACTGAAGAAAATGTCTAAACTATGGTCTTCATATTAGGTTTCGTATATTTGTAATCCTGCATTATATTGAATTTAAGCTTTAGGGTAGTTCTTCTCAACAGTGCTTAGTGGCCTCGCCCTAGTTGTTTGCGACAGACACTTGAGATAGAAATATCCATGTTCTTCATTAGGGAACCTAGCTTGGTATTCTTATAGATGAGAGATCCTTAAACATGTTCAAACCATGACCCCATTTTCACCTGAGAATTTTTTCATGTGACCACAGATAGATAGATAGATAGATAGATAGATATAAAAAGATCAAACATTTACTGATCAGCATTTGTAAGGTTTGCTAAACAGGATGCTTTTCTCTTTTCTGGACTACAGTGGACTTTTCTTCAGAGTCCACTATAAATGAGTGGTGTTTGGTAATGTTTTACTATTGCAAAAATTTTTGTGACCCCAACATTGAACTAAAGGAACCCCATTTGGTGTTGGGACCCAGAGTTTCAGAACTACTACTTTAGAGGATGGAGCAGCTCCCTTATGAAACCAGGTTGCAACGCCTTGGTCTTTTCAGCCTTGAAAGACGGCGTTTAAGAGGTGACTTGATCGAAGTGTATAAAATCATGCATGGGATAGAAAAGGTGAATAAAGAAAAATTATTTTCTTTGTCACAAAACACTAGGACTAGAGGGCACTCCCTGAAGCTCCAAGGTAGGAAAATTAGGACTAATAAAGGGAAATATTTCTTCACCCAGAGGGTCATTGGGTTATGGAACTCACTTCCAGAAGAGGTTGTGACAGCTGTCAGCCTGAACAACTTCAAGGCAGGATTAGACAGATTCATGGATACAAAGTGTATCGGTAGTTACTGAAAAGGACATTCAAGTGCCACCTCGGAGTTGGTTGAGGTAGGCAGGATTTCCCTGGGTACTGGTTGTGGGGGGTCGGGAGCAGGTCAGGGTTTTGCCCTCACTTCTGCTCGAGATCCCCGTGCACAACTGGGGGCCACTGTGTGATACAGAATGCTGGACTAGATGGGCTGAGGTCCGATTCAGCATGGCTCTTCTTATGTTCTTATGTAGAGGAATTAGAGTGCAATTTTCCTGAACGAATGGTTGTTTGGGTTGAGGTTTTGTATTTATGTTTGTGTGTGTGTGTGTGTGTGTCAAAAGCGATTTGAGAAACAGCAAGCTGCTTCTGGTGTGACATAATTAGTGGTCTGCAAGGACGTTGTCCAGGGGACACCCAGATGTTTTACCATCCTGTAGGAAGCTTTTCTCACGTTCCTGCATGAGAAGCTGGAGCTGACAGTCGGGAGCTCACCCCGCTCCCCAGATTCGAACCACCAACCTTTCAATAAGCAGTTCTGTGCGCACAAGGGTTTAACCCATTGCGTCACTGGGGGCTCAATTGGGTTGTGTGAAGCATCCCCACCTGCAGAACAAAGTATTTGTGACATTGACCAGTTGTAACATTTTATAGTCTAATAAGGCTGTTTTCCCCACGTTAACACAGGTACGTGTCTTTTATATGAGATGCTGCCAGTAATTTCTGATAATATTTTTCTTGATAAAGGCCACTCCATGCCCCAAAGAACCAAATAAAGAAATGATTAATGATGGCGCTTCATGGACAATCATTAGTACAGATAAAGCGGAATATACATTTTATGAGGGGATGGGACCTGTCCACGCTCCAGTAACACCTGTGCCTGTTGTGGAAAGTCTACAGGTAAGTTATTCCTCACTTCTATTGCTATTACTATTCCACATTCGGCAGAAAAAAAACATGTTCAGCATTTATGTACAGATCGGCCCGTACTGATCTCTACATTATAGTTCTGATCTGGGAATGAGCTCCCTTTCCACTATGCATTTTGGATTATGTGGGAGCTAATCATGGACATTGATCCAGCAATAACTATGCTGTTGTGATATATCTTTTCTTCCCTTTGTGCTCTCATTTACATACAAGGGACCTTTTTCTTTAATTTTGCTTTTGTGTTCGCTTGTATCGTTTCCCTTCGCTCTTCTTTCACAGTGCTTGGGGATGCATATATTGGAGGTTTTTCGGGAATTAGGGAGAAGTCCCTAGAGATCCAATCAATGATTATAATTCCTCTTTCTTCTTCTTCAACTGTCTTGTAAGATAAGACTGGGTGAATGCATGCAAGTGATCTCAAGGTGTTTGGTCATATGGCTGAACTAAATGGGCAAAGGGTGGGCAAAGTGCAGCTTGAAGGCCATATGCAATTCCCTATGTCTTCATGGCACCCACAAGGCAACAACATGTTAATTTCTTTTATAACAACAACAACAACAAAAATACTTTATTTATACACCACCCTGTCTCCCCAAAGGGACTCAGGGCAGTTTACAGACAAAAGTAACAAAGTGGGAAACATTCATTGCCAACAATTTTTGGTCATATTTCTCAAATCCCATTCATAGGTATTTTAGGCCAGTGTTTTTCAACCTTTTTTGAGCTGCAGCACATTTTTTACATTTACAAAATCCTGGGGCACACCACTAACCAAAATGACACTATAACACAGTAATACATATAGTTAATATGTTTTTAAATGTATTTATACACTCAGTGTGAAACCTGGGCCTGTTTTGATGAACACAACATAGATATCCTGGCAGGAATGGCAGAAAGACACACACGAAGGTCTTGCTCAATTTATAGTTAACACACAATCAAAGAGCATCCTGAACGCTTGCAACAATGGAATTGAACCAAATTTGGCATATTGAACTCTCATTACCAACAGAAAGTACTGAAAGGGTTTGCTTGGAAATTGACCTTGAGTTTGGAAGTTGTAGTTCACCTACACCCTGAGAGCACTGTGGACTCTCTGGGTGTAGGTGTTATGTTTTGTTATGTTGTTGTTTGTTTTCTATCCAGAATCACAATGTTGGAAGGAGGCTCACCACTTTAAGGTCCCTAAAACAGCCTTGTGAAAACTTCGGCCCTCTGGGTGCTTTGGACTTCAACTCCCACCATTCCTAACAGCCTGAGGCCCTTTCCTGCTTAAGTGGCTGAAGGGGAAAAGGAAAAGGGCCTGAGGCTGCTAGGAATAGTGGGAGTTGGAGTCCAAAACACCTGGAAGGTCTATGTTTGCCCATGCCAGCTTTCGACAGAGACCTCTTCTTCCCCCTTCCCCTTCACGCCCTTTCTTCCCCCTCCTGCCGAACCCTTTTTCTTCTCCACTCGGGCTCCCTTCTTACCAGCCTCGCTCTGCTCGCTTTGCTCACGCTGCTGCTTCTGCTGCCATTTTGATCCAAAGGGGCAACATGAACATGTTCAGGAGGGGAGGGGGGAGAGGAAGACGTGACCCGTGCGGGCGCTACTCCGCAGACCTGCCCCGCGTCTTCCTCCCTCCCCTCCTTAACACGCTCACGGCAGCGTGAGCAAAGCGAGGCAAAGCGAGTAGAGCGAGGCTGGGAAGAAGGGAGCCCGAGTGGAGAAGAAAAAGTGTTCGGTAGGAGGGGGAAGAAAGAGTATTGGAGGTTCCAATTTCCCACGGGACACCTGATGATCGCTCACGGCACACTAGTGTGCCACGGCACACCGGTTGGGAAACATTGTTTTAGGCCACGGGGGGAGGGGGAGTTTAAAAAAGGAAAAATTCCCATTCACTTCTTGCTGTTAACAAAGGCCTCTCCTAGAGCATAAATAATTTGGGGGCAGATTTTTGGGTGGTAGTCATGTGGGAAGCAAGTGTGGTTCCATTTCTCCTAGTTGCCCACTCCGGGACTTAAATCATAAAAAAAATTGGGAGAAGAAACATTGAATCCACTGCTGAATGGTAATTTAAGATCCATCTGAATTCCCATTGATTCAGAAAGTCTTGCTCTTGTTGTTATTATCCTGCTTTTCTCCTGTGGGTGGGGCACAAAGCGGCAGATAACAGAAATTACATCATCACCCAGAAAAAAACAAATAAACAAAAACAGATTAAACATAAACCATATACAAACAAGCTTAATACAGAATGACATTTACCATTAAAAGTCCCTGGGCCTCAGGCTGCTGAGGTTGTCCATAAAATACTATACTAAGAATCCTCGAAGCTCCACATCTTTGGTCGTATAAACATTACCAGCCCGAGATAGCCTTCAGTGATGTCTTAGCAATAACAAAAGCTGCCTAGTCATTGCTTATTATGGGCTGTCAGGAAAGGCCTGCTTCCACAGCAAGGTTTTAACATGAGAATGAAAGGTCAGTAAAGAGGGGGCCGAATACACCTCTTTGGGAAGCGAGTTCCAGAGCTGCGGGGCCACCACCGAGAAGGCTTGTGATGGTGGTGGGGCTGAGAGAAGAGCCTCTTCTGATGATCTCAGGTCTCATGTGAGCTGATAGGAGGGGATGTGGTAGACTGGGCCCGAAAAGTTCAGGGCTTTATAGGCTAAAGCCAGCACCTTCAATTGCGCTCAGAAACGAACTGGAAGCCTGTGTAGCTGCTTCAGTTTAGCCACTGACCTTTGTACTAGTTGAAGTTTCCAAATGCTTTTCTGGAGCAGCCCCACATAGTGCGCATTACAGTAAACTAATCAGGGTGTGACTAAGGCAGTGTTTCCCAACCAGTGTGCCGGGGCACACTAGTGGCTCTGCTCGCTTTGCCTCGCTACTGCGCAGACTTGCCCCATGTCTTCCTCCCTCCCTCTCCCCTCCTGAACACGCTCACACTGCCCCCTCGGATCAAAATGGCGGCAGAAACGGCAGCGTAAGCAAAGCGAGGCAAAGCGAGCAGAGCGAAGCTGGGAAGAAGGGAGCGTGAGTGGAGAAGAAAAAATAAGTGTTTGGCAGGAGGGGGGAGAAAGGGCACGAAGGGGGGGGAGGAAGAGGTCTCTGTCAAAAGCTGGCATGGGCAAACTTGGACCTTCCAGGTGTTTTGGACTCCAACTCCCATGGGAAAACTTTGGCCCTCTGGGTTCTTTTCTCCCACCATTCCTAGCAGCCTCAGGCCCTTTCCCCCTCAGCCACTTAAGCAGGAAAGGGCCTCAGGCTGTTTGGAATGGTGGGAGTTGAAGTCCAAAGAACCCAGAGGACCGAAGTTTTCCCACGCCTGTTTTAGGGAGCTTAAAGCGGTGAGCCTCCTTTCCAACATTGTGATTCTGGATAGAAAACAAACAACAAGGTTTCACACTGAGTGTATAAATACATTTAAAAACATATTAACTATATGTATTACTGTGTTAGAGTGTCATTTTGTGTCATTTTGGTTGGTGGTGTGCCCCAGGATTTTGTAAATGTAAAAAGTGTGCCGCGGCTCAAAAAAGGTTGGGAAACACTGGACTAAGGCGTGTACCGTGTTTCCCCGAAAGTAAGACACCCCCGATTGTAAGACGTGTCGGGGGGGTCGGCTTATATAAGCCGTACCCCATATGTAAGCCGTACCTCGTCCCGCCGCCGTGCCGCCGCCGCACCGGAGGTGTGCCGCGGCACACCTGCGACACACCTCCGCGGCACACCTTTTCGCCAGGCCTCCAAGCAAGGGGGAAAGGAGCCAGGGCGGGACGAAGCTGGCGGCCACGCGTCACTGTGACGCGGCACATGGTATTACCAAGGCCAGATCGGGCTTTTCAAGGTATGGGCACAGCTAGCGCACAAGCTTTAACTGCGTGAAGGCCCTCCCGGCTACTGCCTTCACCTGGGCTTCCAGGGTCAGCGCTGAATCTTCCCCAGACTAGCAGTTCAGCCCTCTGTATCTTACATGCTAGTTTAGCATTACAAAAACAATTCACCGTGATTGCTGGGGTGGCGCATTCCCCTCTTTTTTCATTTTAGCCTAAAGAAAGAGGCTGTATTCTTTCTAGTGTAACCACTGAAGCACATCACTTTAACTCTAAACTTGGAAAAGCGATGGCTTGTTCTGAAATCCATGCTTTTGAAGTTAATATTAACCTTTGTCTATCAGTGTGGGTGGCATGGCAAGCTGAAGGAAATCTTAAAATTTGAACATTTTCAGAATGTGGAAGTCTGTAAGCCTAGGAGGAGTCTAACTTTCTTATTGTAATAGTAGTTTAGCACCGGAGTAGTCAATTGGCACTTCAGTGTATGAGTTTGTCACTATTATTATTATGTTTATTTATGCCCCATGGTTTCTGTCCACAAGGAAATTCAAAGTGGTTAAAAGAGTTTGCAAATAGATTTATTTTGAAATAAGTATGAAAAAAGTGTGAAGTCACTGTTCCACTTGTCAAGAATGAGATTTATTTGGCCATTTGAATCAGTACAGTGTGTGTATTGACACAGCTGCGGAGAGATAAACTAACGCATTTCCTTGTATGTCCTTTAAAAAGATTCCTTGAAGCATATTTATTTAAAACAAGCTGCTCTCCAGGAGTAATAATAATTTGGCCCTTTAGTTGAACAGCAAATTCTAGCATTCGCCTCCATCAAGGCTAGGTCTGATGGGAGTTACATTCCAGTAACGTCAACACAGACTCGCAGTTCCCACTCGTGCTGCTTTGGTCGACCTCTGCATATAAATATGAATTAATGTGTCTTCTTGTATTGTATAGGTCTGGATTCCATATTTTCCAAATGAAATATTTACGTTTTCTTTTCGTTATATCCAATAGTTAAATGGTGGTGGGGATGTAGCAATGCTGGAACTTACTGGGCAGAACTTCACTCCAAATTTACGTGTCTGGTTTGGGGATGTGGAAGCTGAAACAATGTACAGGTATGGTGTTATCATTTGGAACTTGAACATATTGTAATTGCATTCAGTATAAGTTTTAGCTAGCTAATCATTTAACTCTGAATAATCACATTTTACAAAATTGTATAATGCAAAGTTATCATATAGGCCAGTGTTTCCCAACTGCTGTGATGTGGTACAGTAGTGTCCCGTGACGGACCTCCTGCTATGCTGCGAGAAAAGCTCTCTGCCCCCCTTCCTCCCCCCCTCCTGCCGAACTGCTGCTTGGGGGAGGAGGAGGAAGGGCTGGGCGGCGGCAAACAAAAAGAAGAAGGGGCCGGGGCGCTGCCTCCTTCGGCCGTTTCCCCAGCCAGCCTCCAATCCACCATGACTCCCGCCGCGTGGAGGAGGAAGCCAGGGGAGGGAGCAGGGCATGGCGTGGAGAAGGAGCCCCATCCACTGAAGCCCAACCACCGCTCATGCTCCTCCTCCTCCACGTGGCTTCAGCTTCAGCTGTGGGAGAGTTGAAGCTGGGGGAAGGGGGCGGGGCATGGTGTGGCTTGGCTCCGCCCCCTCCCCCCGGCTTCGGCTCTCCCATAGCTTCTGCAGCCTTAAGGGGACAGTGCCAAGCCAGCATTGTGCTGGCTCTGCCACCGCTGGCTTGGCATTGTCCCCTCAAGGCTGGAGAAGCTCTGGAAGAGCTGAAACCGGGAGGAGGGGGCGGGGCATGGTGCGGCCTGGCTCCACCCCCTTCCCCAGCTTCGGCTCTCCCAGAGCTTCTCCAGCCTTAAGGGGACAGTGCCAAGCCAACATAGTGCTGGCTCTGCCACCGCTGGCTTGGCATTGCTCCCTCAAGGCTGGAGAAGCTGTGGGAGAGCTGAAACCAGGAGGAGGGGGCAGGGCATGGTGTGGCCTGGCTCCGCCCCTCCCTCCGGCTTCAGCTCTCCCAGAGCTTCTCCAGCCTTGAGGGGACAGTGCCAAGCCAGCATTGTGCTGCCTCTGCCACCGCTGGCTTGGCACTGCCCCCTCAAGGCTGAAGAAGCTCTGGGAAAGCTGAAGCCGGGGGGAGGGGCAGGGCATGGCATGCCCTGGCTCCTCCCCCGGCTTCGGCACTCCCAGCAGCTGCTCCCAGCAGGCTACCATCCCCCAGCGGTTCTTTACTGTGTTAGAGTGTCATTTTGTGTCATTGTGGTTGGTGGTGTGCCCCCGGATTTTTTAAATGTTAAAAGTGCTGGGGCTCGAAAAAGGTTGGGAAACAAAGTGTGCCGTGGGACGGACTTCCTGCTGTGCCGCGAGAAAAAGCTCTCTGCCCCCTTCCTCCCCCCCTGCCGAACTCCTGCTGCTTGGGAGAGGAGGAACACTGTTCCCCAGCCAGCCTCCAATCCGCCATGACTCCCACCATGGCGAGCCCATCCACCGCTCATGCTTCTCCTCTGTAGGAGAGCTGAAGCTTAGGAGAGCTGAAGCTGGGGAAGGGGCGGGGCATTGCACTCCCAGCAGCTGCTCCAGCCTTTTGCCAAGCCAGCATTGTGGATTCATCTTTAAAATGTCATTTTTTCCATAAAAGTGCTGGGGCTCAAAAAAGGTTGGGAAACACTGACGTAGGCGATGTTAGGAGGGAAATTATTGTTTAGGGATTCATCTTTAAAATGTTTTCCATTCCCCATTACAGTTGCTAACAGAAAGTGAAATAGTCAAAAATAAATAATTGTGTCTGTTGTGTTTATTCTACTAATTAAAAATGTCTCTCTGTTTTGAATTAGAATATACTTTACAGTTGCTTCCCTGTGCAGTTATCTAGGATTTGAATATTCTGGGATTTAATAATTAATAAATAGCAATGGATTGCATTACAAATATATTAAAGCTGGGAGCTCTAATAAAGGCCTATGGCATAATTCTCAGGCATGCTTTGTTTTTGTGGTACAGCAGAATATGCTCAAAATGTGTTACTTACTGGAGAAAGAATTAGGCTTCCTGGAGTTTTGTTGTCCTCATAGTGTTTCCTAAAAAGCCAGCTTTTTGTGTTTATAGCAGCAAAGATATGCAGCCTGTTTCTTCTAGATCGGGGCTTCTTCTTGTGACCCCTTTCCACCTGAGAAATTTTTACATTTGCAAGGCTTGTTTAACAAGTTGCACTTCCTTTATGTAAATGAAACCGTCTACTGTTGCCAAAATTTTTGTGACCCCAACATTGAGCTAAGGAGACACAATTTGGGGTCAGGACCCACAGTTTAAGAAGCAGTGACTTAGATTCCAGAATGAGCACATAATTTTGGCTATAGGATAGAATTGGAAAAATGGGGAAAATGTGGCAAAAAGGTCTGAATTTCACATTATCAAATAACATTACAGAGAATTTCTATAAAATGATGTTTAGATGGCATTTAACTCCCTCTCCCCAATCAAATGTGGTGGATCTGTAAAAAGGCCAAAAAATTCTGAAGACAAATTCATAGGATAATCCAAGAAATTCTTTTAAAAAGAATCAACTTCAAGCCAGAACTAATATTTTTAGGACTATTGGATGATCAATTTTTTTTAAACATTTATTTGCCATATTTATACCCTACCCTTCTCACCCTGCAGGGGACTCAAGGTGGCTTACATGTATAGACAGCAATTTGATGCCATATAAGCATACATAATAAAATACACATATACATTAAAACACATCAAACCTTAAAACCATTGATTAAGAATCACGTAATCCAATGTCATCATTTGAGGCCATTCCAAGATGTCATTGCACTAATCCATATTCTCCTATTCCACTGGTAGACTATTAACCGAACTCTTGGTCCCACATCCACATCTTTAGCCTTTTCTGGCAGGCCAGGAGGGAGGGGACTGATGTAATTTCACTAAGGAGGGAGTTCCAAAGCTGAGACACATGTCTCTCATCTCCACCAATCGTGCCTGCGAAGGAGGCAGAACCGAGAACAGGTTGTAAAGAATTGCCGCCTACAGCTAGCGTCTTCACTTGAGGATCTATTTCTCAATCAAGTTGGCACCATAACAATCCTGGACACCCGATGTGAGGGGTTTATTTTGAGGCTTGTGTTTTGAAATGATGTCACAGAGAGATTTGTAAGGAGGAACTTCAACAGTTTATTTCTAACAACAGCGTGGAGGTTTCAAAGTATTCAGAGCTTAGGTGGTTACAGTAACTTCAGAGAGGTACAGAACTTAAGGTTTCTTATTCCCTAAACACAATGTTTGATTGTATCTCTTCAAACAGTAAATTAATAATACTATAGATATTTTGCCTCAATAGGCTTCCTATCTATATGTTAGGTTAGCTTCCCAGCCTAACCTATAAACAGCGGTTCCTATAGACTTTCTACGCCTATACTGCCTTTCTGCAGTATCTAAAACCAGCCTTTTCTATTTCTCTCAGAAAAGACAACAGCAACTCTTCAAATTGCTACCAGCTAGTCTAACCCCTCCTGACTAACTGACAAAATTCAAACATGCACCTGCTAAAGCCAGTGTTAGGCTCTGCCTCCTGTTGTCATAGCAACTGAACAGCTCAGAGGTTGTGCACTTTTATATTCCCCGATAACCCTTTATAGTCTGTTTAGCATATAACAATCTAATACAATACAAATGTGGTAATACAAACCACACATCTATATATATAAAGGAAGAGTCGTCATGGAACGACCGTCCCAAACAGAGAAACCTTACAACGCAGAGACACCAAACTTGCCAACAGAAATAGGCCTCAGACAAGGTAGGTTTGTAGCAAAAAAACTTTCACCCCCAAAACCTAAAAGGCCCCCAAAACAACGAGTAAAAAAACAACTACATTTCCCAGCATCCTCCGGGGCTGCCAACGACTCTCCCAGCCTCTACATTCTGACAACATGATTGGCTGCCAATAAGGGCAGATTTGCATAACTCCTGTACTGGCCAGCCAACATGAACATTCCGACCCATAATAAACTGGCAGAGGAGGATAGAGGAGGACACACCATGGATAATGGGATTTCAAATACCTCCACTCACTTCCAAAGTACCCCACCCACACACGCATCAACCTCTACATCAACACAGCAGACGGAAAGACAAAAAACATTGTATATCCACAAGCTATGCAGAACGCCAGCAACACCACACAACAACAACTCCCCAGGACTCCAACATCCCACCCACCAAAACAACCCACAACAACACAGCCATGACCCCAACAGCACCATAACTAACAACAACTCCAACCCTTACATACTCAGACTTCCTCGCATCTCCAAAATAGGGCACAGCAACGCGTGCCGGGTACAGCTAGTTTAACCATAAAATAAATACAAAACCCTCAATACATATAGTGACCTCACTACAAGGACCTCCCCAGAAGATCTTAAGTTTCTAACTGGCTCCTAGAGGGAAATATGTTCTGACAGGTAATAGGGCTAGAACCGTTTAGGGCTTTATTGGCTAAATCCAGCACTTTGAATTGTGCTCGGTAGCAAACTGGCAGCCAGTGGGGTTGACGTAACAGGAGAGATGTCCTGCAGCACACATTAATAGAGGCAAGAATGTTATATGCTCAAAAATGGAAAATGACAAGAGTTACCAAGTGTAGAAGAATGAACTGTAAAGATGTGGGAAATAATAGAAATGGACATCGACAATCTTGTTGAAGGATAAGTGATTGGGCACACTCTCAGAAGAATCGAAACCATTTTATCAAAATATATTGGAGAGAAAGACTTTGTGTACTGGAGACATAAAATGTTGGAATATTCACTTGTAAATGTTAAAACAAACAGTAAACAATTTGTGGGACATAAAGTGAAAGAAAATGTTTATAGAGAAATCAACCAAAGAGAAGGCAGAAATCTACTTTTAAAACTAATGTATGTATATGTTGGTAGTTTTAGAGTTATAGGTCAAGATACAGTACATGTTTGTTAAGTACGCTATATACTTGAGTATAAGCCAACCCGAATATAAGCCGAGGCACCTAATTTTACAACAAAAAACTAGGAAAACGTATTGACTCGAGTATAAGCCGAGGGTGGGAAATGCAGCAGCTACTGGTACATTTCAAAATAAAAATAGATACCAATAAAATTACATTAATTGAGGCATCAGTAGGTTAAATGTTTTTGAATATTTACATAAAATTGTAAGGTAAGACTGTACCATTCTGATTAAACCATTATTCTAGCCTTCTTCAATGTAAATGTGCTTACTTATCCTTCTAATAATAATAGAGTAAAATAATAAATGTAATAATAATAATAACAATAACAGAGTAAAATAATAAATGTTTGACTCGTATAAGCCATGGGGTACTTTTTCAGCCTAAAAAAGGGCTGAAAAACTCAGTTTAAATTCGAGTATATGTAGTAATTGCTACCTAAATGTGTTTAGATTTATGTATTGTTTTCTTTTTGAGTTTGTTTTTACTGTCAAAAATGTTAAATCAGAAAATTAATGGGGGGAAGGAAATTAATGCATTCCTCTTGTTTCTTCCCCAGATGTGCGGAGAGCATGCTGTGTGTCGTTCCTGACATTTCTGCGTTCCGGGAAGGCTGGAGGTGGGTCCGTCAGCCGGTCCAAGTTCCAGTCACGCTGGTCCGCAGCGATGGCATAATCTACTCTACCAGCCTTACCTTTACCTACACGCCAGAGCCAGGCCCCAGGCCCCACTGCAGTGCAGCTGGGGCCATCCTCAGAGCCAACTCAAGCCTCCTGGCCTCCAGCGATGCAAACACAAACAGCGAGGGAAGTTACACAAACGTCAGCACAAACCCAACCAATGTCACATCGTCAACGGCGACGGTAGTTTCCTAACCACTGCTCTTTGTGTGGAACTTCTTAAAAACTGACGCTCAAGTGCTTCAAACGACAAAACTGAACAATTTTTGTGGTTTCGTGGGGAAAAAACCTCTTTGAACATTTATCACCTACAAGTGCTGATCTTAGTAGAAGCCACAATAAAAAAAAAACATGCAGGGGGAGAAATGATCCTTTATTCAGAATCTATTTTTAGTTGTCTCTTTCAAAATGGGCACGAAAATAATAATAAAAAAAGAAGCAAAAGTGGCTGGGATAAAAAGTTGAACTAGAAAACATGAAACATGGACGTAACTTAGTTTTTATGGACCAAGGAACACTTTAGTATAAAAGGTACATTTTCACCATGCCTTTTTGTATCACAACATATAGTATGCTTTTGTTACCAAATAGTTTATATTTTATTTTTTTTCCTCTGAGCATTTGCTCTGAAGTATATTCAGGTTCCAAGCCTCACCATGCTTGTATAATCTAATTACCATACTCTTCCAGTTTCTAATATATATAAATATAAATATATATATTTTTGGTCTGGGGCTGGAACTGTTGCATTTTTTTAAACCGAAGTCTTGTGACTTTTTATGAATGAATTTTTTTTGTTTTTATTTTCAGCAAGTAGAACCTTGTAAAGGCCAGCATATTTTTTTTAAGAGTATATGAAGTTTGTGCAAAAGCTTTAAAAATGCCTCTGCCTTGCCTGCAATACATGCAATGTGTGTTACCTTTCAAGCCCCCTTCCCGTCATTGTGGATAGTTCTTTCTATGTGTTTGTTTCTTTTGAAAGTATTTATAGTGTCGAGTCATGAGGTTTTTAGCATTACAAATGTGGCCTCTTGTGCAGTTACCCAAACTGCTCAGCCTACTGGGATATATGTCGGTGTTTCGAGGGGTTCTTCCCTTCTTTTCATACTCAATACATATACATTTGAACATATTTTCAAGATTTCTTCAGGTTGGCTTTTTTATTTTTTATTTGGTTTTGCTAATATTGTACATAATTTGCTATCAAGTGTAAGTTAAATACGTTTTGTGATTTTATTTTTCTCTCCTTCAAGTGGACTGTTTCCGATAACTTCATTTGGCAGCGTGTTTTGTTTTCTGTCTCGGCGTATGACATTCTTCTTGAAGGGTTGGCCACAGCCAGGGTGTTATTGATGCATCTTCCTTGTGAATTGGGAGCCGTCGTAAATTAGCATAGCGATGCTCAGTCTTTAGGCCCAATTACAAAGCTCTACACCTTTGTGTGGTCTTCTCTCTTTTCCCTTTTTTGAGTGTGAAGTGATTGTACAGTGAAATAATAGTACTTAGTAATGGTTGGTTGCAAAAGCACTGATGCAAACTATTTCCATTCTTTCTCTTCTCTGTCAACTGTCTTGTGCAGTTTTCAGAATTCCAAAGGTTCATATTGCAAGCTAAGTAAGGGCTTATCTCTGGTTATTGTCAACGTTCCTTGTGGAAAACTTTGTTGGACCATCTGTGAATGTGTCTAACATACTGTAAAGTATTACACAATAAGGCTTATTCAGATATCATATATATATATATATATATATATATATATATATATATATATTCAGAACCAGAGCACAAATAATAAGAACATCAAGGACATACCATACCCAACATAGGTGCATGCGTCGTGTCAGCGGATTCAGGGTTCAAACAATCATAAGACAGATATTTCCAGTGTGAAATCCACTAATTCAAAGTCCACAACACAGTCCATAAAGTAGATGGTCACCTCACTCTGTTAGTGAGGTTAGGCTTCAGATTCTCCAACCATTGATAAGGACTACGGTATTGTCATGGAGGCCTTGAGAAAGCCCCGCCTGGGGGCGAAACGAAGGACAAGTGGCCCAAACATCGCTGGTATCGCCATCCTGTTGGCCTCGCACTAAACGCCCGATTGAGGAGCTCATTTCAGTTCTCCTGTTTGTGTCCTTCATCACTTTGATTTTTGTCTACCTTCAGACCAGAGACTTTGAATTGCATCTATATTTGGGACTACTTTATGGACTGTGTTGTGGACTTTGAATTAGTGGATTTCACACTGGAAATATCTGTCTTATGATTGTTTGAACTCTGAATCCGCTGACATGACGCATGCACCTATGTTGGGTATGGTATATACTAGATGTTGTTATTATTTGTGCTCTGGTTCTGAATATATATATATATATATATATATATATTTGATATCTGAATAAGCCTTATTGTGTAATGCTTTACACTTCGTTTACCCTTGCTCTGTCTTACTGAATGTGTCTAACATAAACAGGATTTTTCAGGCCCCTTATAGATAGTTGACTGGTTTTTCTTCCCAGCCTTAGTGCTGTATCAGATGTCATTGTAGAGGCTTTCTTACTTTTCAGGAGTAGTTGTCCATGGTGCTATGGAGTTTAAGAAAAGCTCAAGAGTATGTGTTAGTTGTTAGGTTCACCTGCCACTATCATGCCAGTGATGCATTGGGTAATTCAGTTGCACCTGAATGGAACATACTCACAGGGCTGTCATTCCACCTTGATCTTGTTCATTGCCAGATTTCATTCACAAAAGAAAAAAAGTGGCTGATTTGGGCCTTGAATTGGACTCGGCGGCCATTGTTGGTACTTATCTTTGGAACTCGTCTTAAACCCCACTTCCCGCCCTCCTTTTCACAGTGTGAAACAATACATTTCCATTTTGTTTGCAAGCACAGAACAATGTTCATTTGGCAGGGCACAGTCCTGCTTTCTAAAGAAGCAATTGCAATTTTGGGTATATCTTCACTGCCTCTTAAATAAGACACAGTGCAGTTGGCTGATATGAATGAATAAAACACTGGGTTACACAAATGAGAAGCCTCAATGCTTTCACAAAATGTTTAGTTTTAAATCATCAGAACTGTTGTTCGATGTCTTTTTAGTAGATTGGGTGTTTTCCCTTTGCAGACTGCATAGCTAAGGAAGATTACAGCTGTCGTTAAAATATTTGGTTAAACCAGTGCCACTGTCTTAACACATGTTTTTATTTCTCACAATAGGCCTTCATTTCTGCTGTCTTTTCATACAGTTTAATATGTTCTCAACACCATAGTTGCAAGCTGCTAGTTCTTCATACTAGCTCATGACTGCCTTGCCTCGTTTCTTTTTTCAGTGACCAAGGGCAGGATTCATTGTGGCCTTATCTAGTTTAAGCTGTTTACTGGCATTTACTTGCAAGCCTGTGTATTTGTCTCTGTTTAATTTTCTTCCTATTGTAACGTGGTGGCAAACCCCTTCACCGTGTATGTTAAAGATATTTGAGTATTCCACCGTACTGTTTGACTTGTGAGCTGTTAACCTTTTTCTGACCACCTTTGGGATCAAAAAGCGTTCCTGTTCTGGGTTTTCCTTACTTTGGGGGGAAACTAATAATCCACAAACACAATGAATTAAAACTGTTACAAGCCTTTCGACTCTCACAGAATATGCTAGCGGACTTGTGTTGACTTTATTTGCATATAACTGCATCTGGATCTTTTAAATCTCCTTGCCATGCATTGTTCAATGGTTTATATACTATATTTGTTTTTCATGAATCTGGTGGATAGTACTAACTTGCCTTTTTATGTTTTCTCTACACCAGGGGTGCTCATTAGGTAGCTCGGGAGCTACTAGTAGATCTTTGGCCCTCTTCCAGGTGATCTTCGGGCCTCACCAGCCGGATGGGGCGCTCCTGCCATGCGCGCGCACACCCTGCATGCACGCGCGCTCCTGCTCCTGGCTTCCGCTCTTGCAGTGCTTCTTTCGCCTGCGGGGCATTGCAGGAAGAAGGAAGCACGAGGCGGGGCCTCTGGAGGGAGCGCCCTGCCTCTCTCTCGCCCAGAAGCAGCTGTGCAGCCTCCTTTGCCGGCGAGACAGGCAGGACGGAGCGCTCCCTCTGGAAGCCCCGCCTTGTGCTTTCTCCTTCCTGCAATGCCCCGCAGGTGGAAGAAGCGCTGCGCGGGCGGAAAGCAGCATCAGGAGCACGTGCGGTGGCAAGAGAGCATGGCGGCGGGGGCAGGTAGATCTTTTGAACTTGGTTGCTTTAAGAGTAGCTCGCATGCTGAAAAAGTGTGAGCACCCCTGCTCTACACTACAGATGAGAGTGAGAGAACATTGGGAAGGCGGTGTGTGTGTGTGTGATAAATTCAATCTCTGGCAGGTAGCCTTAGAATTTGTAGCTTCTGTAGATCTTTGTTCTCTTATGTTTATAAGGAAAACTGGTGAATTGGCTATTGTCTTCCAGAATCTGTGCAAGGAGGTGCTTATCTGCAGTAACTTTTCCTTTCCCCAATCAATATCTGGGGAATTCCAGTTAGGGATACAATCTAAAGGTGAAGCTTTTGTCTTCGGCCTCTTATTTCTGGAAAAAGCCTACTGACCTAAAACAGGGCTACCTCAATAAAAGGGCAGTTGTTTAATAATTATGAAGACTAGACATTGTTTCAGACCCTAAATCAGTGGTTCCCAACCTGTGGGTCCCCAGATGTTTTGTCCTTCAACTCCCAGAAATCCTAAGAGCTGATAAACTGGGTGGGATTTCTGGGAATTGGATCCAGAGGTTGAGAACCACTGCTCTAAGCCTTGTTTAAGGCCATGTTTTCCAGCTGTCAGAATAATGTATTTTTTAGATGGTACCACTTTGGGCTTCAAATGAGGGGACTGAATAATATACCCACAAAAAAACCTGATATATCTGGATAAAACATTCTGACTGACTTTCTTTTATCCATGTTGAGCGATTATGCACAAACATTTTTTATCCCCGTGGAGCTATATTCACAGGATTTTGGTCTAGGAAAAAAAAGTTGCCACTTGATTTGGATGATTGTGCAACATAATTTTTAGATAATTCTGAGATGTGTCACCTTTTGAATTGGGTGAAATTCCTTAATTTGCTCTATTGCTGGTCTTGGGGAGATAATTCCATGGCATTTTTAACTGGGGAAAATAATTAAAATGTTAGTACTGCCGTCGCATTGTAGGTCAATTCTAAACCCTCCCGTTCATCCTTTCTATAGGTCAGAGTTTCAAGGGCTCATATAGGTTGTCTGGACCTCTGTCTCAACAAGCAGAATGTTTTGAAGCACTTCTTTACACTAATAAGATCTGTTTCAGACCAAACAATCTAAAAGTGACTTCTTCTCTAAAACAAAATATTTTCTTTGATTGCTAATCATGCCATTTACTAGTTGTTTATACCGTAAGTGGAATGTCTGTATTTCCCTGTGTCACATGTTTTTAACTTTCTTCCAAACACTGTAAATGTGGGATTGAGTGGCAGCTTTATGTTCGAAACACAATGTGGATTTCTCTCAAAATCTCTTGGGACTGAAATGCTTCTCGCTCCAATACCTCTTGGAGTAGCTCTTCCAACGCTCTTGTGAATGTTCCCCACATCCATCCCACTACATGAAGTTCTGTTTTCGACTGTAGGTTGTGTTCATATTGTATCGAACCTCTGATGGTGAAGCCTTGCCACAAACAGCCAAAGCATAAGTCTAGGGGAAATGGTAGTGTGCTGGGAGCACAACAATTGTGTGTATTTACTTGGGTGTACATCTCATAAAATGCACAGGCCCGGATTACCCATAAGGCCACCCTAGGCCATGGCCTATGGGCGTAGGCCTAGGGGGCGGCAGATCAAGAACAAAAAATAATTAATTTTTATTTTAAAAAATCGCCCCCTCGCAGCGCTCTCCCCCTGTCCTCTCCCGAGAGAGAGACGAGAGGGCAGGGGGAGAGCACTGCAAGGGGGTGGGGGAGGAAGGAATGGCGCCATCGCTCGCCTGGCCCGCCCTCTTTTAAAGGAGGGCACGAGGAGGAGGAAGACAAAAGCCCCACCCCGAGGCTGCTAACGCGCATGTCCGCCAGCAGCCTCGGGGCGGGACTTCCCTTCCTCCTCCGTGCAACCATTTTCCGGTCACAGGAGGAGGAGGATGGAAGCCCCACCCTCGCGCCGCTGAAGCACATGTGCAGTACGCCCTGGGGGCGGATTAGCTTCTTTTGGCCTAGGGCGCCAAAGGAAGCTAATCCGGGCCTGAAAATTCAGTGGGGTTTATGTAATTGGAGTGTTTGAGACAACCTTGCATATTGCCCAGGAGAACAAAATCATGTTGTACACTCATGTCCTTGGAGATTATGATTTTTACAATAAGCCATTTCTCCTTGGGAGCAATTTCTGTAATCTTGCCACCTGACAGATTAAATTAACAACCAAGATACAACAGGCAAAAAGAGTGGATACACTCTTTTTGTGTGTAGTGTGGGACAACTGCCGTGTGCAGCAACAGCCTAAGTTAAGCAATCTAGACTTGCAAAGACCACATGGCAAACTGGGCCCCAAATGTACCTCTGAGGAAGCTTGCATGTGGTTAGGGTAGTGGTGATGGAGCATTTACTGGACGGAGCATCAGGTGTGGCCCATTAGTTATAGTGTGTTTTTTGAATCTCCGTGTGTGTATGTGTTTGTACATGCTTGTTCAGTCCTTAAAGGGTTTTATTATTTTTCCCAAATTGTGCACCTGTAAAGTAGCAATAAGATCAGAAGGCTGGTTGAGTCTTCGCCACCATTTTGTAGGAAAAGTAGTCTGCTCAATTCCGCATTTCATCAAAAAACAGTACGAGCAGCTTGCAGGAATAAATAATTAAGAAAATGACACGTAAACCATGTTAAATGTGTTGTCACGTGTATACTGTGTAATTAGCACATCCAATCTTTGATTTTTAAGACTCGTTCACTAAGGTTTGTTAAGAGATAACTTTAATGTCCTGTTTCTTTTCGTGTGACTAATTCATAAAAGACATGTACAATGTTGCAATTATCACAAACGTGTTGAAATTGTGTTGCCCTTCTGCATATATGACATTGGTTGGGGGTTTTTTTCCCTAGAAGGGAACAGTGAGTCATCTGTGTAAGCGGAAGAGCAAAACACATCCATGTAAGAAGTCGACAATAATTACGAGGACCTGTAGTCGCAACTCCATTCAAACTGGATATGAAATCTCTTAATACTTGTAAAAACTGCAGAAGTTAGACAAGACTGTTTTATTCCAATATTGTAAATATGAACTAGTTCACTTTTTGATATTATTTATTAAATAAGGAAAAAACAAAATGATTGATTTTGTTTAAATTCAAAACCAATTAGCTCCTGCGATGTCAGTGACTGAATGTTATTTTTCTGGGAAGAGCAACAGGCATTAATTGCATAGAAAATATCTCATGCATTTAAGATTACCAACATCTTTTTTCCCAGAAGTGTTCAAGAGACATCTACAAATGAACATTCTCAAATCTTTGGGAACTGCTACTTAGAGTGACATTTATTTCAGACACCAGCACAGCATTCTGTTCATTGTTGTTGTTGTTAAATTCATTAATGGCTATAGTTGAGGGCTATTTCGCCAAGTGGGAGATTGTGTCTCCCCTACATTAAAAGGTAAAAGTTTCTCTTTGACATAATAATAATAATAATAATATGCTTTATCTATATTCCGCTCTTCTCACCCTGAAGAGGACTCAGAGCGGATTACAGGTACACATACTTAGCAGACAATCCCTGCCGTTTTCCACATACACACAAATAGACGAACAGAGGCAAACTCTGACCACCAGGGGGAGCTGACCCACTCCTCATCTCAGCATCCCTTGTTGTTCCTTCCGCATTCTCGGCATTCCTGGAGTTCTTTAATGGCCTCATAATTCAGTCAAAATTTTCCTCCCCACTTAATGTGGTACCTTTATCTCCTACTTGACAGATGCAATTGTCTTTCGGGCTGCAAACGTCGACAGCAGCTACACTTAAGGTTGAGCACCCACCTTGACCCGGGCAGGCCTCGAACTCATGACCTACTGGTCAGAGAGATCTTATGCAGCTGACACTTAGCCAGCTGCACCACATTCCCGGTGCTAGACATAAAGTCTAGTCGTGCCCGAATTGGGGGTGGCACTCAACTCTGTTTCTAAGCTGAAGAGCCGGCATTGTCTGTAGACACCTCCAAGATCATGTGGCCGGCATGAAGTCCTGGAATGCTGTTACCTTCCTGCAGAAGCGGTACCTATTGATCTACTCACATTTGCATGTTTTTGAACCGTTAGGTTGGCAGAAGCTGGGGCTAACAGCAGGAGCTCACCCCACTCCCCTAATTCACACCGCCGACCTTTCGGTCAGCAAGTTCAGCTCAGCGGTTTAACCCGGTACACCACTGGGGGTTCTGCCCTTACTTTAGATGTAAACAAAACCATGTAATTCCGTTTTGATCTAGAATTGCTGCTAGTGTGCCTGGGCATTTTGCATTGGCAAACTTGCAGTATGGTCATTGGATTTTTGCTTATTATTGTGCTCAATTGGACATGTGCATCTTCTTTTGGCTACACATGCTGTCTGGTTTTTAAGCCGGCTGTGTGAAACGCAATCCAGCTCCACTTTGCCAGTACAGTCAGTGTTCCACGTTTTCTGGGGTCAGGGGCACAGGACTCCAGTTAAAGTGAAAAACAGGAAATACTGAAATGGCTGTTTATTTTTTACTTGAAGGAACATCTCTCTTGAACTTTCTAGGTCTTACAGAATGACTGGAGAAAGATGACCATTAAGTCACATCAGAAGACATTTCTCCAGAGAACATTTTCAGGAAAGCGTTCACTGACAAGACTTGGACGCTTGTTCCCTGCAATAATACATTTTCTTGATTAGTCCTTAGGCCATATCACAAGTATTAAACCTGTAAATAAGTCTTCATGTTAATGGGGAAGGATTGAGAGGTTAGGAAGGACTTCCTAATTATGAGAGCTGTTCAGCAGTGGAACTCTCTGCCCTGAGGTGTGGTGGAGGTGCATTCTTTGACTTTTAAACAGGCTGGATGGTCATCTGTCAAGGGTGCTTTAAATGTGATTTTCCTGCTTCTTGGCAGGGAGTTGGACTGGATGACCCACAAGGTCTCTTCCAACTCTTATGATTCTATGATTCATGGGTTTATGGTTGCTTTTCTTTCATGCCTTGATAATGGTAAGTCCTGATAATAATGGTCAAATTAAAAATAGACTGAAATTCACCTGGTAATTACCGACAAGCTGACATGCCTACATCTGCGTGGAAAGGGAGCAAGAAAAAAACCGAGGCTACACACAAGGTGAGCATTGTGGCATGGCGACCCTATTGGTCTGTCCCTGGTTAGTTGTGATGCACAAGTCCCTTTCTGAGCCCTGCTGCTGGATGCCTTTCTTCATTGGAGGGTTGTCCTTTGGAGGGGATTCATGGCAAGTGTGTGCTGTAGCCCAGGGCTGCCCAACTTCTACCGGCCCAGGGGCCTGAATTCCGGTCACTGATGACCTGGGGGGCCGAAGGGTCTGCCCCCGGCTCCGCCCCCGCCCCTCCCCCGGCTCCAATTTACTTACAATTCATAAGAGGCATCCATACAATCAAATATAATCTTTTACTAAGGGGAAATGCAGGGTGGGAATTCATAAGGGGCATCCATACAATCAAATATAATCTTTTACTAAGGGGAAATGCAGGGTGGGAATTCATAAGGGGCATCCATACACAATTACATAATAATAACATAAAGGTTAGCCTACCTTCCCAAATGCGCAGGATCCAGGAGTAGCCGGACCACGAGCAGAGGCAGCAGCTGAGAAGGTCCAAATCGCGTCTGCGTGGGCCGCAGGGATTAAGTAGCCGAGATTTCGGCAACAAGAGTATCGCGAGACTACGGAAGCCACACGGGATTTTGCTCTCAACGCAGGCGTGATCTCGCGTTGAGAGCGAAATCCCGTGTGGCTTCCGTAGTCTCGCGATACTTGCTCCGGAACCCGGAAGTGGGTAATTTTTTAAAATATTATTTAATTTATTTTTTATTATTATTAAAAAGCTTAGGGGGCCGCAGGGAAGGGTCTGGGGGGGGGACATATACGGCCCCCGGGCCACCAGTTGGACAGCCCTGCTGTAGCCAAACTATGCTGCTGTTCCCTTCTCACTTCCCCAAGTGGTAGAACATAGGGTCACTTTGACACTCTTGTCTCAAGATTTTGCAACTGTGACGCTCGGACGAGGCTTCAGTGCTTTGCTTCTCCTGTCTTATTGTAGGGTAAGCAACAGCATTTTTCTGTAGGTAACACTCCGGTGTCTCTCCACTTCTGCTTTATTTCACTCATACCAACAATCTTCCTCAAGAAGGAATGTACAAGGTTTGGATACCATCTCTTTTCCACTGGCAGACTGAAAACCAATATGTCCCTAAGTGTCCTCACGGTTTCTACACACGGACCCAGTGAAAAAGTTTGTTTAAAAAGTCCCAGGTGATCTCACTGTTAAAAATGTCATTCTAAAAAGTATATTTTTACTCCTCTAGCCATACAACCATTTTGTATACGTTAGACCAGTGTTTTTCAACCTTTTTTGAGACGCGGCACATTTTTCACATTTACCAAATCCTGGGGCACACCACCAACCAAAATGACACAAAATGACACTCATACATATAGTTAATATGTTTTTAAATGTATTTATACACTCAGTGTGAAACCTGGGCCTGTTTCGATGAACACAACATATATATCCTGGCAGGAATGGCAGAAAGACACAAACTTCTTTGCGCTTGCCTGGTTTGGCAATTGTTTTGAAAGGTGTCTGAAATGAGCTTGCAGTGGATGATGGTGTCAGGATTCAGGTCTCACACACATGAATGAGAAACAATTATCCAGGTCTCTGAGAGACCTTTTTACCTAAGTAGTACATTTCTAGAGGCACCTAATCATTTCTGATTATAGGTGGGGGTTGTGACCAGGGGCGGCCCGAGCTCTCCGGGGGGAGTAAGCAAACTTTATTTTTGCGGGGGGGGGCCCCGGCAGCTCCCGGCTGCGCCGCGCATGCACAGACTCCCCGAGCGCGCCGGCGCGGAGGAACGGGGGAGGAAGAGGGGATTCACGGGCGGGCTCGCGCTCACGGACCCGAGGAGGAGCAGGAGGAGGGGGGAGGCCACGAGGGCGGCCCCCACGGAGACGCAGCGGCAGCAGCAGCAGCAGCACCCCCGGAAGGGCCCGAAGCCAGAGGCGCATCTTCGTGACGTCACTTCGTCGCGCCTCTGCCGAGGAGGAAGGGGAGGAAGACATCGCCGGCCGTGCGCTGTAAGGATGCCCGGAAGGAGAGACGGCGGAGGGAGGGAGGAAGGAGGACGAGGCCGCCGCGCCTCCGCAGGGCTCCCTCCCTCCGGCATCTCTCCTTCCGCGCGTCCTTACAGTGCACGGCCGGCGAGACCTTCCTCCCCTTCCTCCTCGGCAGAGGCGCGACGAAGTGACGTCACGAAGATGCGCCTCTGGCTTCGGGCCCTTCCGGGGGTGCTGCTGCTGCTGCTGCTGCGTCTTCGTGGGGGTCGCCCTCGTGGCCTCCCCCCTCCTGCTCCCTCGGGTCCGTGAGCGGCGAGCCCGCCCCGTGAGTCCCCTCTCCCCCCCCTGTTCCTCCGCGCTG
Organism: Anolis apletophallus; assembly: GCA_030556195.1. Lineage (NCBI taxonomy): Eukaryota > Metazoa > Chordata > Lepidosauria > Squamata > Anolidae > Anolis > Anolis apletophallus. The sequence goes on along the minus strand of JARBWK010000009.1, from coordinate 18,615,928 downwards.
TCGGCTGGCTGCGGCGACACGGCGGTGGGGCGGAGCGGCGCCCCTCCCAGGTGGCCACGCCCCCTCCGGGAACGTTGCCCTACGCGACTGCGTAGGTCGCTTAATGGGGAAGGCCGGCCCTGGTTGTGACTGAGCACACAGAAGCAAAATTAATCCCCTAATACAGTATTTCCCAACCTTTTTTGAGCTGCGGCACACTTTTAACATTAAAAAAATCCAGGAGCACACCACCAACCAAAATGACACAAAATGACACTCTTAACACAGTAAAGAACAGCTGGGGGATGGTGGCCTGCTGGGAGCAGCTGCTGGGAGTGCGAAGCCGGGGAGGGGCGGATCCTGGCCGCGCCATGCTCCGCTCCCTCCCCCCCGGCTTCGGCACTCCCAGCAACTGCTCTAGCCTTGAGGGGGCAGTGTCAAGCCAGTGGTGGCAGAGCCCCGCCCCCTCCCCAGCTTCAGCTCCCCTACAGAGGAGGAGCATGAGTGGTGGACGGGCTTCAGTGGGCGGGGCTGCTCCTCCACGCAGCTTCAGCGAGCAAGGGGCGGGAGTCATGGCGGATTGGAGGCTGGCTGGGGAAACGGCCAAAGGAGGCGGTGCCCCGGCCCCTTCTTTCTCTTTGCCACCACCTGGCCCTTCCTCCTCCTCCCCCAAGCAGCAGGAGTTTGGCAGGAGGCAGGGGGAAAGAAGGGGGGCAGAGAGCTTTTCTCACGGCACAGCAGGAGGTCCGTCACGGCACACTAGTGTGCCATGTCACAGCGGTTGGGAAACACTGCCCTAATATAGAAAAAATATCACTACAGGTAGGAAGCTGGTCTAGGAATGTTATCCTTGCCATCACCACTTTTTAAAAATGTGTGGATATGAGTTTTGTACTCCGTTTGCTCAGCAAACTGTGGCCCTGAGATTTCATATCCCCCCCCCCCCTCAAAGTTGTTTATGTCACATTCAATCTCCCCAGCCTCCTCCGACCACTTTTTCTCTCCAAGAGGACAAAAAAAAAGGCTTCTTCTGAAAGCTTCGGAAGCACCAATTCATCTTTTAAATACATTGCAAAGTCGCCTCACACTTAGACATTAAACCTGCTTCGAGAAACACAAATGGACATCTGGCCATGTTTTGTTTTGTTGCATTTATGACAGGCCATGACTCTTTCTGATGTTTCTGAGTGCTGAATGTTTGCTTCTGCAGCTCCCGTCCAACCTGCGGCAGTTGCCCAGCTCTGAGTTAGCTGAAAAGGCAAACTATCTAAAGCAATTGCTCCCCTGTGGTTGGAGGTTTGGTTTTTGCTCTGTTTGATTTTGTGACATAGAGGATGTTCTTCTTCTTCTTCTAGAAAGAGTTGACAACCGTATCGCCCAGCGAAAACACTACGACATATACTAACATTTTTGCCATGATATTTACAGCTCTGCAAACCTGGAATTTGGTCATCAGGTAGGTATAAGCACCGGGAATGTGGCGCAGCTGGCTAAGTGTCAGCTGCATAAGATCTCTCTGACCAGAAGGTCATGAGTTTGAGGCCTGCCCAGGTCGAGGTGGGTGCTCGACCTTAAGTGTAGCCTGCTGTTGACCTTTGCAGCCCAAAAGACGGTTCATTTGTCAAGTAGGAGATAAAGGTACCACATTAAGTGGGAGGCAAATTTTGACTGATTTATGAGGCCATAAAGAACACCAGGAATCACTGAGGATTGTGGAAGAACAACAAGGTATGCTGGAAAACGCTGAGAGAGATTAGTGTGTCAACTCCCCCTGGTGGCAGAAGTTTGCCTCTGTTCATCTATATATGTCTATATATGTTTTCTATATATGTTGAACTGCAGGGATTGTCTGCAAGTATGTGTACTGTAATCCGCTCTGAGTCCCCTTCGGGGTGAGAAGAGCGGAATATAAATAAAGTAAATAAATAAATACCTGTAATATCCATGTGCATTCCTTATGATTTTATGGAAGTCTGATGTCGTTCTAATTTAAGGCAGGAGCTTAGCTCTCTCTCTCTCTCTCTCTCTCTCTCTCTCTCTCATGAACAGCTCCTGGTGTTACCAATCAGGGTGCTTTGAATGCGATTTTCCAGCTTCTTGGCAGGGGGTTGGACTGGATGGCCCTCGAGGTCTCTTCCAACTCAAGGATTCTGTTTTTAGCTGTTTTATCTTTCTATCTTCAACAAGATAACCAAAACAACAAATTGATATTGGGCTAAACAGAGAATGTTTTCATATATGAGTCAGTATTATTTGGACTTCCTTGTGATATTTTGAGGCAAGGCAACTGCAAACTAATAGGTGAAACTCTTTTAAACTTCATTGAATAGCTGGAATGTTTGGTTGCTCAGATGGATTTGTGAAAGTGAACTTTGAAAATTCCTCAAACTTCGGATTCCTGTAGACCAGCAGAGGGCGCCATGGGGATTCTTGGAGATATTTTGCCCTCATCTCGATCTTGGTGGCTTGCTCTAACTCAGTGTTTTTCAATCTTTTTTGAGCCGCGGCACATTTTTTACATTTACAAAATCCTGGGACACACACCCAACCAATGAAGAAGAAATGAAGTAAATAAATAAGTAAATATATAAATAAAATTGCATTCAATACACCCCCAACAGATGGCCATCCAGCCTCTATTTCAAAGCCTCAAAATAAGGACACTCTAGCACAGTAATACATATAGTTAATATGTTTTTTAATGTATTTATACGCTCAGTGTGAAACCTGGGCCTGTTTCGATGCACACAACATAGATAACCTGGCAGGAATGGCAGAAAGACACACATGAAGGTCTTGCTCAACAGCTGGGAGTTATAGTTCACCCGCAATCAAAGAGCATTCTGAATTCCACCAATGATGGAATGGAACCTTTCTTCCCCCTCCTGCGGAACACTTTTTCTTCTCCACTCGGGCTCCCTTCTTCCCAGCCTCACTCTGCTTGCTTTTCCTCGATTTGCTCACGCTGCCGTTTCTGCGGGAGAGGGGAGGGAGAAAGACGTGGCCCGTGCGGGTGCTACTGCGCAGACTCGCCCCACGCCTTCCTCCCTCCCCTCCACAGTGCTCTCTGGATATAGGTGAACTACAACTCCAAAGCTCAAGGTCAGTGCCCACCAAACTCTTATAGTATTTTCTCTTGGTTATGGTAGTTCTGTGTGGGAAGTTTGAGTATTGGAGGTTCCAATTTCCCACGGCACACCTGATGATTGCTCACGGCACACTAGTGTGCCACGGCACACTGGTTGGGAAACACTGCTCTAACGCACTCTCTATTCAAAATCCCCACAACCATGCCCTCAAAATGACAGAATACACCTAGCCTCACTCAGAACGACAGAATACACCTAGCCTCACTCTATGTTGCATGACATATGCCATGTAAATGTCGACAATGGTGTGGCTGATGGATCTGCTGTAAAGCTGGCAAATCCACTTTGGATTTTTTTTTTTGGCGACTTCTCCCTCAACTGCTTAAGTTTGGAGTGGTAACTCACCCTAGTTTGGCATTAACAGGGCTCCCACTTGCCGCAAAACAACTGTAGGAATCTGGACAGTGTTAACATCAATGACTGGATCTGTTGCCTGTATAGGTGCAAATCCACCAGCTGATACAGAAAGATTTTATATTTAAACTGGCCTTCAGCCTTTATCACATGATGGAGGTGCAATGGATGCGTTGTTTTTATGCATAATACTTATTGTATTGTTATTTGTTTTTTAAATTAATATGTTAATTGGATTGAAAATACTTTTGGGGAAAAAAACTTGTGTGAACTTACATTAAATGCCATTTCAGGCCCCATTTTGGGAGAAAAGTGGGAGAGAAATCCGACAAAATGAATAAACCATGGTAATTTTATGCCGAAATGTGGAATTGTATTTTCTGCACTACTTGGCAGGATGCTAATGGTGATCAGCATGATTTAATATTTTTCTCAGTATTCTGTATTTTTGGAAACAGCTCTATGTTAATAACTTTTCTTAGAAAAATCACTCTCTATTGGAATAATGGGTAGAGGTGGACAAAATTTCACCTTTAAGCTGCCTTTGGCCCCTCAGGGTCTCAGGATCAAAATTAGTTGTTGCAAAAACAGATCTAAAAATCCTTGAGAACAGTGGTTCCCAACCATTGACCAGGGACCACTCTCCAACATTAGTACCAAAAGGGTTACAAATCAGTTTTTGGTCAACTTCAGATTCGGTTTGGTTATTTGGGGGTCCTGATTCAGAAAATTGTATTGGAGAGACCACATCAGCTCTCGATTCCGATTCAGAAGATACGCCATCCTGTAGTCGCCATCTGCTCACCCAGAGCTTCGACATTATAAGAGGGTTTTGTGAGACCAGTCATAGAATCATAGAGTTGGAAGAGACCTCATGGGCCATCCAGGCCTGGATTATCCATAAGGCCACTCTAGGCCATGGCCTAGGGGCGCAAGCCGAAGGGGGCGCAGATCATGGACCCTCCAAAAAATGTTGTCTCAGCCCGCCCCTGAGGGCGAAACGTCAGGAGAGCATGCTTCTGGGAGGAAACCTCCAACCTCCAGCCCGCTTTGGCTGCCCCGCCAGCATCCTTCGCCGACAGCCTTTGCAGTGGGCAAGGAAGGAAAGGCAAAGCGCAGAGACAAGCCCCTGCAGATCCCCAGCCTCGCCACCCGCGGCTCCCATGCCTTCCTCCTCCTCTTCGGATTTCGGCGCAACTGGACGAAGAGTGGCAGCTCAGAGGCCAGGCGCACGCCAGCAGCCCCATCTCTTCTCCTGCCTCCACCAAAAGGGCAGCGTCCTGGGTGAGTGGCCTCTTTTCCTGCCTTTTGCTGCCTCCTCAGTGGAGAGAGAGAGAGAGAGAGAGAGAGAGAGAGAGATCCAGGACCAGGTTTGCAAAGCGGAAAGAAAGCCCCTGCCCTGAGCTCCATTTCTGCTGCCCATGGCAAGCCTTCCCTCGCTCCCCAGGGCCCGCAGCAGCATCAGCTCAGACCCGCCGGGGAGGGAGGAAAGAGAAGATAAGGTTTTCTTTTTAGTGTGGGTCTGAGTGATGTGTGTGTGGGGGGGGGGGTGCGGTAGGGGTGTAATTCCAAAGTGTGGCCTAGGGTGCAAAAATTTGTTAATCCGGGTCTGGGGCCATCCAGTCCAACCCCCTGCCAAGAAGCAGGAAAATTGCATTCAAAGCGCCCCTGGCAGATGGCCATCTAGCCTCTGTTTAAAAGCCTCCACCACACTCTGGGGCAGAGAGTTCCACTGCTGAACAGCTCTCACAGTCAGGTCTTCCTAATGTTCAGATGGGGGTATAGTATAGTATTGGTGAGGCCATGGAACATATTTTAGTTCATATGGTCCACTGGTGGTCCACGGACCACATGTTGAGTTAAGAGTGTTGTATAGGGCAGTTACATGCCCTTATAGACACCCAGGGATAATTTTTTTTAAAAAAAACTTCAAAAATCATTTTCCCTAAATAAAATGTCCCAAAATTACTCTTAAGGGCTCAACTGAAGCCTCAAACAGTGGGTGGTAGCATGTAGAATAGAGATGTTGCCCTCCAAGTTTTACAGTGCGCATGGGGCAGTGTACTGCAGCCCCATAATGGTCCATAGTTGCCCACCCTTGCATTATGTTTTTACCTTTTCCATATTCCGTATTCCTTTCTCAGAAAGCAATCCAGAAGTTAGTCTCTGAGAGGCACGTACTTATAAGCCTTCTTTGTTTCCTTTAAATGTTTTGTTTGCAATGCAGTATTCAAATGTTCTGAATAAGCAGCAAGCAATATAAAGTGTTCCCTCGCTACTTTGCGGTTTGCTTATTGTGGACTCATTGATTTGCGGATTTCAAAAAATATTAATTAAAAATATATATATATATCATGGTATTTTCGCTGTTTTGTGGGGTTTTGCCACCGCCGCTCTCCAAGGGGCTTTCCTTCCTCAGTCCTCCCTCCCTTCCTCCAGCCTTGAAGGGCCTTTCCTTCCTTTCATTCACTTTATTTTAAGTTTATAAAGACTTAAAATAGTGTATGACTACTAAAAAAATGTATAAATATTAAAATAAATAGAGCTTTCCTACAGCGTGTTTTTTCACTTATTGCGGGGAAGTCCTGGAACCTAACCTCAGCCAAAAAAAATGTTGATGAGGTTCTTTTGAACCATCTCTGTATAGGTCTAGGAAGTTTAGGTGGGTGGTTTTTTCTCCTCCAATCTACGAGGGCGGGTCAATAAGTCCGTGACTTTCTGAATTTCCCGCCTCTTAACTGAAAGGGCAACACTGCTCCTATCATCATGCATCTGTCAGTTGACTCCTGTAAAAATTTGAACAAGCTGTGTCATTTAGTTTGTGTTTGACAGCCATTGATAGCAGACTACCGCGTGATTTGAGGAGAAAATGGAAAAAAGTGATTTTTGTGTGCTCATTAAGCATTATTTTTTGCAGAAAAAAACCATCACTCAAACCAAGGCTATGCTTGATAAATACTATGGGGACCCTGCACCATCAATTTCAATGGTAAAAATGTGGTTTACTGAATTTTGTTGTGGCCATACAAGCACGGAAGATGCCAAACGTTCTGGACACCCAGTTGAGGTTTTTACACCCGAAACAATTGAAAAAATCATGATATGTTGTTGGCCGATCGGAGATTGAAAGTGCAAGAGATTGTGGAAGCCATAGGCATCTTACATGGCTCAGTGGTTTCAATTTTAAATGATCACTTGGGTATGAGAAAGCTTCCCGCAAGATGGGTGCCGCGTTTGCTCACAATGCAGGACAATGCAAGGGTGCACATGTGCAGTTGGGATTGGGGTACCAATTCTCCCTCATCCGCCCTATTCTCCAGATTTAGCCCCGAGAGACTATTTCTTGTTTCCAAACCTGAAGAAATGGCTCGGCAGAAAGAGCTTTGACTCCAACAATGAAATCATCTCACAAACAAATACCTATTGTGATGACCTCGACAAATCTTATTTTTTGGAAGGGATAAAAATTTGGAGAAACATTTTGACAAAGTGTATAGAGCTCAAAGGAGACTACGTTGAAAAATAAAATGATTTTTTTAATCCAAAAACCTGTGTTTCATTCAAAAAGTCACTGACTTATTGACCCGCCCTTGTACAAAATGCTATAGTGTTTTTGCATAAACATAAGGGAAAATAACATTTTTGCATTTTAAACTGGCACAGAAGCTACCTTGAAAGGTACAGGTTGACACTTGGCAACAAAAATCCCTGTATTTCTCACAGAAACATAAGTGCTGATTAAAATGGAGATATTCAATAGTGCAGAGAAAATAATGCGTAAGTTGAGTGAGAAGAGATAGGAAAAGAAGCCCGGGGAAAGTGGGAGAAAGGGAAAGGCAGGCTTGGGAACACTCTGGAACATTGTGAGCTATTTGCTCCGAGATGTTTTTAAAAACTGCAAATCAGCTTCAACCTGTTGCTTGAAAGCAGGTGTTTCCACCTCAAAAATGAAGAAATGCTCCGTTGACTTAAACAAACCTGTGAGCTCCTTCAAAGCCCCGTTGAGCTGCTATCAAAGATAAAAAGAGCACACAGGTGGAAACAATCTCACAGTTACGGAAGGGGCTTTCAGAAGAAACCGACACACAAATATGCCCTCGCCCCAAGGACACCCAAAAGCAAACAGGAAAGGTTCTTGGCTTGTATCAGAGGCGAGAATGAAGCCTGTGGAGGCCTTCCGTCAAGTGGAACAGAAGTGTCGGTTTTACACAGTGTGTGAAGTGGTGTTCGTTTATTTATTTATTTGCTGCATTTAACCCTTCTCATTCGGAACATAATAGTTTTCTAAGATCTACAGAGACACTAAAATCCAGAACCTCAATCAATGGCTGATACCAAATGAGAGACTCTCTCTTGAGCACACAGAAAACTGGTCGACTTGGAAGGCGTAGGCTATGATTACCCATAAGGCCAACCTAGACCATGGCTTAGGGGTGCAAGCCAAGGGGGGGCGCAGATCACGGACTGTAGCACAGCAGTTCTCGTTTGTGCCTGGGGGGCAGGGGCCAGGACCGGGGGTCCCATTGGCATTGGGGCCTGCAGCAGCAGAGTTGGATTCTGAAGAGGATTTGGAAGGTTTAGCAGAAGGAGAGTTTCCCATCACTGGGCCTCCTTCTCCCACAGAAAGCCTGGCATGGGAGGAAGGTTGGCTTGACCCTTACGACACCAGGTGCAAATGGAAAGCAGTGATAGCGAAACTTATGAACGGCCGGGGGGGAGAGGTTCACAGGATCCTTTGAGTGAAAACATGGAAGAGAGCGGCTGGGAAGAATCTAGGGAGGAGAGCTCTCATGGAGATAGAGACCCAGGTGCTGGGAGGCAAAGCCGAACCTTTGATAGGAGACGAAGCATCGAGTCTAGCAGGAGGGGATGGTACCATAGCCTAGACAGGCCGAGGTCCGTCAGCAGGGATTGGAGACGACGAAGCCTAGAGCGTCGGGGACCTCGGCCGAAAGATTAAGTATAAGATCCGTGGGAACGAATCCCCAGTACTTCGGCCACGTCTCTTCTGAGCAGACGTGAAGCGAAGCTGGTCCACGGAGCTAAGTTGGCTAGTGGCCATCAAGTCTTGCCTTGCATCTATACCTTGCCTTGTTCCTGAATCTGCACTGCTGTGTGGAGCCTTGCCAAGTCTTTTGGGATTCCTTACCAAGCTGTTTTGGACATTTGATTGCTTCTTGCCTTTGGATTTGCTTTTGCTATTTTTACGGACAATATCTCTTTTGAACTGTTTTATATTCAATAAAGTAGTTAGCCTTCCGTTTGTCTCTGTGTGTGTGATTAAGGGGCCGGTCAAGTCCGTGCATCGTGACACGGACCAGAAAAAATAAAAATAAAAATGTTGAAACAAATAAAAACGCAATGCGCATGGAGATGAGGAAGTGCCGCCCCTGCCCCTTCCTGAATACCAGCGCCTGCCTCTGCTATTGTTGCGCAAACGGCATATGCGCAGGGGTTCTCGACACTGGCGTCGATGTCGACAGGAGGAACAATTAACTCCCTCGATGCCGACAGCATCCACTTGCTGGCTCCTTCAGTTCAAGTACAAGAAACTTCATTGTGCAGTCTGCGCATGCTCTAACACCATGAAAGCCATGGCCTAGTGCGGCCTTATGGATAATCCGGGCCTGCTCTCAATGAGAAAAGTGTTTTGATATCTATGGCAAGAACAATTTGTGCTCTAAAATGTTCTGCTGACTGACTACCTGAAAAGAGCTCCAGCCAGCCATACGTGTTCTTATGCTTCAATTTGTAAAGTAATTTCAGCTCTACAAAAGCTACGGGTTTGCAGGCCCGGTGTGTCAAGCTCCCAAAGAACTGAATAAGACCCAGACAGGATGAAGTCAAAGAACAGAGGTGTTTATTCACCTTGGCCAAGTGTGGATGTCACTACAAAACAGACGTAAGCACAATTGTGAACATACAGATTTATTTACACCACTTTGGCAACTCTTCAAAGGAAAGAGACTTTGCTGTACTAGTTGTTGATTTGTCCAGCTTGGTACCAGCTTCTAGAGCCAGGTTAGTAGTGGCAGGTGGACAAAGCAGATACCTATGTGCATATTGATTTTTGGAAATCTCTTTCCAAAAGTGTAGCGTTGGTGGCTTCTAAAGAAAAAGCAAAAAGTGTGTTCGGTTTAATGAGTATTATTCAGCAGTGTCAGAAAGCGGGGAGATCAATATGATGGACTGGGAATATAGCTGTCACTCTCCAAGACTTGGACAATTGATGACTCTTTCATTGGCTTTTTGTGAGATTTCTCCTTGTTAGCCAAGTAATGCAGAGGTACGATAATGCAAGGTGGCTTAAATTTATTTATTTATTTATGTATTTATTTATTCAGTTTTATATTCCGCTCCTCCCTGCAGACTCGGGGCGGATCACAGCAACATTCGATAAAAACAACAGAGTACAACAGTATTAAAACCAGGGTTACATGGTTACAAATTCTAAAAACTCAACACATGGTCATATAGAACATTTCAATAGCAATTGAGAGTGGAAAGCTTGTGGTACTCTAGGCATTATTGAACTCTCACTCCCATTACCTTCAGGATCTCAGGCATCATTGTCAATGGTCAGGAGTGTTTTGAATTGATTACATATTCCCCTTGTATGACATTTTTAAATGTGGGTTGGTTTTTTTATTCTAGTAGGACTCCGCCTCTCTCTTGGGAGGAAGAAGCTTGTGTTCTGGACTTGTTAAAAGTTGACTTGGCTAATGGAAATATCTCAGTATAGTAGATCTCAGGTTGAGCCAGTAGGTTGAAGGTGACATTTTTAAATGTGGGTTGGTTTTTTTATTCAAAGACGGAGATCCTGTGGCTGGGTCCTCCGGGCTGTAGGGATGTTCAGCTTCCAACCCTGGATGTTCGGCTTCCAACCCGTGACATTATGTCCGTCGCCCTCTGTTAAGAGCTTAGGAGTAACCTTGGACCCCTGTGGTCGATGGAGGCCCACGCAATTCATGAGTCCAGCGTCAGCAGGGTAGCATTTTTCCATCTTCTGTTGCCAGGCGAGGAAGCTGGCCCCCTATTTGTCCCGGCGCGACTTAGCCACAGTGATCCAAGCCACGTTTTTTGTCATCTCGAGGCTGGACTACTGTAATGCTCTTTCAGAGGCACATTGGCCTTCCTCTGTTGGTAATCTGGAGACTCAAGCTGGTGCAGAACGCTGCAGCGCGACTCCTGGCAGGGGTCCCGATTGGCCACCACATCACGCCAATCCTGCGCGAACTGCACTGGCCCCCAATTGAATGCCGGATTGCCTTCAAAGTGTTAGTCCTGACTTTTAAGGCCTTACATGGTCTGAGGCCAGTGTCCCTGCAGGACCGCCTTGTCCCATACCATCCCACCAGATCACTGCACTCCGAAGAGCTAAATCTCCTGGTCATCCCAAATGTGAGGACCTACCATCTGTCCGCAACCCGCCGCCAGGCTTTCTCTGTTGCAGCCCCTACCATGTGGAACGCACTGCCCGCCGGCATCCGTGCCACCCAGGGCCTCCTCCCATTCAGGAGAGCAGTTAAGACATTGCTGTTCCAACAAGCCTTTGGAGTTAGCTAAACTGTAGCTCGCGCCGCCTAGCTGTCAGCCCACTGCGACTCCATTTGTTGTTTCAACTGTTCTAATGGTAATTCCATCTTAATGGTATTATTGTGGTTTATGAGTTATCTGACAATTGTATTTTACGAACTGTTGTAAGTCGCCCCGAGCCGTTGGGGGGGGGGGGACCGACAAATTTGAAATAATAAATAAATAATAAATATTGCTCAGCAAACTGTTGTTCACTGTCATGAGTCAGTCTTGACTCAAGAGATCTCCAAATCACCTAATCCAGTGTTTTTCAACCTTTTCTGAGCCACGGCACATTTTTTACATTTACAAAATCCTGGGGCACACCACCAACCAAAATGACACACTAACACAGTAATACATATAGTTAATATGTTTTTAATGTATTTATACACTCAGTGTGAAACCTGGACCTGTTTCGATGAACACAACAAAGATATCCTGGCAGGAATGGTAGAAAGACACAAACTTCCCACACAGAACTCCCATAACCAAGAGAAAATACCATAAGAGTTTGGTGGGCATTGACCTTGGGTTTTGGAGTTGTAGTTCACCTATATCCAGAGAGCACTGTGGACTCAAACAATGTTGGATCAGGACCAAACTTGGCATGAATACTCAATATGCCCAAATGTGAACACAGATGGAGTTTGGGGAAAATAGACCTTGACACTTGGGAGTTACAGTTTCTGGGATTTATAGTTAGCACATAATCAAAGAGCATCCTGAACTCTTGCAACAATGGAATTGAACCAAACTTGGCATATTGAACTCTCCTTACCAACAGAAAGTACTGAAAGGGTTTGCTTGGGAATTGACCTTGAGTTGTAGTTCACCTACACCCAGAGAGCACTGTGGACTCAAACAATATTATGTTATGTTGTTTGTTTTCTATCCAGAATCACAATGTTGCAAGGAGGCTCACCACTTCGGCCCTCTGGGTGCTTTGGACTTCAACTCCCACCATTCCTAACAGCCTGAGGCCCTTTCCTGCTTAAGTGGCTGAGGGGGGGGGGGAGGAAAAGGGCCTGAGGCTTCTAGGAATGGTGAGAGTTGGAGTCCAAAACACCTGGAAGGTCCAAGTTTGCCTATGCCAGCTTTCGACAGAGACCTCTTCCTTCCCCTCCCCCTTCACGCCCTTTCTTCTCCCTCCTGCTGAACACTTACTTTTTCTTCTACATTGCTGGTTCTGCCACCATTTTGATCCGAGGGGGCAGCATGAGCGTGTTCAGGATGGGGGGAGGGAGGGAGGAAGACGTGACCCGTGCGGACGCTACTGCGCAGACTCACCCCAGAGCAAAGTGAGGCAAAGCGAGCAGTGCGAGGCTGGGAAGAAGGGAGCCTGAGAGGAGAATAAAAAGTGTTCGGCAGGAGGGGGAAGAAAGGGTATTGGAGGTTCCAATTTCCCACGGCACACCTGATGATTGGTCACGGCACACTAGTGTGCCACGGCACACTGGTTGGGAAACACTGCTCTAGGCATTATTGAACTCTCACTCCCATTACCTTCAGGATCTCAGGCATCATGATCAATGTAAGAGCAGAGTCAGGTTAGATACTACTAACAAGAATAGTTCAACACAATATGTGCAATTATTTTTCCATTTTATATATAAACAATTCAATCAGTGACATACATATTACTTATTTCTAAGCATCCTATTGGGTACCGTGTCCGTAGTGTGGCTGTCGTAATATTGTCAATAAGGAGTAAATCTCCATAAGTCCAGTCCAAGACACTAGAGTCAGTAATCCAAGGCTCAATGAGAGCGGGTAACACAGGTCCCAGGATGCAGTAAGGATAATCCGAAACTAGTAGACCAAAAGGAACCGAAGCCAAAACCATTTAAGGCTCCTGGAAATAAGGTTGAAGCAAGCCTGACGGAAGCATATCCAAAACAATCGGGGCCGCTGAATTCCGTTTCGTGGTCTTTTTCAAAGGCTGAATATCCATCATCTAGGTTCAGGTCCTAGGGGATTACATCATACATGATATATAGCACAGTGGGAACAATACATAACCAAAAGATATAGACATATTTAGCGCAATCGCTATTACATACCATAGAATGGGAGAAGCCGTCCGCAACACATCGAGTGCGGTGACCGTTTAAGGTGAAGTATCACCCAAAGCATACACATTAAATACATTATCCTAAATTAGGAGGGAATGCAAATTGACTGGCTCATTAAGGCCGAGGGGTAATTCTGAATTTAATTTGATTGTCCATGAAACTTCAAGCTTACGGAGCACCTGGGAGAGGTTTCCGTGTGGCGGAACGAGCGGTTTTTCTAATACCATTACTTTTAAAGACACAGGGGGATGATTGTTATCCATACAATGTTGGTAAAGGGGATTTGGTGCTGCCATTATTTATTTTGCTTCTGTGTTCAATAAATCTTTGTTTTAATTTTCTGGTTGACATCCCCACGTAGGTTCTAGGGCACCCACAGGAGATCGCGTACACGACTCCGGAAGAGGCGCAAGTTGCGAAGGATTTGACTGGGAAATGCTTTTTCTTGTGGGGGTTGTAAATAGTTTTATCTGAGCATATATTAGAACATACAGAGCAAAACACCTGGAAGGTCCAAGTTTGCCCATGACAGCTTTCGACAGAGACCTCTTCCTCCCCCTCCCCCTTCACGCCCTTTCTTCTCCCTCCTGCTGAACACTTACTTTTTCTTCTACACATTGCTGGTTCTGCCACCATTTTGATCCGAGGGGGCAGCATCAGCCTGTTCAGGATGGGGGGAGGCACGGAGGAAGACGTGACCCCTGCGGACGCTACTGCGCAGACTCACCCCAGAGCAAAGTGAGGCAAAGCGAGCAGTGCGAGGCTGGGAAGAAGGGAGCCTGAGAGGAGAAGAAAAAGTGTTCGGCAGGAGGGGGAAGAAAGGGTATTGGAGGTTCCAATTTCCCACGGCACACCTGATGATTGGTCACGGCACACTAGTGTGCCACGGCACACTGGTTGGGAAACACTGCTCTAGGCATTATTGAACTCTCACTCCCATTACCTTCAGGATCTCAGGCATCATGGTCAATGGTCAGGAGTGTTTTGAAATGATTGGAGAACTACATATTCCCCTTGTATGACATTTTAAAATGTGGGTTGCTTTTATTTTATTCTAGTAGGACTCCACCTCTCTCTTGGGAGGAAGAAGCTTGTGTTCTGGACTTACAAATTGACTTGGCTAATGGCTATATCTCAATATTGCTCAGCAATATATTGTTGTGAACTGTTGTTAACTGCCATGAGTCAGTCTTGACTCATTAGATCTCCAAGTCCCTAATCCACAACAGCTCTGCTCAGGTCCTGCAAACTCAGACCAATAACTTCCTTGGTTGATAATGCCACCTTCTTTTCTCTACTGCCTTCCACCTTTTCAAACATTTTTTTAAGTCATGTCATCTCCTGATATGTCTAAAGTATGGTAGCTTCAATTTAATCATTTTGGCTTCTAGGAGTTCAGGCTTCTTTTGCTCGCAGACCTATTTGTTTGTTTGTCAAGAAATATATTCCGATCCTAATTCCCTTGTTGACCGAAATGCAGTAGACCTCTGGAATCAAAGGAACGTGTATGGACTGACTCATAAAGATCCTGCTTACTTGCTAAGTATGTGGGGAAACTGCTCTAGATCCATTTTTTTCACTCATTCTTCAGCCTCAGTTCACACATAAATATGACCATTTGAATGACATGGAAACAATTAAAATGGCTGGCACTTGGCTGGCCGATGCCAACCAATACTTGATGTGTAGCTCCCCACAGAGCATAATGACTGCATTTTACAGGTGTCTTGCAGAGCAGTGTGGAAAGCTGATATCTTGCTCCCACTGGGTTTTGCATTGTCTGCTACAAAGATGTTTTGGAAGTGGATGGAAACTTTTCCTGTCATAGCTGATCTCTGGGGACTCACACAAAGACTCCCTCCCAGCAGGAATGTGTTCTCTAAAACTCCAGTGTTACAAAGTGGCTTGCCTTTAGAGAAAGCAACTTCGTCTTCAGTTTCCTTTGCCTTGGTCCAGCATGCCATGGCAAATAAAGAAATTTGGGATATAGATGCCCCTTTTTCATATTAGCGAACTATGAACAGTGTTTTGGCTACTGTGTAGATTATACAGATCAGGTTAAACATTATTTCCACATAATCATAAACACCTATGGACATTATTGTACAAAATAGGTAAACCAACATTGCAGCTATACCGTCACCTTTGGTGATGGTTCCTATTTCACTGCATTATCTGTTGTGATTGAGCCTGCGGCTCTGCCTGTGACTAGGGCTGGGGAGGATGCCGAATCTACAGCGTCTGCATGTAGTATGGAACTGGGTGGCGCTGAGAGTAACCTAAGGGCTGGAGCAGGCAGAAAGAGAGCTGTAAGTGATTCCAGCAGAGAAAGTTGGGCACAAAGGAGGAGAGTACAGCAAATACTTATGGTTCCTACTGACTCTGAGTCCTTTGAGAGTTTTTTCAGGGATGGGGAAGGATCGTCAGAAGACAGTGATACTGAATTAGACTGGACTCAAGTACAGGAAATTCAGGATGTGTATGATGCAGCCACCAGTAGTGATACTTTTCTGGGGTTTGATAGTGATAATGAGTGGCCCTCTGAAACCTCGGGGATTGATTGGGATATGCTAAGTTTTGAAAGACACTGGGGATTGTGGAGGGACTCACAAAGGGTTTCAACTGCAGAGAGAGAAGCAGCTGCATCACCTAATCAGGGGGAGTTTGTCCTCTTGGGGCGAGTCTGATCTCTAGGTCTATTTAATGTGGGCTTTTTTGGGAATCTTCTTGTGGTGAGCAAGGAGTTGTTCTTGGTATCCTGTGTTGTTTCCTGTTTAGTATCCTGATATCTTGCATCGTGTTCCTGATCCAGTTTACTCGTGAGTTGTGGTTTTTCTCTGCCCTTTTGGGCTGAGATGCTGCTGCCACAGTTGGGAAAGGTGGGTGGTTTTTGGGTTACAATGTTCTGTTTTCTGTCCAGCTACAGCCGTGTGTTCCTTGTGGCAGGGTTTGAACTCCGCTGGACTTTCTATCAGTGTCACAAGAATGGTATTGTATATACGGAGGGAGGTTGACAATGTGTTTTGTGGGGATTACGATGAATGTTGTCCCCATGCATCTAGCTCCTGTGGACCTTGGATTGTCTCCTCGTTTCTCCGTCTTTCTCCTGCCCACGACTTCGGACCAGTTATTGACTACGCTATTGGGTCAGCCCTCTGAGGGTGTTGCAGATGACGTCTTTTGTTTACTTTTGATCATTCCTTCCGCATTTTTGGGCTTCTGTGTGGGTTTTTTTGGGGAAGGTTGCTAGTTAGGCTAGTTTTTGTTAGTCCCATTCCCATTTCTTGTATAATAAACTCTTTGTTATCTCTTTTTACACTTGGGTTCGGCTTTAATTGGCATCTGCATCATGACATTACCCACCTTCCACTGTTGGTCTGCCTCCTTCCCATGATTACCTCATCGCTTACTATAAAACTTTACTTCTGAGGGAGTAGCAATATTTTTATGATTCCGATTTTATGACCCCTAATCCAAAATCATGCCCTGCAGTTATTTGTTGACTAAATATTGCATTTTGGGACAACAAAATGTAATTTCAGTCAAATTTACATAACCTTTGGACTCATGATTTGGTGCTAGTGATTATTCACTGTCACAGTTGGGGGTTCAAGAGCTGCACAGGACATATGTATACGGTTTGCAGGGCCTTACATAAACAAATATTACCCTTTCTGTGTGTACAAGGACATGACCTATAATTGTCCCAATTTGGCAAGGGCAGACCTAATTCTTTTTCATCCTACCTTTTCATATGAACGAATACTTAAGAACTGTTTGTGTCTATCTGAGGGAGAAAAAAGGGGAGATTGAGAAGGTTACAATTCCAATAATTGCTTATCTAGGATGACTAGCTGTCTATAGGGTCATCAGTTTAATGATTCTGCTTCTTCTTCCTCCCCCTCTACCTCTTCTTCTTCACCATCACCATCACCACCATACTATGTGTTTATTTATGCCACACTTCTTTCTAGGGGTGGTTGATCCATAAAAAATTTGATTCTAAACTTGTGTGTGTGTGTGGGGGGATTTCCTGTGATGGGTCATTATAGAAATTAATCCAAAAATTTTTTAATAAATTTCGTGATTGAAACGTAATTAATAACGGGTTTTTGTTATTATTCCTTACACCAGCTGGGAAGGAAGAATGGAGGGCAAGACCTCCCCTCTCCCCCCCCCCCTGAGCTCAGAAGCAGCACGGATTAAATTTAATCTGTGATGCCTCTCAGCTGGCAGGGCAGAGAGGGAGGGAGGAATGGAGAGCAAGCCCTCCCGTTCTTCATTATAGAAATCCTCTCCCCAGTTAAATAAAGCATCATGATTGAAATATAACCCGGGATGCCTCTGAGCTGGGAACGGAGGAATGGCTTGACCATCCCTCCCCCCCAGCAAGCTCAGAGGCATCCTGGATTAAATATAACCCGGGATGCCTCTGAGCTATGGGGAGAGAGGAGGGAGGATGGCTTGCAAGCCCTCCACTCCTCCTCCTTCCCTCCCCAGCTCAGAGGCATCCTGGATTAAATATAACCCGGGATGCCTCTGAGCTTGCGGGGGGGAGGAACGGAGGAGTGGATGGCTTGTTACCATCCACTCCTCCGTTCCTTCCCCAGCAAGCTCAGAGGCATCCTGGATTAAATATAACCCGGGATGCCTCTGAGCTTGCTGGGGAAGGAACGGAGGAGTGGATGGTCCACCTCTCCTTCCCTGCCAATTACTATATCACGCCAAGCCTTGGCGCAGTTTAGTTCTTAGCAGAGAAGGAGGTGCGGACGCTCCTCCTTCCCTGCTAAGATCTAAACCGCGTCAAGGCTTGACGTGGTTTAGTTCTTAGCAGGGAAGGAGGCAGTCCACCCCTCCTTCCCTGCCAAGAACTAAACCGCGTCAAGCCTTGACGCGCTTTAGGTCTCAGCAGGGAAGGAGGTGCGGAGGGCATCCCCTCGCATCCTCCTTCCCTGCTGAGAACTAACTCCGAGATTCAGAGGAACGTCCTCCTGTTCTCCAGGCTTTCCCTCCGCTTGTGAGGAAGAGCCTGGGGAATAGGAGGAAAGCTCGGCCGGGCTGCTTCCAAAGCGCCCGCCTCAGCTGTCAGCTGGCGAGAGGAGAAAGGAGGGTGCTGCTGCCCTTCAGTCTCCTCTCGCGAGTTGAGAACTGAGGAGGGGGAAAATGACCTAACAACGTGCCCTTTACAAAAAATGGTGATCCCGGGTTCGGTTTTGAAACTTCACTTCCGGGTTGGATGCCGAGGGTCAATATAGGGTCAAAATAATTTCAAATACGAAATATTAACGGGTTTCAAAGTATTTAAATTGGAGATAGCCACCCCTACTTCTTTCTATCAAAGGAGACTCCAAGTGGCTAACTGTTCATATAGGACTATAACTTTGTGGTGTGAAAAAGCTTCTGATGCAGATCCAACCCTGGGGATTGTATTAGCTCCATCTGTAGTTGTATGGATGAGGCAAGGTGTTAGAGCTGCATTTTGCTTATTTTAATTTTAAAAGTAAGCAGACTCACTGTATGTGTCTTAAAGAACAAGAGAGTGGTTGTGTGAGTCAGGGGCGGACCTACCTGTTCCCGGGGGGTACGCGAAAAAAATGTGCCCCCCCCAGTTGCTCCCGAGGGGAGCCCAGTGCGCATGCGCCAATCTGTGTGCACGCGCACTGACTCCAGAGCGCACCTCCCGCTTTGGAGCCCAGTGCACATGCGCGAAACTGCGCACACACGCACCGACTCCAAAGCGGGAGGTGCGCTCTGGAGCCAGTACGCATGCGCGGAGCCGCAGAGCTGCGGAGCGCGAGCCACACGCCCGCGCATGTGGAGGTGCAGCCAGAGTGCCCCGGTGGTGGGGCCGCCTAACAAAGGCCCGGCTAGCGTGGCGGCGTGGCGCGAGCTGTGGGGCCGGCTGCGGTGGCCTGGCTAGCGCAACGGCGGGGTGGCGCGGCACGGCGCGGGTGGTGGGGCGGGGCAGAGCCGGAGCGGCGACACCCCTCCCAGGTGGCGACGCCCCTCCCAGGTGATGTCGCCCTACGCGCCTGCGTAGTCCGCCTAATGGACGAACCGGCCCTGGTGTGAGTATAGAAAAATTCCAGAGCCACAAAAGTTTTCTCTTGGGGACAAAAGTACTATTTCAGTTGATTGAGTGGAGATCTCTGTTTCTCCTTCCAAATAACACCAATTGTTTATCCAAAATCCAATTATTCTCACTGTGTGTGACTATCAAGCGAGAGCTTTATGGGTTGAAAAATCACCAGCTATATAATATAACTTGTCAGTGCTTGACAACCCACTTTTGAAACAAGATTTTTTTCTCGTGAGCTTCCATATCAATCTGGTGGCAAGTATTTGCCCCGAGAAGTAGCAAAAGATGAGCTGAATATATGCCTTTGAAAGCCTGAGATTCACTTTCGCTGCCAAGCCTTTAAGTCTTGGATATATTCAACCATCAAGTGCCTCTCAGCATGTTGAAGAAGAACCCCTTCCACACACCTGAAAGTAGAGAGGGCGGAGGCAGGTATACGGAGCTCTCTTTGAGCTTTGGAACCTGTCGTGTTCAGAAGAAATGAGTGAATCTGAGTTTCAGAATAATTACTCTTTACTTGTCAATTCTTCACTCTCAGCTGTGTTGCTTCCTTTTTTTATCCTTCTGCTGTAACTTCCTCTTCTTTCTTTAAAAAATACCTTAAAGCTTTAAAGTATTTTGCAGGCAAATTTTAAAGTAAACTCGAACTTTTCTGTATAAAATGGAAGTTGACTTTGGATTAATTTCATGCAGTCTTCAGCACTCCAGAGAGAGCAATGGTTCTTCCCCTCAAATTAATAGCAATCTGTACAATATATTGTTGCCATGCCTCAATAGCATTGGATACTTTGCTGTTTAATAATTTTAAAATACCATGAGAAATAGAGTATTAAGCTGGCATTTAGCCACATTCATTGTGCCATTCCACGGAATAGAAAGATAATCTCCATACATTATTGAATACTCTACTGTTGAAACAAAATTTGTTCAAATGGTTCTTTCTTATATCTTATCCACAAGCAGGGGCGGATCTTAGTGGAGGCAAATTAAGCAGCCGCCTCAGGGCGCCACGTGGCCAAAGGGCGCATCCAGGGCCGGGCGCCATGCCCCTAGGGGTGCCGGCAGGGTGGGAGGAAGGCTCACGCAGGGCGAGAGAGGAAGGGGCAGAGGCGCACACCTTTCCCTTCTCCCTGCCTCACCCTGCGCCCTGCATGCATCTCATCCCTCACCCTGCACATGCCTCCCCCCCCAAGAATGCCTTGCTCAGGACGAGAGAGGAGAGGGGCAGAGGCGCACACCTTTCCTTCTCTCTGCCTCACCCTTGCCCCCTTGTCTCATCCCTCACCCTGCACATGCCTTCCCCCCCCCTTCCAAGAATGCCTTGCTCAGGACGAGAGAGGAGGGGGCAGAGGCGCACACCTTTCCCTTCTCCATGCCTCACCCTGCGCCCTGCATGTGTCTCATCCCTCACCCTGCACATGCCTTCCCCCCCGCCAAGAATGCCTTGCTCAGGACGAGAGAGGAGGGGGCAGAGGCGCCCGCCTTTCCTGTCTCTGTTGCCGCTGCTGCCGCCGGTGCACGTGGGGCGAGGGAGGAGGCCACGTGGGCGCCCTTACCTGGGGGCCGGGAGCAGGACTGAGCGGCCAGACGAGGCTGCCAGCTAGAGGGCACCTAGCCCAACCCCTGGGCCCTTGCTCCCAAAATTAGCCTAGACCCGGCACACACACATATATATACACACAAAAAGAGAATAGGAAGAGGGGAGGGAAAAGGGTGAGAAGGGAGGAAGGGGAAGGTAAGAAGGGGAAAGAGAATACGAAGGGGTCAAGGAAAAGGGCGAGGAGGAAGGAAGGATGGGAAATGTACAGACCCACACAAAGAATAGGAAGAGGGGAGGGAAAAGGGTGAGGGCCCTTCCACACAGCCCTATATCCCACAATATCTGCTTTGAATATCTGAGTCCACACTGCCTTGATATTCTGAGGTATAGGGCTGAGAAGGAAGGAAGGGGAATAGATATAGACACACACACACTCAAAGAGAATAGGAATAGAGCAGGGAAAATGGTGGGAAGGAAGGAATACATATATATACAGTATATACAGTATATACAGTATATATATATATATATATATATATATATATATATATGGCATGGGCCAACTTCAGCCCTCCATATGTTTTGGACTTCAACTCCCACAATTGCAAACAGCCAGTAGGAAGTCCTAAATACCTGGAGGGTCCAAATTTGTCTATGCACCTATATATATATATATATATATATATATATATATATATATATATATATATATATATATATATATATATATATGGTGGGTTGGGGGGCGCCAAAATACTGTTCGCTTAACATTTAAAATTACCTAGGTCCAGCCCTGTCCACAAGTCAGATCAAAATCCTTAATTTTGGACCCAAAACCTATCCTCAACTTATATACAAGGTAAACTTATACACAGGTATATACAATAAAAAAGCACAACCAAAGACAGCTGGCAAGAAGGGATCATACACCAAGTAGAGCTATGTTTTGCTGCATTGAAATCTTAATGAGAATTAGCATTAACCCACACAATGTTTCTTCTTTGGAACACAGAATGTTAATTTTGGAGAACTGATATAATCGGAAAAATTATCACTTGGTTGCTTATTTATTTGCATGTATAATATTTATTTATTTACAGTATTTATATTCCGCCCTTCTCACCCCGCAGGGGATTTAGGGTGGATTACAATGTACATATACATGGCAAACATTCAATGCCATAGACACACAACATATATAGACAGACACTCAGAGGCTATTTAACATTCCAGCTTTTGGCCACCAGGGGAGTTGTCGCTTTCTTATTCTTGAAAACACACTATAGGTCAGCAAAATTGCATCAATTCAACATGATATTTAGGAATGAAATGTATTCAATCATTGGCAAATGATAACAATATAGCAAACATGAAAGATTATACAATCCGCATATACCACATTAGTGAGACCCCCCAGTACACAAAATCATATAGAAGGCAAATGCCAAGGTAGACTCAGAACAACAAACGTAAACGTGGCGCAGCACCGGCGGGTACAAATTAGGACCCAATCCACCTGAGCAAACACTCAAATGCACAACTGCGCGCAGTTTGCCAAAGTCCTGGGGCATACCCAAAGTGCAGAGGATGGGGGGTGACAGAAGTACAATGTGGAGCCAAGTGAGACGCTCGGAGGGGCCGCTACGGTTGAAGTGCGAGGCCACGATCCATTTCGCTTGTAGCTTCTTCAGGCGGCAGTATTACGCCAAGCAGATGCAGCGTCGCAGGAGAATCATACTACATAATAAACAATAATAATGTACATCAACATATGACCTTTCTCTGCAAGACAAAAACATGGAGGAGGTGGCTAGCCTACCTAGGTTGGAGGAGATCCGATGCACCATTGCTCCTGCGGACCCAAAGGGTGGGGCTCGCTGTAATCGCAGATCTTTTAAAGGTGCACGCACCTGGGACCCACCCATGCGAGATTCATGTGAGTAGGGCTGTGAGGGGGAGGGGCTCATTTAACCCGATTGGATGTTCGGATTGGAGATTATGAATCCACCACGTTTCCCTCTTGATAAGAGCATCGTGGTTATTAGCATGCACACCAGCAGTCACCCTCTCTAAGGCAGCGAATCTGAAGGATTCGGGACTGTGGCCATGGGTCTGGAAGTGGCGATATAGAATAGTGTTGTCCTGCTGGGTTCATACCCTGGAGCGGTGCTCGAAATACGTCTGTGAAGGGGCGTGACGACTGTCCCACGTAATATAGGCCACACCCACAATACGATGACGTAGATGGAATTCTCTGAATTACAATTAATGAAGTCCCGAATGATGAAATATTTGTTGGATCTTAAACTCGCAATGTCATTGCAGCGCATCGCTTGGGAGCAAGACACGCAACCCCCACACGGCCAAAAGCCAGTAGTGGAGCGGGTAAACGAACGATTCCTATGTAGAGTGGAGTGCACAATCAAGTCTTTGAAATTACTGGTGTGTTTGTAGGCCACCATAGGGGAATGCTTAAATGCCGGGATGGGAGGCAGTATATCCCAATGCTTCCTGACTATTCTGACAATGTCTCTGCTATGGGGAGTGAAAGTAAGTGGCCAAACAATCCGATGCTGGTGATGCTTCTGTGTCTTCTGCAGCAGAGAATCCCTCTGCATCTCTTTCGCCTGTCACACCCCAAGAGCCTCCAACGGCATCTTTCCTAGGGGCTGCATTTTGCCCGCTTGACTTCCAGAAACTTTCCAGCACAGCTGGATTAACTCCGGCTCCTTCAGTGGGCCTCTTCACTGTTCTCCTGTGCCTCTAAACAACATGCCATGAAAGGCATGTCAAGGCCAGCGGAGCCCACCAAGCTGATAGCAGGAGCGGGTACTCGGAGCAGTAAGCGCTACTCCCCAGTCCAGGTGGTTCGCACTAACGAGGCCCCACATTCTTCAGGACTGAGGTTCTCAAAACAACCCAGGGCTCATCCATCATCTAGTTTGATGTTCGACGCACCGGGCCCTGCTGACAAAAATCCTATAAAAGCTGTGAGATCCTGCTTAGCAGTATCTCGTACCAACGACCGGTATTGCCATGATGTCAAAGTGAACCGGGCCTTTCGGCCAGCTACTAAGATCCAGCCAGCCAGCCAGCCTTCCTCGGCTGCCTCGTTCCAGCTTCTAGCCTTGTTCCTGTTCATCGTCGAGCTCTGCAGGGAAGCCGCATTGCCTTTGTATGAATTTTGCCTGCAGTACCTAAAGCCCCCCGATCTTCTTGCGCCGATCGGGGGCTCAGAGACTATCTATCGCATCCCGCATTTGTTCCTGCATTTCCTCCGCTTGAGATTCTGCTGTTGCGGATACTCAAGCCTTGCTGATTCCAGTATTTGCTGCTAACCAGAGGCTGCATATTAAAGGCTTCCTGGACTATATCCTCACCTTGCTGCCTTATAATCAATAAAGCTTGTTGTACCTCAGCTGTCTTGTCTGTTGTCTGGGGAGGTCGACCTGGACGACCCAAGACCCAGATGCAGACACCGCCAGGAGCGGCTGGACCAGCGCCCGCCATGGCTCGAGGACCCTCTGCAGCAGACTTCCAAAGGCTGCAGGCCGAGCTCGCTACCCTCCAGCAGCAGTTCGCCGCGGTGATCCAGGCCCAACGGCAGCCTAACCGGCGGGTCCCGGTAGCCCTTCCTGTCTGCTTCAGCAGGGAACCTGCCGCTGCTCGCACCTTCCGTGGACAATGCCAAGCTTACCTGGTGGCTAGAGCAGCCGACTTTGCCACTGAGGCGGAACGTGTGGCGTTTGTGTATACCTTGCTGGATGGCCCCGTGGCGTCGTGGGCCACCACCATGCTTGATGCCAATGCGCCCCAGGTCAACACTGCCCAGGGGTTTTTGGACCACCTCCTGGAAACCTGGGGGCACCCGATCAACAGAGACCTGGCGGAGAAGCAGATGTGCCACCACTACCAGCGCAGCATGCCCATGGGCCAATACATTGCAGAATTCCGTGTGTTGGCCAACCAGGTGACCTGGAATGCGGATGCCCTGCGCTCTCAGTTCTTGGAGGGACTGAGCCCCGAGATTCAGACGGAGGTATCCCGAACCCCTGATATCCCGCTCACCTTGGAGGGGGTGATCGCGATGGCCCTGCGGTTGGACGCGCACCAGAGGGCCCAGCAGATCTGGAACCGGAGGGCTCCGGCCTCGCCGCCCGCGAAGAAGCCGGGCCCCGAGAAGCGCGGACCGCCACTCCCACATCCACCGCCCCCCGTCCCCACCGCCAGGCTGGACGACGAGCCCATGCAGCTGGGACAGACTCGCCCGCGGCTGGACGATGCTGAGAAGGCCCGGCGGCAGAGCATGAACTTGTGTTGGTACTGCGGGTCCGCCAGCCACTATTCCAAGGAATGCCCGACCAAGACCAAGGGAAACCCGCGGCTGGCAGCAGCGGAAGAAAAGCCCAGCAGCCCGGAGACTGACCCCGCGCCGCAGGGGGAAGGGCAAGACCGTGCCTAGAAACGCTTGCTAGCTCGGTCGACCCCCACCCCTCAGAGCCTAAGACCGGAGTGTTGTTCCTGATCATGATTACCCTGTGGTCCCTGGACAAAGGCCCCGTCCGGGTGCATGCCATGCTGGATTCTGGGGCCACCAATGACTTCATCGACAAAGATCTTGCCAAGCACCTGGGCCTGGACATCCAGAACTTAAGTCGCCACCTTCCCATCGAGACTGTCGACGGACGGATTCTCAAGTCAGGCCCAATAAGTCAGTGGACCTCGCCGATGAAGATGACCGTTGCCAACTACCAAGAGGAAATCCCGTTCCTTGTTTCCACCTTGCCACACTTTCCTGTGATTCTGGGGGTGCGGTGGCTCACCCAGCAAGACCCCCAGATCTCTTGGGCCCAGCGGGAAGTGCGCTTCCTTACTGCTTATTGCCAAAAACATTGTCTCAGGGGCCAATTGAGTGCCGCCACCGAGGCAAGCACAGTGGCAACCCTGCCTTGCAAGTACCAGGACTTTTGGGAAGTGTTCAGCGAGAAGGAGGCAGACAAGCTTCCGCCCCATCGTCCGTACGACTGTGCGATCGACTTGGTGAAGGGTGCACCAATTCCCCGTGGAAGGCTGTATTCTCTCTCGGCGCCAGAGCAGAAGGCTCTCCGAGAGTTCCTGGATACCAACCTGCGGAAGGGATTCATCCGCCCCAGCCAATCGCCGGCCGGTGCCCCTGTGTTGTTCGTGAAGAAGAAAAACGGTGAGATGTGCCTGTGCCATGACTACCGGGCCCTCAACAGCATCACCGTCCGCAACAGGTACCCCCTCCCCCTGATCTCCGAAATGTTAGAGCAAGTGCGGGGAGCCAAGGTGTTCACTAAACTGGACCTGAGGGGGGCTTATAATCTTGTGCGGATTAGGGCCGGAGACGAATGGAAGACGGCCTTCCAGACCAAATATGGAGCCTACGAGTCCCTCGTGATGACCTTCGTCCTTTGCAATGCCCCGTCCACATTCCAACACTTCATGAATGATATCTTTAGAGACTATCTAGACCGTTTCCTGCTCTGTTATTTGGATGATTTGTTGATTTTCAGCCCTGACTTGGACTCTCATGAATGTCACGTACGGGCCGTGTTGCAGCGTCTCCAAGATCACGGCCTGTATGCTAAGCTAGAAAAATGCACCTTCGAGGTGGAACAAGTGGACTTTCTGGGACATTGCATCTCGGCCCAGGGCATTGCTATGGATCCGGTGAAAGTAGAGGCAGTGGTGCAATGGGAAGCGCCAGCAAGCCGCAAGGACATCCAGCGGTTTATGGGCTTCGCCAACTACTATCGGAAGTTCATCCCGGGGTTTGCCAAGTGCTCCAAGCCCATCACTGAGTGCCTAAGGGGGAAAAGCCCGTTTCCGCTGGTCCGCCGAGGCGGAAGGGGGATTCCAGCAACTCAAACGGCTGTTTGTGTCTCAGCCGATTCTACAACATCCTGACCCAGCCAAGCCCTTCCGGGTTCAATCAGACGCCTCCAATGTGGCAATCGGGGCAGTCTTGTTTCAGCCCCAGGGAGAAGATTGGCTGCCGTGCGCCTTCTACTCCAGACAGCTGGCCCCGGCGGAAAAGAACTATACCGTTTGGGAAAAGGAACTTTTAGCCATCAAAGCAGCGTTCCAGTTCTGGCGACATTGGCTGGAGGGGGCGCAACACGAGATCCAGGTTCACACTGATCATCGGAACCCGGAGCATTTGAAGACGGCGCAAAAGCTAAACTAGCGCCAGCAGCGCTGGGCTCTGTTCTTCGAACGTTTCCAGTTCAAGATACACTACGTCACGCCAGCCCACACCAAGCAGGCCGATGCCTTGTCTCGGAAGCCGGAGTACACCCGAGGAGTGGAAGACTCCGAGGAGGGCCAAATCCTCCAGCAGGGAAACTTCGCCGCCGCAGCAGTGGAAGCTATGCCCCCGACTGTCTCGCCTCCGGCGAGGCCCAGTTCTGCTTCGCATCCCCAGCAGGCCCTTCCCCTGGACGAGGAACTTTGCTCCGGGCAAAAGGAAGACGCCTGGGTCCAGGAGCGACTGGCAAAGGAGGTACAGTACCCATTTAGTGTGCAGAATGAACTCTTGTGTCACCGAACCCAAGTCTATGTTCCCCGGGGCTCGGCGAGGCAGACCATCCTAAAGATGTGTCATGACAGCCAGGCAGCAGGCCACTTCGGCCTATATAAGACTATCCAGCTAGTCACCAGAGACTTTTGGTGGCCCAAGATGCGGAAGGAGATTGAAAAGTATGTAGCCACCTGCCCGGTGTGCCTGCGGGCCAAGCAGGTGGTGGGCAGACCCCAGGGACTGTTGCAGCCTCTGCCCACCCCGGGGGGCCCGTGGGAAATGTTGTCGGCAGATTTCATCACCGATTTGCCAACCTCCCAGGGAAATACTACAATTCTCGTGGTTGTGGATAGCCTTACCAAGATGGCCCATTTCATTGCTTGTCTGGGCCTACCACCCGCTAAAGAAACTGCGGGCCTGTTCCTGCATCATGTGTTCAAGCTTCATGGACTGCCTAAAAGTCTGGTAATGGACCGTGGCAGTCAATTCACGTCCCAGTTTTGGAAGGAGACCCAGCGGCTGCTTGGAATAGAGGCGCGGATGTCCTCGGCCCGACACCCGGAGACGGATGGGCAAACCGAGCGAACCAATGGGACCTTAGAGCAGTACCTGCGGTGCTATGTGAATTACCAGCAAGACAACTGGGCCTCCCTGCTATCCATGGCAGAATTTGCCTACAACAACCCAGCAGACCCCGTTCTTTGCCAACATGGGATACCACCCACGGTTCTACCCGGAGTTGGTGGAGCCCGGGACCGTTCCGGCCGCAGAGCAACGGCTGCAGGAATTGGCAGCCGTGCAGCAAGTAATCAAGGCGCAACTTGATCAGGCCAAGGCTGACTACAAGAGGACGGCAGATCGGCATCGCCAGGAGGGGCCGGAGCTGAACGTGGGGGATCGGGTAATGTTGTCCACCCGCCACTTGCCCTCCCAGCGCCCCTGCCGGAAGCTCAGTGCCAAGTTCATCGGGCCTTACAAGATTGTGGCGAAGCTGTCCCCGGTCGCCTTTCGGCTCCAGCTACCTAAGGGGATGAGGATTCATCCCGTGTTCCATCTCTTGCGCCTGGCCAACGAGATTCATCCGGAAAGGGGTAAGCCTGCACCACCTCCGTTGCTAGTAGATGGGGAAGAGGAGTATGAAGTGGCTGAGGTTTTGGACTCCCGGATTTTCCGGCGTCAATTGCAGTACTTAGTGGACTGGGAGGGGTACGAGGCTGAAGAGAGATGTTGGATTCCGGCAGACTTGATTGTGCACTCCACTCTACATAGGAATCGTTCGTTTACCCGCTCCACTACTGGCTTTTGGCCGTGTGGGGGTTGCGTGTCTTGCTCCCAAGCGATGCGCTGCAATGACATTGCGAGTTTAAGATCCAACAAATCTTTCGTCATTCGGGACTTCCTTAATTGTAATTCAGAGAATTCCATCTACATCATCGTGTGTGGGTGTGGCCTATATTACGTGGGACAGTCATCACGCCCCCTTCGCGTACGTATTTCGGAGCACCGTTCCAGGGTATGAACCCAGCAGGACAACACTATTCTATATCGCCACTTCCAGACCCATGGCCACAGTCCCGAATCCTTCAGATTCGCTGCCTTAGAGAGGGTGACTGCTGGTGTGCATGCTAATAACCACGATGCTCTTATCAAGAGGGAAACGTGGTGGATTCATAATCTCCAATCCGAACATCCAATCGGGTTAAATGAGCCCCTCCCCCTCACAGCCCTACTCACATGAATCTCGCATGGGTGGGTCCCAGGTGCGTGCACCTTTAAAAGATCTGCGTTACAGCGAGCCCCACCCTTTAACCACTTAGGAGCAATGGTGCATCGGATCTCCTCCAACCTAGGTAGGCTAGCCACCTCCTCCATGTTTTTGTCTTGCAGAGAAAGGTCATATGTTGATGTACATTATTATTGTTTATTATGTAGTATGATTCTCCTGCGACGCTGCATCTGTTTGGCGTAATACTGCCGCCTGAAGAAGCTACAAGCGAAATGGATCGTGGCCTCGCACTTCAACCGTAGCGGCCCTCCGAGCGTCTCACTTGGCTCCGCATTGGACTACTGTCACCCCCATCCTCTGCACTTTGGGTATGCCCCAGGACTTTGGCAAATTGCGCGCAGTTGTGCATTTGAGCGTTTGCTCAGGCGGATTGGGTCCTAATTTGTACCCCGCCGTTGCTGCGCCACGTTTACTTTTGTTGTTCTGAGTCTACCTTGGCATTTGCCTTCTATATGATTTTGTGTACTTGGGGGGTCTCACTAATGTGGTATATGCGGCTTGTATAATCTTTCATGTTTGCTATATTGTTATCATTTGCCAATGATTGAATACATTTCATTCCTAAATATCGTGTTGAATTGATTCAATTTTGCTGACCTATAGTGTGTTTTCAGTATATACTCTGCATTACACGCCTGTTGTTCATGCTTTCTTATTCTTTGCATACTTCCTGGAGATTTCTATGTCCTCGTAAATCAGTTAAATTAGCCTCCCTAAAAATGGTACCTAAATTTCCTATTTGATAGATGCAACTGTCTTTTGGGCTGCAAAAGTCGACAACAAGCTACACAATTTTGGTCGGGAGCTCACTCCGACCCGGGCTGGCTTCGAACTCATGACCTTTCGGTCAATAGTGATCTTAATGCAGCCGACTCCCAGCCAGCTGCACCACAGTCCCAGTGCATGAAAACCAGGTAATAATAATAATAATAATAATAGTAATAATCTTTATTTGTACCCTGCCACCATCTCCCCAACAGGGACTCAGGGCGGCTTACATGGGGCCAAGCCCATCAACATAGCAACACAATAAAATCAATCATGTCATAGTAAAAGAACAACAAATGTGTTTGTAGTATATGAAAGTAAGCATATTCAAATTACATTGCTCTGTGTCTGGATATTCAGGAGAGAGCTTTCACCAAACAAATACATACATTGAGTTTAAACCATGTAATGCCCCTTTTGCATTGTTTGGGAGAATGAAGAAGGCAGCTTAAAGTTACACCGCAGATCCGAAACACAGGATAATTGGAACAGATTAAGGTAAGTAATAAAGATCAGTACACAGTCCATAGTTGATTGTACATTTATGTAGTGAGAGACACCTATTACTAATCTACATAGTAAAAGGACAGGCTGTCTCCTTGTATATTGTGTGTGTGTTGTAGGAGTGGAAGGCATTCTTTGATTTAACCTTTTCAAATCCTTCTTTTCCTTTCCTTTTTGTTACATAATTTATGCTCTAGTTTGGAGCATGTTGGCCACTGTGACACTTGTGACCCAACTTTCGTACGCTTGATTGGATCTATAAGGAACGTTCCTAGTCAGGCAACTTTTTTTTGTTTGTTTCAGCCGGTCTTTGAGAACTTGTTGATCATAGGGAAAGTACTGTATATTCTGTATTTGTTTTTCTTTTCCCTTTAAATAGGCATGCTTTTCATTCTATACATAATTTAATTGGCTATTGCTATCTCAGTGAAGTTTAGTTGTATCTGTTTTATGTTTTGTAAGTCACTTAGAATCCAGGGTTGGGGAAAGGTGGGGTACGGATAAATAAATGGGTGCTATGACAGAATAGAACTATCTCTGAGTGAAGGAAGGTTGTGTTCTTGCACCAACCCTATTTACAATCTTCTTCAGCATGATGCTCCAAAGGGCTATGGCAGACCTTGAAGAAGAAGAAGAAGAAGAAGAAGAAGGCATATATATATGCTATCCTACTGATGGTAGCTTGTTCAACTTAAGCCGTCTGAGGGCTCACACTAAGACTCTAAACTATCTAGTCCGTGAGCTGCTTTTTGCTGACGATGCTGCCCTTGTCACCCATTCAGAAGCAGCCCTGCATTACCCAACATCCTGCTTTGCAACAGCTGGAGAGCTGTTGGGCTGGAAGTCAGCCTGAAGAAAACGGAAGTCCTCTACCAGCCCGCACCACAGGAAGAACACCATCATCACCACATCAGCATAGGAATATCTGTGCTTAAGTCTGTTCAGCAGTTCACCTACCTGGGAAGCATCATCTCTTCAGAGGCCAAGATTGATAAAGAGATAGATCACAGATTAGCAAAGGCATAGAGTGCATTCGGAAGGCTTCACAAAAAACGTCTGGAGCAACAAGCACCTGAGGCAAAGCAGCAAAATCAGTGTGTACAAAGCTATCGGACTGTCTATTCTCCTTTATGGGTCTGAAACATGGGTCACCTATCGCTAACACCTACGACTCCTCGAACGTTTTCATCAGCGCTGTCTTCGCACAATCCTAAATATACACTGGACCGACTATGTGACTAATGTTGCTGTCCTTGAGCAAGCAGGGATCACCAGCACTGAGGCCATGCTATTGAGAACACAGCTGCGCTGGGCAGGGCGCATCTCTAGGATGGAGGACCACTGCCTCCCAAAGATACTACTCTATGGTGAGCTCGCCACGGTTCAGCGCAAGAGAGGCGCCCCCAAAAAGAGATATAAGGACTGCCTGAAACAACATCTCAGGCTCGGCCAGATTGATCGCCAACAATGGTCGACCCTGGCCTCACATCGGGAGGCATGGAGACGCACTATCCACAATGCTGCGGCCTCTTTCAAGACGACACGCCGAATGGGTCTCGAAGAGAAACAACGCAGAAAGAACCGCAACTTGGAAACAAGATCACCCAAGGAGACTTTCTGCTGTGCTTTCTGCAACCAAACTTGCCTATCTCAGATTGGCCTTTTTAGTCATCAACGCACTAGTAAAAAGCATGGGATGAGTCCTTCCTAATAATCTTCGTTCGCGAAGTAATGCCGAGAGAGACTATCTCTGAACTAATTGGACGAAATCCATCTAATTTCCTTCTGCCAATGGAAGGTTTCTATTTGTGGAAGAGAAGGTTGCCCTCCTCTTTCTTCCCCAACACCTCCTCCAAATCAGCCTCAGGATATAGTATCTCCCAACAGCTAGCTGGCACCATTAACAGCTGTTGTAGATCTTAACTCCATAAATTCTCCAATTTCTTCTTTAAAGCCATTTTAAATTAGTGGCTTATTATATGTGACTGTGAACTCCATTGTGTTGGATTGCAGATTTTTGCTACATTTAGTCTAGCTCCACTGGTAGCAGTGTACAAATGCTTAAACACAAAATAAAAGCTCACTTAAAATAAATAAAAAAGCATCACAAAAGCTTATCCAGCCAATGACTTCAACCAATATACGCTACCCTGTAACAGGTTCACTTTCCCTATATGATACCATTAATTTATTTATTTATTTATTTACAGAATTTATATTCCACCTTTCTCACCCCGCAGGGGACTCAGGGCGGATTACAATGTACATATACATGGCAAACATTCAATGTCATAGACACACAACATATATAGACAGACACTCAGAGGCTATTTAACCTTTGTGATGGAAAGACAGGAACTGCGGAGGGTCCATGCGGGGTGCCTTTTATGCCCAGCGAGGGGACTGGGCAGCATTACAGCCAAAACTTGCAGTTTAAATTTGGGGGAGTTTCCGTTACGGCCTGCGCAGGTGCAGACACTTCACATGTGTGAAATCACAGAGTTCCACTCAAAGAAACGTGGTCACAGGTATGTAACCCACCATTATTTTAGGCCCATCGTTTCTGATTAGCTGTAGCTAATACAGTCAATTATG
This sequence comes from Anolis apletophallus, assembly GCA_030556195.1. Lineage (NCBI taxonomy): Eukaryota > Metazoa > Chordata > Lepidosauria > Squamata > Anolidae > Anolis > Anolis apletophallus. The sequence continues at coordinate 18,582,980 of JARBWK010000009.1, read as the reverse complement.
ATGGATTATGGCTGTTCCAACCCAAACGCATCTGGAGAGTTACAGTTGTCAATCAATGTTATGTAGGCAAAACACCATATGTTCGTTTATAACTCTGCTAAGAGGTTTCTACAGACATTATATTCTGTAGAATATAATAGGGGAGTAGTGACTATTTGTGTCGCATTACATAGGAGTGCAAACATTTTGAGTTACAAATAACATTGCTCATTTTTTTCGCACATTATTTTGTGAAACATTTGAAGGGTTGGAAATCCTTTTTGATCTTTGAGGTGGTGCGGAGGAATTGATTTATGCGTTACTGAAGTGTTAATGGCGAGAATCATGACTGACACTGAAATGACAGAAACGAATAATAATACTGAATTATTTCAACGAAACAACACTAATTTATGGCTCGAAATTGAAAAATAGAATTTTCAGCAGCCATTGAAAATACACAAAGTAAAGCTGTCACATAATTGTCTTATTTATTTATGTATGTATGTATTTATTTATTCAGTTTTGTATGCCGTCTTTTCCCAAGGAGTTTATTCACTCTGGTGGCTAGGATGCTTGGATGGAAAATGCAAACGTATGTTAATATGATGAATCCTTGTTTATATAGGACTAGCCATCCCCTGCCATGTGTTGCTATGGCCCTGTCTGTGTATATGTGTTTTGTGTGCTATGTGTATATGTGGTTTTGCATATGCGTTGTAATGTAATTTTGTTTTACTTTTAAAGTCCTTTCCACTGTGTTTTTCAGTGTTTTTATGAATGATGGTCACTCATTGGCCTGATAGGTGTATTGTGTCCAAATTTGGTGTCAATTCGTCCAGTGGTTTTTGAGTTATGTTAATCCCACAAATGAACATTACATTTTTATTTATATAGATGAACAGTGTTATGGGATATATGTGTTATATGGGTATATTGCACCAACCCCATTTACAATCTTCTTCAGCATGATGCTCCAAAGGGCTACGGCAGACCTCAAAGAAGAAGACGGCATATATATACGCTATCGTACTGATGGTAGCTTGTTCAATTTAAGCTGCCTGAGGGCTCGCACTAAGACTCTAAACCAGGGGTGCTCAGAATGGTGATCGGGATCACCAGGGTGATCTTCAGGCCTCATCCTGGTGATCTTCGGGCCCCTGACCAGGTTTTTTGCTGTTGGTCCTCTTGCCGCGTGCACCCCTGCATGCTGCAAAGAAGTCCTCCGTCGTTGCTCCTCCCCGCTCCCTGCTTGCGCGCCGTCTCCAAAAGCTCCAGAGTCCAAGAGGCAGAATGGGCCCCCTCTTTTGGATTCCTCCTCCTCCCTCCCTCCATCCTTCTCCAGCCACTCAGAGTCGTAGGAGACCAAAGGGGGAGGGCCTGGATGACGTGATGCATGGCTGGCGCACATGCGCAGAAGCGCCCATTCTGCCCCTCGGACTTCTCGTGAGCTCTTGGAGGCGGCACACATGCTGGTGGCGTGGAAGTAGGAGCAACGACGGAGGAGAAGAAGAAGGACGTTTTGGAGTGATTTTCTTACCGCATCTCAAAGGTCGGTCTTTTTTACTTTGGGGTGGGTGCTTGATTGTTCTGTGGCATGTCTCTTTGTTTATTTTTAATGTTTAAAAATGGCCTTTTAGCTCCAAAGCCTCTCTGCTTGCTTTGTTCCTTGAGAAATATATGTTGGGAATATGGAAATGTGGGAGAAATGGGGTGGTTGGATGTATTTTTGCATGCCCCTTTGTTTACCTTGCTGAGTATTAAATGGCCTTGCAGTTCAAAAGCCTCTCTTCTTACTTTCTGGCTGATAATATGTGCCCCTTTTGGTAATATGGCAGTCTGGGAGAAATGGGGTGGTTGGGAGAAATATGTATTTTTATGCTTTGTTTTATATTGTTGTTATTAAATTGAAATGTTGATGTTTTATAACTTCATTTTATGTAAACTGTCCCGAGCCTGCTGGAAGGAGCGGTACAAAAAAATGAATAATAAATATAAATAAATAAATAAATAAGAAAATAGTTATATGTTTTACATTTCTGGGTAGGTGATCTTTGGGACTTGGTTTTTTAATCAGTAGCTCCCATGCTGAAAAAGTGTGAGCATCCCTGCTCTAAACTATCTAGTCAGTGAGCTGCGTTTTGCAGACGATGCTGCCCTTGTCGCCAATTCAGAAGCAGCTCTGCAGCGCCTAACATCCTTCTTTGCAACAGCTGCAGAGCTGTTGGGGCTGGAAGTCAGCCTGAAGAAAACGGAAGTCCTCTACCAGCCTGCACCACAGGAAGAACACCATCATCCCCACGTCAGCATAGGCCAATCTGTGCTTAAGTCCGTTCAGCAGTTCACCTACCTGGGAAGCATCATCACTTCAGATGCCAAGACTGATAAAGAGATAGATCACAGATTATCAAAGGCACATAGTGCATTCGGAAGGCTTCACAAAAGAGTCTGGAGCACCTGAAGCAAAGCACCAAAATCAGTGTGCACAGAACTATCATACTGTTTATTCTCCTATATGGGTCTGAAACATGGCTCACCTATCGCCAACACCTACGACTCCTCGAACGCTTTCATCAGCGCTGTCTTCGCACAATCCTAAATCTACACTGGACCGACTATGTGACCAATGTTGCTGTCCTCGAGCAAGCAGGGATCACCAGCATTGAGGCCATGCTATTGAGAACACAGCTACGCTGGGCAGGGCACGTCTCTAGGATGGAGGACCACCGCCTCCCAAAGATACTACTCTATGGTGAACTTGCCATGGGTCAGCGCAAGAGAGCCGCCCCCAAAAAGAGATATAAGGACTCCCTGAAACAACATCTCAGGCTCGGCCAGATTGATCGGCAACAATGGTCCACCCTGGCCTCACATCGGGAGGCATGGAGATGCACTCTCCACAATGCTGCGGCCTCTTTCAAGAAGAAAAGCCAAACGGGTCTCGAAGCGAAACAACAACACAGAAAGAACTGCACCTTGGAAACAACATCACCCAAGGAGACTTTCTGCTGTGCTTTCTGCAACCGAACTTGCCTATCTCAGATTGGCCTTTTTAGTCATCAACGTGCTTGTAAAAAGCGTGGGATGAGTCCTTCCTAAGAATCTTTGTGAAGTAATGCCAAGAAGAAGTTATGGGAACTGGCCACTGGGCATAGTTGGGTAACTGATTTCATAAAATAACTTCTTTATTTTTCTACTTTGGGGAACAAAAATACCATGACAAACTTAAATATGGGGGGCCATGAACAAGATGGGAGTGGTATTTCCAGCTGTGCCTCAGGCAGCAAAATGCCTTGGCTTCCTCTCTAATTCTCCAGAGTGAATGGAAGTGCATGTGCATTTTGGAGCTGTTTGTTCTGATGTGCCACTGTGATAAGAAATATGAATGGTTGCTTTTTCCAGCCAATGCGTTCTGATTCACTAATTCTGACTTCGGCATTATCAGAGTGCACCTACCTTGAAACCAACTCTAATTGATGAATTGTTGAAAAGGAAAATAATTAATCATTGTTCTTCTTTTTAAAAAGTTAGGGTTGACCAATCAATGTTGCACTTCTGATTAACACCAACAGTTTCTTATCTTTCATGCTGATAATTTCAGGGCACTGGACCTTAGCAGATGAAATAGCTATCAAAAACAAAACAAAGGAGTGGTGGTGGTGGTGGTGGTGGGGAATCGAACAAAAGTCAAAATCCAACCCATGAATGTTTTAATTTAATCCTAGTTGTTTGTTGGAGGATGTGAGATTTTGAATATGATATGTATGTGTGTGTGTACCTATTTCCAAAATCAAAATAGGTGTTAAATAGGTGTTGATCCAGAAAAACAAAGCTATGTTATGAAGAGCATGCACCAATACGTTATCCCTCTTTTTGGGTATATTTCACCTGCTAATTCTAAAAATGGCACCAGTTTCCCCTTATCAGATCTCGTTTTTGGGATATAGAACATATGCCAATAATAAACATACCTAAGAAGCTAGAGCTGATGTAGTCAATTTTTGGAATCAGTACACCAAATCAGTGTTTCCCAACCTTTTTTGAGCCGAGGCACACTTTTTAAATTTCCAAAATCCGGGGGCACACCACCAACCAAAATGACACAAAATGACATTTTGAACTAGAACTCCAAAACTCAAGGTAAATTCTTATTACCTATGTAATAAGAATTTATCTTGAGTTTTGGAGTTCTAGTTCACCTACATCCAGAGAGCACTCTAGACTCAGGACCGGCGAAGCAGGAAGGCGCCACAGCGGCGGACAGGGAGCCGGAGGGAGGCCGAGAGTGGTTTCCTGTGCACCGGGGGGGGGGAGGTGCGGGGCCCTGCGCGAAGCCAGGTTACGCTGGCTCGCGTCTTCTGCCAGACTTGCCGGAAGATGCAAACCGGACAAACTCGGCTCCCAAGCAGGGCCTGGGCCCTGCCGGAAGCTGGATTTGGCCAGCTCGCGTCTTCCGCCGAGCTTGCTGGAAGACGCGAACCGGACAAACACGTCTCCCAAGCAGCGCCTGAGCCCTGCGAGAAGCCAGATTTCGCCAGCTCGCATCTCCCTGCGGGCTCGCCGGAAGACGTGAACCAGACAAACTCGGCTCCCAGGCAGGGCCTGTGCCTTGCGGGGAGCTGTTCTCCCGCTTCGCGGCTCCGCCGGGCTTGGCAGAGCCGCGAACTGGGAGAAAGGCTCCCTGTGGTGCCCAAGTTCCCGCCTCCTCCTCCTCCTGTGAAAGTGAGCCCACAGGATAGATTCTATCCTGTGGGCTCACTTCCGGAGGAGGAGGAGAGCGTCGTCTGGCCCCTCCCCTCCTGAGCCTTCCCTGCCTCTCTAGGACCTAGAGAGGGTCGCGTTTCCAACCGCTGTTCCGTGATCAGCTGGTGTGCTGCAGGTCAACCTCTCTCAGCAGGAGGGGGAGAGAGGGGGGGAGAGGTTTTCTCGTGGCACACCAGCTGATCTCCCACTGAACACTAGTGTGCCGCGTCACACCGGTTGGGAAACACTGTCCCATATAACACCAGGAACAGGCCTAAAAATCAAGACAAGACTTTTATTTTTTTTGGACTGTGTTATAAATTTTGGGACAGGTGCCTGCTTGTTTAGACACACTACAGAACCCAAGGGCTATCTAGTTCTACACTTATCTTTTCTACCTGAGATATCTTCTGTATTCTTTAAAATTCAAAGGTGAACTATCTTTTTGATGGTTTTTTTGTTTTTGATAAATTCTTGTTTGGTTCATCTTCTACTCCTACATAACACCAAGTTTATTCAAGTGTGTCTGTGCAAAGATATGTTCGATGAATTTATCATGTCAAAGCAATTGCGGGAGGAAAAAAGTATCGTAATTTCCTCCCATTTCATGCCAATCAGGTCCATGGCGGAGCGGACACATTCATGTGTGTGTACGAATATCTGGAAAGTGATGCCCCAGTGGTCTTCCCGTCCTCATCCTCTGCCATCTCCGCTCTAACCACCGGACGGTTTTGCTTGGCACAGCAAGTGAAAGTCGCCAGAAAGCCCATGCGGAAGCGTTTGTTCATGAAGCAGTAGATAATGGGGTTCACACAGGCAGAGGTATAGGAGAGCAAATGGATGAAAGAGATGGGCGCTCCGGTAAGAAACAGCTGTGCTGATTCCGGGTCAAAGGCACGCCAGGTATTGACACTGAAAATGGGAGTCCAGCATACGAAGAACAAGATCACAATCACAATCAGCATGCGGATGACCAGCTTCTTGGCTATCAAGTTAGCAGTGGAGCAGCTGCTCCTGGGGCGCTCTGTTTTGGTGCTGCAGCTATTTACCGAGAGCTGTTGAAGCGGCACCTTCTTCTTCTTGTTTTTCTGCAGATAGCATCCATCACTGCCTTCATATTTGGTACTGGTGGTGCTTGTCTTCCTCTCTGTAGATACAAAACAGCAGTGCTTGAACAAAAATTTTCCAACCTGAGAATGATGTAGCACAGTGTTTCCCAACCTTTTTTGAGCCGCAGCACACTTTTAACATTAAAAAAATCCGGGGGAACACCACCAACCAAAATGACACAAAATGACACTCTAACACAGTAAAGAACGGCTGGGGGATGGTGGCTGCTGGGAGCAGCTGCTGGGAGTGCCAAAGACGGGGGAGGGGGAGGAGCCAGGCCAGGTCATGCCATGCCCTGCGCCCTCCCCCTGGCTTCAGCTCTCCCACAGCTTCTCCAGCCTTGAGGGGGCAGTGCCAAGCCAGCGGTGGCAGAGCCAGCACAATGCTGGCTTGGCACTGTCCCCTCAATAAAGTTGGTAAAAAGTTTACATTGATATGGGTAAAAAATATAGATTGACCACTGGTCTATGGGAACAGATTACAGCATTGTTTCTCAAATGTCTGATGACTAAAGCTTCTAAATTGACAGGTCCCTTTTTTACCAACAGAGTGTGTAAGGCCAGTGATGGAGAATATGCAAGAGGCAGAATTCATGCTCTCTGGAATAACACCTGGCTCCTCTGGCAGCAATTTTGGCACTCTAATACAGGCTGTGGCCCAGAAATTCAGCAGCTGTGTAGCAACTAGAAAATTGCTGGACTGAAGGGGACCCTGTAAATACATTTTCAATAATAATAATGATAATAATACACTTTATTTATATTTCGCTCTTCTCACCCCGAAGGGGACTCAGAGCGGATTACAGGTACACGTACTTAGCAGAAAATCCCTGCCATTACCACAATACACAACAGATAGACACTTTTTCAGCATGAGAGCTACTTATAAAAAAACCAAGTCAAAATGATCTACCTACCCACTACAAAAATGTGAAACATATAAGACAATATCTGCTTTGAACTGGGTTTTCTGAGTCCACGCTGCCATATAATCTGATTCAAAGCAGATAACATGGGATTTTATTCAACTGTGGGGAAAGGACCTCAGATAACCCAGGGCCAGCAGCACTTGAGTGGCATCGGGAGCCTGCGGGGCGGGAGCTTGCCTTCCTCCCACCCTGCCTGCGATCTACCAGGACACCCTCTGCGATCTACCAGTAGATCGCGATCTACCTAATGAGCACCCCTGATATAGACAACCAGAGGCAAACTCTGGCCACCAGGGGGAGCTGATGCACTCCTAATCTCTCAGCTCCCAGCGTCCCTTGTTGTTCCTTCCGCATTCCTCAGCGTTCCTGGAGTTCTTTTAATGGCCTAATAATTCAGTCAAAATTTGCCTCTCCACTTAATGTGGTACCTTTATCACCTACTTGACAGCTGCAACTGTATTTCGGGCTGCAAAGGTCGACAGCAGGCTACACTTAAAGGTCGCGAAACACAAGCGTGCAAGGAACAAGTAAGATCAGTATCAAAAATTCAAGCTTATTATTAAAGCAAAATATACAAATACAAATAGATGTGAACACCTATTTGGACCACGCCCAATGTCCTACCGCAAAGTGTCCCAAATGGGTCGAAGAGAGGTAAGAGTTCTTCTTCGATGTATGTTGCATAAGAAAATCAGCAATCAAATAAAAGATATTTGTAATCCAAAGTGATCCGATGATCCTGGTGCGGTATGGTTCCAGGGTGGAGGTAAGGTGTTTGTAATCCAAAGGATCGGGTGATCCAGGTACGGTTGCACGGTGGATCCAAAGGGGGCGTGCGACTCCTGGACCAAATAGGTGTTCACATCTATTTGTATTTGTATATTTTGCTTTAATAATCAGCACTCCCAGCAGCCGCCCCGAGTCTTTTTTGGGGAGATGGTGGTGGGTATAAATGAAGGGTTATTATTATTATTATTATTAGACACTAATAACTTCCTGACAGCTGAATTCATCAGACTTGTGTAGTATAGCAGAGAAGACCTGCTGTTTGTACACACTTTTAAATACAAGATCATTTCACAAAAGGAAAACCTTTCACAAAGCCTATAGGACTTCAATAAGATTACTTATCTGAAGGATAAATTCATCTCGGCTGTAAAGCTCTAATGTCATATGCTATGTCAGTGTTTGTTCCCATCTTCAAAAACAGGATTTGTATTTTCACAGAAATAAGCCATTAATCAAACCCCAATAATCTTAGTTCTGGTGCTCTAAAGTGCAAAAAAGCTACTAATTTTAATGTAAAACAAACAAAACAACAAACAACAAGGTCAGTGGCTGTACGCGGCACAGTATTGGACCTCCTGCTGTGGGCAGCTTTCTGCCCCCTTCCTTTCCTCCTGCCGAACACCTGCTGCTTGGGGGGAGGAGGAGGAAGGGCCGGGCGGTGGCGAAGAAAAAGAAGAAGGGCCCGGGGTGCCGCCTCCTTCAGCCACTTCCCCAGCCAGCCTCCAATCCACCATGACTCCTGCTCCTTGCTTGCTGAAGCCGCGCAGAGGAAGAGCCCCAGCCACTGAAGCCTGTCCACCGCTCATGCTCCTCCTCCTCCATGCGGCTACAGCGAGCGAGGGGTGGGAGTCATGATGGAAGCGGCGCCTCCCGCCCCTCGCTCGCACTGCCCCCTCAAAGCTGGAGAAGCTGTGGAAGAGCTGAAGCCGGGGGGAGGGGGCGGGGCATGGCGCAGCCTGGCTCCGCCGCCTCACCCTGGCTTCAGCTCTCCCACAGCTCCTCCGGCCTTGAGGGGACAGTGCCAAGCCAGCATTGTGCTGGCTCTGCCACTGCTGGCTTGGCACTGCCCCTTCAAGGCTGGAGAAGCTGTGGGAGAGCTGAAGACGGGGGGGGCATGCATGGCTTGGCTCCTCCTCCTCCCCCGGCTTCAGCACTCCCAGCAGCTGCTCCCAGCAGGCCACCATCCCCCAGCCGTTCTTTACTGTATTAGAGTGTCATTTTGTGTCATTTTGGTTGGTGGTGTGCCCCCGGATTGTTTAATGTTAAAAATGTGCCACGGCTCAAAAAAGGTTGGGAAATACTGGTGTAGGTGATGTTATGGACTTTTGGAAGAGAATTTTTGTTGCAGGTATTACATAAATTATGGCAAAGTATGGCCATGTATCATAGATGTGACAATGTAAGTATTTGTTGGAAGGAGGTGAAAGTATGGAATGATGGGAGTGACTGGTGATTGGCTGAGCTGATTTTTTTTTTAAAAGGCAGGTGTGTATGGCATTTAATCAGAATGTGGGTATAGGAGTTGGAAATATTAGAAAATATTGTGCAATTATGGCACGATAAAAGCACCTTTGGATAGAGTTTTCTACACAACATTGTGGCTGTTCCGTGGTTGCTTGAATTGTGATTGGATCATCTCTTTTCATTGACAGCAAAAACCCATAAATACATATTGCTGTTGTGCTATACCACCTGCTTGAGTAATTCTCTTTTCCGCTACAGTCCTAGGCCCCTTCTACGCTATCCTTATATCTCAGGACAGGGGTGGGCAAACTGCGGCCCGGGGGCCGGATGCGGCCCTTTGGCTGATTCTATCCGGCCCGCCTAAGGGCCTCTGGCTTGCCTCCCCTGCCTGGCCTCTGCATAAAAATCTCCAGAGAAGGGGACTATAAGGAAGCATTATTTTATTTTAGTGGTTTTTATTATTATTGTATAATAATTTTATAACAATAATAAAATAATATAATAAATAATATAATATAATGTTATATGATATATTATAATTTCAATATATTATGTTTATATATATACTATAATATAATTATGATATTAATACTAATAATATATGAATATTTCTTGATATATTAATATGTTAATATTAATGATGTGTAATATAAAGTAAATATAGTAAGTGAATAAATAAATAAATTATGTAGATTAGCATGTAGTTCCACCTTTAGGTGCGGCCCTCCATAACATTTTTTTGGCTCTCGTGTGGCCCCTTGGAAAAAATAGTTGCCCACCCCTGTCTCAGGATCTCATCCCAGGTTATCTGGTTTGAACTGCATTGTATGAGTCTCCACTGCCAGATAATTTGGGATAATTTTCTTTTAAGTTGTTCATAAAAACTTCTTAAAATTCAAAAAAAATCAGTTAATGAGTGAAATTTTCTGAAATTTGATAGCTCTAAAAATGATGGAGAAAGGAGCCCTGGAAGCTTCCCCATTTGCACAATTACATATCGAAAAAGTAACATTTTTTTGTTACATCGTAATAGTTATGATATGAACCCCTTACAATATTTTAGAAAGACATTAGAAACAATTCCCCCCCCCCCCCAATTTAGCAATGACTATTTAGCAATGACTATTTTTTGTTTGTCGCACACTCCTAGTAACCATGTTGGCGTGGGAAGTAGGAAAAAAGTACAGTGACTACAAGAGCGGTCATAGGAGAAATAGGGACTGTGAAACTGGTGGGGTTTTTGTTTTTTTCTGCCTTCCTTTGCTACCACTGTATGACCTGGGAAATGTGCATCTCCCGAGATAGTGCACCATCAAGACGTGAGCTGAGAGAGTTAAATCTTCTCCTTGAGATGGACAAGCCAAGATCGAATGGTATGTTTTTTTAGTCAATACTGAAGGAATTGGAACTGTAGACTCCAGATGCACCAGATTCATTCTTCAATGGTTTGTTTGGTTTTTTAAAAGAGTACAGGAGAGATGGAAGGGACTGCTATTTCAGACAGAGGCAATGCTATCCAGTGAATGTACATTAGATTCTGGTCAAAATATTATCAAGGTATCTCAATGTATTTGAACGAGACTAAATGTTACTTAGGGGAAATAACCTGTTCCAATTTAATGCTTTCCTGAAATTAAGGTGCTCTCAACTCAGTGCTGTGAAACATGAATGCTAATGTGAAAATGGTTGTGGCAAATGAGAATTAGTAGACAAGAAGGGATACTTATTTTATTTACTTTATTTCTTAACTCTTCTTAGTTTGCACATTCTTCCTGTATAAGATATTTAACAGTTACCTATCCCACAATCAAAGTGGAAGATAGGCTGGATGAAGAGAAAGGAGATTCAAGAGGATATATTTATTGATTAGAATCAGAGGAAAGGAAAGAATACATTGTTCGTCCCACAGACCAAACTACTCCTGTAAGAATCCCCTGTGTGTTCCCATGACTGCAATTAGGAGTAAGTTGATGTGGTTTAAGATAAGTCTACGCTGGTAATATAAACTGGGTTTAGAAAAGGCAGAGGAATAAGAGACCAAATTGCCAATATCCGCTGGATAATTGTTGCAGCCTAGACCTGGAGGATCCCTCAGTAAACCACCACAAACCAGCCGTGATTAAATGCTTTATTTAGAAAAAGGAAAGAGGTAAAAGATATAGTCCACTGATGCTTCCAGCATCCAAGTATTGCAATGCAATAGTTCAAAAAGATCTAATAAATGGGGAAAGAGTATTGAAGCCCCAATGGGCTAAAATCCAGGATAAGTCCTTGGCAAACGATGGCTTGGCTGACTACTTGAGTCCCGTGGCACGAAGGCTCCGCGGCCTGTCCTAGAGCTTGAGTTTCATGAACTTGGCAAGGAAAGCTTAACAACAACATCACCCAACAGGAACTAGAATAGGTTTCCCCTTGTTTTGCTCTTGGAGACGCTGACTGCATCGTAACTCTTTCCCAGGAATAGCTTGTGGGCCTAACTTTCCCAAGCTGCCCAAAGCAGGCAAATATGTCAGCTCATATGCACCTGGAGCGGAGGGAGAAAGCGTGGGATGAGTCCTTATCAGTCTGAGAAGAAAGAAGGCTGTGGCCGTTCACGCCGCTGGCTGCACGGAGGCCTCTGGTAATATAAACCTAGTTGGTGTTAGATACATGGCTTCAGTCTGGCTTGGCTATGGAGTCAGGCTGGGGCATGGATAATGGAGGAAGGCAGGGAGTTTCAGAAAAAACCCATGTACATGATGCTACAGCAAAAGTCAATGGCTGTCACACACCAGCCAAGAACCAGGGCCCTTTAAATATTCACACAACCACGGCTGTAAATAACAATCTATTTATGGAAGTAAACAATGTCCAACAAATTAACAGTAAACATGAAAATAGCCAAGGCAAAAAGCATTCGAGAAAATCCCAGGAAATGTTCCCAAAGCCTCAGGCTAATTAAGTTGTAAGGCCTCTGAATATAAATCCACTGAGAAGCAACAGAACTTTAAACTAGGATAGTCCCAAAAAAGGCAAGCTCAAAGTTCTGTCATGAATGACCAAAAATCATGAAATCAGGAATTCATGGAACTGCTTGCAGAAGAATCGAAAGTTGACCAGGAACTGAATTTCAGCCTTTACAGGGCTAATAACAAGATCTCCACATTCTCACATTTCCCTCCCTTTTCCCTGGGAAAGTAACAGCTGCGGCTAGAATCAGCAAGCCAGGGGTCTCAATTCCCGCCCACTGGACTCTCAGAAAAACTAAATTCCCTTCACTGCTTTTCCAGAGTTTCATCACCTTGGCCCTGCACTGAAAATCACACAGATCCCTGCACACCACCACAACCCACAACTTTTGCTGCAGCATCATGTACATGTGTCACTGTACCTTCTTCCTAGCATAGAGCCCCTTCGGTTTTGTACCTCGCTTGAGAGTAGACAGCCTTTCCAGTGTTGTAGTTTCAGAAGAAATACCTGTTTCTGTTTTATTGATTATTCTGAAGCCTTTAACTTTGTGGAGCATAATAAATTGTGGCAAGTTCTTGGTGATAAGGGGCTACCTACGCCATTTTGGATGTCTCCTAAGGAATCTGTATAACGATCAAGTAGCAATGGTAAGAACAGATCACGGAATAAAAGACAGGAAATCGCCCATATCTTGGGAAGTCAGACTTGGCTATGGTGGTCCACGCTCTAGTTCCATCCCGTATAGACTACTGCAATGCTCTCTATGTGGGGTTGCCTATGAAGACTGCCCGGAAGCTGCAATTAGTCCAGCGCGCAGCAGCCAGACTACTAACGGGAGCGGGGTACAGGGAGCGCACAACTCCCCTGTTGCACCAGCTCCACTGGCTGCCAATTAGCTTCTGAGCACAATTCAAAGTGCTGGTGTTGACCTACAAAACCCTGTATGGTTCCGGCCCAATTTACCTCTCCGAACATATTCTCCCCTATGAACCGTCAAGAGTGCTAAGATCGTCTGGTGAGGCCCTGCTCTTGGTCCCAACACCTTCGCAGGCGCGTCTGGTGGGGATGAGGGACAGGGCCTTTACTGTGGTGATCCCCTGGCTGTGGAATACCCTCCCAAATGAAATTAGATTCCCCCTCCCGCCTGACTTTTAGGAAGCGGGTGAAAACGTGGCTGTGCAATGAGGCCTTCGCAGAATGAAGAAGGAGATCGCGAAGCGACTAAAGTTGCCAACCACTTGATACGGACCGAATATATGGATTGAGTTGGACTTGATTTTACTTTGTCAAAAGGTTTTTTAAATGTATTTATTGTATTGTATTTGATAATTTTATTGTAAATTTATGATGTTTTTAGATTTTAAATGTTAGCATTGAATACTTGCTGTTTGCCGGTCTGAGTCCCTCTTCGGAGGTCAGAACGCCGGGGTATAAAAGTTTTAAATAAATGAATCAGAAGATGTTTACTTCTTGGGAGGAGACCCATGACTAATCTCGATAACATAGTGAAGAGTAGAGACATCTCACTGGCAGTGAAGGTCCACATAGTTAAAGCATTGGTATTTCTTGTAGTAACCTATAGATGCGAGAGATGGACCATAAGGAAGGCTGAGTGAAGGAGGGTAGATGCTTATAAACTGTAGTGCTGGAGAGTGCCACGGACTGCAAGAAGATCAAACCAGTCCCGGAAATATTGCTCAACTGCTCACTGTACGGAAGGATATTAGAGGCAAAGATGAAGTACTTTGGTCACATAATGTGAAGACAGGAAAGTTTGGAGAAGATAATGATGCTGGGGAAAATGGAAGGAAAAAGGAAGAGGGGCTGACCAAGGTCAAGATGGATGGATGGTATCCTTGTAGTGATTGGCTTGACCTTGAAAGAGTTGGGGGTGGCAACGGCCGACAGGGAGCTCTGGCATGGGCTGGTCCATGAGGTCATGAAGAGTTGGAAGCGACTGAACGAATAAACGACGAAAAAATATCAATGTCTCTGAATGAGACTAAATGTTCCTTAAGGGGAATAGCCTGTTTCGATTTAATGCTTCCCTTAAATTAATGTTACTGTTGAGGTGTTCCCAACTCAGTGCAGTGCAGCATGAATGCTAATGTTTAAAAGGTTGTGGCAAATGAGAATTAGTAGGCAAAAGGGATGCTCAACTCTTCTTAGTTTGTACATTCACCCTGTCTTAGATTTTCAGCAATTACCTATCCCACAATCAAAGTGGAAGATAGGCTGGATGAGGAGAAAGGAGATTCGGGAGGATATATTTATTGAATAGAACCAGAGGGAAGAAAAGAATAAATTGTGAATCCCACAGATCAAACTGCTCCTGTAAGAATATCCTATGACTGCAGTTTGGAGTAAGTTGCTATGGTTTAGGACAAGTCTACACTGGTAGTAAATGGTCCAAATCAGATCTGATCCAGCTGTCCACACAGGCCTGAAGCTTTGGGATGCTGCAGGTTTTCCAAAGCAAACTTTGGAATGGACTTTACCTGAAGTGAGGCAAATATAGTTTAATCTAGCATAACCCACAATCCACTGGAAATAATAGGACATTGTGAAAACAGCTAGGGGCTAATTCAGGGTGAGTCCAGGTTTTTGTGCCTGTTGTAAACTCACCCTCGGGGAAATGGAATGTCATTTATTTGGCTTTAAAAGAAAACATAATGCTCTATGTTCCATCTTTCCTCCAGTGTCTTCAGTTGGGACACCCCCCCCCCCCCCCGAGCACCAACTGCTGCTCTGTGATCAGAGACAAGAGAGGGGCCAGGAAGGCAGTAGGCATGGTTTTGAACCCAAAAATGGCGATTCTAAAATCAAATGGGGGGGTTGATTAGTAAAAGAAAGACTTACAAAAAAAAAAAAATTCCAAAAATTTCTAAAATGTAACTTAATTACTAACGAAATTCGTTAGTAGTTCGTATGCCAGCGCATGCGCATTCCAGATGGTTTTGGCCTACAACTCCCAGAAATCCTAACAGCTGGTAAATTGGCTGGGATTTCTGGGAGTTGTAGGCCAAAACTTGAATAAATCACACTGAATTCTAGATGGGACTCTCCAAATAGGAAGGAGGGAGGGAAGGAGGGAGGGAGGGGGTATTCTATTCTTGGAAGCAGCAAAAAAGGAGGAGGAGCCCCCCCTCGCTCCTCGCTGCCTCTCTCTCACCCCGATCCTGAGGGAGCAAGGGCCCAAGTTTGCCCAGGCTGAGAGGAAAAGGAAGAGGCCTGAGGCTGTGAGGAATGGTGGGAGTTGAAGTCCAAAACACCTGGAGGGCTGAAGTTGGCCCCTCATGAAGCCTCTTCAAGGCTTTAGATCCTGGCAGGCAGAAGGGGCAGGGAGAGCCGTCCACTCCTCCTGCCCTGCCAGGATCTAAAGCATCAAAGAGTATTGGGGTGAGAAACCAACCTAATGTATAATAGAATGAATGCTACTGTAAGTGCCTAATATTATAAGTAATCCAACTGGTCATATACCTACATTCCATGCACATGCAATAATACAGCAGTAATAACAATGGGTATAAGAAGAGGTAAAATTCAAACCGAAGTACTCTGACTGTGCTCCCTCCTCAAGCGGTGCAAACTGCAAAAGGCTCAGTTCAGTTCAGTTCAGTAGCCTTTATTTCGGTCAACAAACCATCGGCTAAGTCAGGTGAAAATAGAACCATAGAATACAACATTTAAGAAATTAATAACATTGCATTTGGGTTATGATTAATAAGAACAAGTGTCACAGTTTGCTATCGGTTGAATGAATCCCGGGCTCATAGAGAAGATTCTGCAGCAAATCCCCCCCAAGAATATGTATGTGTGTGCACCCAGGCAGCAAACGCTGTGCCCGGGGTTTTGGCTTTTCCCGGGCTCATAGAGAAGAGCCTTTTGCAGTTTGCACCGCTTGAGGAGGGACCACAGTCAGAATACTTCGGTTTGAATTTTACCTCTTCTTATACCCATTGTTATTACTGCTGTATTATTGCATGTACATGGAATGTAGGTATATGACCAGTTGGATTACTTATAATATTAGGCACTTACAGTAGCATTCATTCTATTATACATTAGGTTGGTTTCTCACCCCAATACTCTTTGATGCTTTAGATCCTGGCAGGCAGGAGAGGCAGGGAAGCCTGGAAAAACGTAAACAGAGAGGTTTACTCAGAAGTAAATCCACAAAGGAGGGCACTTCATCCAAAGTGCCCTCCTTTGCAGATTTACTTCTGAGTAATCCTCTCTGTTTACATTTTTCCAGGCTTCCAGCCGAAAGAAAGAGCGAGTTTAGGGCTTGCCTTGCCATAATACTTATTGGCAAGGGAGGCGGAGGGTGGTGAGAGAGAAGGAGGGTGCCCCCTTACGACCTAATAACGACACTTAAGAAAATCCTGGCCCCGAAGTTCTATAAAGAAAGTCCACTTCCTGGTTGGCGTTCCAGGTGCGGAAATACTCAAAAGTAGCATTTCTTACGAATTTCTTACGAATCATTTCATTTTCATAACTTTTTTCTCATGCCTAGAAGGCAGTTCCATCTTGCCTCCTGCACTGTGCTTATAATCTATATATATAAAAAGAGAGCTGTAGTGGTGAGGAGCTTATAGACAGCAAAAGCACACAACGCAGACACACCAAACCAGGCCACATAAACCCACAACTGAAAAATGTATGTTTACCACCCCCCCGCCCCAAATTATAGGCAACGGTCAAAAAACACAAAAAACATTACAGACTACAACTCCCATAAACCACCGCGCCAGAAAAAAAATCCAGCGCATGGCCCAGCCATGCACCACAGCTCTTCTCATCCCCCCTCCCAATTGAAATACACAACACATACCATGTGTCGGAACATCAGGGGCACGCCACAGCTCTTCTCCTCCAGCCTCCAAACTGCACACAAACGCCAGGCGTGTGCCAAAGCTCCTCTCCTCCCCCCTCCCACTTTAAATAACACAAAAAAAGACGTCCCAAAGCTCCTCTCTTCCCCCTCCCACTTTAAATTAATTTAAAAAACACTGTGTGTGCGAACACAAGACCCAATCAGGGCCCAGGTGCATGCCAAAGCTCCTCTCTTCTACCTCCCACTTTAAATTAAAAAAAAACATCCCAAAGCTTCTCTCTTCCCCCCTCCCACTTTAAATTAAAAAAACAACACCGTGCGTGCAAACGCAAGACCCAGTCAGGGGCCAGACGCATGCCAAAGCTCCTCTCCTCCCCCCTCCCACTTTACCCTGAGGTGAGGGCCCACTTCCGGCTCCGTGCTACTCTCCGCCCTCCTCGCCCGCTTGCTCGCCTTGCCTTGCTGTCCGGACGGGATGGAGTGAGCGGCACTGAGCCGGAAGTGGGCGCTCACCTCAGAGGCAGACAGGTGGCCAGCCGGCCAGTCATGGGGACCCCCGTCAAATGAGTCCGGGCACCAGGGAGGGGAGAAGGGCGACGAGGAAAGGGGAGGGATGCCGCCTTCACACGAGCACTATTGTGCGTGCACGTCCAAACCCCTGCTTTCCCCTCCCCCATTGTGCTATGGCAATAATATAATATATTGTATTTACATTTTACTTGTAAGTCGCTCTGAGTGCCCTTCGGGGTGAGAAGGGCGGCATAAAAATGTCATAAATAAATAAATAAATAAACATGTTGTGGTTAATTACTTTCCCCCTTGTAGACCAGATTAGAATATTTTGTTTATAAATCATGGGCAGGCTGGGGGAAAGGCAGCTAATTGGCTTTAAATTGTTGCTTTTCTTCATTTTTGCATGCAATGGTAATTTCTGATTTGAGATGTGCTTGTCTTTATGACAACGGAATAAAAAAAACTCATGACCACCCAGTTTGTAAAAATAATGGCAACAATGATAACAGTTATTACAGTATATGCAAACCATTATCCTAAAAATGATGATTAACGAGGACGCATTTGCGCAATGTTTCCAGGATTTTTCAGATTGGCCTTGTCTGATGTCGCCTTTTACTGAGATAGAGTATGCCAATCACGTTTCCACGTGCGAAGCCATTCTGAGTGGGACAAAAAAAAAAGCAAAGGGGCTCAATCATAAAGATTACCTCGTGAAGACTTTCTCTGGCTGACATCGAATTTGATTCCTCTGTACAGCTCCAAGGAGATTAAGCCATATGCAATCATCATTACAATCCCTGGGATAAGGAAAAGAATGAGCAGCTGGAAGATGTACCTGCAGAAGCCAGAAGCAAGATTTAGGCCAGAAGAGGAGGTGTGAGATGGATTCTGATCAGCCTCTCGCTGAGCAAATTGACTCCTTTCATTCCCTTGGCATGATCCCCCCATGTGTGAATTGATTATGGTTCAGAGTGTAAGGGGATGAGACTAGAAAGCACTCTATATCAAATCATAGGCAGGATATATTGCAAGGTATTACTCTGTGTTTGTAGAGTAGACTGTTCTAGTCCAAATCAGTGACTTTCCTAAGCTCTGGCTATAGTTAGGAAATATAAGAGGCAAGCAAAAACTTTATAAAGGAAACTGGTGTGTCTGGGGCAGTGTTTCCCAACCGCTGTGACGCGGCACAGTGGTGTGCCGTAAAGGACCCCCTGCTGTGCCACGAGAAAAGCTCTCTGCCCCCCTTCCTTCCCCCCCCCTCCTGCCGAACTCCTGCTGCTTGGGGGAGAAGGAGGAAGGGCCGGGTGGCAGAGAAGAAAAATAAGAAGGGGCCGGGGCGTCGCCTCCTTCGGCCATTTCCCCAGCCAGCCTCCAATCTGCCATGACTCCCGCCATGACTCTCGCCCCTCGCTCACTGGAGGAGGAGCCTCGCCCACTGAAGCCCGTCCACCGCTCATGCTCCTCCTCCTCTGTGCAGCTTCAGCGAGCGAGTGGCAGGAATCATGGCGGAGAGCGGCGCCGGGGACGGGGGCCGTGACTCCCGCCCCTCACTCGCACTGTCCCCTCAAGGCTGGAGAAGCTGTGAAAGAGCTGAAGCCAGGGATAGGGGCGGGGCATGGTGCGGCCTGGCTCCGCCCCCTCCCCCGGCTTCAGCTCTCCCACAGCTTCTCCAGCCTTGAGGGGACAGTGCCAAGCCAGCATTGTGCTGGCTCTGCCACCGCTGGCTTGGCACTGCCCCCTCAAGGCTGGAGAAGCTGTGGGAGAGCTGAAGCTGGGGGAGGGGGCGGGGCATAGTGCGGCCTAGCTCCTTCCCCTCCCTGCCTTCGGCACTCCCAGCAGCTGCTCCCATCAGGCCACCATCCCCCAGCCGTTCTTTACTCTGTTAGAGTGTCATTTTGTGTCATTTGGGTTGGTGGTGTGCCCCCTGATTTTTTTAATGTTAAAAGTGTGCAGTGGCTCAAAAAAGGTTGGGAAACACTGGTCTGGGGTATGTGTGTGCTTCATTTTCAAACAATTTTAAAGCAACGTAGATAATCTTTCTGGTGCCCCCAGTGGCGCAGTGGATTAAATCTCTGAGCTGCTGAACCTCTTAACTGAAAGGTCGCAGGTTCGAATCCAGGGAGTGGGGTGAGCTCCCTCTGTTAGCCCCAGCTTCTGCCAACCTAGCAATTTGAAAACATGCAAATGTGAGTAGATCAATAGGTACCGCTCCAGCGAAAAGGTAACAGCACTCCATGCAGTCATGCCAGCCACATGACCTTGGAGGTGTCTATAGACAACGCCGGCTCTTCAGCTTAGAAATAGAGATGAGCCCCAACTCCCAGAGTTGGACACGACTGGACTTAAATGTCAGGGGAAAACCTTTACCTAGATCAGTGATTTTCAACCAGTGTGCCGTGAGAGATCATCAGGTGTGCCATGGAAAATTATTTTCAAACTTCATTCATATATAAACTATAAGGCGCATCTGTCCCTTTAAGAAATTGAACAATAGCACCCTCGCGTCACCTAAGAAGTGATGCGAGAGTGCTATGGTCACGCCATCTTGGATTCGCTCAAATGCGGCTAAGTAAACAAAGTTAGAGTTAGTGCTGCAGCTGCGCATCAAGTGACAGTGGCAATTTGAGATCACAGCAAGACAAGCGAGTGACAGTGATGGAGAAGTTTTGGTTGGCGGGGACGAGAGATAGGACCTTCTCAGTGGTGGCTCCCCGTCTGTGGAATGCGCTTCCGAGCAACATATGATCGACCCCATCCCTCCTGGCATTTAGGAAAGAGGTGAAGACGTGGCTGTGGGATCAGGCTTTTGCACATTAGCATAATGTAGCACTGTGGAGTGGAACTGAAATGGCAAGTTGATGGTGATGGGTCAATACTTGTGTCTTGGATGAATCAGGGTTTTAACTGGAATGTATGTATATTATGTGTTAATGTTAATGGTTTTATGCTTAATGTTTATGGTTTTATTGTATTTATTGTATTGGCATTGAATTGTTGCCTTTTCGTTATGCCGCTCTGAGTCCCCCTTCGGGGGTAGAGAAGAGCGGGGTAAAAATGATGTAAATAAATAAATAAATGAAGTTTTTGAGAAGGGAAAAAGCAAATGCTGAACAGGGCCCTGGACAAAATTATGACACAGATGAAGGCCCTACTATGAGTGGTGGACAAAAGAAAAAAGAAAAGACGAAACAGGCCCAGGTTTCACACTGAGTGTATAAATACATTTAAAAACATATGAACTATATGTATTACTGTGTTAGAGTGTCATTTTGGTTGGTGGTGTGCCCCAGGATTTTGTAAATGTAAAAAATGTGCCGCAGCTCAAAAAAGGTTGAAAATCACTGACCTAGATAATCTTTCAAAGCTCCCATGTAATGTTTGACTTCCCAAAAAATACTCCTTTTGAAGCTGGAATCGATTTGCTGTGCGACTCCAATACCACTAACTCTTGCTGGAAAAAAAGGGTGAGGGTGGCAAATTTAAAAAATGAAACCATTTGTTCTTACCAAGATCTCTGCATCGTATCGTTCTGCCAATTGAAGCGACACATGTTGACGGTGCGGTTGTGTTTTGGGAATGACCGCAGATTGCTGTAAACTGGGTACGGTGTCATGATGGCAAAGGAGATGCACCAGGTCACAGCGATCACCTTCAAGGCGTGCGATTTGGTCTGCCAGACCCGAGATTGTAGCGGCTTGCAAATAGCGCTGTATCTTTCCAAAGATATTGCAACTAGGCTGAATGTCGAAACACTGACAGAGACTCCTGCAAAAGAGGGGGGAAAGTATAAATGTTTATCTCTTGGTTCAGACCAGGGCCGTAGCCAGGATTTTGGTTCGGGGGGGGGCTGAGTTATGTTTCGGGGGGGGCCGAGACTGGGTGGAAGAGGGTCTACCCTAGCAAATCTTTTGTATTGTTATCCCAATAACCCCATTAATGTGGGATATAATGAGCATGGTGATCAGATCATGATATGAATAAACATAACAGTTAAAAAATGTACCAGTAAGGCCTTCTCGCGGACCACTCTGAGAATTTTCGGGGCTGAAGCCCCTTAGCCCCCGGCTACATGCCTGGTTCAGACCATTGCTGTTTCTTTACAGGCTTTCAACATGAAATTGGAAAAACAGCCTATTTAGCTTGCAGATGTTGATTTGTTATCAGTAAATGTTTGATTTTTATATCTATTTTATATACCTGTATACTCAGGTCACATAAAAATGTTCAGGCCAAAATGTGTCCTGAGTGGAAACATTTAAGAAGCCCTGATCTAGCTGATTTAGCAGCTGCCTCCCGAATCTGTTACTGAGCATGCATATTAAAAAAACCCTTGATATATACATTAAATAAAGGAAAGAGTGGCTAAACCAGCTACCTCTAGTACATGTATCTTTCCCATTTGGCACATCAGGAAACCCTTTTGCACCTGCTGTGTTAAAGGGCTGGGCTTTATAACAGCAGGTTAATCACCAGCTGCAGTAAATCTTGCCAACCAAAAGGTTGACAGTTCAAAGCCCGGGTCAGGGTGAGCTCCTGGCCTTTAGCCCAGTACCTTTTGCATTCAATCATCAATCATCCAACAGTGTTTTTCAAACGTTTTGAGCCACGCCACATTTTTTACATTTAGAAAATCCTGGGGCACACCACCAAACAAAATGACACAAAATGACACTCTGTCACGATGCACGGACTTGACCGGCCCCTTAATCACACACACAGAGACGGACTAAAGGCTAACTACTTTATTGAATATAGAAACAGTTCAAAAGGAATATTGTCCATAAATATAGCAAAAGCAAATCCAAGGCTGTAAGCAATCAATTGTCCAAAAGTAGCTTGATGATTAATCCAAAGGCTTAGCAAGGCTCCGTGCAGCAATGCGATTCAGGATACAAACAAGGTACAAGGAACAAGGCAAGACTTGATGACCACTAGCCAGCTTAGCTCCGTGGTCCCACTTCGCTACACATCTACTCAGGAGAGACGTGGCCGAAGCACTGGGGAATGGTTCCCACGGATCCTATACTTAATCTTTCGGCCGAGGTCCCCGACGCTCTAGGCTACGTCGTCTCCAATCTTTGCTGACGGACCTCGGCCTGTCTAGGCGGCGGTGCCATTCCCTTCTGCTGGACTCAATGCTACTTCTCCTATCAAAGGTTCGACCTTGTCTCCCAGCAGCTGGGTCCCTATCTCCGTGAGAGCTCTCCTCCCTAGAATCTTCCCAGCCGCTTTCTTCCATGTTTTCATTCGCAAACTCCTGCGAACCTCTCCCACCCGGGTGTTCATAACTTCCGCTATCACTGGATTCCATTTGCACCTGGTTATCATCTATGTCTTCATAGGGGTCAGGCCAACCTTCATCCCAAGCCAAACTTTCGGTGGGAGAAGGGGGCCCAGTGATGGGAAACGCACCTTCAGGTAACCCTTCCAAATCCTCTTCAGAATCTATCTCTGCTGGTGCAGGCTCTAATGCTAATGGAACTCCCGGTGCTGTTCCCTGGCCCCCAGGCACAAACGAGAACTGCTGTGCTACACACTCTAACTTACTATATTGTACTATACCATTATACTGTAATATTATTAGTACTATTACAAATAATATAAAATATATAATTTCAAAATTGTATTATTTTTTAAAGTGTTATCTTGTATTACATTATAATAATATAAATATTATAGGTACCTACAATTTATTATCAGTAAAGCACAGGAGTTAATCCTGACTGTTATCATTACTCTCATAGTCAATAACAATATACACCATGACTATGACAAAGACTGATAATATAACAATATAATAGCATATACTAAGGGAAAATAATAATATTATGTTAATACATCATTCATAATAATAATAATAATAATATAGCCCATGAAGCTCCTTCCACATCACGTGACAGTCTCTGAGGCCCGGTAGGCCGCTTGCGTACCTGCCCGGTGGTGGGCCCCGTTGTTCCCCGCTTCATGGAAGCAGTGGGCGAAGAGGCAGTAGAGCCGTGGGTAGGAGAGAAAGCCCATGAAGGCGGAGGTGGCAGCGCTGGCCAGAGCCAGGCTCAAGGGCTCCCCCGGCCAGCTGGACCAATGCCAGGCCCCCCACCAAGTCCAGCACCGCCAGGCACACCCGCCGCCGCATCGCCTCAGACGAGGCACTTCCGCTCCACTGGCGTCCCCTCAGGGAAGGCACTTCTGGTCGCGCCGCCTCCACCATCTTGGTGCCGGGCAGGAGTTCAAGGCTACCACAACGGGATTGGCCCATGGAGAATAAAGGGGCATGGCTTATTCAAGACCCAAGAGGTTCCAATTTCCCACGACACACCTGATGATTGCTCACGGCACACTACAAACTCATCTAAGACCAGCATCACCAAGCCTACATAGCAGTCCATGTAGAAAGTGCAAAAACAGAATGTGCACGCTTCAAAGCACAATGCCCCCAAATGCGTGTTGCTGAGGAACAAAGAGCTCTTGCCTTAAGTCCAGTTTCTGCACTTCTGGGAAGCATTTGCTTTGCCACAGTGAGAAAGAGGATAGTAGACTAGATGGAGTTTCAGGGTCATGTTCTGACTAAGCTGTGGAAATTTAAAATTGCCCACGCATTTTACACACTTCAATGGACAGTAAAACTTTAGTGCCAAGGAGCTTGACTGTTGCCCACCACAATAAGCAACAAACGAAGGAGAAAATCAATATCTTTTGCAACAAGGGCAAGGACCCAGCTGCACATTCAACCACTAATCTTTCAGCTAAGAAAATTACTCGGCTACATAATATAAATCAAGAGGGAGAACAGGAGATGGAGCAGACATTGGGAATGTACAATAATCCTATTACAGGTTATAGTCTGTTTCCTAGTCGAAGCTTGAAAAGTTCTTTTTTAAAAAAATTCCGCTTATAATTTGCTGCAAAACCACAAAAGGCGGAATCATTCGTTAACTACTAGGGCTTTCTAAAGTGTTTCTAAAGTATCATTAGTGAAAATGTCGTTACTATAACGAGAGTAGGGCCCCTGGGGACGCAGCGGGTTAAACCTCTGAGCTGCTGAACTTTATTTATTTATTTATTTATTGTTTCAATTTATATACCGCCCTTTCCAAATTGGCTCAGGGTGGTTTACAAAATGCACAAGGTAACACTGCTTGAAAACTATAAGAACATTAAAAAGCGTAAAATCAATGTTTCTGTCAGCATACAGATTGACATGGCTTAAAGATTAAATGCCTGCCGGAAGAGAGCTGTCTTACACGCCTTCTGGAAGGCTGGTAGCTCGTTTATCGCCCGAACTTCCGCCGGCAAGGCATTCCACGGCCTCGGTGTGACGATGGAAAAGGCTCTCTGCCTGGTTGATGACAAGTGAAAAGACCTAATGGAAGGGATGTGTAATAGGTTTTGGTCCTCTGACCGAAGGGATCTCTGGCGAGCATATGGGAGTAGACGGTCCCTCAAGTACACCGGCCCCAGACCACATAGCGCCTTAAAGGTCAAGACCAACACTTTGAAGGTGATCCGGTACTCAATTGGCAACCCGTGCAGTTGCTGCAGAATTGAGTGATATGGCTCCTGGCCGGTACTTCCGCCAGGAGTCTAGCTGCTGCATTCTGCACCAGTTTGAGTTTCCAGATAACTGCCAAAGGTAGACCCATGTAGAGGGTATTACAGTAGTCTAGCCTCGAGATGACCCTTACCTGGATCACCATAGGTAGATCACTCCTGGTAAGGTATGGTGCCAGCCGCTTAGCCTGTCGCAGGTGGGAAAAGGCAGATCTGCTGACAGTGGAGACCTGGGCCTCCATCATCAGCAGTGGGTTCAATTGGACCCCCAGACTCTTTACTAAGGGCGACAGGCATAATGCCTCACTGCCCAGAGTAGCCAGCTGGAGCTCAACCCCCCCCCCAGCCGACCCAGCCATAGGATCTCCGTTTTTGATGGGTTCACTCTCAACCGACTGGCACGTAGCTAACCAGTCACGGTTTCAAGGCACAGCTGAAAATTATCGGGTACCGAGTCCAGCCAGCCATCCGTCCTCAGCACCAGCTGGGTGTCATCAGCGTACTGATGACACTCCAGACCAAAACTCCGCACCAGTTTGGCAAGTGGTCGCATATAGATGTTAAATAATAAAGGGGAGAGAATAGCTCCCTGAGGGACCCCACAGTTTAGCGGGAGCCTCTTGGAAACCATACCTCCCCTCTCCACTCGCTGTCCCCGATCCAGGAGGAAGGAGGACACCCATTTGAGAGCAGTCCCCCTCACCCCCGTCACAGCTAAGCGATGGGTTAACAATGCATGGTCTACTGTGTCAAATGCTGCCGTGAGGTCAAATAACACGAGCAGCGCCGATCCGCCTTGGTAGCCAGGATTTTGATTCCGGATTTGGGGGGGGGGGGGCTGAGCCTGAGTGAGAGGGTCTACCCTAGCAAACTTTTTGTATCATTATCCCAATACCCCCTTGCATATGGGATATCAAAGCTACTTCCAAGCTCAATTCAAAGTTCTGGTTTTGACCTATAAACTCTATATGGTTCTGGCCCAGTTTACTTTTTCGAACACATTTGCCTCTACGTCCCATCTCACACCTTAAGATCATCTGGGGAGGACCTGCTCTCACTTTTGCCAGCATCTCAAATGCGGCTGGCGGGGACGAGAGACAGGGCCTTCTCGGTTGTAGCCCCACACCTGTGGAAAGTGCTGCCAAGCAAGATACGATCGACCCCATCCCTCCTAGCATTCAGGAAAAAGGTAAAATCTTGGTTGTGGGACCAGGCCTTTGCACAATGACATAGCAGCACTTTAACTGGAATGGACTGGCTTGATGACAGAGGTGAGGACACGGTTTTACCGCTTTAGCAATTGGATGTGTGGACTGAACATTGTTTTAATTGTTATTTTAATTGATTGTTGGATTTTGTTTTAATTAATTGCTTTGTTTTAATTCTGTATGTTTTATGGCAATTTATGTATTAGGCATCTAATTGCTGCCTTTGTTAGCTGCTCTGAGCCCCCCCCCCCTCGGGGGGGTTGAGAAGGGCGAGGTAAAAATACTGTAAATAATAAATAAATAAATAAAATCTAAGGAGAAATGGGGTGGTATTAATAACGAGTCAAAATGCAGCAAAAGCGGTGAAAAGATACGATACAAAGTTTGAGGGAATAATAGAGATAAATTTTCAGAGAAAGCTCTTCACTATGACCATAACTCAAGTTTATGCTCTAACTACAGAGACAGAAAACATAGACACTGAAATATATATACTGGCCTACAGGTCTGCAACCTGAGATTGCGCCAGGGAAGGTGATAAAAATGACAAGTAATGGGAATCATTCAGTGTGTTCCCTGAATCAGCTTGGTGGACATTACCTAAACATTA
This sequence comes from Anolis apletophallus, assembly GCA_030556195.1. Classification (NCBI taxonomy): domain Eukaryota; kingdom Metazoa; phylum Chordata; class Lepidosauria; order Squamata; family Anolidae; genus Anolis; species Anolis apletophallus. The sequence continues at coordinate 18,556,299 of JARBWK010000009.1, read as the reverse complement.
TCTATGTATATAATAAAAGTCAGTGTTTGCAGAGGACGGGAAGTGTGGAGGTGTGGAGGAATATGTGGCAGAATTTTGATTGGTTGCCACTGTGGGATTATTTGCATAAAGGACTCTGAATGGCCAGCCTCATTACTCCAACATTCTAAGGCACCAGACATAGGGGATTGGTTGCCACTGAGGGAGTATTTGCATAAAGGACTCTGATTGGCCAGCATCCAAGAATCCAAGCCTCTACATTCAAACAACATGATTGGTTGCCACTGAGTCACACCAACCTTGGCATACAATGCCTTTCTTAAATAACCCGGGCATTGCCGGGTCCCCAAGCTAGTACTTTATAAAGAACTTTCAGAAACTGAAAAAAATGAGCCTATTGAAAGTATGTGATTTCACTGGAGCATTTTGAGAGTTAAAACACAGGGAATAATAACAGATGCTTCTTTGCCCACATATTTCATAGATATACTTAAGCCCAGATGAATCAATTAGACATGGTTTTTCTCAGTCTTATTAATGCACCAAACAGAATAAACTGTGACTAAATGTGTAATGCCGAGAGATGACTGCTTACCAAGCTAGATAGTAACAAGAATTAGTTGTTGAATGGTGGGCCACTTATTTCTGCTTAATAGTTTGGTTTAGATCTAGAATGGAAGAACACCACCTGTGCTCTTCGTATGAAAGTCAAGTTTCATGGAGTAAACAAACAGTTATACGCTGACGATATCCTGTGCTGCCCTCTGCTCAAATAGGTTCCAGATGGTTTCAAAGAGTTTACAAGGTGATTTGTCAGAGAAAATCACTAGATGCCAACTATAGTAAAACTAATCTGCTTGCTTTCTGGAATGGCATCATAAATGATCATTTCACCAGAAGGTTGTTGAACAAATTAGTCGTTTCGGTTATTTAGAGTAATTCAGTGAAATCGCTTCCATTATTTCAGGTAATAGCAAAAGAGATTAGTGTTTAACTTCAATAACACTCGCATAAGATCAAAAGGGATTGATTTAACAATGGAATAGATTGGATCGCATCATTTAAATGCATAGAAAGTCCCAATTAATTTTGAGACTGACGGAGGCAGAGCAATGAAAAATACTGCAGGTTAAAAACATTAAGGTATTTATTTAATGGTCTGCCAGAAACTCTTGCAGGGCAAATTAGGATGAGGGTAAGAGTTCATGCCAGATATTTTGGCTCTATATCAGTTCTCATATATTATTTTACATTTATAAGAACACATTAACAGCTGTGCAGTGGTAGTTGGAGTGTGGAGGATGGGTGTGATGTTTTTGTGATGTGTGCTGGGAAAAGCATTTAATTTCATTGACAATGCTGCTCTTGTCGCCCACACAGAAGCAGCCATGCAGTGCCTAACATCTTGCTTTGCGACAGCTGCAGAGCTGTTTGGGCTGGAAGTCAGCCTGAAGAAAACGGAAGTCCTCTACCAGCCCGCACCACAGGAAGAACACCATCATCCCCACATCAGCATAGGCAAAGCTGTGCTTAAGTCCATTCAGCAGTTCACCTACCTGGGAAGCATCATCTCTTCAGACGCCAAGATCGATAAAGAGATAGATCACAGATTATCAAAGGCATATAGTGCATCCAGAAGGCTTCACAAAAGTGTCTGGAGTAACAAACACCTGAGGCAAAGCACCAAAATCAGTGTGTACAGAGCTATCGTACTGTCTATTCTCCTATATGGGTCTGAAACATGGGTCACCTATCGCCAACACCTACGCCTCCTTGAATGCTTTCATCAGCGCTGTCTTTGCACAATCCTAAATATACACTGGACCAACTATATGACGAACGTTGCTGTCCTTGAGCAAGCAGGGATCACCAGCATTGAGGCCATGCTATTGAGAACACAGCTGAGCTGCACAGGGCACGTCTCTAGGATGGAGGACCACCGCCTCCCAAAAATACTACTCTATGCTGAACTCAGCATGGGTCAGCGCAAGAGAGGTGCCCCCAAAAAGAGATGCAAGGACTCCCTGAAGCAACATCTCAGGCTTAGCCAGATTGATCACCAACAATGGTCCACCCTGGCCTCCCATCGGGAGGCATGGAGACGCACTATCCACAATGCTGCGGCCTCTTTCGAGAAGACATGCCGAATGGGTCTCGAAGAGAAACAACAAGGCAGAAAGTACCGCAACTAGGAAACAACATCACCCAAGGAGACTTTCTGCTGTGCTTTCTGCAACCAAACTTGCCTATCTCAGATTGGCCTTTTTAGTCATCAACGCGCTAGTAAAAAGTGTGGGATGAGTCCTTCCTAAGAATCTTTGTTCGCAAAGTAATGCCAAGACAACGTACAATGACAATAAAGTTATTATATTCTATTAGAAGATAATAATAATAACAATAACAATGCTTTATTTGCAGACCACTTTCTCTCCCCAAAGGGACTCAGGGTGGGTAACACACACAAAAGTCAAACATTTGATGCCCTAAATACAAACTAGTCATGGGCCCGAAATTTGTCCCATTCATTTCATTTGTGTTTCCATTTTGTTCCGTCCATTTGAAGGGCACAAATCGGAAAGGCCCCTCCTGAAACAGTGATCTAGCATTTAATATGGAGAAATCTGCCAGATACAGAGTGTTGATACTTTTAGTTATTCACGGAGTTGTGCGCTCCCTGAATGCCACTTCTGTTATCGACCTGGCTGCTGTCCGTTGGACCAGTTGAAGCTTCCGAACAGTCTTCAAAGGCAGTCCCACGTAGAGGGCGTTGCAGTAATCTATACGGGATGTATCCAGAACATGGACTACCGTGGCCAAGTCAGACTTCCCAAGGTACGGGCGCAGTTGGCGTATTTCAGAGTTTTTAGTACTTGCCTTAATGAATGCTCATGAAAAGGCAACAAACAGCTTGCAAATGAAAACCATTTTTGATCTGATTCACAAGAAATAATCTGAAGGTTTGGTACACAACTGTATTGAACAGAGTGGAAAGTGAGAATATCTGTTAACAAATCAAACCATGTAGAGTTATCATTGTTATTCCAGATTGAAACAAGCAGCCTTGCTTGAAAAAGAACGGATCACTGAATTTGAGTTTGCTTCATTTCTTCGTAATTATTTCTTGACCTTTCTGATTGCAGCATTGCCACTGGATAGTTTCAGAAGTTTTGTCTGTGCAGCCATCTGTTAATCCTGGAGTAATTTAGATTAACGAAGTGGCAAATGGGAGCTAACATTTATTCAAGAACCTAATAAAATTATATAACCATGATAAAACCAAACATCACTGAACTCAGTTGCCTGGCATCTAGTGGCAAAAGACTCAGCATATATTATCTACTGTTACTTGTTTTCCTAGTACAAAAAGATGTGAAGAAAGTTTTTACATAGATAGATACACGATTCCGCATTGATTCTGTCACAGATTTTTAACTCTTGAATCAAAGAGCAAAATGTTACCAATGAGTGTAGTGTTTCCCAACCAGTGTACCGTGGCACACTAGTGTGTCGTGAGTGATTATCAGATGTGCCGTGGGAAATTGGAACCTCCAATACCCTTTCTTCCCCCTCCTGCCGAACACTTTTTCTTCTCCACTCGGGCTCCCTTCTTCCCAGCCTCGCTCTGCTCGCTTTGCCTCGCATTGCTCTGGGGCGAGTCTGCGCAGTAGCGCCTGCACCGGTCACGTCTTCCCCCCTCCCGAACATGCTCACGCTGCCCCCTCAGATCAAAATGGCAGCAGAAGCAGCAGTGTAGAAGAGGTTTACCCACAAGGCAGGGAATGTACAAAAGGAGATTTTCAAAATGTCACAGTATGTGTTCGGTAGGAGGGGGAAGAAAGGGCGCGAAGGGCGAGGAAGAGGTCTCTGTCGAAAGCTGGCATGAGCAAACTTGGACCTTCCAGGTGTTTTGGACTCCAACTCCCACCATTCCTAGCAGCCTCAGGCCCTTTTCCTCCCCCTCAGCCACTTAAGCAGGAAAGGGCCTCAGGCTGTTAGGAATGGTGGGAGTTGAAGTCCAAAGCACCCAGAGGGCCGAAGTTTTCCCATGCCTGTTTTAGGGACCTTAAAGTGGTGAGCCTCCTTCCAACATTGTGATTCTGGATAGAAAACAAACAACAACATAAGATAACATTGTTTGAGTCCACAGTGCTCTCTGGGTGTAGGTGAACTACAACTTCCAAACTCAAGGTCAATTCCCAAGCAAACCCTTTCACTACTTTCTCTTGGTAATGAGAGTTCAATATGCCAAGTTTGGTTCAATTCCATTGTTGCAAGAGTTCAGGATGCTCTTTGATTGTGTGTTAACTATAAATCTCAGAAACTGTAACTCCCAAGTGCCAAGGTCTATTTTCCCCAAACTCCATCTCTGTTCACACTTGGGTATATTGAGTATTCATGCCAAGTTTGGTCCTGATCCAACATTGTTTGAGTCCACAGTGCTCTCTGGATATAGGTGAACTACAACTCCAAAACCCAAGGTCAATGCCCACCAAACTCTTATAGTATTTTCTCTTGGTTATGGGAGTTCTGTGTGGGAAGTTTGTGTCTTTCTGCCATTCCTGTCAGGATATCTATGTTATGTTCATCGAAACAGGTCCAGGTTTCACACTGAGTGTATAAATACATTTAAAAACATATTAACTATAAGTATTACTGTGTTAGAGTGTCATTTTGTGTCATTTTGGTTGGTGGTAAATGTAATTTTGTAAATGTAAAAAATGTGCCGCAGCTCAAAAAAGGTTGAAAAACACTGAATGAGTGAAACCACCCCCCGCCACCCATCAAATTGCACTTGTGTAAAAAGTGAGTGTAGGAAACCTAACTCAGAAATGTGTGATTCATCACAGCTAACACTGTCAGACTCTATTTTAACACACAAAGAATTAAGCAACACAGAAGTGTTGTGGTAAAGAACTTTTGCAACCATGCAGTTTTCCTTACGCAATACATTCCCAGGAGACTGTGAGGCTGTCATAAATGTCACAGTAATTTATCCCCTGAAATGTCTTTATGATAGTAATCACCAAGGTTGAAGACAAGCTTTCATTCTGGTTCTAATTTTATATCGGCAATTACCACAAACTTCTAGACTGTCATTTGTAATATTTTGCTGATTTATTGATTAACAAATAAACGTGTTCCAGTTTTGTCAAACTGAACCCTGAGTCATTTACTGTGGCCACCATCTGTATAGCATATATCAGTGATTTTCAACCTTTTTTTGAGCCGCGGTACATTTTTTACATTTACAAAATCCTGGGGCACACCACCAACCAAAATGACACAAAATGACACTCTGTCATTTTACTAACTGTTACCCTCCCCTCTCATGACATCGCTGCTTCCGCCAAACCCCCCTCTCCCCCAGGAAGCCCACGCACAGGAGGCCCGTCACCGTCCCGCGGGGAGGGCTGCGCTGAGTGGCCAAAGCGCACGCGGGCTCGACTGAGCAGGACGAATAGCACACACGGGGTGGCTCCAAGCCTTGGAACAAACTGCGGTGGAGGCTCGCAGCCGTCGCCATCCCCAGCTCTCCTTCCCGAAGGGGTTCAGCCTCCCCCCCCAGGAGTGCCTCCCCCGCGCATCCCTTCGGCTTCCCTGCTGTCGCCTTGGGGCCAGATCGGGAAGGAACCAAGCTAGGCTGTGGAGCTGCGCATCCCGGCCTCTGCTCTGCTCTGTAGCGAACCCTGCAGGAGTTCGGCAGGAGCAGGGGGGAAGGAAGGGGACAGAGAGCTTTTCGCGCGGCACAGAAGGAAGTCCGTCACGGCACAGTATTGTGCCGCATCACAGTGGTTGGGAAACATTGGGTTAGGGAATATGTATCTCAAAGAGAGTATGGAAATCACTGTACAGTGAAGGGTATGAAAATACATAACTAAAATAAAACATTCATTGTCCTCAGGGGCGGTCCTACAAGGTAGGCCAAGTAGGCGGCCGCCTAGGGCGCCATCTGGGAAGGGGGCGCCATCCTGGCCGCATGGGGCGCCATCCTGGCCCTGCTGATGTTCCTCAGACAGTGCCGCAGCTGCCTGCTTTTGGGCCCCGCCCTTGTGTGCTCCGACGCCGCTTCTGGGCATGCGCTGAGGTTTTCGCGCAGGCGCAGTTGCTCCAGAGCTGAAGTTGAGCGCAGGAGCAACTGCACATCCGCGAAAACCTCCGCGCATGCCCAGTAGCTCCCTTGCGCAGAAGCCTGTAAGCAAAGCACTCCCTATCGGGCAGGCAGGGAGTGCTTCCCCTCTCCCTTTGTCTCCGCCGTGCGCGCGTTTGCAGGGAAGGAGAAAAGAATCAGTGAAGGAAGTGTAAGTGAAGGAATGAATGAAGGGCTTTCCTCCTCCTCCTCCTCTGCGACCTCTTCTCTCCCTCCTTCCTTTCTTCGGCTCTATTTCTGTCTAGACCTGAGGGGCCTGAGGCTATGAGGAGTTGTGGGAGTTGGAGGCCAAAACACTTAGAAGGAGGGAGGGCGGGCCCAAGTTTGCCCAGGCCTGCCTGTATTCGACCTCATTTGAACATTTCGGCTGTTTTTCTATTTACATTTACATTGGTAATTTTTGGACTTTTGGACTTATGGGAGACTCCTATGAATTATGAGATGGGTGATAGGTAATATATTCTGATTTTGATGCATTTACATTGCATTTCTTGTTGATTATTATATAGTTCTGCTTAATATTGTCATACAATATAATAAAAATACAATATAACAATAGAATAATGATATATTTTATATTACATGTAATATTACAAACAATATTGCAGTATAGTGGTATTGTACAAAATAGTAATATATACAATATTTTATTTTACTTTATTTTGGGTTATTTGAGTTTTATATGAGTAATGAAAATATTTAGTAGAGGATAATTTTATTTAAATAAATAATTTTATTTATTATTTTATAATAATAATATAATAGAATGTTATATTGTATTATAATGTCAATATATTATAATATATTTACATTGTAATGTAGTATAATATAATTATGATATAATATCGTATGAGTATGGTATAATATATTGTATATACCCAAGAACTAATGGTATTGTGATATTATAATTGTATATTTGTTTTACATGGGGGGTGGCAAAATAATGTTTTGGGGGGGGGGCACCAAAATAATGTTCGCCTACCATTTCAAATTACCTTAGACCGCCCCTGATTGTCCTGTGCCTTCAGGTCATTTTGAACTTATGGTGACCCTAAGGGATTTTTTTGGGTCAGATTTGTTCAGAGGATATTTGCCTTTGCCTTCCTCTGAAGCTAAAAGGGTGTGATTTCCCCAAAGTCACCCAAAAGAGCTTCTTTGGCTGAGTGGAAGTTTGAACCTTGGTCTCCAGAACTGTAGTCCAATACTCAAACCACTGCACCACACTGGCTCAGACAGACATTTAGCTACATTAATAGTTTCCTGCATTTCCTTTGGGAAAATCACCGCACTTTAAAGTGTCTTGTCATCTGATCCTCAGAACAAGAGCACGAAGTTGTGTTTGGTAGATTAAGTTCATATTTAAGCCATAGGAGAAACCCTAGCCTTAACTTCAGACTTGGGAACTCATATGACAAAATCATACAATGTTTCTCCCAATCTTTAGAGACGGAAATGTTATTGACAAAAATAAATACACCCAAGAACAAGATGAGCCAGAACCCTGCTTCACATTTCATTTTCTCAGTGAAGGGAATTTCCCTGTCGGTCTCTGGCGCTCCCGATGAGCCTCACCTGCAATCTAAAATTGCAAAGACCAGAAATGTGTTTCCCCACTTTGGGGTCAGAAAATGTCCTAAGAGGGATGTGTATTCCTCGTGATTAATACATTTTTCCTTCAGCTGTGAGATTTCTGCAGAGATACAATTGGCTTTCTATATCCATGGATTCCACCATCCATGGCTTGAAAATCCCAGCATCCACAGTTTTTGGCAGCCATGGGGTGTGTGTGTGTCCCCTAAAACAGACCACACTGGATAGCAAGAACCCAGCCTATATTTACCTTCCAACGTCTAAACCAGGGGTGGGTAATTATTTTTTTCCAAGGGGCCACACGAGAGCCAAAAAATATTATGGAGGGCCGCACCTAAAGGCTGAACTACATTCTACATAATATCAATTGAATTTCTTTAATAATAAAAAGGCACTACATTGCATTTTTGATATATTAATAAGACTGATAAGAGTATATGTTACGAGCAATGAAGAAGAGAGGTTGTCATAGGAAAAATGACATTTATTCACTAAAATTTTGCAAAACAATGGTTAGCAAAATGTGAACATTTGTATCATTTGTGATTCATTATATCAGGGGTCAGGAACCTTTTTGACTCAGAGAGCCATAAAAGCAAAATATTTGGAAATGTATTTCAGTGAGAGCCATATAATATATTTTAAGACTGAATTCAACTAAATGTGAGTATAATAAGCCCCTGAATTTAATAATAATAATGATGATGATGATGATAATATTCATTCGCCTCTGCTAATAATAATAACAACAGGTTCCTAGAGTAGGAGGAGACCTCCAAGGGCCATCCAGTCCAACCTCCTTCTGCCATAAGGGCAAAACACAAAGTATTCCTCACAGATGGCCATTCAGCCATCTTGAACCAAACTTGGCACACTGAACTCTCATGAGACCAACAGAAAGTACTGAAAGGGTTTGCTGATCACTGACCTTGAGTTTGGAAGTTGTAGTTCACCTACATCCAGAGAGCACTGTGGACTCAAGTAATGATGGATCAGGACCAAACTTGGCACAAATCCTCAATATGCCCAAAGAGGCAGAGGAGAAGAGGAGGAAGACGAGGAGGGCAAAGTAAACGGAGGAAGCCGGGGAGGGAATGGAAGCGCCCCCCCCCCCATGCTCCGGCCTTGTCCCTGCCAGTTTCCCACTCTGTCCCCACCCCCTCTCCCTCGCTGCACTCCCCCTCCTTCCCTCTTGCGTTCATGTGGTGGAAAGGGGAAGGAATGAAACAGGGAAAGGGGGAAGGAAGGAGAGAGAGAGGGAGGGAGGGAGGGAAAGAAGGAAGGAAACAGGGAGGGAAGACAGGAAACAGAAGAAGAGAAGGGAAAGAGCGCAAGGCAAGTAGTATTATATTGTATCAATGTATATACAATATATTATACCATACTCATACTATATTATATCATAATTATATTATACTACATTACAATATAATTATATTATAATATATTGGAGGGTATTACTATTTTGTGCAATATTGTTTGGCTATTGGAAGGGAAGGCAATGGAGGAGGAGGGCGTAAATAGAAAAACAGCATGCTCTACAGGCGGCGGTGCTTGCTCCCTGGGCCCAGGCCCCTCCTCTTCTCCCTTCATTCCCCTTACCTTCCTCCGCTCTGCTGCCTGCCTGCCTGCCTGCTTCTTCACGTTTGCTTCTTCAACATGTAGCCGCCCCAATGGAAGTTCACCTCCCTCTCTTCAGGACGAAGCCTTGAGGGAGCCGTGGGCCAGTCAGCACTGGCCGGTGGGCCGCATGTGGCCCGCGGGCCGCAAGATGCCCAGGTCTGGTCTAAACACAAAGCAAACATACTAAATTTACAATATGTTGGTAAATAGGTATTATGACAAAGAAACATCATTTACCACTTGAGAGAGCATGTGGTTAAGTTGATCCACAGAAGGAGTTAGGCTTTAACTTTTCCCAATTTGCTGGTCTCCAGATGTTTGTGAGATGATAGCACTCATAATCATAGGTGATATAGGTGGGAGTCCAACACATCTGGATGGAAACTTTGAAATAACGGTATACTTATGTGTTTGTTGTATCTGAAAATAGATCTTGCCTCTATGACAAATGACCATCTAGCAATAAATTATGAAGTTGTTTTCATGTCTGCAATTGTGGCGATGTCTTTATGTTGTCTCATGTCACATCACATTAAGCTGAAGCAATTTGTCTTTTATTCTATTAACCTTGCAATCACTCTTAATGTCGACTGTGCTCATCAGATGATAAAACTGGTGCCTTTGAAGTCTCCTGGGCTCTATTTTGTACTTTGTGAAGACTGTGAGTGGAAAAATAAATGGAATTCACTGCTCCTCTCTCTGTAGACATTCAATGCACCTTTATGACAGTTTAAAGAAAAATCCAACCAAAATACCGCCATACTCCTAGTATCTTGGATGACTCTATATGTGATACCCTCCAAGCAGGCATGTAGCCAGGGGGGGGCTAAGGGGGCTTCAGCCCCCCCCCGAAATTCTCAGGGTGGTCCACGAAAAGGCCTTACTGGTACATTATTTAAACTGTTATGTTTATTCATATCATGATCTGATCACCATGCTCATTATATCCCACATTCATGGGGTTATTGGGATAACAATACAAAAGGTTTGCTAGGGTAGGCCCTCTTCCACCCAGTCTCAGCCCCCGAACCAAACTCAGCCCCGAATCAATATCCTGGCTACGGCCCTGCCTCCAAGTCACACAGTTTCACGGATACCTGAAACTGTAGATAATAATGAACCCTATATTCTGACTACACTTGGGCTGAAAGCATACCATAAAATTACACAGGAGCCCCACAAACACTTCCAGAGTGAATATTTTTTGGAACATCGGAAAGTGAAAACATAGATATTGAATTTATCGATAAAGAGGGTGTACTATATTCTGTATACAAGGATACGTTCTAGTTTTGCAGAAATAAAAAATAGTTACCACATTAATTTATAGTATGGTGTTAGATAAGGGTGAATTCTAGAAATGTCAATTGAAATGACAGACCAATTCACAATCAGAAAAACCATGAGCGGGCTGGTAAACAAACCAGAGAAACAACGGTGAAAACACAATGTAAATAAACCAGGTAATATATATATGAGTGGCTGTGTATAATATAAAGATCATACATACGGTTTGTAGATATCAAAACGTGTATTTTCCACTTTTACATACGTGGCTTTGAGAAAACCCGGTATATAATTCCAGTAAAGACAATGTGTCAATACAGCGATTTAGTCCCATTGAAGGTTCGCAATAGTCCGTAAGCATAAATAAACGGAGCCCCAGTTCAAGCTACGAACAATAAGTAGCCAAAATGACGGGGAAGAGTTCGCGGATGGGGTGTGAGGTTCTCAAACGCGAAGGTATGATCCACAACACAAGCACGGAAGCCTGGTTTAGGAGTGAAATACTCCGGTTGGGAAATTCCCAGGACGTGGTGAAGAGAGTAGCATGGGCGTCTCCCAAGAGTAGGAGCTGTTTAACACAAGAGCCGACGGCAAGCGGATGCTCCGATATCGCGGCCATACAGAAACCGTTTCGGGATCCTTTCTCAAGGCTCACAATTTATCATATAAGCATCCACAAATCATGTCTGGAGATGATGCAAGCATAACCCTACTCTCCATTGAGTAGGGTGACCCAAAGACCAATTCACAATACATTAACAATTGGCGAATTTGACCAGCACACTGAAGACCAACTGATGTTTATGAAGTGGATATGTGGATGAAAGAATTTCACATAGTATTGTCGTCCTCCCTCTCTCTCCCCCTTTCCCCCTCTCTCTGTTGAGGGATTTCAGCTCTACTAAAACCTCAGGTTTATTTATTTATTTATTTGTTCAATCTTATATTCCGCCCTTCCCGGCCGGCTCGGGGCGGTTCACATACATATTAAAATGCACTGTAAAACAGTGGTACATCATAAAACAACAAAAAATTAAAGTTGCAAATGATGCAACGACAGCAATAGTAGACAGTTACAGTATCCAGGGGCTTCAATCAAAGGCAAGCCTGAACAGCACAGTTTTGCAAGCCCTCCGGAATAGGATAAGCTCCGCCATAGCCCGGACATCATCTGGCAATACGTTCCAGAGCATTGGGGCAGCAACTGAAAAGGCTCGTTGCGTTGTGCTGGAGAGATGGCAGGAGCGGACAGATGGTACCGTTAAAAGGTTTCACTCTTCCGAGCGCAGTGATCTCAGGGGAACGTATGGGGTAAGGCGGTCCCTCAGGTACACCGGCCCCAGACCATGTAAGGCCTTGAAGGTCAAAACCAACCCCCTACCCCCTGGTGTGTCTAGCTTCTCAGGCACAGACAGATAGAAGGCAAAACCAGAGGTTTATTCTCACTGGTCTGAGAGGATGTCAGAGGAGAAAACACCCCAAAGCACTGACATAGCACAATTGCAAATATAGAACATTTTTGTTTCATTTGAAGCTATTTTTAAAAACCAACAACCATGCCAGCTCCTGACTGGCTGAAAAATGGTCTGGCTAGGATCTACGTCCTGAGTGGATCAGGACTTTGTTAGATGTAATTGCTGGTTGGCTCTTTGTATGGCAGGAAATTCAATAACTGTCACTGGAGCATTTGAAGCGTCAGTCCATTTATTGATCCTCCTCCAAGAGTAGTGCAATTAGAAAGGAATGCAATGTGGCCTTGTGAAATGAGTCCATGATTAATGGGTAAATTGGGTGAATGTTAATGCACAATAAGGTGCTCTCAGGTGTTGGTTAGACAACAAACCTTGACCTAGGGAGCTGATGCAGAAGTCTGGTAAAAGGGAACATCCCCAGACTACCCCGGATCATATTATACCAGAGAAATAAAGGAAACCCAAAAGGCTCTGATTCAAATTCATTGTATGTTCCTCTCCCATTCTTCCAAAGTCATTGTGTGGGTGAGGTTGAGGCAAGGGTGAGGTGAGTTCGCATTCGCAAGTAATTTGATAGAAAGGTTACTTTTTAGGGCAATTAGAAATGACCGTGTGGCTTAGGGTTGCCACCTGTCTCGTATTATAAGGGAAGTCCCGTATTTTAGCTCTGAATTTCGTGTTCCTTATTTTCAGCTCCTGTCCCGTATTGACAGGTGGCACCACAGTTGTAATGTCAAGATGCAAGCCTGAGCCATGCTTTGGGTTTAAAGACTTCAATTCCTAGCGCGCACTGCGTCCCTCCCTCTCTTACCCTACAATCCCCAGAAGGCGCGAAGAAGTTAAGACTCTTCGGCACCCCTTCGCGCAAAGCTCTTTGGGAGCCGTAGTCCGGCGGCCGGCATACCAATGGGATGGTGAGTGGTGGGAAGCCTCCCCTGCACCTGCACAGGGAGAACTCAGTGGAGGGAGGGAGAGCGAGCATGTGCGCCCTTTGCCAGGGCGCCTGCGCAGTCGCCTTCTCCTTGGGGGATCTCTCGCGATGAAGGATGCCATTGAAAATTCGGCCAGGCAAACGTTAACCTTGCTTCTCCCTGCGGCGGGCGGCTGAAGATGGAGCTGCCAGGTTGGGGCCTCCTCCTCCGGCGAGGTTGTTCCTCACGGCACCGGAACCACCGCAAAGGCCCAGTTTTCTCCCTCAGAAAGACTAGGCCTAAAAAGAAGGGGAAGCGGGGTGGGCGGAGCTTCAGGGGCGGGGCTTAGGTATCCTGGCTCTACCTTCTTAGGGCTAAAGTTGGGGTTGTGTGCACTGGGAATGTGGTGCAGCTAGCTAAGTGTCAGGTGCATAAGATCTCTCTGACCAATAGGTCATGAGTTCGAGGCCTGCTTGGGTCGAGGTGGGTGCTCGACCTTTAAGTGTAGCCTGCTGTCGACCTTTGCAGCCCGAAAGACAGTTGCATCTGTCAAGTAGGAGATAAAGGTACCACATTAAGCGGGGAGGTAAATTTTGACTGAATTATGAGGCCATTAAAGAACTCCAGGAACGCTGAGGAATGTGGAAGGAACAACAAGGGACGCTGGGAATGCTGAGAGATGAGGAGTGCGTCAGCTCCCCCTGGTGGCCAGAGTTTGCCTCTGTTCATCTATGTGGAAACGGCAGGGACTGTCTGCTAAGTATGTGTACCTGTAATCCGCTCTAAGTCCCCTTCAGGGTGAGAACGTGTATTATATTCTCCAAAGTTGAATGAAAGACTTGCGCCTTTGCCATTCAAGTTGTAGTTCAAACTGCGTTAAATTTTTCAATGTAGATGCTTTCTGGCAGATCATTGTTCACAAACAACGTTATCCAAAGTATACCTAATGTTTGATTTTCAAGTTTTTATGAAATGTCCTTTATTTTTGTGAAAAATCCCATATTTTTTAGGTAAATGTCCCTTATTTCCTATATCAAAAAGTGGCAACCCTAATGTGGCTGGTTATGTTTTCCAATGGAGCCACATATAATAATTCATAATTTGGGGTCTGATTTCTCAATATATATATATATACCTTTTAAGAAGTAAAGAGATACCATATGCCAATGTTTGTTCTCTCTTATTAAAAACTGAAATAGCTATATCGTATAAAATGCAGTATGTCTTAGCACTACAATAGGAGACCACTTCATATTAGATTGCATCTACTTTATAGGATATGCTGATTGAAATAGGTTAGTTTCAGCAACAAAATGCACTTCTTCTGCCAGAATACCATCTGCTGAAATTTGTGGTATGTGAGAATACAGAAAAGAGGCCATCCTGGCCGTTTGATAGCAAAATTGTATTTTTGTTTGCTCATACATATGTTCCACAGGAATATATTTCTAAGTCAATTTCAAAGTACAGAACTTCAGTGCTTATAAATTTCAAGACTCAACCATGTCAGCATATCTTGCTAAAGGTTAAGTCCTTCTCCTCCGATACCCAGTATATTCATTCAGAAGTGGAATAAATTGGTGTACATTTTGTTCACTAGGTTCAAAGTAGATTTGATATGATAACCCCACTTCTTAAAAATATACATCTCCTTCTCCCCCCCCCCCCACTTTTATCTCTTGATCAAAACACAAAATGGCTTAGAGATCTGTGTACATGCTGATTACTGTCAATGCAAGTTAAGTATCCTTTATATCATCATCATCATCAGCTTCTCACTTGTTAATCGCTCTCCATTAAAATGCTCCAGGAGATTTACATAAAACAATAGCATTAAAAAATACACAATACCAAATAGATTGCATTAAACATTAAAAGCTCTGCTAAAAAGCCAGGTCTTGAGTGCCTGAGCAAAGGGTCGCAAGTCACGCATGGCCCTCAAGTGGGGAGGCAAGGAGTTCCACAAGACAGGGGCAGAGAGGGAGAAAGCCCTACGTCTTGTGCTCTCGAAACGTGCTTCCCTGGGGCCTGGAACATACAGTAAGTTTAGTTGGAGGAGTCGTGGCAACCACTGGCGGCGAAGAGGGGAGAGGCGGTCTCTGAGATATGCTGGCCCCTGACCATAAAGCACCTTAAAGGTCAGAACCAACAACTTAAACAGGGCCCGGAAGCCAGTGCAAATGTAACAGAGTTGGAGTTATGTGGCATCTCAAAGGTGTTTTTGCAAGTAGCCTGGCAGCCATAATGCGGATCCTCCGAGTAGTCGACAGGGGAAGGCCAACATACAAGGCGTTACAATAATCCAGTCTAGATGTAACTGTCGCATGGATGATTGTAGCCAAGGTTTCCTCTGAAAGGTAAGGTGCTAGCTGTCTCGCCTGCCGGAGATGGAAAAAGGCCTGCTTACTAACATTAGCGATCTGGGCCTCCATAGTCAACTGTGAATCCAGGATGACACCCAAGCTCTTAACAGTGGAAGATGGATGAAGGGGGGCACCATCGAAGTTGGGCAGGGAGGGCGCCACTCCAGGCGGGCAGCAAGGCCACAAAATCTCAGTCTTAGTAGGATTCACCTTCAACCTACTGGCACGCAGCCATCTCGATACAGCCTCAAGACATAAGGTGAAATTGTCTGGTACTGAGGTGACTCCAGGCTCCAGCCGTAAAAGCAGCTGGGTATCATCTGCATATTGGTGGCCCTCCAGACCAAAGCTCCGCACGAGGCTGGCAAGAGGTCTCATGTAGACGTTGAAGAGGAGGGGAGAGATGGGATGCATGGGACTACAAATGGTTGGGATTTTATTTTGGAATCTTTTTATTTGCATATACATACATAATGAGATATCTTGTGGAGGAATCCAAGTCTAAACATGAAATAAACGGATGTTTTATATACAGTTTATATAATATTTTTATTACTTATCTTCATGAACCAAAATTTGTGTACACTGAACCATTAGAAAGTAAAGAAGTGCCGGTATTTTGATGTATTTCAGATTTTGGAATTTTAGACAAGGGATGCTTGGTTTCCGTGATGCATGGAGAAGGTGCTACTGTATCCTTGGGGAAAATCTTTCCCTTCTGACTTATGAAAGACACACTTGAATTTTCAAGCAGGAAACTGATTTACAGTAGGATTTCAGCCATGGAAGAATAGCTTGTTTCTCTTTGCACCACAGTCCTCGTGGAAATTGATTTTATTTTCAATCTATGGCAGTGGTGCGGCAAATGTTGATTTTTAGCTTTATATCTAGTTTAAATCTTAAAGAAATTTACATTTGTAGACATGATGTTCAAGTTTGTTAGATGAGATTATTTTTAATGAAGTAGATGAGATTATTTTTAATGAAAACTAACAGCTGGGTATGATGCCTGCTTACAGAGGTTAAACCCACAGAGTTCAAGAAAATATGCGCTGTATTCAATTCTTAATCAAATTCTGTCCTCTCTCACCAGAAAAGTCACCTGTTCAACGTCTTCCTTACAGCTTTCTGTGTGAATACGTAAACAATCTTTTGTGTTGAGTTATTGAATGTTGTGGATTAGAACTGCAAGAGGCTTTTAAAAAACTTTAGCTATGTAGGCAGCTCTGTGAAATTAAGTGGAAGAACACAGACAACGTGAAACAGGGACTTACTTCATCAAGTATAGAACAGCATGACTCCTGTATCCAAGAGATCAGTACCCGTATTTTCAAATCAGTCCAACAAAATGTGTCCTCCCTGGGAATTTGCTAGGTCTTTTAGTGGTGTTGTGGGTCTGGAAGTCCTTCATCTCAATACAATTCACCCTTTTCTGCAGTTTCACATATCCACATGAAGTCCAGAAAGGTATCCCCTATGGATATGGGAAATTATACTGTATTCCACAATTCAAGAAAAATATATTTATGGTTAGAAAAAAATGGATTTTCTGGAGGCCAGCCTTTCTAGAACCTCATCCTATGAGCGATGGAAAATCGGTGGGAAGTGAATTACGGGATGTTGTTGAACTTACCTTGGATAACCGTCATGATGTTTGGGACCCACCCACTGGCTTTTTGCTGAGTCTCCTTGACATTATACTGGACTATAACTATTTCCAGTTCAAACAGGATTTTTTCCTCCAGATCCATGGCATTTCCATGGGTACCACGGCAGCGCCGTCCCTGGCCAACATTTTCATGAACCATTTAGAGATGGGACACATATTTCCCAAAGTTCCCACCACCTTCTCGAGGGCTGTGAAGCTGTATGTCAGGTTCATAGATGACATCTTTCTAATTATTAATGATTCCGTCACTGCCACTGACTTCGGTCAATGGATCAACAATTGGCATCCATGCATTGATTTTACATCAACTCACAGTCTGGAACAAGTAAATTTCCTGGATGTCACTGTGTACAAGAACAACAATCTCATTAAGATTAGGAATTATCAGAAACCAACTAACCAAAATACATACCTCCATTTTCACAGTTTCCACACGCCCAATTTAAAAAGGAACCTTCCCTACTCCCAATTCTTAAGACTCAAGAGGAATTCTTCCTCCCATTTTGAATTCAAAAAGGATGCGGACTGCATGACTCAGGATTTTATCCTTAGAGGTTATCCTATACACATCATCAGGAGTGCCAGGAGAAAGGCCGAGACCACGGACCGGCAAAGTCTCTTTAGAAAGAACACCACCAAAAATACAAAACAAGATAGAATTATCTGGCCCCTCACCTTCTCTCCACACAGTAATACTCTAAAAACTATTGTAAATAAATACTGGCCACTGTTGGATAGCATCGAGGGTTTAGCCAATAAACCCATGATTGCCTACAAAAGGACCAGGAATTTGAAAAGTTATCTGGTACACACTGAACAGCGCCAACCCATGGTGAGGAGTACTCTTTCCCCTGGAACAATGGCATGTGCCCATTGCTCCATTTGTGGAAATATTTGCTCTGATAAACAAATCTTCTGTCCCTCCAAAAATAAATATTTCTGGGTTAAATCCTTTGGGACCTGCTCCACCAAGATGATTGTCTATGCCATTCAGTGCAGCTGCAATCTAATTTATGTGGGCCAATCTAAGAGAGAACTTAAAACCAGATTTATTGAGCATCGCTCGAAAATTAATAATAAAAACAGGGACTCAGCCTTTTATTCACACTGCACCCAGATGAATCACACTGCTGCCTCCTTAAGAGTCAGGATCCTTGAGAAGATCAAACCCAACCCCCAAATGGAGATTAGTGATCAATTAGTGAGGTTGGAAAATTTGTGGATTTTACGGCTCAATTCAGAGTGGCCAGCTGGCCTCAATGACCCAATCTGCCTCAGTTCCATCTTGTTATAAATCTGTTGGTTTCACTGTGTTAGTACCTTTGGGTCACCCTGCTCTCCACCGAGTGGGGTTATGTGTATCTGCACACCTGATATGGTATGTATTATGCTATGTATTTCATTGACTGGCTGTATATTAGTGTTCTTTATATACTTGTGGATATTGATTTCCTTTATTACTTATGTTTGTAGTGACCATTGCTTGGGCCTAGCCTTTAGAGCCTTGAAAAAGGAGCCAACATATGATGCCCGAAACGGTCGTAAGTGGCCGCGCATGATTCAGCATTAAGCTGGCCGTCGGCTCTGCTACCCACCAAGCCCATGTGAAGAGAGGGAGCCACACCGCCTCCTCACTCACACGAGTCCTGGGGGAATTTTCCCTCGATAGGCATTCTTGCCTTGGTATAGACTACCCTCTGCTTGTTTGTGAATCCGACCCACCCTTTGGAGATCCCACCATCCCCTCCCGTGTCTTGGTTCCCGGGATTCAAGCCTGTGCAGCCTTTGTTGACGCGCCTTGCCATTCACCCGGCGAGAGGGGAAGAGAGCTCGGAACTCTCGCAAACAGACGCCAGGGAACGCCGGGGATTCCCCATCTGGGGATTCCCCCCTTGCACGTCATCCACCGCCGCCTCCCTTGCGCCCCGAACGTGCTGACGTCTTTCCACTTCGCCGCACGTTCACGACGTCCTTTGCGGGCCCACGCCATTCCAGAGCGCCGCCCACCACGCTGGACCGGCTCACGCCGCACCCCAGCAACAACGCCAGCATCTGCCTTCTCCATCCCTCCACGACGTCGTCCGGCACAGCTCCCCACATCTTGCAAGTACCTTGGGGGGCTGTAATTCTGCGTCTTGTTTGCATTGATTGTATATTGCCATGATTATGCCATCATTGTATGTTTAATTACCTTCGTTATCCACCAATAGAGTGCTATTTTCATATTTACGGGGGTGGTGTCATTACTTACTTGCTCTGGGACATAGAGTCTATTACCATTTGGAAACCACACACTGTTGTTTAGTGCTTTCTGTTAGCAGCCTGCTCGTTTATTCTGTATCATCCCATTCCCTCCCATCTTCCTCATCTTCTGAAATGTCCAGCCATCCCAGATCCTTATGGGCGTGGCTGACTTACCAGCCACGACGGGTTGCGGAACAGCATTGCCCTCCCGCCATCTTGTTGCCCGGTCGCACCCCTGGCTTGCTATCACCTCAAGGCATTTGTGGGGGCCGTCTACCATGATCCAGGACCCAAGCATGGCCGCCAACCCCTTCGTTCCTGCTTTCAATAAACGAGTTGTGGCCAATTTTATCCAACCACTTATCCAACCAATGTGTCCGCATGTTTCTTGGCGCGAGGTGTGTCATGCTTGCACACGCAACTGTGCCTTTCCTGCCTTCTCTGAGGCTTCTACAGTTGGAAGTTAATTAGAACCAGTCTCCTGAAAATGGCTTTTCCCCTCCATTTCCCGATGCTGTCACCAGCTGCCAATAATGGACGGCGAGGTGGTTAGACTGTTGGCCCTGGTTAAAAGCCTGGGGGTCCAACTGGACCCTCTGCCGACGATGAAGGCTCAGGTCTCCACCGTGAGCAGAACGGCATTTTCCCATCTGCGCCAGGCTAGGCGGCTGGCACTCTACCTTTCTGGTGGCGACCTAGCTATGGTAATCCAGGCCACGGTCATCTCGAGACTGGACTACTGTAATGCCCTTTACATTGGCCTTCCTTTGTCGGTAATCCGGAAACTTAAGCCAGTGCAACATGCTGCGACTCGACTACTGGCTGGTGTGGCACTATCATGCCACATCACTCCAGTCCTACAGCATTTGCACTGGCTTCCCATCGAGTACCAGATTGCCTTCAAAGTGCTGGTGTTAACCTTTAAGGCCTTGCATGGCCTGGGGACAGTGTACCTGAAGGACCGCCTCTCCCTGCACATTCCCCAGAGACCACTACAGTCCATGGATCAAAACCTATTGGAGGTTCCATCACTTAAGATCTGCCGCCTGTCCTCGATGCGGCAGCATAGTTTCTCTGTAGTAGCGCCTCCCAGATGAGGCTCGAGCAATAACTGATCTACAGGCCTTCCAGATGGCCTGCAAGACCAATCTCTTCAGACAGGCATTTAACCTTTAAGGCTGTCAAATTCCACTCTGCCTCAATCTGTTTTATTATGTTTTTAACTATGTTGATTATGTTGTTCACTGATGTGGGCTACCCTGAGCCTCTTTGGGAAGGGGGGTATATAAATCGAAATAAATGAATAAAGAATAGAGTCCCATGTGATGGACAGCGTTTCAGCAGCACAGATAAACGGAGAGAAGACAGTCTCAAGTTAGCATGGGTTGAAGTCCTAGGTCTCTAGAACAGTGTTTCCCAACCTTTTTTGAGCCGTGGCACACTTTTAACATTAAAAATCCGGGGGCACACAACCAACCAAAATGACACAAAATGATACTGTAACACAGTAAAGAATGGCTGGGGGATGGTGACCTGCTGGGAGTGCCAAAGCCGGGGAGGGGGAGGAGCCAGGCCACACCATGCCCCGCCCCCTCCCCCTGGCTTCAGTTCTCCCATAACTTCGCCAGCCTTGAGGGGGGCAGAGCCAGGCCAGCATTGTGCTGGCTCTGCCACCGCTGGCTTGGCACTGCCGCCTCAAGGCTGGCGAAGCTGTGGGAGCGCTGAAGCCTGGGAGGGGGCAGAGCCAGGTCGCACCATGCCCTGAACCCTCCCCCCCAGCTTCAGTTCTCCCACAGCCGCCAACTTTGAGAGGGCAGTGCCAAGCCAGCATTGTGCTGTCTCTGCCACCGCTGGCTTGGCACTGCCCTCTCAAAGTTGGCGAAGCTGTGGGAGTGCAAGCCAAGGGGAAGGGGCGGAGCCAGGCTACGTCATGCCCCCCCTCCCCCCGGCTTCAGCTCTCCCACAGAGGAGGAGCATGAGAGGTGAACGGGCTTCAGTAGGCAGGGCTCCTCCGTGCGGCTTCAACAAGCAAGGGGTGAGAGTCATGGCGGATTGGAGGCTGGTTGGGGAAACAGCCGAAGGAGGCGGCGCCCCGGTACCTTCTTTTTCTTCGCCGCCACCTGGCATTTCCTCCTCCTCTCCCAAGCAGCAGGAGTTTGGCAGGAGGAGGGGGGAAGGAAGGGGGGCAGAGAGCTTTTCTTGCGGCACACCTGATGATCGCTCACGGCACACTAGTGTGCCACGGCACACTGGTTGAGAAACACTGCTCTAGAATATTCTTAGTTTGCATTGTACGTGAATGAAAGGTATCAAACTGTTTGACAAATAGAGTGGCCTTACAGATCTGCTGAGCACAAGCTCATCTATTTTACTAGGCCAGAACACAGTTTGTCCCAATTTCTAGCTAAGCACTCGCTTGTTCTTTGCAGTCACCTATTGCTCCTGGAAGTAATCCAAGAAAAATATGCTGCCTCTGTTCCTAAGGTAATTTTCTGTTTTCTCCCCTATTGAGCACTTAACAGAATGTCCACTTACTATTTCTCTGTTACGTTGGTTTTATGACCTTTTTGTCTCGGGAGATCTGAATGCAGTTTTTGCAGCCACAGAGCTCTCTGTATATTATGAGGGAATTGGCAACTTGTTTTAGGGATGAATGAGAATAGGCGATATAACCGAATAACCTTCGGACTTGCAAAAGTGACTTATCTGAACGTTAAGAGGTCTCACTACCACAGCCCCTTTCGTGCAATAAAGACATTTGTAACTGGATGCGGATAGCATTTATTATGCCAAATGGTTCTCATATGCTGGTGGACAACAACTTCCATTAATCCTGATGAGCTAACCAATGGTCAAGGATGACCAGAGTTGTAGATCAACAATATTTGGAGGAGTATAGGTTTACCATCCTGCTGGGACCTTTGCTAGACAGGCTCAAACAGTCATCTAATGCAGTGTTTCCCAACCAGTGTGCCGTGGGCGATCATCAGGTGTGCCGTGGGAAATTGGGACCTCCAATTCTTCCCAGCCTCCCTTCTTCCCAGCCTCGCTCTGCTCGCTTTGCCTCTTTGCTCTGGGGCGAGTCTGTGCAGTAGCGCCCGCACGGGTCACATTTTCCTCCCTCCCCCCTCCTGAACACGCTCACGCTGCCCCCTCGGATCAAAATGGTGGCAGAAGCGGCAGTGTAGAAGAAAAAGTAAGTGTTCAGCAGGAGGGGGAAGAAAGGGCGCAAAGGGAAAGGGGGAGGAAGAGGACTCTGTCGAAAGCTGGCATGGGCAAACTTGGACCATCCAGGTGTTTTGGACTCCAACTCCCACCATTCCTAGCAGCCTCAGGCCCTTTTCATTTTTTCCCCTCAGCCACTTAAGCACGAAAGGGCCTCAGGCTGTTAGGAATGGTGGGAGTTGGAGTCCAAAGCACCCAGAGGGCCAAAGTTTTCCCATGCCTGTTTTAGGGACCTTAAAGTGGTGAGCCTCCTTCCAACATTGGGATTCTGGATAGAAAACAAACAACATAACATAACATTGTTTGAGTCCACAGTGCTCTCTGTGTGTAGGTGAACTATAACTTCCAAACTCAAGGTCAATTCCCAAGCAAACCCTTTCACTACTTTCTCTTGGTAATGCGAGTTCAATATGCCAAGTTTGGTTCAATTCCATTGTTGGAAGAGTTCAGGATGCTCTTTGATTGTGTGTTAACTAAATCCCAGAAACTGTAACTCCCAAATGTCAAGGTCTATTTTCCCCAAACTCCATCTGTGTTCACATTTGGGCATATTGAGTATTCATGCCAAGTTTGGTCCTGATCCAACATTGTTTGAGTCCACAGTGCTCTCTGGATAAAGGTGAACTACAACTCCAAAACCTGAGGTCAATGCCCACCAAACTCTTATAGTATTTTCTCTTGGTTATGGGAGTTCTGTGTGGGAAGTTTTTGTCTTTCTGCCATTCCTGCCAGGATATCTATGTTGTCTTCATCGAATCAGGCCCAGGTTTCACACTGAGTGTATAAACACATTTTAAAACATATTAACTATATGTATTACTGTGTTAGAGTGTCATTTTGTGTCATTTTGGTTGGTGGTGAGCCCCAGGATTTTGTAAATGTAAAAAATGTGCCACGGCTCAAAAAAAGTTGAAAAACAGTGATCTAATGTAACAATTGGTTTCCAGCATGAACTTCAGGGGAGCATCCAAGGATGATGTCTTGGAAATACCCTCTCTTTCTGCCCCTGAATGTGGAGGCTCCATTGAGCTATCATACCCAATAGTCGCTAACAGAATCTCCAACAGGTTCCAATCTGAGCTCTTGGCTTTCACTACAATGAGAATAATTTTGCCTAATTAGAGAAAGGGCTTCATTTGACCTGTCAGGAAACCTATTGCCAATTTATTTGACTTTAAAACATCGAATATTATGAGAGCAGGAGTAAA
Organism: Anolis apletophallus; assembly: GCA_030556195.1. NCBI lineage: Eukaryota > Metazoa > Chordata > Lepidosauria > Squamata > Anolidae > Anolis > Anolis apletophallus. Next base: position 18,532,580 of record JARBWK010000009.1, on the reverse strand, counting down.
TGTCTTCTTCCTACATTTTCTTTACATCTTTAATTTTAGTGCCATCTTTGGCCCATCCTCTGTTCGGATATCAGCCAGCTAGGCATGGATAGAGTCGCATCGGATAACTAATTTCTCTTAATAATTTCGTTAAAATTATCTTTTTGAAGCGATTTTGAAGCATTTTTTAAAACCGGAAGTTCTTTTGCCCTTCCGAAGCTTTTTCTGCTATTTTTGTTACAACTCAGGAAGTGAGTTGGAAATGATTCTATGTATTTTCAGCCCTCTAGTGGGAGACAAGCAGCTTGCACGCTAGGAGGCTCCTTGCCTCCTAGCCAATCAGGGGAGAAGTTTTGGGGCAGCACACGGCCCAAAGGCTCATTCGGAGCTGGGAAGGGAGAAGGGAAAGAGAAAGACAAAGGGAAGGGAGGTTGTGTTGAAGGGAGGTTGTGATGAAGGGAGGTTGGAAGAAGAGGATGGCGGGCAAGCAAGCAGAGAAGAAAGGCTGGGAGAAGGGCTGTTGCCTGCCATGCCTAGCTGCCTGGCTGGCTGGGCAGCCTGCCTTGCCACATGTGTTGTTGCTGTTGAGGTTTGGGATGGGTGGGCACTGCGAGGGTAGTGGTCTGGGTGGAAAGAGCAACACGGAGGAACAGTCTGAGCACTGCCACATGCACAATGGAGGACCTCCTTATAGCAACACCAGAGGCACTCCAAGTGGCCAGCTTCTGGTCAAAGGACATTTAATATAATGCCAAAGTTTTTAAACTTTGTGTTTTTTAAATACATTTTCAACTGTACCCTTGATTTGCTTCTGATACGATAAATAAAATAAAATAATTTTATAGAGTTGCTTTATCATGCTCTCTCGTCATTTCTAAATTGTCTAAATAGACAAACGTGATCAAGATTTGTTTTACTTCTGGTGGAAGTATCAGTCTTATTTAGATACGCTGATGACACTCAGCTCATTCTGAGGATGGAGGGCCGACCCAAATCCATACCCGATAATTTCCATCACTGCCTTGAGGCCGTTACAGGATGGCTGTGAGCCAGTAGGTTGAAGGTGAATCCTGTGAAGATGGAGATCCCGTGGCTTGGCCGTCCAGGCGATGGGGATGTTCAGCTTCCAACCCTGGACGGCGTGACATTATGCCCGTCGTCGTCAGTAAAGAGCCTTGGTGTTACTTTAGATCCTCAGCTGTCGATGGAGTCCCATATCTCCACTGTCAGCAGAGTGGCGTTTTTCCATCTTCGCCAGGCAAGGAGGCTGGCCCCCTATCTGTCCCGGCACGACCTGACCACAGTGGTCCAAGCTATGGTCATCTCAAGGCTAGACTACTGTAACGCTCTCTACATTGGTCTTCCTTTGTCGGCGATCCGGAAACTTAAGCTGGTGCAGAACGCTGCAGCTCGGCTGCTCATGGGAGTCTCGGAAAGCTGCCACATCACACCAATCCTTTGCGAACTGCATTGGCTCCCTGTGGAATGCCGGATTACCTTCAAAGTGTTAGTTTTGACTTTTAAGGCCTTAAATGGTCTGGGGCCAGTGTACTTAAGGGACCGCCTTATCCCATACTGTCCCACCAGATCCTTACGCTCTGAGGAGCAAAATCTCCTGGCTGTTCCAAGTTCCAAGGCATATCATCTGACCGCAACACGGAGAAGGGCATTTTCAATCATAGCCCCGGTCCTCTGGAACGCGTTGCCCTCCAAAACCCGTGCCTTTCAGAGCCTTCTAGCATTCCGGACAGCCTGCAAGACGCTATTGTATCGGCAGGCTTTCGGGTCTTGAATAATTGTTGGTCTTTCCTCCTGTTGTAAATGCTATTTTATTGTTGATGTTTTTATCCGATGATGTTGTTTTAATGTGATGTTTTCATTGTTTTACTGCAATTGGTATGTGAGCCGCCCCGAGCTGGCTGGGAGTGGCGGCAAATAAGTTCAAATAAATAAAATAAATAATAAAATAAGATTACAAGATACAGGTGATTGGGAAAATGTTTGAATAAGAGGTTCATTTTGTTATGATTTCTCAATATAGTTAATAGTGTAATAGTATGCATTTTTATTTAGCACTAAAACCTACTGAGTTCAATAGAGCTTTGAATGCGATTTTCCTGCTTCTTGGCAGGGGTTTGGACTGGATGGCCCAGGAGGTCTCTTCCAACTCTATGATTCTATGATTTTATGAGTTTACTCCCATATAAATCTATATATGCATACGACTTAAATTACTTGGATGCAGCTTACAAGATCAATGGAAATCTTACTGGGGGGGAAATACTGAGATTTTCACCAGATGCCAGTAGACGAGGATTTTTTTTTTAAGGACAATCGAATATTATGTTGAAAGGTTTATATACTTGTGGTGACTTCACTGACAGTCAAATCAATAAACTAAACTGCCTGACTGTCAACTCAATTTGATATACTTTCTGTTCACATAGAAGCAAGCAAGCCCTTAGTCTCCGTTTAGTGGGCTTTGGATTACAGCCAGACACTGCAAGAGATTTGTTCAGAAGTGCTAGACCTACTTCTGGCTTTTGCTGCGCTGCTGAAGGTTGCTCAAACACTCCAGCTAAGCAGGAAGCTAGAAATGACAGATATACACAAGACAGATATTGTGTGCTGAAGGAACACAATATTAATGTACTTAATTTCTCTAGCATTCTCTCCCATGGTCATGCAATGATCTACAACAGTGTTTCTCAACCTTTTTTGAGCCGCAGCACACTTTTTACATTTGCAAAATCCTGGGGCACACCACCAACCAAAATGACACAAAATGACACTCTAGCACAGTAATACATATAGTTAATACGTTTTTAAATGCATTTATACACTCAGTGTGAAACCTGGGCCTGTTTCGATGAACACAACATAGATATCCTGGCAGGAATGGCAGAAAGACACAAACTTCCCACACAGAACCCCCATAACCAAGAGAAAATGCTTTAAGAGTTTGGTGGGCATTGACCTTGGGTTTTGGAGTTGTAGTTCACCTACACACAGAGAGCACTGTGGACTCAAACAGTGTTGGATCAGGACCAAACTTGGCATGAATACTCAATATGCCCAAATATGAACACAGATGGAGTTCAACGGAAATAGACATTGACATTTGGGAGTTGTAGTTGCTGGGATTTATAGTTCCCCTACAATCAAAGAGCATTCTGAACCCCACCAATGATAGAACTGGGCCAAACTTCCCACACAGAACCCCCAGGAGGCAAGAGGAGGTCTCTACTTGGGGAAAGGGAGGCGGGCCTTCCCAATGCATGGAGAGGGAGAGACCAAATAGCCAACAGGTGGGGAGGGGGTGTTTGTAATTTTGTGCCTTTATCGAGGTAGGTTTCTTAGGGTTTTTATACTTCAACACACTAGACTCTGCCACACCCCCTTCCCTGGAGGTTATAATTTCCCACGGCACACCTGATGATCGCTCACGGCACACTAGTGTGCCCTGGCACACTGGTTGAAAAACACTGATCTACAACACTTTTTTTTCTGGAATGTTAATAGTTCAGTCCTCCATGAAGCTCAGAATAGATAATAGCAAATGGTCTGAGGGATAAATAGGCCAACCGAAATAAAAATGGCACGTTCGATAAACTCACCGGCAGGCAGAGTAAGGTAGCCATTCTGGGCAGCGGGTTTGCAGTGCCAGGAAAGAGCAAGGCATAATTTGCAATCCACTTTCTTATTACTGTATTTTTATTACATTTTTTTACTGCCAGGGAGTGGTGCCTGTGGGATTCCTGCCTTCATTTACCAAAGTAGCTTGTCCAGATACTGTTCTATACCATTTGACTTGGACAAAGAGGGAGGAGGGATCGCATTGTGCAAAATTTAATTCAGGCTACTTCTGGATTGAAAACAGGGGGATAAGGGTACACGCAATCCAAATTTGCTATCCACCCAAAGAAGTATACATGCACAATAACAATGAGTTACACAAACTCTCTGAAATAATAACTTGTATATTATACAAAAGGCAATACGTTTTTCACAATAACATAAGTTTTGACAATAATGAAAATATCAGGGAAAATAGTTCATTATAGGTTCGCATCTCCAAAGTCTCAAAGGTCAGTTATTATTGAATCATAACCAAAGTTCTTAGTAAATCATAACCAAGGTCCAAACCGTCAAGGTCCAATTGTTGTATATAGAACAAAGGCTCACGATAATCCTAGACCTAGAGGTTTGTGCGATACGATGCACCCAAATGGTTCACAGGCAAGGGTCGACGGGAGACTTGCCCATGGCCACCCCGTTTCGCGAGTCCGCTTTTTCAAGACCCATTCAATATATCATAGGGTGCTCTTTTCATCACTTGGAGTGTGTCAGTGGCAGGTGCTGACCAGTCTCTCAGGGAGCACCTTATGATATATTGAATGGGTCTTCATGGATAAGTCTCCCGTCGACCCTCGCCTGTGAACCATTTGGGTGTGTCGTATCGCACAAATCTCTAGGATTATCGTGAGCCTTTGGATTAATTGGACCTTGACGGTTTGGACCTTGGTTATGATTTACTAAGAACTTTGGTTATGATTCAATAAGAACTGAACTTTGAGATTTTGGAAATGCGAACCTATAATGGATTATTTCCCCTGATATTTTCATTATTGTCAAAACTTACGTTATTGTGAAAAATGTATTGCCTTTTGCATAATATACAAGTTATTATTTCAGAGAGTTTGTGTAACTCATTGTTATTGTGCATATATACTTCATTGGGTGGATAGCAAACTTGGATTTCATGTACCCTTATCCCCCTGTTTTCTTTAGCTGTTTGGAAACCGCAGCCTCCGTGTTTTGTTAGTTCTGGGTTGACCCAGACTTGGAAATGTGCAACTAGGCTGGAGGAAATGAGGGACGACACTTTTTATGGTGAGGCCAAAGCACCCACAGTTTATGGACCGCTTGTCACAGAAGGAAGACAATGCCTTTGGAGTTCAGGGTTCATCCCTCCACCAACATATTCCATATGGAATGCTCTGCTCAGCATCATCATCATCATTATTATAAACACAACAAGATTAGTACACAGCAAAAAAGATCACTATGCTGGCTGTTGTATTGGATCACACATCAGACACTTCCCAAATGTCTAGGACTGTGTGATGTATCGGCGAATAATGCATGCAGATCCAAGTAGGGTGGCCTTTTGCAGCTGACAGGTGGCAATTTAGTCAGCGCTAATTGTGTTTAAGTGCAGGCCAAAGCCTTTTGTCACTGCACCCAGTGTGCCAGTCACCACTGGGACCACCTTGACTGGCTCATGCCAGAGTCTTTGCAGTTTAATCTTTAAATCCTCATATCGTGTCAGCTTTTCCTGTTTTTTTTATTATTATTATTATTATTATAGAACAAATGCCATCAAAGCCAAAATTGAAAAGTCGATGACAGATCCCAAGTGTAGACCCTGCAAGGAAGCAGATGAAACAATAGATGACATCCTCAGCTGCTGCAAGAAGATGATGCAGACAGACTACAAGCAGAGGCATAACACCGTTGCTCGGATGATTCATTGGAACTTGTGCCACAAATACCATCTTTCTGAGACAAAGAACTGGTGGGACCACATGCCAGAAAAAGGTACAGAAAATGAACACGTTAAGCTACTCTGAGACTTCTGAATTCAGACTGACAGAGTTTTGGAGCACAAAACTCCTGACCTCACAATTGTGTTAAAAAACCAAGTATGGATCGTCGATGTTGCAATCCCAGGTGACGGCAGGATTGAAGAGAAACAATTGAAAAAGCTGACATGATTCGATGATTTAAAGATCGAACTGCAAAGACTCTGGCACAAGCCAGTCAAGGTGGTCCCAGTGGTGATTGGCACACTGGGTACAGTGCCTAAAGACCTTGGCCTGCACTTAAACACAATCGGCACTGACAAAACGACCATCTGCACCCATTATTCACCGAAACATCACATAGTCCTAGACACTTGGGAAGTGTCCGACGTGTGATCCAATACAAAAGCCAGCAAAGTGACCTTGTTTGCTGTGTACTGATCTTTTTGTGTTTCAAATAATAATAATAATAATTTATTTATACCTTGCTTTCTCTTTCCACAAACGAGACTGAAAACGGCTTCCAATCCAACCAATTCAATGCAATTTAAACCCAAAAACATACAAACAGTAAAAGAGATATTTAAAAAACCGTCACAATCCTTAAAACAGATTCAGGGTAAAACCACAGCACCTCTTGACTTGGTTTGAAAAACCTTCTGCTTTAAAAGCCTGCTGGAATAAAAAGGTTTTAGCCTGCCATGAGAAGGACAGCCGGGGGGGGGGGGGTCTGTGGTTACTGTGGGCGGTGAAGCCTGTTTCCTACAGCCAGGGGCGGTCCTACAAGATAGGCCAAGTAGGCGGCCGCCTAGGGCGCCATCTGGGAAGGGGGCGCCATCCTGGCCGGATGGGGCGCCATCCTGGCCCTGCCGATGTTCCTCAGACAGTGCTGCAGCTGCCTGCTTTTTGACCCCGGCCTTGTGCGCTCCGACGCCGCTTCTGGGCACGTGTGGAGGTTTTCACGCAGGCGCAGTTGTTCCGGAGCTGAAGTTGAGCGCAGGAGCAACTGCACATGCGCGAAAACCTCTGCGCATGCCCAGTAGCTCCCTTGCGCAGAAGCCTGTAAGCAAAGCACTCCCTATCGGGCAGGCAGGGAGTGCTTCCCCTCTCCCTTTGTCTCCGCCGCGCGGGCGTTTGCAGGGAAGGAGAAAAGAATCAGTGAAGGAAGTGTAAGTGAAGGAATGAATGAAGGGCTTTCCTCCTCCTCCTCTGTGACCTCTTCTCTCCCTCCTTCCTTTCTTCGGCTCTATTTCTGTCTAGACCTGAGGGGCCTGAGGCTATGAGGAGTTGTGGGAGTTGGAGTCCAAAACACCTAGAGGGAGGGAGGGCGGGCCCAAGTTTGCCCAGGCCGTGCTGCCTGTATTCGACCTCATTTGAACATTTTGGCTGTTTTTCTATTTACATTTACATTGGGATCCTAATTTTGGACTTATGGGAGACTCCTATGAATTATGAGACGGGTGGTAGGTAATATATTCTGATTTTGATGCATTTACATTGCATTTCTTGTTCTGCTTAATATTGTCATACAATATAATACAAATACAATAAAACAATAGAATAATGATATATTTTATATTACATGTAATATTACAAACAATATTGCAGTATAGTGGTATTGTACAAAATAGTAATATATAATGTTTTATTTTACTTTATTTTGGGTTATTTGAGTTTTATAGGAGTAATGAAAATATTTAGTAGAGGATAATTTTATTTAAATAAATAATTTTATTATTTTATAATAATAATATAATAGAATGTTACATTATATTATAATGTCAATATATTATAATATAATTATATTGTAATGTGGTATAATATAATTATGATATAATATAGTATGAGTATGGTATAATATATTGTATATACATTGATACAATATAATACTACTAATGGTATTGTGATATTATAATTGTATATTTGTTTTACATGGGGGGCGGCAAAATAATGTTTTTTTGGGGGGGGCACCAAAATAATGTTCGCCTACCATTTAAAACTACCTTAGACCGCCCCTGCCTACAGCCCACCTAAACTTGGATCCCACCTATGATCAATTACAAAATAAATGACAACACAATTTTCTATTTAACTGCCCCACCTGTTGCATCTGAAAACTATCCCACATTTGTCCAAATAAGACCAAAATGGCATGGGGTACCTTTCATTTGCCAGCCTGGCCAGTGTATGGCTGAATATTAAGGTAGTGAGTCTGACTCCATCCTTTTTGTTCTCTCTGCACTTAAAAGTCTGAATTGCACCATTAGGGCAGTACACCAAGGTCTGAAAGCTATTTGCCAGTGGAAACCTTGTATTACTACTATCCTTTTTCCTCAGAAAATGAGACCTAGCATGATGACCATAATATAAGACCTACTACCATGAAAATAAGCCCCAGATGAGATAACAGTTTTAATTGTATTTATTATATGTATCTGTCTTATCTGTTTTATTGTCAATGTAATTGTGTTGTCTTGTATTGTATTGTATATTTATGTGGCATTGAATATTGCCATACTGTAAGCCACTCTGAGTCCCCTTCGGGGTGAGATAGAGTGGGAAAGTAAATCTATCTATCTATCTATATAATAAAAGTCAGTGTTTGCGGAGGTGCGGAGGGCGGGAGGTGCGGAGGGCGGGAGGTGTGGAGGAATATGTGCCAGCGTTTCGATTGGTTGCCACTGTGGGATTATTTGCATAAATGACTCTGATTGGCCAGCCTCAGGACTCCAACACTCTAAGGCACTAGATTATTTGCATAAAGGACTCAGATTGCCCAGCAGAACAGAATCCAACTGAATGCTTGAGTAAGCCAAATGACAGTTTTTTCCATTGGAAATGGAATGTCCATTTTCTGGGAGGTGCGGAGGTGCCAAGGAATATGTGACAGTGTTTCGATAGGTTGCCACTATGGGATTATTTGCATAAAGGACTCCAACATTCTATGGCCCCAGACAGAGGGGATTGGTTGCCACTAAAATGGTATTTGCATAAAGCCATCCACATCCCAACATTCTAAGGTGACACAGAGAGAAAAGGAAAGCCCTCAGGCAGTCAGACACTGCGGCCTACAGCAGTGACGGATCAGGACCAAACTTGGCATGCAGGGGCCCAATGGCCCACTTCACAATGCGACCCTCACCCAATAACCAATACAGACCAAAATTAGCACACAGAGCCCCCTTGACCCACTCTACACCCTGGTGCTGTTTCAAGGAGGATGGACCACAGATGATGAGACTTGAAATACCTTTACTCACCTTCCGTGACTGCTGCAACCCTCATCCACAGAATGATCAATACCAAATGTGACACACAGAGCCCCCATGACCCACTCTACATCCTGGTGCTGTTTGGAGGGGGATGGACCATGGCCAATGGGACTTGCAGTACCTTCACTAAGTTCCTGAGACCACTGCAAGCCACATAAACATCTAATAGGAACCAACCTTGTCACACAATGCCTTCCTCAAATAACCCGGGCACCGCCAGGTCCCCAAGCTAGTAAATAAATAAATTTAACCATCCCCAAAAGTAAATCCAAAGGACACTGGTTTTTTTCTTTAAAGATATACAGAATTTGCTTGATTAGGTGTAGAGAGGGCTGTGTTCTGGCATGAGACTTTTCAGCTTTTTTTCTGGTGGGGAAGAACTGTACTGATTCATTTGTAGAATACAGCCACCCTTCTACAGTACATTGACTGGGTTTAGCGGTACAGGACTCACATAAAAGTGGGAAAGCAATTAGGAAAAAGCCCCCAAAACTCCATGTTTTAACCCGAGAGGACACTTCTCTAGGAATCTCTAGGTCTGTTCTCAAAAAATTGATCCGCCACTGGGAATGTGGCGCAGCTGGCTAAAGTGTCAGCTGCATAAGATCTCTCTGACCAGTAGGTCATGAGTTCGAGGCCTGCCCGGGTCGAGATGGGTTCTCAGCCTTAAGTGTAGCCTGCTGTCGACCTTTGCAGCCCGAAAGACAGTTACATTTGTCAAGTAGGAGATAAAGGCACCACATTAATGTGGGGAGGCAAATTTTGACTGATTTATGAGGCCATTAAAAAGAACTCGGGAATCACTGAGGAATGCGGAAGAACAACAAGGGACGCTGGAAATGCTGAGAGATGAGGAGTGCGTCAGCTCCCCTGGTGGCCAGAAAGTTTGCCTCTGCTTGTGTAATAAGTGTGTAATATGTCAAAAATGTATGTACTGTACCGTACTGTGATAAATGTCATATGTTTATATGTCATATGTTGAACTGCAGGGATTGTCTGCAAGTATGTGTACTGTAATCTGCTCTGAGTCCCCTTTGGGGTGAGAAGAGCGGAATATAAATAAAGTAAATTTTTTCAAAAGCTAAACTCAACATAAATTTCCAAACCAAATTATGAATTTATTATATATTTTTTATTCAATACAAGTTTTGCAACAGCTAAGCTGTCTCCAGCAGCGTGGCTGGAACCCATATATTCCAGAAATGATTAACTACTCATCTACCAAACCCAAATCCCCAGGGGAGGTGGAGGGGAAATATGTGCCTACCAGAACCCAAAACAATAGCTCGATCCTAAATCCGCCAACAAAGGACTTTCATTCCAAACCTCGGAACTGTATATCGCTGGGCTTTTCTGGAATATTATTTATGGCGTACATTTGGGTATAATCTTTAGGACTGATGCACATAGATTTTATATCGAAGAGAACGAAGATGCACTGCTATGGAGATGCCCAGATACAGTCCAGCACGTCTGGGAAAATATTAAATAAATTATATTGTATATGCTTGTGGAACTTTTCTGACTCCCCACAGTGAGGTAAGCTCATCGAAGGAGACAATGCTGGCAGGAAGGGCCAAATTCTGCCAAGAAGAACCCAATTTCTTGAGGGGGATACAGGGGTTGTATACGGCCAGATACAAACAGCATTCTGATGAAGCTGTTCATATTTACATAACAATCCCATTGTCTCTGAGGCTCACACCTCAGACCAGGCTTAGTCAATGGTCTCATCTTGAACTGTTTACATAGTGCCTCAAACTATTTTGCCAGTCCAGCCTGAACGGATTCCTCAAACACCTCCAACAAATGACAGCTCTTTATTTTTCCTGCTATGAAGAAGATGCCATCCATCTCTGATGTCAATGGGATTCCCCAGCCAACAAAGATCGAAATCAGTCTGTTTCCTGTCCAACCAGGGGAGACCGTGGGGACTTTGAATGGCTCAATACAAAGAAGCACAAGGCGGGGGTGCTTGCACAATATATATACACAAGTAGAAGAAGCAAACCATACAATTCAAAGAAATGTCATGCAGTTGAGGCATGCAATGCAGTCAGGGTGAGTGCACCTCTAAATAGGGATAATAGTAAGCAAGAGAAGCCTCACAATTACGGTATATATAAAGCATTTATCAAAAGCACATGTGTGAATACAATTAAAGTACAGCACAATTACATAGCTCAGAGCACATAGCATGTGGCATCAATGGGAATGTTAACAAATGAAAGCAGTGCAACACATACAATATGGAGCCTAATCAATGGTAAGCATAGATACACATCAATTAAAGAGGCAGTGTAAGGTAATCGTTCAACACAAGGTAATCGTTCAACACATAGTAATCGTTCAACACATATGTCGTTCAACACATTTAGTACATTTAGATAGAGCTACACATATGAGTACCAGGGATGTGAGGAAAGGGGCGCGGCAATCCAGGTGTATGCCTGGGAATGCGAGGCGGACAAGCCGCGAGCTTCTCTGGCGTCAGTGGCAAGGAAAGTTTGTTGTTTTGAAAGAGGTGGGACACCGTCGTGTGCTGGCGTGTCCTGGGTCTACACTTCGAGTTGGGGGTCCAACAATACAAGGTAGGTACTCACTCAGGGATGGGGAGGTTCATTGCCCTGTGTGCTTCACCACATTGGCAAAGGCTCCCCTTGCGCCATTCATGCAACGAGATTTTCGTTTGCAGCAGCTTTGCAACTTTACTTTCACTTTACGGCCACATGCCAATTGAATCCCGGGACTCCGCGGCTCAACCCCACGGACCTCCCCATCCCTGAGTGAGTACCTACCTTGTATTGTTGGACCCCCAACTCGAAGTGTAGACCCAGGACACGTCAGCACACGACGGTGTCCCACCTCTTTCAAAACAACAAACTTTCCTTGCCACTGACGCCAGAGAAGCCGCGGCTTGTCCGCCTCGCATTCCCAGGCATACACCTGGATTGCCGCGTCCTTTCCTCACATCCCTGGATACTCATATGTGTAGCTCTATCTAAATGTACTAAATGTGTTGAACGATTACTATGTGTTGAACGATTACTATGTGTTGAACGATTACCTTGTGTTGAACGATTACCTTACACTGCCTCTTTAATTGATGTGTATCTATGCTTACCATTGATTAGGCTCCATATTGTATGTGTTGCACTGCTTTCATTTGTTAACATTCCCATTGATGCCACATGCTATGTGCTCTGAGCTATGTAATTGTGCTATACTTTAATTGTATTCACACATGTGCTTTTGATAAATGCTTTATATATAATTGTGAGGCTTCTCTTGCTTACTATTATCCCTATTTAGAGGTGCACTCACCCTGACTGCATTGCATGCCTCAACTGCATGACATTTCTTTGACTTTGAATGGCTGTCAAAGGGGATAAAATGTCTTGCACTATATTGCTTGCTTATGGGCAATTCCTTCTGAGTGGAGACTGTATATCAGTGTTTTTCAACCTTTTTTGAGCCGCGGCACATTTTTTACATTTACAAAATCCTGGGGCACACCACCAACCAAAGTGACACAAAATGACACTCTAACACAGTAATACATATAGTTAATATGTTTTAAATATATATTTATACACTCACTTAGTGTGGAACCTGGGCTTGTTTCGATGAACACAAAATGGATATCCTGGCAGGAATGGTAGAAAGACACACACGAAGCTCTTGCTCAACAGCTGTCAGTCTCTCTCTGTTTTTAGTTTTTATTGCAGTCAATCTTGAGAAGCTCATCTCACACAGATATGTGGTTGAAAATGGGAGCAATGTCAAAATAGCTTTGTTGGCCAGAATGGGGGACTCTTTGGCAACAGATAATCAAAAATTGTCCAAAGGAAGATCAGCAAATGTTAGCTTTAAACTACGATCTTGTTTCAGTTCAATGAGTTCCTCTTGCTCCTTTAAAACAGTGATTTTGTCCAGGGCCCTTTTCGGCATTTGCATTTTCCCTTCTCAAAAACTTCTCCATCACTGTCACTTGCTTGTCTTGCTGTGATCCCAAATTGCCACTGTCACTTGACGCACAGCTGCAGCACTAACTCTAACTTTGTTTACTTAGCCGCGTCTGAGCAAATCCAAGATGGCGCGACCATAGCACTCTCGCGTCACTTCTTAGGTGATGCAAGAGTGCTATGGTTCCATTTCTTAAAGGGACAGATGTGCCTTATAATTTATATATGAATGAAGTTTGAAAATAATTTCCCACGGCACACCTGATGATCTCTCATGGCACACCAGTGTTCTGCGGCACACTGGTTGAAAATCACTACTCTATATCAGACATCCTTTCAGCCTGAAAGTGTTCAACCTCTGTTCTTGCAGCCTTCAAATCAGATTTGCATGTTGATCTTGTTTAAAAGTGGTAAACACGACAGGCATGAGATCCCCATTTTGGCTTTTTGGCCTTCACCACAACTTTATGGCTATCTTTCAATATAATTGATCTGGAGTACCCAAAAATGCTTAGAGCACTGTTCTCTCTAAAATCACTCTAAAGTTAGCTTCCACTGAAAATTGACCATAGAGTTGTAGAGGATGACCTAGAGATAACATATTAAACAAATCCACGAACAATTTAATCCACAGAAGTGAATCTGTAGGGTTGAAGAAGCACAACTGTATCTATTTGCTCTTGTCAGTTTAAAAACATTGGAGAGGGAAAAGATGAAATGCTTTTAAGCTGCTCTTCCACATTCAAATAACATTTTGTAAACTGACAAGATTCAAGATAACAATGATAGACCCAATTTCAAAGTGATAAATATCATGGTGGCACCATGTGACAATTACACAAGAAGTTACAAATGATTCAATGAGTTATCAAGCTTTACTTGCTAAAACATCATTGAAATGCACATTGCATCATAATTATAGATGCAGTTTTGTTGAACTGCAGAACACCTTATGATAATGTTCCCTGCCATGAGCAGTTGCCAGAAAGCACGGGAAGTACTTTAGGGCAGTGTTTCCCAACCTTTTTTGAGCCACGGCACACTTTTTACATTTACAAAATCCTGGGGCACACCACCAACCAAACTGACACAAAATGACACTCTAACACAGTAATACATATAGTTAATATGTTTTTAAAATGTATTTATGCACTCAGTGTGAAACCTGGGCCTGTTTCGATGAACACAACATAGATATCCTGGCAGGAATGGCAGAAAGACACAAACTTCCCACACAGAACTCCCATAACCAAGAGAAAATACGATAAGAGTTTGGTAGGCATTGACCTTGGGTTTTGGAGTTGTAGTTCACCTATATCCAGAGAGCACTGTGGACTCAGGACCAAACTTGGCATGAATACTCAATATGCCCAAATGTGAACACAGATGGAGTTTGGGGAAAATAGACCTTGACATTTGGGAGTTACAGTTTCTGGGATTTATAGTTAACACACAATCAAAGAGCATCCTGAACTCTTGCAACAATGGAATTGAACCAAACTTGGCATATTGAATTCTCATTACCAACAGAAAGTAATGAAAGGGTTTGCTTGGGAATGGACCTTGAGTTTGGAAGTTGTCGTTCACCTACACCCAGAGAGCACTGTGCACTCAAACAATGTTATGTTATGTTGTTTGTTTTCTATCCAGAATCACAATGTTGGAAGGAGGCTCACCACTTTAAGGTCCCTAAAAAAGGCATGGGAAAACTTTGGCCCTCTGGGTACTTTGGACTTAAACTCCCACCATTCCTAACAGCCTGGGGCCCTTTCCTGCTTAAGTGGCTGAGGGGGGGGGGGAGGAAAAGGGCCCGAGGCTGCTAGGAATGGTGGGAGTTGGAGTCCAAAACACCTGGAAGATCCAAGTTTGCCCATGCCAGCTTTCGACAGGGACCTCTTCCTCCCTTTCTCCTTTGCACCCTTTCTTCCCCCTCCTGCTGAACACTTACTTTTTCTTCTACACTGCCGCTTCTGCCACCATTTTGATCCGAGGGGGCAGCATGAGCGTGTTCAGGAAGGGAGGGGGAGGGAGGAAGACGTGACCTGTGCGGGCGCTACAGCACAAACTCGCCCCAGAGCAAGCGAGGCAAAGCGAGCAGAGCGAGGCTGGGAAGAAGGGAGCCCGAGTGGAGAAGAAAAAGTGTTCGGCAGGAGGGGGAAGAAAGGGTATTGGAGGTTCCAATTTCCCACGGCACACCTGATGATTGCTCACGCTACACTGGTTGGGAAACACTCCTTTAGGGTATCTGTGCTTCACAAGCGAGGCCCACACAGCTTTGGGCAGCATCCACGTCAACTGGGCATCCAACTAAAGAGCACAATATAGTGTAGAAGTGTGCAACATTTGGATTGAGAGGGCTTCACTGCCACCTCCACTCCTTGACTTGGTTAAACAATTACAAAAAACAGAAACATGGCACCGGCACTCACTCACTCACTCACCATTTTAAAACACAGCACGCAGGAACGAGTGTCTTGTGCTGAAGTTAATTACTTGCTGGCAAGTGGTGAGCACTTTCATAATTATTGTTTTAAACTGCTTGTGTTGCAAGGTGTATTTTTGCCTCACTCCTAAAATTTGGTGGGAGTGCAGTGAATATAAATGTGAAAATGTATGATTTTAGCCTTTGCCATGGGAGCAAATTCAGAGGTGCCCTGATGACTGCAAAAAGGTATGAGGTAGGCTGTTATGACCTTAAGCCACGTGTAGTCTATTTTGGCCTAAATGTTAGTGTGTCGCTTTGGGACCGTTATTCTCTTTCAGCCCAATTTACCTCCCAAAATAGTTTGGAAGATAACATGTGGGAAACAACATACTCCATTTAGAGCTCCATGGAGGAAAGAGTAGGCTATCAAGCTATTAACATAGAGAAGAAAGGCCCTGGATCTTCTCCAACAGGTAAACAGTTCTTGACAAGAGGACCAAAGATTTTTCAGCACACACATCAATATGGAAAGTTGAAAATGTGTACATTCCTGGCAGAGAGACATTGCTGGTCCATAAACTCACCCATGAAGTAGCTGGTAATTTTACAGAAGGTACTTCCAAAAATGAAATCCTGCAGGAGGTTGGGAATGAGGGTGAAGGGCATGCAGAAGAAACAAAGCATGAGATCACTGATGGCCAGCGACAGCAGGAAGATGTTTGTGACAGTCCTCATTCTCTTGTTTCGGATCAACACAATCATTACCAGCGTATTGCCCAAGACACTGAGCAAAAAGACCAGGGAGTATAAAATAATCCGGACTGTCTGCCCCAAATCTAAAAGCAAACAAAAATGAGAAAGCATCAGAGGAGGCACTGCAAGATATCAGAGGTTGCAATTGGTTTTCTTTGTAGTACAATGCACTATCCTTTGCTTTATTTTGTTTTGATTCAAACTGTGAGCCACTTTGGGTCTTCTACTGGGAGAAAATTACATAAAGAAATAAGTAATTGGTAAATAATGTGAGTGCATGAAAAGAAGTAGGGGGATATTATACTAAAAATGCTTGTTTTAGTCAGGGTAATTTTTTCCTTATTTTTTTTCCTTATCCTAGTTAGAAACATTTCCCTATGCGAGAACTTTCCCCCCTATGTGATCCTTGATTTGTTGACGCTACTCCTGTTATCTCCCCAGAGTTTTTAAACATTTTATATGTACATGTGGCTCGCCCTGTTTATTGTTTTCTGATGTTTGTGATATTTTTTGTGATTTGTTGTTCGGGCACGGCCCCATGTAAGCTGCTCCGAGTCCCCTTTGGGGAGATGGATGTGGGTTAGAAATAAAGTATTATTATTATTATTATTATTACTACTACTACTAGGGAGCAGAAGGGGATTTCCTCCCAGCCAACACCTTTCTCCCTTTGTAGGATATCTATGATTATTAAAGTTCCTTCCACACAGCCATATAACCCAGAATATCAAGTCAGAAAATCCTGCTATATCTGCTTTGAACTGGGTTATCTGAGTCTACACTGCCATATATCCTGGTTCCTCTCCATTGACACCCCCTTGTTGTGGGGGAGAGGCTTGCGTACCCTAATGAAGTTGTGAGCTATGCTAGCGGTGGCATAATAGTCACTGGTAGGACCTCCCATGCCAGATAGGTCACAACCGAAGGGTCTGACAAAGAGTGTCAACTAACAAAACACGGAGGCTGAATTATAGTGAATCCACACAGCAGTAAGTCGGCAGCTGTCAAAAAAATTTTCACGTGCACCTTCTCTTTGATCATCTATGCTCTTTGGTACCCCTGCCCCTCCCCCTTCATCTATATTGGACAATCTGCACGTCCGTTAAAAGTCAGATTTTTGGAACATCTTTCTCGTATAAGGACAGGTTATGATAACTCGATTCTATACCAGCACTGCAAGACGGAAAGACACAGTCCTAACTCGATGCAGGTTTTAGGTCTAGAGAAGGTTACTGTTCCTCCACATGGCAATTTGCACCAAGCACTCATCTGCTGTGAAAGCAAATTGATAGTCCTTTTAAATACATAATTCCCTCAAGGGTTAAATGAGAAACTCTCTGTCTCAGTCCTATTAGCATAACACCTGTTAATTAGCTATTGGCTTACCTTTAACTTTTTCCTACTTTACACAATAGTTACCTGTGCTCCCTGAGAGACTGGTCAGCACCTGCCACTGACATACTCCAAGGTATTAGTATTGAATGGGTTGGTCTACTCTTGCTGCAAATTTCTTTGGGATACTTTTGCTACTGTATAGTAACACTGATTATGTTTGTTATATTGTTTAGCGATGAAAAGAGCACCTTATGATATATTGAATGGGTCTTGAAAAAGCGGACTCACGAAACGGGGTGGCCATGGACAAGTCTCCCGTCGACCCTCGCCTGTGAACCATTTGAGTGCTTCGTATCACACAAACCTCTAGGATTATCGTGAGCTTTTGTTCTATATACAACAAGGATTAATTGGACCTTGATGGTTTGGACCTTGGTTATGATTTACTAAGAACTTTGGTTATGATTAAATAAGAACTGAACTTTGGGTCTTTGGAAATGCAAACCTATAATGGACTATTTTCCCTGATATTTTCATTATTGTCAAAACTTATGTTATTGTGGAAAACGTATTGCCTTTTGTATAATATACAAGTTATTACTTCAGAGAGTTTGTGTAACTCATTGTTATTGTGCATATATACTTCATTGGGTGGGTAGCAAACTTGGATTGCATGTACCCTAATCCCCCTGTTTTCTTTAAAGAGTGTCAACTGGCAGGATGGGCTCCCTAGCCTTTTGGCAACCATCCTAAGAAAAGGAAAACTCTAAATTCAAACCCAGGCAGATGGTGCTCGTCTAACCCTGTAAGGTCAACCATCTAAAAGAAGGAAACTCTGATCAAACCTACGACCTGATGACCTCGCTGCCACCGTCCCAGCTTGCTAGGCTCAGGTAGACGAACCTTTGGTTTAAAGGGTGAGGCCAGTTCTGTGCACGCTGTGCTCCACCAGAAAAATCCATTGCACAGGCTCGAAGGACACATCCAACTAGTCATCAACGCACTTGTAGAAAGCGTGGGATGAGTCCTTCCTAAGAATCTTCATTCGTGAAGTAATGCCAGAGAGAGAGAGAGAGAGAGAGATCCCGGTTCAAAGCAGATAATGTGGGATTTTATTCAGCTGTGTGGAAGGAGCCCAAGAAGCACTTTTCACATCTTCCCAGGGGTATATTTGCAAAGCAAAGTAAAATGACAGCGTTTCTCTCCCCCAGTAGCAATTCTGCTCAACCATCCCCAGTGAAATTTTCTTTTAGTCGCCAAATGCTTCTATCGACAAAGTCTTTTTATGCTTATCAAACTCCTCCTTCCTCCTTGTCCTCTCTCTATCTGAAGTCTTTTTGAAAGAAGTGTTTACATTGGAAAGGTGTTGAAAGAGGTCTGGAGAAACACAGACTTTGGGCAGCATCATGTCTTCAGTAACCAATGCACTATACCTTGAGCTGGAAAAATGGACTTCTGCTCTAGCTGATCCTATCATAATTGTACATGTCAGCCTACACCAGGGAAGGTGAATGTCAGCTGCCTCCAGAATTCCTTACTGAGCAGGTATGAATAACAAAGAGTGGGAAAAGGGAGCGCAGGTATGTTTGCCTCACCAGCTACTCTTAAACACATTTTAAAGAGCATCGATCTACAATTCTATCTATGGAAGTCCAAATCATAAGAAGAGTGGCCACTGGTGAAAGAAAAAAAATCCCTCGATTGATTTTGCAAGAATCCTTGGTCTCCTGAAGATTCAATGTATTATGTTTACAGTATTTGTGCAAGACTTCTCTGGAGTGGTTAATTTCATATTTGCATTCCTTTAGTTCTGAATAAAATGCTTGCTGTTCATCAGACTCCTTTTTTTTTTTTTTGCTGTAGGAATCTACCTGAGTATTTCCATTTATACCTGCCTCTAATGACAAGGTTTCTGTGAAAGACATAATGCCCAGGAGCACATGTGCTTCACTGAGATATACATGTTGATGTCTAAATTATATTGCTCAATATTCATCTGGTGTTTCACATTATTGCAATGCTAGAAATTTGGAGACTGATGGTAAAATTGACTAGGGGAGCAAAATGCTTATGGAGGCGACGGGGGGCTGTGACTGAAGGGAGGGGTGCCTTCATTTTGCCCCTTGCCTATAGCTATATCTCTGCATTCTCTCATCCACTACTGTCCTATTCTATTTATTTATTTATTTATTTCCAACATTTCTACCCCACTCTTCTCAACTCCCGAGGGGACTCAGAGTGGCCTAACAAAAGGCACAATTCGATGCCAACAATATAAATACAATATAGAACCAAAAAAGCCAGCATTAAAACAGATTAAAATACAATTAACATTAACACATCATACACATTCTCTTAAGTTAAAAACAGTATTTCGTCCATAACAGGAGCATTGAGCAATTGGACTAATTGTAATTTCCGAACTGTCTTCAAAGGCAGCCCCACGTAGAGTGTGTTGCAGTAATCTATCCGGGATGTGAGCAGAGCGTGGATGACCGTAGCCAGATCAGACTTCTATCTGGTGCCATCACTGTGTACCTGTTAAAATTCTCTGTTCTAAAGTATTGTTACAAGCCCCAAAGCCCCGTCTTTGTAACTGCCCTGTTTTAGCTACAGGTGAAATTTCTCAATGAGAATCTGTATCATAGTATAGTACAGTTTACAACACAAGTATATAACGAGTCATAGAAATAATATACAGGAATCTCAATAACTTGAATTTTGATTTGGTCAAATCACACATTCGACCAAATCAAAATTCAAGTTATTGAGAAAGTTAAATGACCACCACATGGAGACAAGGCCAACTTCCTGAGACAAAGAGAAACATTCTGGATAGTGCAGATGGCTACAGAGAAACATAAAGGCGGTCTTAATGACCCTCTAACCATCAATGCACTCCTGAATAAATAATCATCTGTTCCTTTAAATCCTTACCTGTATATCTCTACTTAAACCTCCCTATGACTGACCCCCGGTACCATATCCTGCCCTTGGAATGGTCCGTCCTCCTGTCGAATTGAAAATGCTCAAAAGGTAAATGTTTTCATTGATACTATGGATATCCGCATGCCTCCCCCTACACCATTTATTTGGGTATACTAAATACATTTAATTTATTATTATTTAGACTATACTCCCTTGAGGACGCCAAACTATACAGCCTCTGAAGAAGTCCATAGGACGAAACGGCCCTCCGCCGGCCTGGGGGTGAGCTCTTGCCGTCAGGCAACCCTCCCCACCTCTCTCTCACCTTGGTGAGATCAGCGTGGGGCAGCTTTTTCCCTCCGCTGCACTGGCAGCCTGTTAAACACCATAGACGCTAGCCTAGCCTGAAAAACTACAAGGACCAAGCTCCTTAGCGACCCGCCACTGTAGCAACGCCGCGCCTGCGTACTGCCTACACTGCCTTGAGCTAGCACAAGAGAAACTACAGCAACCAGCCTGCCCAGCGGTTCAACGTAGCACGAACCGGCGCATGCGCATTGCATGCCAGAGGCAACGTTGAGCGGTCCCAGTTTCTCCAACCTCCGTTTTAAACGGACTTCGTTCCTGGCGCCCTGCTGGTCCTAAAAAATCTTACAGACACCAACGGATACTAGAATATCAGCAGCAACCCAGGACTTGAGACAGTACTATTGTATTTTCTCATCAACAGATTCCTGTATATTATTTCTATGACTCGTTACATACTTGTGTTGTAAACTGCACTAGCGTCAACATGGTTTCTGCAAAGGCAAATCATGTCTTACTAACTTGATAGAATTCTTTGAGGGTGTAAATAAACACATAGATAAAGGGGACCCAATTGATATTGTTTACCTTGACTTTCAAAAGGCTTTTGACAAAGTCCCTCACCAAAGGCTCCTAAATAAGCTCTTCAGCCATGGAATCAGGGGACAGGTCTTGTCCTGGATTGGAACCTGGCTAAACTGTAGGAAACAAAGGGTGGTAATAAACGGACATTTCTCTGGGTGGAAAGAGGTGAGAAGTGGCGTACCCCAAGGTTCAGTTTTGGGTCCGTTACTTTTTAATTTATTCATTAATGATCTGGATGTAGGAGTGAATTCTGAGGTAGCAAAGTTTGCAGACGACACTAAATTGTTCAGGGTAGTTAAAAATGAAACTGATTGTAAAGAGCTCCAGAAAGATCTCTTGAAATTGAGTGAATGGGCAACAAAGTGGCAAATGCATTTTAACCTAAACAAGTGTAAAGTCATGCACATCGGGGCAAAGAACCCCAACTACACCTACAAATTGATGGGGTCAAAGCTTTCCGAGACAAACCAGGAAAGGGATCTTGGGGTTTTGGTGGACAGCTCAATGAAGATGTCAACCCAGTGCGCTGCAGCAGTGAAAAAGCAAATTCTATGCTTGGCATGATCAGGAAGGAATCGAAAATAGGTCGGCAAATGTTGTATTGCCTCTCTACAAATCTATGGTAAGGCCACATTTGGAGTACTGTGTACAATTCTGGTCTCCGCACCTTAAGAAGGATATAACGGAACTGGAAAAGGTACAAAGAAGGGCGACAAAAATGATCCAAGGGATGGAGCAGCTCCCTTATGAAATCAGGTTGCAACGCCTTGGTCTTTTCAGCCTTGAAAGACGGCGTTAAGAGGTGACTTGATCGAAGTGTATAAAATCATGCATGGGATAGAAAAGGTGAATAAAGAAAAAATATTTTCTCTGTCACACAACACTAGGACTAGGGGGCACTCCCTAAAGCTCCAAGGTAGGAAAGTTAGGACTAATAAAGGGAAATATTTCTTCACCCAGAGGGTCATCGGGTTATGGAACTCACTTCCAGAGGAGGTTGTGACAGCGGTCAGCCTGGACAGCTTCAGGGCTGGATTAGACAGATTCATGGATACCAAGGGAATCCGTAGCTACTGAAATGGACATCCAAGTGCCACCTCTGTGTTGATTGAGGCAGGCAGGATTTCCCCGGGTACTGGTTGTGGGGGGTCGGGAGCAGGTGAGGGTTCTGCCCTCCTTTCTGCTAGAGATCCCTGTGTACAACTAGTGGGCCACTGTGTGACACAGAATGCTGGACTAGGTGGGCTGAGGCCCGATTCAGTATGGCTCTTCTTATGTTCTTATGTTCTTATACTATGATACAGATTCTCATTGCGTAGTGTTTTACCAATGTGTAATTGTGCTGCAATTGACTTATATCTTATATTGTCCCACTGTGGAATGTTCACTTCTACTATGTACTAGCGAATATACTATTTTTGATAATTATTGTTTGATTCAGACACCTGAATTGCCTTGTAGCATATACCAAGGTATAGCCCTCTGCTTTTCTATATTGAAACAGCGCATTTGTCAGCTATGGAGTTTCCAGCTTGAATTTGCTATAGAATCTGATATGTGTGCAAGTGCTAAGTGTCATTTCCGTTGGGAAAAAATTCAGAGCCTAGAAACAGCATTTTTGTTGGACATCTATCAGAACCACCCCATCGGCATGGCCAGTGACAAAAAAAAAGCCAATTTTCGAGCCTTGGAAAGATGAGAGGTAGGAGGAAATGTGCTCAAACCCATTTCCATGCTGGCTACATTTCCTCTCTAATTACTTCTCTTCCAGGTGGGTTTCTGAGTTCTACTCACTAGTTAACTTAAGATGGGTAGCTCGGCTTGAGGAGCAGAAGAGAAACCTGGAAGAAAGGTGACAAATGGAGGAAGGTTAAGCAGCCATTTGTGCCTGTTATTTTTTTCCTCGCCAGTATCCCCTTCCCATCTCTTTTTTCACATCATATTGGGAATCCTGTGTTTGCTACTAGACATGTAGTTCTGTCCTAAAAGGGTGAAAAAATGTCACGGTGGCTGGAGTGTAACATTAGTTTTTGTATTCCGGTTCTGCAAAAAGCATGGAAAAGGCTGCGTCTAGGTACAATGAAACACAAATCTGGTGTGTATTTTGGATCAGTTGCTTATTTTGCTCTTTCAAATATAGTTTATAGATTTGTTAATTTATCTACCAGGAATTACACCACATGCTTTCTTTCGGAAAACGGCCATACTCTGCTTGTACTTTATCACCTCTTATTGCAATCGAACACCTCACAAATTGCGAAGCATTGTAAACAACTGACTTTGGAGGTTTGCAAAGCTGATCAGCTACCAGGAAAGCAACATAGGTCTCTCTACATGATTTATATCTACTTTTTGCCCTTTTATACCATATAATATTTAATCTATTTATGTCTTCTATGTATAATACTGTTCATAACAGCAGCCTTGATAAAAAAGCTATTAGATGTTTTCTAGTGTTTTAACTTTCTCTTTTGAACATTTTCTCTCTTGACTTACAACAGCTATTTTGTCTTTCCAACCTATACGTTGTTCTTTAAATGCAGTTAAATGCATTAATTTCTGGCGTTCGCTTTCATCAAAAAGACATCCACAAATAAACCATTTGTCACTTAAAATCTTGCTTAAATTATTGACGATAGATTAGTTACAGGTGAAACTATCTAGTTTATTTTGTTTTAAAGGTACATACCTTTGTAAAGCCGATGATGATGATGATTCCTGCAGTAAAATGTATTATTTTCATAGTCGAGCTCACACTGGAGTAAGGAAATATTGTGGTCGAAGCCAAATATGGTACCGTTAAGTTTATCCATGCTTCACTCTCCAGATTAGTTTCTGTGGTAGAAAATGCAGTTTGGAGCTTATCTGTTCATTCTTTTGATGAATGCACACAGGGCTTTAAGAAATTTCTGTAGCAGGAGGATTTGACAGGAGAGAGCGCTGTCCAAGCCAAAGTAGTCCCTTTTCAGTCACCCATAGGTAATGCTTTGTCCACAGTATTCTGTGAAGCATGGGAACGGTTGCCTCTAGTAAGATATGAGACAGCTTGGATGCTGCAGAGAGAAATGCATGCATATACACAAGCACTCCGTTGCTCCTAGGTCCACCCCTTTCTATTATTGACTGAGCCGGTGTTGGGATCATAACCATACCGGAGAACGATTGCAAATCAACCGCTAGTACAGCTGCTCACTGCTCCCATATGGTCGAGACTTCATACGCAGATATTTATAAGCCTGAGTTAGTAAATCAGTTGCAATTCAAAGTGTCACAAATAAGCTTTTCTGCAGCCTGCTCTTAGGCATATTTACTCAGAAGTAAATCTAGGGAGTTCAGTGGGACTGACTCCAGACTACACAGACCGACAGACTGAGGCAACAATATTTGAAAGGATATTAAGCATTTTTTCCTTTCAAAGTACTTATAACTTGTTTTTTATTTCTCTTAGATATCAGCCCTTTTTATTTAAATTAGTTCTAAACAGAAATTAGTTCTAAACAGTGGATTCTAGGACAATCTTCAACAGACTCATGAAGAATTCAAACAAAATATAAACATAATATCTTTTGTAATCAAATGTCAGACTAGAATCCTCCCTGCTTCTAGTGCTGAGAGGTTCTAACACAGTGTTTCCCAACCGCTGCGATGCGGCACAGTAGTGTGCCGTGACGGACCTCCTGCTGTGCCGTGAGAAAAGCGCTCTGCCCCCCATCCTTCCCCTCTCCTCCTGCCAAACTCCTGCTGCTTGGGGGAGGAGGAGGAAGGGCCGGGTGGCAGCGAAGAAAAAGAAGAAGGGGCTGGGATGCCGCCTCCTTTGGCCATTTCCACCCCCAGCCTCCAATTCGCCATGACTCCCGCCATGACTACCGCCCCTCGCTCACTGAAGGCTGTCTGAAGCCCGTCCACCGCTCATGCTCCTCCTCCTCCGCGCAGCTTCAGCAAGCGAGGGGCGGGAGTCATGGCGGAGAGTGGGGCCGGGGATGGGGGCCATGACTCCCGCCCCTCGCTTGCACTGCCCCCTCAAGGCAGGAGAAGCTGTGGGAGAGCTGAAGCCCGGGGGAGGGGGCGGGGCATGGCACAGCCTGGCTCTGCCCCCTCCCCCCAGCTTCAGCTCTCCCACAGCTTCTCCAGCATTGAGGGGACAGTGCCAAGCCAGCATTGTGCTGGCTCTGCCACTGCTTGGCACTGCCCCCTCAAGGCTGGAGAAGCTCTGGGGGAGCTGAAGCTGGGGGAGGGGGTGGGGCATGGTGTGGCCTGGCTCCTCCCCCTCCCCCAGCTTTGGCACTCCCAGCAGCTGCTCCCAGCAGGCCACCAACTCCCAGCCGTTCTTTACTGTGTTAGAGTGTCATGTTGTGTCATTTTGGTTGGTGGTGTGCCCCCAGAATTTTTTAATGTTAAAAGTGTGCCGTTGCTCAAAAAAGGTTGGGAAACACTGTTCTAACATCCACACTACTGACCTCATCAGGTAGGGTATTTTTTGGTGGCATGCATTGGTTTTTTCTCTCTTTACTTTTTCAATGAAACCCGACGGTTCCCATCCCACAACACAGAGCTACTTCTGGTACAGCTCTGTCATAAAGTTAAAAATGAACCGGCATAGGCCACAGGAGGCTTCCTGTGATGTATTGGATCAATTGGGGGAAGCCGGGTGGTCCACGCTTTCCCCCATGGGATGAGCCAAAGAGTAATGTCTAACTTAAATCCAGTCTAAGCCCTCTCTAGGACTGGACATTCTGTTATAGCATTCTCTTACAGCAGTGTTTTAAAGTCTAATAACCAATAAACACAGTTATGGCACAGAAACATCTGAGATTAGTAATTTGACTAAAATAATTATTTCCCAGAAAGTAGCAATAATGCTGCTAGATATCTTCTGTTATCAGAAATTATGCTGCTTCTAGTTCTATTCTGCAGTGTTTCAAGACCCTAGCCTAGCATGTGTGTCTCTGTGAATGTGAGGCAGGTGGAAAATGCTGAATTGTTGTCCATAATTCCATGTCTTCAGCTACAGCAAGATAGTGCCAAGTAGAGGCCATTAAGGTTTTCTCAGCATTTGAAAGATAAACAGAGGGATTTCAGCTGTTTGTAAGATAGTGTCTCCATGGGAATCAATTTGATTTCTTAAGCTGACCCCTTGAATTGCTCTGTGTGAGAGCAACTTCATATTTTCTGAAGAGAGTCACCTTTTTCTTGCGCTGAGTTCTGGCCTTGCTTTATTGTTTCCCTGTTTGGAAGTGGGGAATCTCATTTGGATACAGTTTTTGGTCTAAGTTTTGTGGATTTTGACTTTACCATCAGTGTGGGACATTTTTTATTGCTGCCTCAAGAATACTCTGACTGTAACCTAGATTTTGGAATGACTTTTGAAGCATAAACTTGGATGTATGAGCTTTTGGTTCTGCTTTTTACGTATACCTTGGAATGTGTTTTTGAACTAGTTTTTTTCTATAGAATCTTTTCTTTAATAACCTTTTAATTAGTTGATTGATTCCTGTTGACTGAGCAATTTGTAGGCTAAGTAGATCTTCATATTGTTTAACATCTATGTACGACCACTTGCTCGGCTGGTACGTAGCTTCAGGCTGGAGTGCCACCAATATGCGGATAACACCCAGCTCATTCTGGGAATGGAGGGCCGACCTGAATCCGTACCCGATAATTTCCATCGTTGCCTTGAAGCTGTTACTGGATGGCTGTGAGCCAGTAGGTTGAAGGTGAATCCGGCTAAGACGGAGATCCTGTGGCTGGGTCATCTGGGTACGGGAGAGGTTTGGCTTCCAACCCTGGACGGCGTGACACTAAGTCCGTTGTCATCTTTGTGTCACTCTAGACTATCAACTGTCGATGGAGACACACATCTCCATCGTCAGTAGAGTAGCGTTTTTCCATCTCCGCCAGGCAAGGAAGCTGGTCCCCTACCTGTCCCGCCACAATCTAGCCACAGTGGTCCAAGCCACGGTCCTCTCAAGGCTGGACTACTGTAACGCTCTCTACATTAGCCTTCCTTTGTCGGTGATCTGGAAACTCAAGCTGGTGCAGAACGCTGCAGCTCGGCTGCTGGCAGGCATTCCAACATGCTGCCACATTACTCCCATCTTACGCAAACTGCACTGGCTCCCAGTTGAATTCCGGATTGCCTTCAAAGTGCTGGTATTGACCTTTAAGGCCTTGAATGGTCTGGGGCCAGTGTACCTAAGGGACCGCCTCGCCCTATACTGTCCCACTAGACCACTGCATTCAGAGTCACATAACCTTCTGGTAATCCCAAGCTGTAAGTCCTTCCACTTGACTTCAGCATGGAGGAGAGCTTTCTGTATTATTGCACCAACACTTTGGAATGCGCTCCCTCCAGAAGTCCGTGCTCTTCCTAGCTTGCTGGCCTTTCGGAAGGCCTGCAAGACTTTGTTATTCCAACAGGCATTCGGCCTTTAAATTGCAGGCCCTCTGCTATTGGAAACTGCAGACTCTCTGATACCTGTTGTTATGTGTGTTCGGATTGTTGTATTGTTTTAGGATTTTTAATGTATCTTTTAATGTATTTTATATATGCGGTTTTAACCATATTTTACTATGTGTAAGTTGCCCCAAGCCAGATGGGAGTGGCGATGGATAAATCCAAATAAATAAATAAATAAACATTGGGTGAAAAGGAGTCACATAGGTGGCTGGGCTGCAACAATGGGGAAAGTCTTATTTCTATTGTTTCTCTTCACCTTAAAGACAGAGTCCCACTGAGCCCATCAAATGATGTAGGACTGACAGTGGATTTCATCTTTAAAGTGAAGAGAAATGTGGCCTTGTGAAGCCAGGGAACAACCAGCTTCACACCTTTCACTTCACACTTTAGGAAAAAAAAACCCCACACTTTAGAAATGGAGAAATACCTGAAACCCACGGTACGAGCGTGTGTGTTGTGAAGGGCTCTGTCGGTAGCCATTTCTTAAATGTGCAGAAACGCTGATTTTACTGTGTATGATGAAGTTATTAGAGGATTATTTCCCCCGCTTGCCCTACTCCTCATGTGTCAAGATCCTGTATGTGCCTTCAAGTTGCCTGTTGACTTGTAGTGACCGCATGGATAAAATGATTTTCTAAGGCAAGGGATATTCAGAGGTGGTTTGGCCAGTTCATTCCCCTGAAAAGAGCCTATAGACCTGTTCTTTGAATGTCTTGTATCCAAGTACAGGCTGAGGACACCTGATCCAGAATTCTGAAATCAGAAGTTCTCCAACATTCAAAACACTCCACATGGATGGCTGAGATAGCAACACTTTTGCTTTCTGACGGTTCAGTGCACACACACTTTATTTAATACACACTATTATGAAAACCATTGTATAAAATTGTCTTGAGGCTATGTGTGTTGGTATATATGAAACATAATTGAATTTTGTTTAGATTTGGGTCCTAGCTCCAAGACATTTCGTTATGTTTTCCAAAATCTGGGGGAAAAACTCCTCAAATCCAAAACACTTTTGGTCACAAACATTTCAGATAAGAGGTATCAACCTATACTAATCAGTTTCCAAGTTCATATGGGGTTTGGTGACTTACGGGAAGAAGAAAGAGGCTCAGGTTCCTGATCATGGTCTATATGTTCAGATTAGTGGTGTTCCCCACTGAGCAAAGATTTGTTGAATCTATATAAGATCCATCTTTAATCAATGTAATTGGTAGATTAAGCCAGCAAAGCTTTAGTTCAGTTACTGATTGGAGCAAATTGCAATCAGTATGGTTGAGACGGAAAGGGAAATTGGCTTATGCTTTTTAAATCCTTTAAAACCCAACACCAGGCAGACTGGAGTTCTGATAGTGAAAAGTAGCTCTTTGTTCATTTTAAAAAACTTCTTTAAGAGCATAACGTCCTTTAAAAATACCTATAATCATTACGTTTTTGGTAATATGCAAATACATTTAAATTTCATTGATTAGACGCCTGATGATTAATCAACTATGAGAGTTTTAATCATCAACCCTAAAATGTATTAGTTTATACAAAGGAATCAGTGATTCCTTTCTGTCAATCACTGCAATGAACAACTGTATAATTGCAGCCGTATGTGGGGATGGATGGAGATTGCGGCATCCACCCAAAAACAGAAATAACATAGTTTTGGGAACATATCTTCTGTGCAGCCCATCTTATCCTTCTCTCCAAGGATTGTGACTGAATACTCCTCTCTCTTCAGGTCAGCTTTCTCCTCTTCTTCTTCCTCTCCTTCTTGGTGGAATCTGTTATTTCTGTTTGGGTAGCTATGACTAATGAATGGCTGGTGATAAGACTATCAACCTTGATAGCTAAATAGTGCCTTTGTTGCTGTATGCTTTCAAGTCATTTTTGATTTATGGCAATCCTAAGTTAACACAGGGGCCCAAGATCACACAGTGGGTTTTTGAACCAACGTGTACATTAAACACTGTACCTTTGAATCCCACATGCTCTAGTCCAGTGCTTCCCAACCAGTGTTCCGCGGCACACTAGTGTGCCGTGAGTAATCGTCAGCTGTGCCATGGGAAATTAGATTCTAATCTATCTGATGTCATATATAAAGTTTACTACTCTGTCTCCGGAACCTCAGCGCACAGGTCCCTGTTTTTGGGAGGGCGGACCTGTTTGGACCTGTTCCTTTCCATTCCGCTCCGGCAGGGAGCACTTCCGGTCCAGTCCAGCCCTGTTGGCGCTGTATGAGGTGTGAGTCAGAGAGCAGTGGACCCCGAGCACTGAAGGCAGGCAGGCAGGCAGGCAGGCAAGCAGCCAGAGGGGCAGGTAGGCAGGCAGGGAGTCAGCCAGCTAATGGGGGAAAGGAGGAAAGGGAACTCATGGGAGAAATATGGGTCCCCCAAAGGCCATTAAGCCTGACCCCCTTCAGCCAAGCAGGAAGGCACCATCCAAACCCTCCCAACAGATGGGCATGGAGACTCTGGCTATACATTAAGGCAGGCAGCATCTTTATTAAGGGCTTGGAAGCAGGTTTAGACTAGATGTGGTCAAACTTGGGCCTTCCTCCAGGTGTTTTGGACTTCAACTCCAACACTGTGTCCTGTTCTGGGCGCCACAATTTAAAATTAAGATATTATAATTGTATATTTATGTTACAAGTAATATTGTGAATAATATTGCGATATAATTGTTATAATACAATGTGGTATGTAATTGTTGTACTTTGACAATGACATAGTATGTTGTATTTGATATTATAGTATAATATAGTATGGTATATTTATATTGTGTATACATATAATATTGATAATGTTGTAATGTAATGCAATATTATAATAATAATAATATACTATATACAGTATATTTTGTGTTCATCGAAACAGGCCCAGGTTTCACACTAAGTGAGTTTATAAATACATTTAAAAACATATTAACTATATGTATTACTGTGTTAGAGTGTCATTTTGTGTCATTGTGGTTGGTGGTGTGCCCCAGGATTTTGTAAATGTAAAAAATGTGCCGCGGCTCAAAAAAGGTTGAGAAACACTGCTCTAGTCAAGTAGCAGGGCAGGATTGTGCTGTTGTGCTTTGCCTGTGAAGGTATCCAACCAGGTGCTGGGCTATCTGGGGGGAAATTCCATCCATGCATTGCATGCAGCCCACATGGCTATTTGGGTATCCCTATCACCTCTTTCTGTACTTTCAGTCTCATTTTTATTGACTTAAAATGGGCCAAGTGCACACACATTCAAAGGAACTGGCTATTTTGGTCCAATTTTGGAAGCCCGGGAGATCCCCCATCCCAAATCCAGAAGCAGCCAATTTGGGCAAAACTAGCAACATGATGTGGGGCTTAAAGTTTTCATGAGGGTTATTGAATACTTGAAGATTCTACACCTGGACTAAAGAGATATTGATGTGATGTAGAGAGGAAGGTTGGGGAGAATGTATTGTAACTAAAGGAATGTTCTCTTTGGCTTTTTTCCCCTCAAAGATTCAGGAAGGAAGGACTCATCCAGCGGTTTCTACAAACGTGTTGATGATTCGGAGGTTGGATGTGTCCTTCGAGCCTGTGCAATGGGTTTTTCTGGTGGAGTGCAGCATGCACAGAACTGGCCTCACCCTTTAAACCAAAGATTCATCTGCCGGGGCCTAGCAAGCTTAGGACGGTGGCAACGAGGTTCGAGTTTCCTTCTTTTAGATGGTTGACCTTACAGGGTTAAACGAGCACCATCTGCCCAGGTTTGAAATCAGTTTTCCTTCTCCTAGGATGGTTGCCAAAAGGCTAGAGAGCCCATCCTGCCATTTGACGGTCTTTATCAGACCCTTCGGTTGTGACCTGTCTGGCATGGGAGGCCCTACCCGTGGCTATTATGCCACCGCCAGCATAGCTCACAACTTCATTAGGGTACGCAAGCCTCTTCCCCAAAACAAGGGGGCGCCAATGGAGAGGTAAAGGAATTTAAAGTAAAGATAAATGTATTACAAATAGGTGATTAAAAATAAAATAAAATAATAATAAAATAAAAAATGAGAGATATTGATTGTACTTGTGATGTATTGATTTTTTGTTTTCAGACTGTTGGTTCCTGTCTACCAGGGCCATAGCCAGGATTTTGATTCATGGGGGGCTGAGTTTTTTCGGGGGGCTGAGACTGGGTGGAAGAGGGTCTACCCTAGCAAACCTTTTGTATTGTTATCCCAATAACCCCATTAATGTGGGATATAATGAGTATGGTGATCAGATCATGATATAAATAAACATAACAGTTTAAATAATGTACCAGTAAGGCCTTTTCACGGACCACCCTGAGAATTTCGGGGGGCTGAAGCCCCCTTAGCCCCCCCGGCTACATGCCTGCTGTCTACCCAATGCCTACTTTCATAACTTGATTAGAATATGCAGATATCCAAAATATAAACCTCTGCCTCTGTTTCATGTCTCTAGAAATATATTTCAAATCAGGTATAATATAATGTTGTGCAGCTTTGGAGTTTCCTTTCATGTCTCAGCATATTAGCCACTGAAGGGTTATTTTATTTTATTTTTGGCTTGAGTCCAGTTGCATCATTAATCTCATCTTCTGGCATTATTTCTTGCTTCGTTTTGGAATGTCTCATCATAAGATTATCATATTAGAGGACATTCAGATGTGGCCTCCTGCCTCCGGCTGCAAAATGCCCTCCTTTTTGGCCTGCTGGAGTGCGTTTTGCGTCATCATCCACTTGGCGTCGCGCCCACGCGAATGCCGCATGCACCGAACTAGCTAGTCCTGCGCATGCGCACACCAGTGAGCATGCGCGAAAGCTGGCTTTGTGCATGCGCAGAACTAGCTGGCCTGCACATGTGCACACCGGCGCACCACCGGTGCGCGTGTGCACGAAGAGTGAGGGGACGCCAAAAGGTTTGCGTACCATTTGAAATTACCTTTGTCCAGCTCTGGTGGGGACATGAGAGAAGCCTCCCACAGGTTGGTAAACCATCTGGGCATTCTCTGGACTATGTCCTTGCTTACGGCCAATTCTCTCACACTAAAAACAACTTGCAGTTTCTCAAGGCACTCCTGACATTAAAAAAAATCAATCCCCATGCGCCCCATTATTGCTGTTACCGAATCACTGCTTAATACTTCTACTGAAGTATAAATACGGTTTGATATGGGAGATCTTACCACCAGCATGGTTTATTCCTTCAGAGGAGCACCAATCCCACTAACATGAGCCAGGCCTGGATCAACACCTTTTTGCGCCCTAGGCTACAGTTTGGAATTACGCCCTTTTTAAGCCAGCCTCTACCACCCCCCCCCCCCCCCCCCCCGCCTCGTGCCGCCACATCCTTCCCGTCCTGTGCCAATAGGGCTGAGGGGAAAGGTGTGCGCGCGTTGTCACTGAAGAGAAGAAGGGAACGGGCCTCTTTGTGTGGCAGGGAGCGAGTTCGTGACCCCTCAGGAAGGAGGCAGAGGAGGGCGAGTGCCGCAGTGTGGTCCTTGGCTATGCCGCTGGGGGTGGCGAGAGGCCCACTCCACCCCATCTGGAAAGGACCAAGTCAGTCGAGGAACTGGAAGCAGAGGAGAGGAGAAGAAGAGGCTCCCCTCCTGCCCCTTGCCAGTCTGGCCAAACAGGGGCATTAGAGAAGCCTATCCCCATCCCCCGCTCCCCCTCAGCCCTTCCTCCTCTTCTCCCCCGACATCCATCCACTCACCCCTGAGGCTCCTCCCCGCACCGGGAACAACCGGAGGGGAGGGGGGCCCTTCCGCACCACGCCTGCACGCCTGCCGCCCTGTGGTCCCAAAGAACTACGTGTCCCAGCATGCCCCGTGGCTGAGAGGCTGGCGGCGGCGCCGCTGCATCCCGGCAGCCCCCGCGGCCTCGAAGGTGGCTCTGCGGCCTCGCGCTGGGTGTGCGGAGGGCAGCGGCTGCAGAGAGTCGGGGCCTTCCTCCGCCTCAGGAGCCAATCACGACCAGCATGGGCTGAAGGAAGGAGGCCTTTTCCTTCAGCCAATGCTGGTCGCGATGCTCCTCCTCTTCCTCCTCATGCTGCTGCTGCCTCATGTGGAGCCCTGGTCACGTGGTGCGCCCTCCACCGGGTCACATGGGGGCGGGCTCCTGGCTGTATTGTCTGCAGGGCGCCAAGGAGGGAGCCCCCCCCTTCATCCCTCCCTCCTGCCTTCCTTCCTTTTGGGTACCAGGCGGCAGGAGTATTTTAGTATTTTATAACATTTTTATTAATCTTTTTTGGGGTGTGTGATCTGCACACACACCCCCCCCCCCGGCTTGCACGCCTAGGCCGTGGCCTCGTTGGCCCTATGGGTAATCCGGGCCTGACATGAGCAGGTAGTACCACGGTACACCATAACAGATATGTAGGTCCAACTACTGTACATATCTAAATTATAGGGAGACAAGAAACAACATGAGTGTAAATGCCTGCAGAAAAATTGGGAAAAGCCTGAGATAAAGGGCAAAAACAAGGGAAGGCAAATAGAGAGGAGGAATAAAGACAGAAGAGGATGGGGTAGTCAGGGGGAAAGTGAATAATAAGTGAATTCCTGACATGAAACAATCAGGGCAGGCTAACACTTCCCAACAAATGAATCCCCCAGGCAGGAATCAGCCAGTCTTTGGAGCCCCCAGTGGCACAATGGGTTAAACCCTTGTGCCAGCAGGACTGCTGACCAAAAGGTTGGCAGTTCGAATCTGGGGAGTGAGGTGAGCTTCCATCTGTCAGCTCCAGCTTCCCATGCGGGGACATGAGAGAAGCCTCCCACAGGATGGTAACACATCGCAGGTTTGCAGTCTGGGAGCGATCCTGGACTCATCGCTGAGCCTGAAACCCCAGGTCTCGGCGGTGGCCAGGGGAGCTTTTTTACAGCTCAGGCTTGTGCGCCAGCTGCGCCCGTATCTTGGGAAGTCGGACTTGGCCATGATGGTCCACACTCTGGTTACATCCCGTATAGACTACTGCAACGCTCTCTACGTGGGGTTGCCTATGAAGACTGCCTGGAAGCTGCAATTGGTCCAGCACGCAGCAGCCAGACTAGTAACGGGAGTGGGGTACTGGGAGCGCACAACTCCCCTGTTGCGCCAGCTCCAGTGGCTGCCAATTAGCTTCCAAGCACAAGTCAAAGTGCTGGTGTTGACCTACAAAACCCTATACGGTTCCGGCCCAGTTTACCTGTCTGAACGTATTTTCCCCTATGAACCGTCAAGAGTGCTAAGAGCGTCTGGAGAGGCCCTGCTCTTGGTCCCACCACTTTCACAGGCACGTCTGGTGGGGATGAGGGACAGGGCCTTTTCTGTGGTGGCCCTCCGGCTGTGGCATTCCCTTCCAAATGAAATTAGATCCGCCTCCTCCCTCCTGACTTTTAGGAAGCGGGTGAAAATGTGGCTGTGCAATGAGGCCTTCGCAGAATGAAGGAGGAGCTCGCGAAGCGACTAAAGTCACTAACCACTTGATACGGACTGAATATATGGATGAAGGTGGACTTGATTTTACTTTGGCTTTTAAAATGTATTGATTGTATTGTATTTGATAATTTTATTGTAAATTTATGATGTTTTTAGATTTTAAATGTTAGCATTGAATACTCGCTGTTTGCCAGTCTGAGTCCCTCTTCGGAGGTGAGAAGGTTAGGGTACAAAAGTTTTAAATAAATAATAAATAAATGTGGGCATCCTTAGGGAAACTTCTCTGTAGACAGCCAATTCTCTCACACCAGAAAAGACTTGCAGTTTCCCAAGTCGCATCTGACACAATATTTAAAAACCCAGCTACAGCTCATTATTATAACCATGTTTCTCATCTTCTGGCCAGCTTGCTTATTCTTGTGGTTCAGAATGAAACAAAAATGAAATTAGTCTAAATTATTTCCACGTGACATCATAAGACAATCTTATCCACCAGCTGTCAAGGAGAAAAGTTTCCAGAGTCTATGGATGAATTTGGTAGATTATGCTATCGGCCTTCTCAGTAATGTTTTTGTCTACATTATCCTTAAGATTTTAGAGAAGAATGGCTCCAGGTAATCTGGACAGTGTTCTGTGTTTAGACAGACTTCTATTGTGCAGGGAATAAGTGGAGCTGGCAGGATGTAAATGTTATATTCGTTCTCATTAGCAAGTCTTCATTTATGTTACAACCATGTTTTAAAGCCACAAAAGTGATATACGCATCATTCAATGACAAAAGAAAAGCAGGACTTAAAACAAAGGAGGCATTCAGAGGTTTTCCCAAAGCACTGCAACAAGTGGATCGCTCATAAATTAGCCTGACAAGATCTAGTTAGTTCTCCGTCCACTTGTGAGATGTATCCGGACTTTGTGAGATGTCTACGAGATCCGGGTGAAGTGGACTGTGGTCTAGTTTAAAAAAAATCTGTAATAAATGTTATAGTCTTATTTTGCTGTAATAAATGTTATAGTCTTTGAGATGTTGTAAAATCCTTCATTGTTTTTACTAGGCAAAGTGTGAAGACGCGCCTGGGGTCTTTGACTTAGAATAGGAACAAGGACGTGACATCTCTTCCCAGGGGACTTCTTCTTGCCTTCCCATAGAGAACTGGAACTCTCAAGGACCAAACCAGTCACTTTAGATAACTCAAACAGGCTTTATTGTTCACAAAAGGAGTTATCTTATTGAGGTATTAAACTTGGTTCTCCAAACAGGGGTAAAATAAAATATATATTACAGTTCTTTAGTTGTTTGAGTCCAGGAAGCTTTCAGCCGGATGGCTTTCCAAATTCTCTCTCTCTCAATGGCTTTGAGGTGAGAACTCTCTTAGCCCCAGTCAAAT
Organism: Anolis apletophallus; assembly: GCA_030556195.1. Classification (NCBI taxonomy): domain Eukaryota; kingdom Metazoa; phylum Chordata; class Lepidosauria; order Squamata; family Anolidae; genus Anolis; species Anolis apletophallus. The sequence continues at coordinate 18,496,213 of JARBWK010000009.1, read as the reverse complement.
GGCCTATATTGAAGGCACAGAGCCTTCCTATTGGTGCCAAATGACCAGTTGAAGGCGCTTGAGATTCCACAGTCCCATCCAGGTGTGCTGGATATGCAGAATGAATCCAAGATATAAAGAGTTGGTGCTAGAGAATGCCTGACTGAGGCCTGGCTGGCAAACCCTCTAACACGTCCTCTTCTGTAGAGATGCAGGCAAAATCTAAAGAGAAAGCTAGATTTCCAAAGTCTCAAGGGGGAGGAAAAACAAACTTAACGATGATTGACAGCTCTAAAGAACCAATCAATGCAACCAAAACTTAACAACACTAAACAGACTAGCTGAAACATAATCCAATAGTTTAAACCTTGCAACTTAAAGTCTTATACACAGGTGGCATCAGCCACGCCTTCACACAAAGAAACAACCCATTGAAAAGTCAGAGAAAATGGGTCCATCTTACTAATGTACGGCGAGAAAGAATAATGCAGATCAGGAGGGTTTTTTTGGACCAGTTGAACCACTGTTTTTAAGGAATTCACATACTCTTTGCCTACTCTTTAAGCTCCAATGTGATAAGGCCCATATGTGATCACTACACAGCTTAAGAACTGATGGTTAAAGTGGTGTCAAACTGCTTAATTCTGCAATGTGGATGGTCTCTCACTAAGTCAAGCAATAAAGATTATGCTGGTCTTATCTTCTAAATCCTTATACAATTTAGCACTCAAATAACATTTCTTCTATATCAACTTAAGCATCTGCTAAGATCATTACCTGAAGCCTTTCTTTGCCTGTTACCTCCAACCAGGGCCGTAGCCAGGATTTTGATTCGGGGGGGCTGAGTTTGGTTCGGGGGGTTGAGACTGGGTGGAAGAGGGTCTACCCTAGCAAACCTTTTGTATTGTTATCCCAATAACCCCATTAATGTAGGATATAATGAGCATGGTGATCAGATCATGATATGAATAAACATAACAGTTTAAATAATGTACCAGTAAGGCCTTTTCACGGATCACCCTGAGAATTTCGGGGCTGAAGCCCCCTTAGCCCCCCCTGGCTACATGCCTGCCTCCAACTGATAAATGGTGGGCAATAAACCAAGACAGCCTTTTTAGTGGTAGCCCTTTGGTTTCCAAATGTCTAGAAGGCCTGCCTGGTCCCTATGTTGCAACCATTCAGGCACTAGGCAGAAATGTTTGCGTGTACAAGGGTGACACACCTCGCGCCCAGAATAATGACAAGTGGTTGGATGAAAATGGCCACAACGCATTTATTGAAAACAGGAACAAAGGGTTGGCGGCCATGCATGGGTCCTGGATCAGGGTCGGACAGTATGGGCCGGCCAGCTGCGGGAGTATGGGCCGGCCAGCTGCAAAGAGGGGGCAGGGCAGGGTTAGCCCCGTCATTGGCTGGCCGGTGTGGCGGCGGGAAGCCTTCCCGCCACCTCAGGGGCTTCTGGGGAGAAGAAACCTCTTCTCCCAGGCAAGATGGCGCGAGGGCAACCCCGCCCCGCAACCAGCCCGGCCAGTAAGTCGGCCAAGCCCATTGTTCTCTTCTGAAGCAATGGGATATGCCACTGGAATTACAAATTTAGGAGATTATCACAAAATGACAATAAATGTTGGTTTAGCATATAGTATGCAGCTGTGGACAAGTCTACATAGGGGCCACCAAATGCCGCATTGTCCAAACATGAATCAAGGAACATGAAAGGCACTGAAGACTAATTCAATCAGAGAAGTCAGCTATAGCAGGTCACCTGATGAACCAATCTGGACAGAACATATTATTTGAGAACACAGAAATGCTGGACCACGTTAACAACCACCATGTCAGACTATACAGAGAAGCCACTGAAATCCACAAGCATGTGGACAATTTCAACAGAAAGGAATAAACATGAAAATGAACAAAATCTAGCTACCAGGAGAACCATTGAGTCCACACACACACACCCTCAAGTGTAGGAGATCCAGTTGGATCATCTTCAGCATGTAGCTATGTGCTTTCTGAAGACATCCAGAGAAACGGATCATATGATCTTTCTATGCAATTGGTTCCATTGTCGAACAGTGCTTGTTGTCAAGACATTCCTTCTCATGTTCAATCAATATCTACTCACCAGTAACTTAAAACGATTAGATGTGGTCCTATCTTCTGAGACAGCCGAGAAGCAAAACCCACACCTCCCCTTTCTGTGATAGCCCTTCAGATATTTAAAGAGTGCAATCATGTCACCCCATAGTCTTCTTTTCACCAGGCTGATCATAACCAACTCTGTCAATCCTTCCACATGTGTTTTGTTCTCCTAATGCAGTGGTATCAAACTCATGTCCACTGAGGGCCACATCAGCCTTATGGTTGCCTTCAAAGGGCAGTTGAATCCATAGATGGAGAATCCGTGGATACAGAAAGCCAGTTATATATTTTTTTAATATCGTGGTTGGTCCCCAGATGTTTTTGATTGACAACTCTAATCACTTTTGCTTATCCACCATGTAGAGTACGGATAATGGGAATTGCAACCCAACAGCACTTACGTGGTTTTACTGTATCACAACTCCCATCAGCTCTAGTCCTGATGTCTAATGAGGAATTCAGAAGTTGTTATCCATCTGGAAGGCAATACAACATGACGGGCCTTGTGTTTACACATATGTCCTAATGCAGGGGTGCCCACACTTTTTCAGCACGTGAGCTACTTATGATAAAACCAAGTCAGAAAGATCTACCAAGAGAGAATCAGGGCGGAGCAGGGGGAGGGGCAGGGCCTGGCGCGGCCTGGCTCTGCCCCCTCCCCACTCTGGCTACAGCACTACCACAGCTTATCCAGGCTAGGGGAGGGTATGCCAAGCCAGTAGTGGCATAGCTAGCCACTACTGGCTTGGCATACCCTCCTCAAGGCTGAAGAACCTGTGGTAGCACTGTAGCCAGGGGAGGGGGCGGGGCCTGGCACGGCCTGGCTCTGCCCCCTCCCCGCTCTGGCTGCAGCACTACCACAGCTTCTCCAGGCTAGGGGAGGGTATGCCAAGCCAGTAGTGGCATAGCTAGCCACTACTGGCTTGGCATACCCTCCTCAAGGCTGAAGAACCTGTGGTAGCACTGTAGCCAGGTGAGGGAGGGGCCTGGCACAGCCTGGCTCTGCCCCTCCCGCTCTGGCTGCAGCACTACCACAGCTTCTCCAGGCTGGGGAGGGTATGCCAAGCCAGTAGTGGCATAGTTAGCCACTACTGGCTTGGCATACCCTCCTCAAGGCTGAAGAACCTGTGGTAGCGCTGTAGCCAGGGGAGGGGGCGGGGCCTGGCACGGCCTGGCTCTGCCCCCTCCCCGCTCTGGCTGCAGCACTACCACAGCTTCTCCAGGCTAGGGGAGGGTATGCCAAGCCAGTAGTGGCATAGCTAGCCACTACTGGCTTGGCATACCCTCCTCAAGGCTGAAGAAGCTAGCTGTAGCCAGGGAGAGGCGGGGCCTGGCACGGCCTGGCTCCGCCCACTCCCCGCTCTGGCTACAGTGCTACCACAGCTTCTCCAGGCAAGAGGAGGGTATGCCAAGCCAGTAGTGGCATAGCTAGCCACTACTGGCTAGGCATACCCTCCTCAAGGCTGAAGAAGCTGTGGTAGTGCTGAAGCTGGGGAAGAGGTGGGGCTTGGCGCGGCATGGCTCCGCCCCCTCAGAAGCGCCCCATCCAGCTGGGATCGACCTCCTTCGGTCCCAGGATCGACCAGTCGATCGCGAGCCACCTAATGAGCACCACTGTCCTAATGTATATGCCTGACGTGCCCGCGCTGGCCCTCATGTAACAGGATAATCATTTTGAGAAATTTGGGGGGACATCTGCCACAGACCTTTTCTGCTCACAGTGTCGAAGGCTTTGGTGAGGTCGACAAATGTGACATAGAGTCCTTTGTTCTGCTCTCTACATTTCTCTTGCAGTTGTCTAAGGGCAAAAACCATATCTGTGGTGCTCCTATGAGCTCTGAAGCCGCATTGGCTTTCAGGGAGAAGTTCTTCTGCAATAGCAGGAACTAATCTGTTCAGGAGTATCCTTGCAAGGATTTTTCCAGCAATGGAGAGCAGTGTTATACCTCGATAGTTTGAGCAATAGGATTTTGTTCCTTTTTTCTTATACAGGGTGATGATAACTGCATCTCGGAGATCTGATGGCAGTTCACCTTAGGCCTAGACTGAGCTAAGGCATATATCACTCCCAAACTTATCATACAGCCTCTGAAATCCCCATGGCCATTGTATGCCTTGTGAGGAGTGGAAAGGATTGGCGATCTCTCTGGCTAAATCCTGCAGCCAGATGTGAAATAATTGCATCAATACTGAGATCCACCAGAGTCCTCTGGAAGTCTAGGTACTGCTGTAATCATGTCATGTCAAGATGCTGTTGTGTGAGTAGCCAGTGGTTCCCGGTCCAAGGATGGAGTGAATCCATGGTGTTTTTTACCTCCAGACTTGGAAGGAGCTGTCCAAGGTGCTATTTCTAAACCTGCCACATAGGAAGCTGCCTTATAATGATTCAGGCTATTAGTTCGCCACATTCAGTATTCTCTGCAACGACTGGCAAAAGCTCTGCAGAGTTTGACACTAGGCTGAATAGGGCTTTTCCTTTGATAAGAATTTTTTTTAAAAAAAAATCTGTTTATTGAATTTTTATAAATGCTTTGTTATATAGATGTTGAGAAAATTGAAAGAAAGGAATTACAATTGTCAAATAATATAATTGGTGTTGGGTTGGGGATAGGGGGTGAGATATAAAGAGGGGCTTTAATGTTAGAAATAGAAAGAGAGGAGACTCAAAGAGAAAATAGAAAAGGCATGTGATTTAAACTATATACAAGTTGACTTCCAGTCTCCTTCTGGGTGAAGTGTTTATAGTTGATTCTTTTAGAATTTCCTATTCAATTCTTACTAAAATATTCTTCAATTTGGATCCAATCTGTCTGCTTTCTAGCATTCGGAGCATTCTTCTTTAGGAAGAAAGTTAATCTGTCCATGTCCTTTATCCATGTAATTTGTCCATCCATTCTTCCTTCTGTGGTATTTTATCAGATTTCCATAGTCTAGCAAAGACGATCCTTGTGGCTGTAGACATATAAAAGAAAAGTATGTCTTCGTTTTTATCTAATATTAAGTCTTTGTCCGTTATACCTAGTAGGAAATATTCTGGCTTCAGTGGGGATTTTTTATGTAGTATATATTGTATTTCTTTATGGATTATTCTCCAGTAAGATATTGTTTTAGGGCAGGTCCACCACATATGAAAAAAAACTGCCTGTGTGGGTCTGACATTTCCAACAATTGGAGGAAATTTTGTTATACATTATGCCTATTTTCTTTGGTGTTATATACCAACGATGGAATAATTTCATCCAATTTTCCTTTAAGTCTGAGGCATATGGGGGAGATCATCCGGAGTTTCGGGGTGCGGTGTTATCTGTACGCAGATGACGTCCAACTCTGTCACTCCTTCCCACCTGCTACTAAGGAGGCTGTTTTGGTCCTGAACCGGTGCTTGGCCGCTGTGTCGGACTGGATGAGGGCAAACAAATTGAAATTGAATCCAGACAAGACAGAGGCACTCCTGGTCAGTCGAAAGGCCAAACAGGGCATAGGGTTACAGCCTGTGTTGGACGGGGTTACACTCCCCCTAAAGACGCAGGTTCGCAGCTTGGGAGTGATCCTGGACTCATCGCTGAGCCTGGAACCCCAGGTTTCGGCGGTGACCAGGGGAGCATTTGCACAGTTAAAACTTGTGCGCCAACTACGCCTGTACCTTGGGAAGTCTGACTTGGCCACGGTAGTCCACGCTCTGGTTACATCCCGTATAGATTACTGCAACGCACTCTACGTGGGACTGCCTTTGAAGACTGTTCGGAAGCTTCAACTGGTCCAACGGACAGCAGCCAGATTGATAACAGGAGCGGCACTCAGGGAGCATACAACACCTCTGTTGCGCCAGCTCCACTGGCTACCAGTTTGCTACCGGGCACAATTCAAAGTGCTGGCTTTAGCCTTTAAAGCCCTTAACGGTTCTGGTCCAACTTACATGTCCGAACGCATCTCTTTTTATGAACCTTCAAGATGCTTCAGATCATCCAGAGAGGCCCTGCTCTCAGTCCCCGCCTGCTTTGCAGGCGCGATTGGTGGGGACGAGAGACAGAGCCTTTTCAGTGGTGGCTCCTCGGCTTTGGAATGCCCTTCCAAATGACATCAGATTAGCCCCCTCCCTCCTGACATTTCGGAGGAAGGTCAAGACCTGGCTATTTGACCGGGCATTTGCAAATGAAGTATGATTATCAAATAGAGACCTAAGGAACGACGACGATGCAATTGGAAATCGACTTAATAATGAGACGCTGATATTGTGTTTTTAACGTTAAATGTTAAATTGTATATGTTGAAATTGTATTGATAATTGTTGATGTGTTTGTCTTGAGCAGTTCCTGCTATTTGTACACCGCATCGAGTCGCCTTCGGACTGAGAGAGGCGGTCTAGAAGCAAAGTAAATAAATAAATAATAAATATGTATATTTAAGCTTTTTAGTCCATATCATCTGCCATTCTTGTAGCTTGATCAATCTTCCTATATTTTTAGCCCATTTCACCATACAATTTTTTAATATTTTCTGTTTCCGTCTCCCAATCAATCAGTCTACTGCAGGGGTGCTCACACTTTTTCAGCATGGGAGCTACTGATTAAAAAACCAAGTCCCAAAGATCACCTGCCTAGAAATGTAAAACGTATAACTATTTTCTTATTTATTTATTTATTTATATTTATTATTCATTTTTATGTACCGCTCCTTCCAGCAGGCTCGGGGCAGTTTACATAAAATGAAGTTATAAAACATCAACATTTCTATTTATTAACAACAATATAAAACAGAGCATAAAAATACATCCAACCACCCCATATCTCCCACACTGCCATATTACCACACATATTATCAGCCAGAAAGTAAGAAGAGAGGCTTTTGAACTGCAAGGCCATTTAATACTCAGCAAGGTAAACAAAGGGGCATGCATAAATACATCCAACCACCCCATTTCTCCCACATTTCCATATTCCCCAACATATATTTCTCAAGGAACAAAGCAAGCAGAGAGGCTTTGGAGCTAAAAGGCCATTTTTAAACATTAAAAATAAACAAAGAGACATGCCACAGAACAATCAAGCACCCACCCCAAAGTAAAAAGACCGACCGTTGAGATGCGGTAAGGAAATGACTCCAAAGCGTCCTTCTCCTCCTCCTCCGTCGTTGCTCCTACTTCCACGCCACCAGCATGCGTGCTGCCTCCAAGAGCTCACGAGAAGTCCGAGAGGCAGAATGGGCGCTTCTGCGCATGCGCGCGGGGCCAGCCATGCATCACGTCATCCAGGCCCGCCCCCTTTGGTCTCCTACGACTCTGAGTGGCTGGAGAAGGATGGAGGGAGGAGGAGGAGGAATCCAAAAGAGGAGGCCCATTCTGCCTCTTGGACTCTGGAGCTTTTGGAGGTGGCGCGCAAGCAGGGAGCGGGAGGAGCAACGATGGAGGACTTCTTTGCAGCGTGCAGGGGCGCGTGAAGATGACCAACAGCAAAAAACCTGGTCAGGGGCCCGAAGATCACCAGGATGAGGCCTGAAGATCACCCTGGTGATCCCGATCACCATTCTGAGCACCCCTGGTCTACTGTATAATTTTGTTATGATCTTTTTCCCGAATTTAATCAATTTTCCCCAAAAGTCTTCATTGTTATTGAAGCCTATTTTTTTATCCTTCTCATACATATTTTTAATTTGGTAATACTGAAGCCAGGATATTCCCCCAGTTGTTTATATTAGTTCTTCTTGAGTCTTTAATTTAAATTGTCCATTTTCATTTTTTAGAATGTCTTTATATGTCAACCATTTTTTCCAACCTTGCTGCCCCCTTTGTTCTGCTTGGACTGGGGATAGCCACAAGGGTACTTTTGTGTAGAAGTGTTTAATATATTTCATCCATGTTTGATCCTTTGATAAGACATTGTCAGATTCAATTCCTCCCTAAGTAGAGATGCCAGGGATTGGAACTTCTGCATGCAAAACATTGAGCTGTAGAAATGAATGATTCTTGTTTCTGTTTATTAAAATGAGCGCATTGAATTGCTGAACATGTTATCTATTCAAAGCAGACTGTTTCAAAAGGAAGGAGAGAACGGAGGACTGAACTGCGACCCAGGTAGACAATAAAGCTGTTCCTTCCTTCGTTTAATTTGTCAGTGCACGTGCAGCCCTAAGTCTGCAAGCTTAAGTTATTGGAAAAGCATCTCAACGGACACAGTTGCTAAGGGGGGAATGGAAACAAGTTTCATGGGTACGGGAAAAGAAACTGAAAATTCACCTAGTTTGTGTCAGCAAGAACTAAACAGGATTTTGAATGGAACAGTATCTACTAGGCATGGTTTAGAACCCAAAAATAGGAAATCGGAAATCTAATGGGGGGGGGGGGTTATTAGTAAAAGAAAGACTTACAAAAAAATTTCCAAAAATTTCTAAAATGTAACTTAATTACTAACGAAATTCGTTAGTAGTTCGTATGCCAGCGCATGCGCATTCCAGATGGTTTTGGCCTACAACTCCCAGAAATCCTAACAGCTGGTAAATTGGCTGGGATTTCTGGGAGTTGTAGGCCAAAACTTGAATAAATCACACTGAATTCTAGATGGGACTCTCCAAATAGGAAGGAGGGAGGGAAGGAGGAGGGAGGGAGGGGAAGGAGGGAGGAGGGAGGGAGTATTCTATTCTTGGAAGCAGCAAAAGGAGGAGCCCCCTGCTCCTCGCTGCCTCTCTCTCACCCCGATCCTGAGGGAGCGAGGGCCCAAGTTTGCCCAGGCTGAGAGGAAAAGGAAGAGGCCTGAGGCTGTGAGGAATGGTGGGAGTTGAAGTCCAAAACACCTACCTGGAGGGCTGAAGTTGGCCCGTGCGATGGGGCAAGGCAGAGCAACGGGGAAGAGAAGGAGGGGGGGAGAAGCCAGCAGGAAAGAGGAGGGGGCAGAGAAGCATGGGAGAGAGAGGAGGAGAAGCGCGTGTGTGTGTGAGACAGAAGTTGGCCCCTGCGATGGGGCAAGGCAGAGCAATGGGGAAGAGAAGGAGGGGGGGAGAAGCGTGGAGGACTACACTTTCCAGAATGCATTGCCTAGCAGCAGCGTCACTTCCAGTTCCCCATAGAAATGCGGGAAAAAGAAGAAGCTGAATGAAGGCGGGAAGGAAATGAGGGGGAGAAGACAGGGAGAAGTGAGTACGTAGTACAATAATTAAGAATTTATTACGATCATAACGCAAATTTTATTGTGCCTTCGGCTCTTGTAAGCCGCCGCGAGCCTTCGGGAGTCGGCGGCATAGAAATCCGAATAAATAAATAAATAAAAATAAATTTTTGGCTTCAAGGACCGTAAAAGAAAGTCTACTTCCTGGTTAACTGCCGTGATGCGTATAAACTAGAAAGTCCCATTCCATACGAATCCCTTCCGATTTCTTTTGATTTTCATAACTTTTTTCTCATGCCTAGTATCTACAACTGCCTATTTCTTCTCCCTTCATATTGCTCTCAGAGAGTTAGCTTTGCTTCCCCTCTTTGTATTTTTCACAGCAACGATGAAAAACAATGAGAGCAAAATACAAGAGTCACAAGAGGTCCAGCACAGAAAGCATTTGAAAAACAACTAGTTTGTCATATAAAAGTCTCTCTCGGCATTACTTCGCGAACGAAGCTTCTTAGGAAGGACTCATCCCACGCTTTTTACAAGCGCGATGATGACTAAAACGGCCAATCTGAGATAGGCAAGTTGGGTTGCAGAAAGCACAGCAGAAAGTCTCCTTGGGTGATGTCGTTTACAAGTTGCGGTTCTTTCTGCATTGTCGTTTCTCTTCGAGACCCGTTCGGTTTGTCTTCTCGAAAGAGGCCACAGAATTGTGGATAGTGCATGTCCATGCCTCCCGATGTGAGGCCAGGGTGGACCATTGTTGGTGATGACATCTCGGATGACATCCGCCGTCAACTAGACAAGGGAGGCTCAGTAGTTCTGGTGCTGCTGGATCTCACCGCCGCATTTGACATGGTAGACCACGATCTACTGATACAACAACTTGCCGCCATAGGGATCCAAGGATCAGCCCTAACCTGGTTCAACTCGTTCCTGCGTGGACGTAGCCAACGAGTAGAATGGCTGGGCCAAACATCTGGGAAATCTTTCCTTGAGTGCGGAGTACCCCAAGGTGCCATACTGTCACCAATGCTGTTCAACATCTATGTCCGGCCTCTCGCTGGTCTAGCCCGGAGCTTTGGACTAGGATGCTACCAGTATGCTGACGACACTCAGCTCCTCTTAAAGTTGGAACCTGGAGTAACCTCGGTGCCGGAAAATTTCACCCAATGCCTAGAAGCAGTGACGAGATGGCTCCGGGCCCATAAACTGAAAATAAACCCAGCAAAGACGGAGATCTTATGGCCGGGCCGTCCATTAGAACCAGTCTACTCATTGCCCCCCTTCGAAGGGGAACCGCTGACCCCATCCCCCTCGGTGAAGTGCCTTGGTGTCATCATGGACTCTAAGATGTCGATGGAGGCCCAGATTGCCTCCACGAGCAAAAGGGCCTTCTTCCACCTACGCCAAGCGAGGCAACTGGCGCCCTACCTTCCAACGGTGGCGTTAGCTACAGTTATCCACGCCACGGTTACATCAAGGCTGGATTACTGCAACGCCTTATATGTGGGTCTGCCTCGGTCACTAACCCGCAAGATCCAGATTGTGTAGAATGCTACCGCCAGGCTCCTCACAAAAACACCAATGAGATGCCACATCTCACCATCCCTGCAGCGTTTGCACTGGCTGCCGGTCGAATACAGAGTCCTCCATAAGACCCTGACCTTGACTTTCAAGGCCCTGCGGGGCCGGGGCCCTTCATACTTAAAAGACCGCTTGATCCTACCTGCCCACCCAAGAGCACCACGGCCAGCAAACGAGAACCTCCTCTGTGTCCCGGGTCCAAGAGAGGCTCATTTGGAGTCCACGAGACAGAGATCCTTCTCTGTTGCGGCCCCCGTCCTGTGGAACTCTCTGCCGCCAGACCAAAGAGCCTCCCTCGACCTGCCCCAGTTCTTGGCGGCACTTAAGACATGGCTATTCAGGAAAGCCTATGCATAACACGTAACCAGGAATTCACCGAGTCTGATATTTTAGTATTTTAACCATTTAATATTTTAATATTTTAAATATTTTAATCGCTAGTTGTGTAAGTCGCCCGGAGCACAAACGTGGAGGGCGACTCATAAATAATAAAGTTCAGTTCAGTTCAGTGATCAATCTGGCCAAGCCTGAGATGCTGTTTCAGGGAGTCCTTATATCTCTTTTTGGGGGCGCCTCTCTTGCGCTGACCTGTGGCGAGTTCACCATAGAGTACTATCTTTAGGAGGCGGTGGTCCTCCATCCTAGAGACGTGCCCTGCCCAACGCAGCTGTGTTCTCAATAGCGTGGCCTCAATGCTGGTGATCCTTGCTTGCTCAAGGACAGCAACATTCGTCACATAGTCAGTCCAGTGTACATTTAGGATTGTGCTAAGACAGAACTGATGAAAGCGTTCGAGGAGTCGTAAGTGTTGGCGATAGGTGACCCATGTTTCAGACCCATAAAGGAGAATAGACAGTACGATAGCTCTGTACACACTGATTTTGGTGCTTTGCCTCAGGTGCTTGTTGCTCCAGACTCTTTTGTGAAGCCTTCCAAATGCGCTCTATGCCTTTGCTAATCTGTAGAATCCTTTGTTCTGCTCTGTACATTTCTCTTGCAGTTGTCTAAGGGAAAAACCATATCTGTGATGCTCCTAAAAGTAATTTGAGTGGAAAGCTTTCACAACTCTTGACCAAGGATGCTGTATAATGAGCCATGGCTTGGTTCAGTGGGATCAAGGCAGTTGTAGTTTTGTTGCCCTGAATTCTAGGTTTGTTCCCAGCATGCCAGGTCTGATGGTTCCCAATTGAGACATGCAGAAATGAGGGCAGAATCAGTGGGCGCCTTTATTACTTTGTTGATCAAGGAAGGATGTCAGATAAGAGAGAGAAACCAAAAGTTGATGTTCCTTCAGTTTGTGGGCATTGGTATTTTATGGACAATGGGAAGCTGGGCTGTGGCGGTGAGCTTTTGGATCACCTTGCATGACACTTATTATGTCCCTGAACGTCCCTGCCGGTTGACAGTCTGACCTATTGTGGTCCACCCAGGCATTTGTCTGGTGGATGGCAGATGAGGAAGTTCCTGTGCCCTACTAGTGAGGCATTTTGTGAAAAGGAGAACCAGGCCAAGGTTTTCCAGCAGGGGATTCCTGCTTCTGATCTCAAGCAGGGGCACCAGGAAATCATTCATCATTCTAAGCCAGGGGTGGGCAATTATTTTTTCCAAGGGGCCACACGAGAGCCAAAAAGTATTGTGGAGGACCGCACCTAAAGGCTGAACTACATTATAATCTACATTATTTATTTATTTATTCATTTACTATATTTACTATATATTACACATCATTAATATTAACATATTAATATATCAAGAAATATTCATATATTATTAGTATTAATATCATAATTACTATATTATAGTATATATATAGACATTATAATATATTGAAATGATAATATAACATTATATTATATTATATTATTATTATTATAAAATTATTATAAAATAATAAAAAACTACTAAAATAAAATGATATGAAATTCAAGAAGACAAGGTGCGAACCAAGATGGAGGCTGACATCCTCAAGAGAGGAAGGATCCCAAGATGGAATGGCCCAATGGACCCAGCCCAGAGGATGGACCCAGCCCCAGTTCTTGGCGGCACTTAAGACATGGCTATTCAGGAAAGCCTACGCATAACACGGAACCAGCGACTCGGAATTCACCGAGTCTGATATTTTAGTATTTTAACCATTTAATATTTTAATATTTTAAATATTTTAATCGCTAGCTGTGTAAGTCGCCCGGAGCACAAACGTGGAGGGCGACTCATAAATAATAAAGTTCAGTTCAGTTCAGTTCAGGATGACAAAGCAGACCCAGCCGCCACAGCAGCAGAGCAGAGCAGAGCAGCAGACGATCGGAGGCTGCAGGCCTCCACCCGCTCTCACCCACAGCCATTCTGTCAGAGGCGTTCCCGATCGGCTGATCGCCCTGCCATGGAGTGCCTGCCATCTCAGGTTTGGAGTGCCTGCCATCCCATTAGGCGATCTGGACCTGCAGCGGGAGCAGTCAGCGACCTGCGGTGGTTGATCGCCCTGGCGACCCGGAAGACGATCAAGCCTTCCGGGTCGCCAGGGCGATCAGCCGCCGCAGGTCACCGACTGCTCCTGCTGCAGGTCCAGATCACCTCCCGGGATGGCAGGCACCCCAAAGCCACCGCTCCTCCGATCGTTCTCTGGATCGGTGGGCTGTCTGCCGACGCAGGCCTCACAGCCCATGATGGGATGGCTGCAGCGGCAGCCCTTCCTCTTGCAGAAATGGCCCCACCCCTGACACCCTTCTCCCCGGGCCGGTCAGAATCAGCTGGTGGGCCGCATCCGGCCTGCAGGCCGTAAGATGCCCAGGTCTGTTCCAAGCCCTGTTTGTTGGGGACTCCGACTTTTGAGTCTGGGTTTCCAGATAAACAGTTTTACAAAGTCTTTAGTCTTTTCTGGCAAAGAGTGTTGGTGCCTAACCAAAATGCACTTCCAATGACTCCACAGCATTGAGCCATGACAATTAAAGTGGTGTAAAACTACATTAATTCTACAGTGTAGAAGCACCCCTTATAGTGAAAAGTTGGATGTGAAAAACAAAAAAGAAAGAAAGAGGAAGCCAAACTCATTGGCTTCTCTGAGAGATGAGTTGCTTCTTTCAGTGTGTGATGATAACATTTTTTGCCCAACAAGGGAAATGAAGAAACCTTCGTGGAAGCCTCTTCTGTTTAGTTATGTACCACGTATCAAGTGTTTCTATTTTTAAATTTACCTTTGAAGTGCTTCTAATTCCCTTCTGAAAGATTGACTTTAGCTCTAGATTTACAGCTTGGGAATACCTTGCTTACAGGAACAAATATTTGTCTTATGCCTGGTATATGACTTCTTAAACATTTATTGGCATTAGTCATTCTCCAAGGCTGCATTGTGGAAATTTTTTTTTAAAAAAAATGTCTACACCTTTTGAGGCTTGCTGTGCCATTAGTCAGAATAAGCCCTTTGCAGCAAAATTTGAGCATTGTGAAGGAATAACAAACAGTTGGTTATTTATTATGCTGTTATTATAAGTTCACTTCCAGGGAAGGGAAGAATTGCCGGTGGAATTTTCTGCCTTGTGTGCCAAAATAACATGAGTAGTCTTTATTTTATGACTCTTGACTTGAAAGGGGTGGCAGTGCTACTTGCTGATCTGTTTCAAGCATCAAAGCATCTTGTATCACTCCTAATTGTCTAGTGCAGTGTTTCCCAACCAGTGTGCCGTGGCACACTAGTGTGCCGTGAGCGATCATCAGGTGTGCTGTGGGAAATTGGAACCTCCAATACCCTTTCTTCCCCCTCCTGCCAAACACGTTTTCTTCTCCACTCGGGCTCCTTTCTTCCCAGCCTCGCTCTGCTTGCTTTGCCTTGCTTTGCTCACGCTGCCGCTTCTGTGGAAGGGGAGAGGGAGGAAGACGTGACCTGTGTGGGTGCTACTGCGCAGACTCGCCCCACGTCTTCCTCCCTCCCCACCACAGTGCTCTCTGGATATAGGTGAACTACAACTCCAAAACTCAAGGTCAATGCCTACCAAACTCTTATAGTATTTTCTCTTGGTTATGGGAGTTCTGTGTGGGAAGTTTGATTCCATTCCATCATTGGTGGAGTTCAGAATGCTCTTTGATTGCGGGTGAACTATAACTCCCAGCTGTTGAGCAAGACCTTCCTGTGTGTCTTTCTGCCATTCCTGCCAGGATATTTATGTTGTGTTCATCGAAACAGGCCCAGGTTTCACACTGTGTATAAATACATTTTAAAACATATTAACTATATGTATTACTGTGTTATTTTGTGTCATTTTGGTTGGTGGTGTGCCCCAGGATTTTGTAAATGTAAAAAATGTGCCACGGCTCAAAAAAGGTTGAAAAACACTGGTGTAGTGGACCACAAAAGAAGCACTGGATAACAGTTTCAAGTTTAGTGATAAGAGACTGTTCTGCAAAGTCTTGCTCAGAAAAGAAAATACGGCAATTTTAACAACTTATCCCAGAAAGTTCTGATATCCTGACATTCTGAGGACCAAGCCAGATATAAATTTAGTCTGGAAGATTAAAAACAGATGCAAATAGCAGCCATTAGAAGACAGGTTGATAATTATGAGGATTGCGTCTGGCATGAAGAGGGAATTTAATCCTAAAATCACATGGTTTTCTGGGGTGGAGTGTGACAACATACACACACACATAGAGAGTTTCAAAGTGATGGGCACAATTAATCTTCCCTTTACATAAACAGCCAGTTTCCTCAAATTGTTGGTATCAACAACTTATGCTCTTTGGCATTGGCAGATAAATGCCGAAAATGCTGTTGAAATGCATGCTGCACTGTAATTATGGACTCAGTCTTGCTGAATTGCAGAACACAAAATGCTTTATGTTGTGAGTTGCCATCTTACAGTTGCGTGTGCAAGCGTGACACACCTCGCGCCAAGAACAACACGCAGACACAATTGGTTGGATAAAAATGGCCACATCTCATTTATTGAAAACAGGAACGAAGGGTTGGCAGCCACGCTTGGGTCCTGGATCAGGGTCGAACAGCCCCCACGAATGTCCAAAGGCGTTAGCAAGCCTGGGGTGCGAGCGGCCCAATGCCTGTCCACGGAAACTCGGCACCCCAGGGGGCCTGGGCGTTATCCCCCTTACAACCAAGGGGCGATAAGCCAACCTGATCCAGGGGCCATGCCACACGCCAAACACGGAGTTGCGACAAAGAACCTAACCAAAACATTAAACCATGAACAGAGCAACAATAAAGAGCAGAGAAACAAAAAGGACACCAACAAGCAATGCAATAAGTAGGGGGGGTGGGGGTGGGAGGCAAAACAAGGCTGCCTCCGAATGAGGCCAGGCAGTCCCGAGAAGCCTAAGTAAGCTGCCCGGGCGGAAGTGCGGGCCGGCCGGAAACAGGGAGGGGGCGGGGAGGAGCCAGCCCCCTCATTGGCCGGCTGGCCTTGGTGGCAGGAAACCCTTCCGCCACCCAGGGGCTTCTGGGGTAAAGAAGCCCACTCAGGCAACAAGATGGCGCGAGGGCAACGCTGCCCCGCAACCCGCTTGGCCGGTGAGTCGGCCAAGCCCAATCTTATTCAAGCTAGGAGCTATTTGTGCACTGGGAGGGGCACCTAGCAGTAACTATTTCAAACTCAATGCCCCACCCTTTCAAGGGTGGTATGTGGTTTGAGAAATATAGCAGTTCCAAACACCCTATACATCATCTCCATCTCCATCTATATCTATCATAGAAATGAAAATGATAAAAATAAATCAAGCAGCTACAGTTGAATTTCAACTTGACTTGTCCCAGTTGACATTTCAAATTTACAATGTTTTTTCAGAGATAAAGGAATGAACTCCCACTCACACTGCATGGCTCTTTCAGCATGTCTGAACAGTTGGACGAGGTGAGAGAATAAGGACTTCATCACAGGATGAATGAGGGAAGAGAACAAGGCAGGTGATATGAGAGATGGATTCTCTATCGGGTTTTAGTGTGGAGTTTTGTGCAGTAAGGCAGTGTTTCCCAACCAGTGTGCCGTGGCACACTAGTGTGCCGTGAGCAATCATCAGGTGTGCCATGGGAAATTGGAACCTCCAATACCCTTTCTTCCCCCTCCTACCCACAGTGCTCTCTGGGTGTAGGTGAACTACAACTTCCAAACTCATGGTCAGTTCCCTAGCAAACCCTGTCAGTACTTCCTGTTGGTAATGAGAGTTCAATATGCCAAGTTTGGTTCAATTCCATTGTTGCAAGAGTTCAGGATGCTCTTTGATTGTGTGTTAACTATAAATCCCAGAAACTGTAACTCCCAAATGTCAAGGTCTATTTTCCCCAAACTCCATCTGTGTTCACATTTGGGCATATTGAGTCTTCATGCCAAGTTTGGTCCTGATCCAACATTGTTTAAGTCCAAAGTGCTCCCTGGATATAGGTGAACTACAACTCCAAAACCCAAGGTCAATGCCCACCAAACTCTTATAGTATTTTCTCTTGGTTATGGGAGTTGTGTGGGGAGTTCGTGTCTTTTTGCCATTCCTGCCAAGATATAGATATGTTGTGTTCATCGAAACAGGCCCAGGTTTCACACTGAGTGTATAAATACATTTAAAAACATATTAACTATATGTATTACTGTGTTAGAGTGTCATTTTGTGTCATTTTGGTTAGTGGTGTGCCCCAGGATTTTTTAAATGTAAAAAATGTGCCATGGCTCAAAAAAGGTTGAAAACCACTGCAGTAAGGAAAAGTAACTGGATCAGTTATCTTTTACATGGCTTTGTTAGGAAGGTAAGCAGAGGGGGGGAAATGATAGAGGAAGGAGCTGGGATCTTGGAGTTTTGGTGTGGCTCGGTTTTCTTTCTTTGTTTGCTTAGGTGAACGTAAAGCACACTTGGCAGGTCTGCTGGAGAGGGCACATCAGGAGATGTGCTGCAGGAGACACAGCAGATGTGACCTCTGTATCTGCTGCAGGAGACACAGCAGGAGACATGCTACTGCTGCCTCTCTCCTGATGTGCTTTCTCCACCTGGGAAGCCTGTTGGAGGAGGTGCAGAAGAACACTTTTCTTACCAGTTCTTCTTCATATTTGGATGTCATCACCCATAGGAGGAAAAACCAGCATTGAAGCAGGACCATGCCATGCACATCCCATTTCCAGTTTGCCCCCTCCTTATGATAAACCTGTCTCCCACTATAAATCCTGTCAACAGCAGCACATTGTGTCATGCTCCCATTACCTATGCCAGTGTTTTTCAACCTTTTTTGAGCCGCAGCACATTTTTTACATTTACAAAATCCTGGGGCACACCACCAACCAAAATGACACAAAATAACACAGTAATACATATAGTTAATATGTTTTTAAATGTATTTATACACTCAGTGTGCAACCTGGGCCTGTTTCGATGAACACAACATAAATATCCTGGCAGGAATGGCAGAAAGACACACAGGAAGGTCTTGCTCAACAGCTGGGAGTTATAGTTCACCCGCAATCAAAGAGCATTCTGAACTCCACCAATGATGGAATGGATTCAAACTTCCCACACAGAACTACCATAACCAAGAGAAAATACTATAAGAGTTTGGTGGGCATTGACCTTGAGTTTTGGAGTTGTAGTTCACTTATATCCAGAGAGCACTGTGGAGGGGAGGGAGGAAGACGTGGGGCAAGTCTGAGCAGTAGCGCCCGCACGGGTCACGTCTTCCTCCCTCCCCCCTCCCGCAGAAGCGGCAGCATGAGCAAAGCGAGGCAAAGTAAGCAGGGTGAGGCTGGGAAGAAGGGAGCTCGAGTGGAGAAGAAAAAGTGTTCGGCAGGAGGGGGAAGAAAGGGTATTGGAGGTTCCAATTTCCCACTACACACCTGATGATCGCTCACGGTACACTAGTGTGCCACGGCACACTGGTTGGGAAACACTGACCTATGCAATGGGGCTCTTCCGCTCCTGTGCCCGCTGGAGTGACCTCAGGGGTGGGATTTCCCTCCTCTCTGTTGCTATTTCCAAGGCAGTATTTTTTTTACTTTAAATTGTACACTGTATTTGATTTAGTAAAATTTATTATTTTTTTACTGTATTCATACCCCACCCTCTTTCACCCCGAAGGGGACTCAGAGCGGCTTACAAGTAGGCAACATTTCTATGCTGCATAAACAGACATGCAAATAAAATAAACATATACATTAGAAACCATGAAGTTAATGCCTATAATCGTGAAAAATATTGAGGAAAAAAACATTATGGAGCAGCAGAATTGTGTGAGGAAGGGGTTATGAGATTATGTGGAGGTAGGAAGGCAAAACCATGAATCTGTTGATCCTTGCAATTGTGTGAATTCAGAGACATACAAAAATGAGGATTATCATGCCATTATGCAGTTGCTGCCAGTGATCGTGTGACTTCCTTTGGGTAGTGAAAAAGAAGTGTCATGAATCTAAATCACCCCAGACAAACCTCCTTGGGTTTATTGCTTGCTGCTCTTCTGGTTCCTCCGCTGAACACCTGCATTTTTCCCTAGCTTGAAAATGATAAACTTTGGTATTTTATGCTTTAAAGCTTTCTAAATTTGGTGGTGGGTATTTTGTGAACTGTGAAGAGTATTGCTACTGGAATACCATAGATTGCTGCTCTCATCGCCTTTCTCATTAATGCTCCAAAAGGCTTCACTTAGTGTAACCAACCAGAACTTGTAATTGTGTCACTCTGATTGACCTCTGACCTACCTACGTCTCTGAGCAAGAGAATATTTCACAATTAGACATTAGGTCGATTAATGTTAATATCTTATATGGTGCCTTATGTACCTCAGTTTATCACTCTACGCATTCAAAAATGAAGAGAACTGGATTGCACATATTCTCTCTATCAGTCATGGCATATTCAGATTTCTCTGTTGTAGAGATAGGACACAAAACATTTACCATGTGTGTGTATAGGCTCTGTAAAGATATTGAAAGAAAAACATGGACCTCAATACCAAGGACAATGATCTGAATGCCTGTTCCCCTCTGTAGTGAAGTCACTATATGTATTGAGGGTTTTGTATTTATTTTATGGTTAAATGTGTGCTTTGTATTATTACATTTGTATTGTATTAGATGGTTATATGCTAAACAGACTACAAAGGGATAACGGGGAATATTAAAGTGCACAGCCTCTGAGATGTTCGGTTGCTATAACAACAGGAGGCGGAGTCTAACACTGGCTTTAGCAGGTCCAAGTTTGAATTTCTTGAGTCAGTTAGTCAGGAGTGCTTAGACTAGCTGGTAGCAATTTGAAGAGTTGCTGTTGTCTTTTCTGAGGGAAATAAAAAAGGTTGGTTTTAGATACTGCAGAAAGGCAGTTAAGCTTAGAAAGCCTATAGGAACTGCTGTATATAGGTTAGGCTGGGAAGCTAACCTAATATATAGATAGGAAGCCTATTGGGGCAAAATATCTATAGTATTATTGATTTAGTGTTTGAAGAGATACAATCAAACATTGTGTTTAGGGAATAAGAAACCTTAAGATCTGTACCTCTCTGAAGTTACTGTAACCAACTAAGCTCTGAATACTTTGAAACCTCCATGCTGTTGTTAAAAATAAACTGTTGAAGTTCCTCCTTACAAATCTCTCTGTGACATCATTTCAAAACACAAGCCTCAAAATAAACCCCTCACATCGGGTGGCCAAGATTGCTATGGTGGCAGCTTGATTGAAAAAAGATCCTCAAGTGAAGACGCTAGCTGTAGGCGGTGATTCATCACACCCTCACACCCACATCTCTACATAATGTGTGCATAGGACTACAGGTATTTCCAGAAAAAAGAGGATCAGGTGTAAATACAAGGGAAGCTAGTATAGTATAAATCCCCTTTAAAATTCAATGAATGTGATGCACTAAACTGATGTGAGCAGAATGGGTATAAACAAACAAACAATCCCTAACCAGGCAAGAGCTTTCTATGCAGTTTCAATTCATCTTTAGAGTAAACTCCAGTTCAAGTAAAATAAAGTCAAGTTGATTAGCATATCATGGTGACTACTCAGATATTTATTCCATATGTAAGTAGCTTCTTCTGCCACAGAGGTGTGAAAAACAAAAATCTCATGTGTTTTGCCGAGTTAAGTAAAAAATTAAAACGTTATGCAAAATAAGGTGGTCCTCATCAATCCACGTTGGCTCCAGTTGAAAGATGCTAGGTAGCAGTGTTAGAAACTTGCAGAGAGTCCAGGCAGTTTATACAGCTTTGGGTTGGCCATACCCTTGGTCTGAATATAAGTCAAGTTCTTGTTTATTCTAACTACAGTAGAGGCCATTATTCAAATTGCTATTGTTAGAAAGACCAAGCATCTTTTGGCAGAGACAAGGGAAACTTGGTTTTATAAACAGATCAGCATTCAGCTTCACTATTATTTAAGGTCCTGACCAGGACAGGCACAGAAAATCTGCGGGCATAAAAACCATCCTGTTTTGGAAGGTTCTGTAGAGATGACGTTGTTATGTGCTTTCAAGTGGTTTCTGACTTCTGGAGACTTTGAGACATTTTTCCTGCATCTATGGCAAGCATCCTCAGAGGTTGTGACAGGCCTGGATTACCCATAAGGCCACCCTAGGCCATGGCCTTGGGCGGCACTTTTGGGGGGGGGCAGCAGATCCGGACCCCAATTTTTTTTAAAAAAAATTCCCCCCAAAAATTGGGAAAATTCAAAAAAATTATTTTCAAAAAGGGCGCATGCGTGGGGCAGCACAAGCGCCATCCACGCTGCCCCCTCCCTTTGCTCTGCTCCCCTCGGCTCTGCTTTAGGAGGGAGGATCGGCTCCACCCCTGACTCCGCCCCTCCTTGCCCGCAGCTCCGCCTCCTCGCCGGCGCGGCGCCGATCCTCCCTCCCTCCTAAAGCCGGCCTGAAAAGGGCGATTTCGGCCGCATGGCAGCTTTAGGAGGGAGGGAGGAGCAGCCGTGGGGAGGCCCCGCATCGGCTCCGGGGGTGGGGCTTTCCTTCCTCCTCCTCCTGGCGAGGCGGGGCGGAGCTGGGGAGGGGGGAGGCGGGCTGGGAGGGGCGGAGCCGGGCTGGGGAGGGGCGGAGCCAGGGTGGGGAGGGGCGGGGAGGGGCGGAGACAGACCCTTTGGCCTTGGGCGGCAAAAGGGCCTGCTCCAGGCCTGGGTTGTGAGGTTTGTTGGAAACTAAATGTCTAAATCATATGATAATATGGTCGGATAGGGGAGAATCTACACCACAAATAAGCTTGCGAGAATAGCATTTATTCCGTACTAGCTGTCCCCTGCCACGTGTTGCTGTGGCCCAGTCTGGTGATCTGGAAAACAAAGTAATGAGAAAGTGTTGGTTTCTAATATATGTAATGTCTTTATGCTTGTGGGGAAACAGTACTTATTGTTGTTTCTTTGTCAGTGTTGATGTGGAGATTATCTGGTTTGCCTGCTGTGGAACATGGAACATATTATTGTCCTTCTTTAGAGGTGCCTTTCAAATCTATGATATTATATCTGATATATACGTGTTTGTGTGCGAATCATATGTATATGTGTGTGTGTGTGTGTGTGTGTGTGTGTATATATATATATATATATATATATATATATGGCTGGATGCTGTTTGTCAGGAGGGCTTTGATGACGTTTTCTTGCCCTAGTGAAAGGAGTTAGACTAGATGGCCTTAAGGCAGCATTACTGAACCTGGGGGTCAGGACCCTTGGGGGGATCATGAGGGGTTGTCAGAAGGCTCGCCAAAAACCACCAGAAAACACAGCATTTTCTGGTGGTCGTGAGTTTTCTGTGTGGGAGGTTTGACCCAATTCTATTGTTGGTTAGGT
This sequence comes from Anolis apletophallus, assembly GCA_030556195.1. Classification (NCBI taxonomy): domain Eukaryota; kingdom Metazoa; phylum Chordata; class Lepidosauria; order Squamata; family Anolidae; genus Anolis; species Anolis apletophallus. Next base: position 18,473,651 of record JARBWK010000009.1, on the reverse strand, counting down.
TCAGAATGCTCTTTGATTATAGGTGAACTATAAATCCCAGTAACTACAACTCTCAAATGTCAAGGTCTTCCCCCCCACACACACACACACACTACATCTGTGTTCACATTTGGGCAGATGGACATTCATGCCAAGTTTGGTCCAGATCCATCATTGTTTTGAGTCCACAGAGTTCTCTGGACTACAACTCCCAAACTCAAGGTCAATGCCCACCAAACCCTTCCAGAATTTTCTGTTGGTTGTGGGAGTCCTATGTGCCAAGTTTGGTTCAATTCCATCATTGGTGGGGTTCAGAATGCTCTTTGGTTGTAGGTGAACTCTAAATCCCAGTAGCTACAACTCCCAAATGACAAAATCCATGTTTTTAGTGATGGTCACTCCTTGGGTTAGTAGGGGTATTGTATCCACGTTTGTTGGCAATTCGCCCAGTGGTTTTTGAGTTATGTTAATCCCATAAAGGAACATTACATTTTTATTTATATAGATTGGGCTTGTCCAGATATCACATTTTTATTATGTGCCTCTTAGCCCATGTTTAATTCCAGTACTGCTGAACAGTTTGTACTAAAATGGCAGAAGTACTAGACTTGACCTCTTTGGTGGACAGCAACCTGCCTAAATATCTTTCAATAATTTTTCTCTTCCTATTTCATTAAAGGTTTACCTTTTAAAATCATACCTAACCAAAGGGAGAAAACATTTTCACGGGCACAGGCCCTTTTGTTTCATGCTCAAATGTATTAAGGTGTATACACGTATTTGATAAAACAGTAATGGACAAACGGAAATGAAACGTGGCATCAATTCATGACACTCTAAATGCTCCCTGGATTTACAGAAATTATTATTTGTTGATATCCTGTTAATAGACATCTGTGCGCTTTCTTCAGCCAATTTCTGGAGTTGGTCTCTTTCTGCAATTAAATTCTCTGTTGTCTTTTAGGAACATCTTTGTTATTTGTTCTGCTGGTGAAGGTGGAAAAGACAACTTCAACACCTAGAAGACTGACAACTATAGCAAATGGGCCTACTGGTGCTATCTTTCGGATCCCAAAAAGTGATCTCACGATGATCACACATCTTTACCGGTAATTGGCTCAGACACAAACATAAATTCTAAGTGAGAAAAACCAACAACCTGTTGCTAGGTTACATAATTAGGTAATTAAGAATGTTTCCCTGTTTTTCTTCCAGCACATGTATTTAATTAAAATTTGACATTACATTGTCAGAATTCATTAACATTTTTCTTAGTCATATTTTTAGTCTAGGAGATAGAAATGTATCATAACAATGGGCGAACTATGATCTCTTGCAACATCTTGAATATTTCAAAATCTTGCAAAATTAGTTGACGACAACATTATCAGAGCCCATTGTGTATACACTATATTGTTTTTTTTAAATGATAACTAGCTTGGGGAACTGGCGCTGCCCGGGTTATTTGAGAAAGGCATTGTGTGCCAAGCGGGAAGTGATTAGAGGTACTTCAAGTCCCACCATCCATGGTCCGCCTTCCTCCAAACTGCAGTAGGATGTGGAGAGGGTCGTGGGAGGTCAATGTGGCAAGTTTGGTCTTTATCAGGAAGTAAGTGAAGGTACTTCAAGTCCCATCAACCGTGGTCCTCAAAACAGCACCAGAGTGTAGAGTGGGTCAAGGGGGCTCTGTGTGACAAGTTTGGTCTGTACAGGTCATTGTTTTCAGGAAGTGAGTGAAGGTACTGCAAGTCCCATCATCTGTGGTATGTCCTCCTCACAACTGCACCAGGATGTAGAGTGGGTCATGGGGGCTCTGTGTGCCAAGTTTGGGCCTGGTCTGTGATTTGTAGGGGCTACAATGTTCTGTGGGAAATGAATCGGGTGAAGTTACTGCAAATCCCATCATTTGTGAGCCATCCTGCCGTTAACTGCACCAGGTTGTAGAGTGGGCCATTGGGCCTCTGTGTGCCAAGTTTGGTCCTGATTCATCATTGGTGTGGACCACAGTGCTCTAAGGAAGTGAATTAAAGTAGTGCAAGTCCCATCATCCATGGTCCATCCTCCCTCAAACTGCACCAGGATGTAGAGTGCATCTTGGGGGGGGTCTGTGTGCCAAGTTTGGTCTTGTTCTGTCATTGTTGGGGGCCTAGTCAGGAAAATCAAGTTGAGGAAGCCTAACAATATCCCATGAGCTGAGGCCTAGTCAGGAAAATCAAGTTAAGGAAGCCTTACTGTCAATTTTGGGCCTGGTCTGTGATTTATAGGGGCTATAGTGTTGTTTGGGAAGTGAATCAGGAGAAGGTACTGCAAATCCCATCATTCGTGGCCCATCTTGCCCTAAACCACACAAGGTTGTGAAGTGGGCCATTGGGCCTCGGTGTGCCAAGTTTGGTCCTGATCCATCATTGCTGTGGGCCGCAGTGACTGATTGCCTGTGGCCTTTCCTTTTCCCTGCGCGCCACCTTACCAATCAGAGCTGGTTTTGCAAATTCTCCCTCAGTGGCAACCAATCATGTTGTTTGAATGTAGAGGCTTGGATTCTTGGATGCTGGCCAATCAGAGTCTTTTATGCAAATACTCCCTCAGGGGCAACCAATCCCCTCTGTCTGCTGCCTTAGAATGTTGGTATGCTGAGGCTGGCCAATCAGAAGACCATATGCAAATAATCCCACAGTGGGAGCCAATGAGAAAGCTGCCACAAATCCGCCCTTCCAGCCTCCCGCACACATACATACAAACATTCTCTTTTATTATATGTATGTATAGATAGATAGATAGATGTGTAGTTGTAGCAACCCAGTTCCCTTTCGTGCCTGGGGGGCAGGGGGCAGCACCGGGGTCCCACTTGCATTAGGGCCAGCTGCAGTTGATGAGGACATGGAGGAAGGGCTGATGAGTTAGCTGGCCTTCCTCTCCCACAGAGAGCTTGGCCTGGATGATGAATGGCCTGATGGCTACAGCTGGGAAGTTCAGGCTGACCCTGAGAGTGATGATTCTGATCATTATGAGAAACCAGGTGGTTACGGTCCAGGGAAAGGATCAGGGAAACAGTGGAGGATGAGCCCATGGAAGCTGAAAGGGAGTTCGGCTCTCATGAAGATAGCGACCCAGGTGCTGGGAGGCAAGGATGGAGGTTTTGATAGAGACGGAGCATTGAGTCCAGCAGGAGGGATTGGCATTCTTGAGCCTAGAGCGCCAGAGAAGTGCTAGATCCTGTAGCACAGATTGGCGCCAGAATGAGCGTCAGGGGCCTGAGGGCTGTATAGGATCACGTGGGAAAGATCCTTAGTAGCTCGGCCACTTCTGTCCTAACAGAAGCGAGCGGAGTTCCAGGGAGCCAAGTTGCCGGCTCGAGCCTTGCCAAAAGTTCTTGGGCTTGTTCATGAACTTTGCCTTGTTCTTTGCCACGGACCAAGTCCTTGATCCGCATTGTTTTTGGCGGAGCTTTTGCCACGTTGCCTTTGGATTTTACTTACGGACTCTTTACCTTTTGATTGAACTTTGATACTTTTATGGACAATTTACCTTTTCACCTGTTTTTTTATTTTTCAATAAATAGTTAGCTGATTACCGTCTCTGTGTGTGTGATTAAGGGGCTGGGCCGAGACTCTGCATCGTGACAGTAGTTTGGAATCAAAACGAGTATTGGAAAGGGTACGAAATCATTCAACTACAATGTGACTCTTGCCTTCTCCTGGCTTCAGTAAAGGGCTGAAGGAACATGTACTTAATATAGTATTCATGTTTTATTCATTGTTGTAGTTCAGGCCATGGTTGTGGCTGATACCATTGTAAATGGGGAAGTGGATCATGGGAACTCTGGGCCTGTGAGCCAACATGAGATTTTAAGTCCTGAAAATGATCATCTGGTTTCCAGCAGTTAGTGAAGATCACATTCCAGAGAAATGCCAAGATGGTGTAGAAGAGGCTGAAATCCCAGATGGTGAGAATAATGAGGTGCAAGATAATGAGATGGTTGATAGGAAACTCAGTTTTCTTAAACTCCATGCTGCTCAACAGAAACTCCAAAGGTTAGAGAAGAGACTCGTTATCAGGAAGTCATGGGAGAAGGCATGATTTCATGTGTATATTAGAGAGGCCAGGCGAATTTCCAGTTGGTAATTGAGACAACAGCTCTTGCCAAATCCTAGTCAACTTTTCTGAGGGAATTGTAGTTCCATGTCTTTGCTCTTGTTTCATGTTTCCAAGTTTGAAGGATTGTTCCTGAAATTTTGTACTGGATTCTATTCCTGCCTTGTACTTACTGGTTTTCTTGTATTCCTGTGCTGGATGTCCTGTTGCTTTGGGATTTTGGATTAGTCTTGAACCGTGAACCTTGTGGACTATTTTATATGTATGGTCTTTGAAGGTTTTTTTTTCTTTCTATTTTTGCTACAGTGATTTTTATATAATCTTTAATAAATTACTTTGCTGATTTAACTTGAACCGGAGTGTGGTGATTAAGTATATCACACTGACCTGGAGTGCAGCATTCATGATTTTTTCTAATACTACAGCAAGTGTGAAAAGTGGTGACACTACAGTGGTCTTGGATCTATTTCACTATGCTCTGGTGTATTGCAGTATTTCATACACACACACACACACACGAGAGAGAGAGAGAGAGAGAGAGAGAGAGAGAGAGAGAGAGAGAGAGAGAGAGAGAGAGAGAGAGATATTGCTTCAAGGCAAAATCCAAGGTGTTAGTTTTGGTCTTTTGTTGTAAATGCGATCAAGCCGAGTTTGACTTGTGGTAATCATATGAACAAGAGATCTCCAAGCCATCATGCCATCAAATGCCCTACAAAGCCCTAAATACTTTCAGCCAAGATTTCTGAAAATCTTCTTCTTTCCACATCACCCTTCTTGACTGATACCGATTACTATTTTTTGGAGTCAAACAGGAAATGACTACTGATCTCTCCTAGCACCCCAAATTTGATACCACTAGCCACTCTACCTAATGGTTAGAATGGCTCTTATTAGTCTTGTTAGGAAACCATCTGGAGGTAGAGAAGGGAGTTGTCAGAGTATAATAGTACCCTTTTATGTATTGTGTTATTCTCATGGCCTTTTCAACATTCTTTCCACTCCTGTCTCCTGGCTTGCAACCAGTTCTCTTGTCTTCTATATTTATTATTCATTTATTTACTTGAAGTATTTCTATGCTGATTCTTATTTGCACAAATCCTGAACTGGCTTATAACAATATCATAAAATGTATTTTTGCTGCTGTCAAATGCACTTCGTAGACTTTAGTACAGATGACAACTTTGCCTCAAGTGAACATCATAGTGACATGAGTTTGAGGAGTTCTTGAAATAGACACATGCCCTGATTACCCATAAGGCCAACGAGGCCATGGCCTAGGGGCGCAAGCCGGGGGGGTCCGTGACCCAAAAAAACCTGGTCTGCGCCCCTCTTTCCCCCTTTCTCATGCCTCTCCTCGCTCCTTCTCCCAGCAAAGTCTCTGCTCTGTCTCACGCGTGCTCTCTCTCTCTCTCTCTCTCTCTCTCTCTCTCTCTCTCGCACTCTCTCTCTCTCTCTCTCTCTCTCGCACTCTCTCTCGCTCTCTCTCTCGCTCTCTCTCTCTCTCGCGCTCTCTCTCACGCTCTCTCTCTCTCGTGCGGCTTTGGAGCGAGTTTGCACCCGCGGTGCTCTCCCCAAGCCTCCCGACTCCCGAGGAGACCTTCAGAGCACAGCGGAGCTTTCCAGCCGGTGGGAATGCATAGGGACCTTGGAGGTGGTGGGATGGTGCCTACTTGCCTTTCTCTTCTGCTCCGGAGGCACCATGGCAAAAGCCAGCCAAGTGTGGGTCTGAGTGGTGTGTGTGTGTGTGGGGGGGGGGGCGTAATTCCAAAGTGTGGCCTAGGGCGCAAAAAAGTATTAATTCGGGCCTGAATAGACATATTCAGTGATGTATGTGTGCATGTAAATATTTAATAACATTTCATCATATGTTTGTAACTTTACATTTTCTGATTATCAGGGCTGCTGAAGATAGGTTGAGGCCCCAGTTATTATTTTTCTCAATACTGGAAATTTTGTCATTCCCCCAAGACACTTTTAGTTTCATGGAGAGAGGAAAAACACAGAGTCAGTGCCACCCAGCCCCCACCTTCATGTCCAGAGGCTTTTCTCTTCCTGCATCACATACTCCTTGGTGGCCAACCAGGAGCAGCCAGAATATATTTGGGAACTGCAACTGGAGACAGAAGAATTGGTAAAGAATTGGGGGACTTGCTCTCCAAGGTATAAAGATGGATATGTTGTAAAGATGAATATAGTTGTTTTCAGCATCCTTCTCTGGCAGATTAGGCAAGAGTGCTTTGAATGCGATTTTCCTGCTTCTTGGCAAGGGGTGGACTGGATGGCACAGGAGGTCTCTATTCTATCTCTGGGTTTTTATTTCCACCTACCACCATTGTTGTCAGATATCTTAAAAAGCAAATTTTAAGGACTGTTTTTTTTAGAACCACTTATATTGTCATTACAAGAGAATTTATGCATTCTACTATTAGATATGAATAATAATACATTATCTTTAAAATGTATTGTCATTTTTGCAATTTAATATGAGCAAGAGGAGACTTTTAATTCATCTGATATTAATCTTTCTTGAACCCTAACCCCCCCCCCCCTTAAAATCCGATCACACCAAGGCTGGAGAATAACACTATCTAATATCTTTGTCTTTGATTATCATTTTGAATAACACCATCAAGCATCACATTCTGCCTGAGTAAGCTGATCAAGGGCTAGAGCGAAAAGATTACTTCTGTTAGCTGAAATCTTATGTCAATTGGGAAAAAAACTAATACAAAAATAATACTATATCTGAAATCTAGAAGTAATGTAATTTATGTCTTCAGATACATCTCTTAAGTTTTGAAGACTTTGACAATAAATTTTAGCTTTTATATTCCCTCCTTAGCTAATACGATCTGTTGCAAAGAACAACTGCCAATGTGATATCTTTTCTGCTGCGATAAGTCAAAATATATTATCTATATTCCCTAAACCTGGGAGATTCCATCTGTGGTGCTAGGATAAGAATTGTATTGCACTGATACATACCACTTTTTTAAAGGAAGTATTAGTATTTAGGATGCCATGATGCCATCCTAAATGAGTGTGGCAATGAGACTTACTGAAACTATTTTTGTCTAAGGCTGTGGCTCACTATATACAAAAGAGCCCATATGACAATCTGTTAGAATTATTAAGGCTACAGTAATGCAAATAAATGTTCCCGTTGTCTGATAGTAAAGTACTGTTGAGCTGGTGTAACATCAGTAGTTACGAACTTAAGGATGAGAAAGCTGACAGAGTGGGTGCTTTTGTAGATTTTGCTTATTTGGTGACTAATAATAATAATAATAATTATTATATAATATATTATTATTATTATTACTTTATTAGCTCCAGGAGTAACAGTGATTCAGACTGGGACATGAAGGGACATAAGGAATGCAGGTCAACCAGCTTTGCCTAACTTTCAGAATCTCAGAGCAAACCCATTTTAACGGATGGAAATTAAAAAATAGGATGACTGGGGTATTGGGTGGCAACCTGTGCTGGCCGGGGTTACACTCCCCCTGAAATCACAGGTCCGCAGTTTGGGGGTTCTCTTAAATTCAGAGCTGACACTTGATGCTCAGGTGTCGGCGGTGGCTGGGAGAGCCTTCGCAGAGTTAAAACTCGTGCGCCAACTGCAACCATACCTCGTGAAGTCTGACTTGATCATGGTGGTCTACGCCTTGGTTACCTCTAGATTGGATTACTGCAATGCACTCTACGTGGGGCTTCCCTTGAAGACGGCCCGGAAACTTCAACTTGTCCAACGCTCGGCTGCTAGATTAATAACCGGGGCAGGTTACAGGGAGCGGTCGACCCCCCTGTTTAAAGAGCTCCACTGGCTGCCATTTATTTTCCAAGCCCAATTCAAGGTGCAGGTGGTTACCTATAAAGCCCTAAACGGTTTGGGACCCGCCTACTTTCGTGTCCGGCTCTCCTCCCATGAACCAGCACGAGCCCTTCGCTCCTCAGGGGAGACCCTCCTCTCACCCCTGCCAGTCTCACAGACCCGGCTTGTGAGCATTAGGGAGAAAGCCTTCTCCTCTGTGGCCCCCCAACTTTGGAATTCCCTCCCGGGAGAGATTAAAAAACAACTGAAAACTGGTTTTTCCACCAGGCCTTTGGAGATTAGACTCCCCAAATGCCCCCGTTTTTGGCGAGACCTCTTCCCCTATGTGATCCTTTATGTTTTGACACTACTCCAGTTATCTCCCCCGAGTTTTTAAACATTGTATATGTACATGTGGCTCGCCCTGTCGTTTCTGTCTTAGATTCACCTATGTTCTTGTGTTTTGAATGATGTATTTATTTTACTGTGTTTATTGCTTTTATTGTGTTTATTGTTTTCTGATGTTTTTGATATTTGTTGTGATGTGTTGTTTGGGCACGGCCCCATGTAAGCTGCTCCGAGTCCCCTTTGGGGAGATGGATGCGGGTTATAAATAAATAAATAATTAGTATTATTAGTTTAAGCTAGCTTTCCCAATTTGTAGTGGGCTAACATCCCAAGCCATTGGCTATGGTAACTTGGGATGGAGAAGGATGTTGTCCAACCCATCTGGAAAGTCCAGGTTGGGGGCGATTGGCCTGGATCTGAATCAATTTCACAAAATGAAATGTTTTCCTGAGTTGCATGTATATATGCACAGCTAGTGTATGTGCTGGTAAATGCAATGATAAAATAATAAACAATGACAGAAGAGGAACATGCAATGTACCAAATCAAGGTAAATCATGTGGAAGCTTAATGGTGATGGTTCACAAAGCATTGCTGCATTATCTTGGTCTAATTACTGATATGTGTAGAGCTTTAATTTGCTCAAAGTACAGGTGACAAAACTGAATTTCTTGATACATTTTAATTAACTGGTCCCACATCACAATCTTCCTTTTCAGATGCTTCGTTTAAAAATGATCATTAAGTAAAGGTCAATGGCAAAATGTCCTGGGATTATCTATTTCTAATGGAAGAATAGAACTGGATGAAATCTAACAAAAGGAAAACCATTAATGCGCATAATATGTGACAGCTGCGATAAAATGAGGTAGATATACAAATGCAAAGTCTTTGAATGATGAATGTATAGCACAAGCTTTATGTTTTATAAAAGTTATTTTTAATGTTGAGGTATAGTAACAGTGCATCAGTACCTTACATCAGTGTTTTTCAACCTTTTTTGAGCCGCAGCACATTTTTTTACATTTACAAAATCCTGGGGCACACCACCAACCAAAATGACACAAAATGACACTATAACACAGTAATACATATAGTTAATATGTTTTTTAATGTATTTATACACTCAGTGTGAAACCTGGGCCTGTTTCGATGAACACAACATAGAGTTATAGTTCATCCGCAATCAAAGAGCACTCTGAACTCCACCAATGATGGAATGGAATCAAACTTCCCACACAGAATTCCCACAACCAAGAGAAAATACTATAAGAGTTTGGTAGGCATTGACCTTGAGTTTTGGAGTTGTAGTTCACCTATATCCAGAGAGCACTGTGGACTCAAACTGAGGTCGAAACTGGAGATTCTGACCTCGAAGGTCTCCCAGCCTCTTTGGCCCATGGCCTAAGTTGCACCAGTGCCCAACCTTTTTCCTTCTGCCCCACTCAGCTCCATAGTTCACCACACCAACTTCGTCCCTCCCAGTACACCTGGCCACCATTGCTTCCCCTCACCCCACCTACACAACATTTACACCGCCAATAGTACATGGAAGACATTTTAGCAAACATCAAACAGCATCACAATAAAAACCAGGACATTTCCCCCAGCACCACCAGAACCCCACACAAGGCAACAACACATTGGACCCCAGAAAACAGCCCACAGCAAGACAAAAAGCCAAATACATTTTCCCTCCCAGTCAGTCCCCAGAGCACCAATGCATACATCAGAAACACTTCACATAACATTGCAAAACAATAGAAAAGAACATTTCTCCCAGCGCCCAAACAGTCCCTCACATTGCCATAACCCTCCCAATCCCATAAGCAAACTCCTGTTCAAAAATCACAAACTCTCTTCCATGCCACTAAGCCACAACCGACTGGCTAATCTCCTCCCAGGCCTGTGCAAGGCCGCTGCAGTACCACCACCCACCACCAGGGCCGAAACGCCCGTCCCACCCTCTACCGCTAAAAAGAAAAATCCCAAAACAAACCAAAAACACCCAAAACAATAAACAAACCCCTTCAGACCTTCCCCCTGTTCCTACCTTTGGTCTCCGCCCCCTCACCGATCGTCCGTGCTGCAACCGGCCTCTAACGGGGGCCCGGCGAGCGGACGGCATTTCCTGCACGCCCGCTCGCCCCGTCGCCATCTTGGAAAGGTGGGGGGGGAAGAGCGCCCCAAGGGTGGGGGGGAAGGAGCGATCCGCGGATAAGTGAGATCTCCATAGGAACCAATGGATTCAGTATCCACACTTTGAAAGTTTCCCCGATTTGCCCCGTTGTTGTCCCAAAGCACTCTGGCCTCTTCCTCCTATCTTGTCTCTACTCTTTCTTCTCTCCGTTCTCCTTCCCATGCCTGGGGGAAGCCCGGAAAACCAGCCGCTCGCAATCAGCGGCCTGACTGCATAGCCGGCGCGCTCAGTTCACCTGAGGACAATCAGCCCCCACCTTTTCTCGCATTAAGTTCCATCAAACTCGGCAGCAATAGCGAGTCCAAAACCGGCAGCATGTCAACGATTTTGGACTATAGGGATCCTGAAGGGGGGAAAGGAACCCCAAGCCTTTTGCCAACACGGGGAGCTTGGAGCCCAAGTACCCGAACTCATTTCTCTCTGCTTTTTGACCACTTCTTCCTTGAACGAACTCAAGGTCCCTTTGCCTGGCTGGAAACTGCCAGGGGGACCAAAAGAACAACCATGGACTATGGGGGGAGGGAAGATGCCTTTGCCTTGGTGGATCGCCTTCAGGAGGGTTCTGGGAAGGGATCTATGCGAGTAGGGAGGCCTCGAACTCCTAACCCAGGTCTGTGCCAGCTGGGACCTGAAGTTCACCCAAGGACACTGATCATGGACTCTTCTTACTGCTATTCTCACTGCTCTGAGCTCAGCCCCAAACAAGCGGGCACAACCAGGATCCCCACCCTCAGACTCTCTCCCCTGATCACGGACTTTATAGTTTCCCCAAGTACACTGGCACATTTTGCCCTTTTCTTCCTGCTGCATTTCCCCGGACCATCCCTGGACTGTTCTCCCCAGCTGATTCCAGCAAGAGCCTTGCTACATCTCATAGATTATGGACCCACAGAGACTCCCTTTCTGTGTAAGCCGTGTCCGATGTTTTCCAGAGGGGTTTTGCCCAGATTGCAAGGAGACCGAAAGGGAACCCAGGTCTTTTGGGCTTTGGGAGAAGCAGTTCGCCAAGGACACTTCCCAGTTGAATATTCCCAGCCTTTTCCCTTCTTGCCACATGGACTTTGTGACTCTCTGCCACTCTACTGCACTCCAGAAGCCCTTCTGCCCCTCAGGACTTTGTAGTTTCCCCAAGGACGTTTCTTCGGTTGGACTTTTCCTGCTTTCCCCCTTCACATCATGGACCCTCAACGACTTTGCCTCTGCTTGGCACCCCAGCCCCAAAGGCTCTGCAGTTCCCAAGGACAGTGGAGGACTACAACTCCCAGGAAGAAAGCAGCATTGTGTTGCCTGTTTTAAAGATCATTTCTCTGGGAGCAAGAACTGTATGGTAATGTACTGGGGATAAGTGCTGGGGATCTCTGTATTACCTTGTCTATTTTGTACCCCTTGTGTGTTTCCTTTTGTGTCAATGTAACTTCTAAGTTAAAGCCCTCAGCAGAGCGTTCCAGGGATTAACAGTACCCAATAATCCACTTTTCTACCCATTTTACCTTGCACAAATAATAACCTTGGGGGAGGGACGTTGGGTTTCTTCGTGGGGTGAGGCCCACTCTTCATGCCCAAGACTCCCCCGCATATGTCCCTGTCATTCTCGGAGCTTGGCCAATGATTTGGGAATATGTAAGGTCATATAAACAGATCCAAAACATGGCTGATCCATGCGAGTTTAGGACCCTCGCAGCCAGCCCCAATAGCTACCTTTCCGGACTATTTTAACTAAGCAACCATGCTTCCAAACCCTGCCAGGACTCCCTCTGCGGAGAGTTCCCCTGGTGAACAAATAGTACATTTTTCTGGCCATATGATGCTTTTCGCCAATATTGGGGGGAGGTCAGGTGTTCTGTGGAACATAGATTCCGCCATTATGGGGCCTGGATCCCCCGCTCGTGTCCCCCTTGGCCTCGGAGCTGGACCCCCAAGGACGCATGGGCTCTGGCAACCCCATGTCACACAGCCACCCCATAGCTGGACCAGAGTGGGCTTCGGACCCCCACTTACCGGCTGCAATAACATATGATTTGGCCATTTTGAACTGAGAAACAATGCTCCACGATAGACTGTAAGTCCGAGACAAAGGAGTTTCGGCCAGGACAAAAGACGGCCATTAAGGAATTCAAGACAGACAATAAAACAGGAAGGTGGGCTTCCACATCGGGAGCCCTCCGGTCGTGAGGTATTCACCCACAAGTTACTTCCTCCACCCAGCCGTTTTTCCCTTTGTGTCCTTTCCCGCCCTGCATAGCTGGCCAGGATAGGTTCGTTTGAATTCTGGCGCGCCTTCTCCTATTGGCTAAAGCGCGCCGGTCTCCTCCTGGCCCAGCTGACTCTGACAGCGCGGCCAATCAGCTGTGGCTACACGTGGGAAGGGAGGGTGCCCAATTCAAATGTAAATGACTGCTTTTCTATATATTGGACTGCTTTCCCATTAAAGACTATGTTTTTGCCTTTGGAACCTCGGCGTGGTATTGCATCCTATTCAGCTGAATTAGATTCTTCTCTCGGTAGTGGCGTTCTTCCGTCTGGGTGAGCATTGATCTGGGTTACTGTGGGATTTGTAGTTTTGGGAAGATCACCCAGATTTGGGCCTCGATCCTCGCCTTTTAGGGGTGGCCTGGCCCGGTCCCCTTAAGGGAAGGGCCCCTAGTCGTATTTCGGTAACAAAACAATGTTGGATCAGGACCAAACTTTGCATGAATACTCAATATGGCCAAATGTGAACACAGATGGAGTTTGGGGGAAAATAGGCCTTGACATTTGGGAGTTACAGTTTCTGGGATTTATAGTTAACACACAATCAAAGAGCATCCTGAACTCTTGCAACAATGGAATTGAACCAAACTTGGCATATTGAACTCTCATTACCAACAGAAAGTACTGAAAGGGTTTGCTTGGGAATTGACCTTGAGTTTGGAAGTTGTAGTTCACCTACACCCAGATAATAGTGTGGACTCAAACAATGTTATGTTATGTTGTTGTTTGTTTTCTATCCAGAATCACAATGTTGGAAGGAGGCTCACCACTTTAAGGCCTCTAAAACTCCTATTATTGTTATTATTTCTAGGAAAACAAGTATTGGGATTGTAAGTGTGGTTGTGAGTGGACTCACCGAGTTCCTGAGTGTCCTGCGCAGAATGAAAAAGTGCGGTGTTAGCAAGTGACCATGGCTATCCAGAGTGAATGCCCTTTGCACATGCTCAGAGGCACTCTTGTCTACTCAAGAAGCAGGAGAAGCGTTCCCAGATTCAACAAAACCACTTCCCCATCAGGGGACTCCAGAGTCCCCAGAGTGAGTGCCCTCTGCACATGCCCAGAAGCACTCCTTCCTCCTCTCCTCGGAGCTGCAGGTGCCAGGAGGCAGCGGCTGGAGCTGCTGCTGCCACGGCGCTGCTGTCAGGCAGACCTTTCCCTTCCTCGGTTCAGGGCGATCAGGATTGCCGAAGAAGCAGCCCCAGCCTCTGGTCTGAGCGACCCTCGGGTGGCATGAATCGGTCCCAGTGGGGAGGAGGCAGAGGAAGCCGTGGCTTCGGCCCCATGGAACTCAAGAGCAAGGTGCGTTTTGCCTCCCTCTTGCTCCGATTGCGAGGCTTCAGAGGCTAAAGCAGGATTCGTGTCCACACTAGGGTATTGGAGATTCCAATTTCCCACGACACACCTGATGATAGCTCACGGCACACTATTGTGCCACGGCACAGCGGTTGGGAAACACTGCTTTACATAATAAAGTGTGATTTTATAGGTAAGAAGTACCAGTATGATACTGTGAAAAGGATTTAGGAGTCTCAATAGATCACAAGCTGAACATGAGTCAACACTCTGATGCAACAGCGAAAAGAGCCAATGTAACTCTAAGCTGCACTATAGTGTCTAAATTAGGGAAAACAATGGTGTCCCTTTATTCTGCTTGGTCAGACCTCACCTGGAATACTCTGTCCAGTTCTGGGCACCACGATTATCAAAGGTTTGGAAACCAAGCCCTATGAGGAGCGGCTGAGGCGATTGGTGGGGACAAGAGACAAGGCCTTCTCAGTGGTGACCCCTTGGCTATGGAACTCCCTCCCCCAGTGAAATTAGATCAGTCCCCTCTCTCCTGACCTTCAGAAAGAAAGTGAAGACATGGTTGTGGGACCAAGTCTTTGGACAGTAATCTGCAGTGCAACAAGTGATCTGCAAAATAAGTGACTATGGAATAGTGCAATCTCTTTGATTGTAGATGAACTATAAATCCCAGTAACTACAACTCTCAGATGTCAAGGTCTTTCCCCCACACACTTCATCTGTGTTCACATTTGGGCATATTGAAATTCATGCCAAGTTTGGTCCAGATCCATCATTTAGTTTTGACTGATGGCAATTTCTTAGGTTAGTAGGTGTCTTGTGACCAAATTTGGCGGCCATTCGTCCAGTGGTTATTGAGTTATGATGTCACTCAACACAAATAGAGCATATGTTTTGTTTTATCCTATGTAAAAGTGCCATCAAATTGTGCTCCCCCCCCCCTTTTTTTGTAAATCGCCTTGTTGAGAAGGATGGGATATAAATAAAGTAAATAAAATCAATTGGCGCATGAAATAAAGTTTGCATACATTAAATCAAACCATCAAAAAGCAAGACGTGTCACTCTCTCAGCCACTTAAGTGGAGAATTTGGGATTTGGAGTTTAGAATTCCAGATAAGGGATGCCAACCTGTACTTTGAAAATGAAATGTTTATTTTGCATTTAACATTAAGGAAAACGGTGTATTATCAGTATATTATTAAATAAAATAAATGATAATAAAGAACTACAGAATTCTGTTTAATACATTGATTTCCTAAAGTAATCTGAGTGTTGATTGGAAAAGAGATCTTATGACAGAGGTCCTCCAGGTCAGTCGCTCGTCTGACCGGGGTATTGAATGGCAACCTGTGCTGGATGGGGTTACACTCCCCCTGAAATCACAGGTCCGCATTTTGGGGGTCCTCCTGAATTCAGCGCTGACACTTGATGCTCAGGTGTCGGCAGTGGCCAGGAGGACCTTCGCACAGTTAAAACTCGTGGGCCAACTGCGACCATACCTCGTGAAGTCTGACTTGACCATGGTGATCCACGCTTTGGTTACCTCTAGACTGGATTACTGCAATTCACTCTACGTGGGGCTGCCCTTGAAGATGGCCCGGAAACTTCAACTTGTCCAACGTTCAGCAGCCAGATTAATAACTGGGGCAAGTTAGCGGTCAACTACTGTTTAAAGAGCTTCACTGGCTGCCATTTATTTTCCAGTCCCAATTCAAGGTGCAGGTGATCGCCTACAAAGCCCTAAACGCTTCAGGACCTGCCTACCTTCGTGACCGGATCTCCCTCCATGAACCAGCTCGAATCCTCCACTCTTTGGGGGAGGGCCTCCTATCGCCACTGCCAGTCTCACAGACTCGTCAGGTGGGCACAAGGGAGAGGGCCTTCTCCTCTGTGGCCCCCCGACTCTGGAATTCCTTGCCCGGAGAGATTAGAAAAGCCCCCACTCTGGAGACCTTTAAAAATACCTGAAAACTTAGCTCTTCCACTGTGCTTTCGGAGAGTAGTTATTTGATTTCTATCATTGCCCTCCTCAATGTCCCCGTTCTCGGAGTCCATCCCCCCTCCGCCCATATAGGATGTTTTCCCTGAAAAGGATGCTATTTCAAGTATCCCACCCTGAGTTTTAACATTTAACATTTTATATATGTGCTTGCAGCCTGCCCTGTCTTTGTGATATTAGATATCTAGTTGTATATTGTTTTTATTTATATGTATGTATCTTTTTTATTGTGTTCATTGCTGGTGTTTTGATTTTATTTTATTGTAATTTGTTGTTTGGGCTTGGCCTCGTGTGAGCCGCCCTGAGTCCCCATTGGAGAGATGGGGCGGGGTATAAATAAAGTTTATTATTTATTTATTATTATTATTAAGGAGAGAAAAGGAGGGGAAAAGAAAGAAGGAAATGGGGAGGAAAGCAAAGGAAAGGGTGGGGAAAAGAAAGGAAAGAGAGTGAGGAAAAAGTAAAATAATGAAGGGAAAAGAAAAAAAGACAGAAGGGGAGACAGGGGAAGTGAAAAGAAAGGAAGGAGGAGGAAAGGAAGACTTGGGGAAAAAGAATAGAAGAGGAAGGAAGGGGGAGGGAGAATGGAGGAAAGAAGGAAGGGGAGAGAGGGAGGGAAAAGGAAGGAGAGAAGGAAAGGGTGAAGGGGAGAAAGAAAGGAAGAAAGAGGAAGGAAGAGGGAGAAAGGAGGAAAGAAGGGGAGAGAGGGAGAACAAAGGAAGGAGAGAAGGGGAAGGAAAGGGTGAAGGGGGAAAGGTAGGAAGAGGAAGGAAGGAAGAGGAAGAATGGAGGGAAAAAGGAAGGGGAGAGAGAGGGAAAAGGAAGGAGAGAAGGAAAGAATGGAAGGGGGAGGGAGGGAGGGTGAATGGAGGAAAGAAGGGGAGGGGAAAGGAAGGAGAGAAGGGTGAAGGGGAGAAAGAAAGGAAGAGGAAAGAAGAGGGAGAAAGGAGGAAAGAAGGAAGGGGAGAGAGGGAGAACAAAGGAAGGAGATAAGGGGAAGGAAAGGGTGAAGGGGGAGAAAGAAAGGAAGGAAGAGAAGAGGAAGGAAGGAAGAGGAAGGAAGAAGGAGAAAGGAGGAAAGAAGGAAGGGGAGAGAGGGAGAACAAAGGAAGGAGATAAGGGGAAGGAAAGGGTGAAGGGGGAGAAAGAAAGGAAGAGGAAAGAAGAGGGAGAAAGGAGGAAAGAAGGGGAGAGAGGGAGAACAAAGGAAGGAGAGAAGGGGAAGGAAAGGGTGAAGGAAGAGGAAGAAGGAAGGAAGAAAGAGGAAGGAAGAGGAAGAAAGGAGGAAAGAAGGAAGGGGAGAGAGGGAGAACAAAGGAAGGAGATAAGGGGAAGGAAAGGGTGAAGGGGGAGAAAGGAAGAGGAAGGAAGAGGGAGAAAGGAGGAAAGAAGGGGAGAGAGGAAGAACAAAGGAAGGAGATAAGAAAAAAACCCTTAAAAAGAAAAAGAAAAAAATAGGGGGAATTAAGAAATGTGAGACTTCCAAGCTGCACTTCTTACAATAGGCTTAGAACTTGGGGCCCTTCCAACACAGGCAGAAAAATCCCTCAATATCAGCTTTGAACTGAGTTTTCTGAGTCCACACACTCAGATAATGTGGGATTTCCTGCCTTGATATTCTGGGATTATGTGTGGAAGGAAGGAAGGAAGGGAGGAAGGAAGAAGGAAGGAAGGAAAGAAGGAAGGAAGGAAGGGAAGGAAGGAAGGAAGGAAGGAAGGGAAGGAAGGAAAGGAAGGAAGGAAAGAAGGAAGGAGGAAGGAAAGAAGGAAGGAAGGAAGGAAGGAGGAAGGAAGGAAGGAAGGAAAGAAGGAAGGAAGGAGGAAGGAAGGAAGGAAGGAAAGAAGGAAGGAAGGGAAGGAAGGAAGCAAGGAAAGAAGGAAGGAAGGAAGGGAAAGAAAGAAGGAGGAAGGAAGGAAGGAAGGAAGGAAGGGAAGGAAGGAAGGAAGGGAAGGAAGGAAGGAAGGAGGAAGGAAGGAAAGAAGGAAGGAAGGAAGGAAAGAAGGAAGGGAAGGAAGGATGGGAAGGAAGAAGGAAGGAGGAAGGAAGGAAGGAGGAGGAAGGAAGGAAGGAAAGAAGGGAGGAAGGAGGAAGGAAGAAAGGAAAGAAGGAAGGAAAGAAGGAAGGAAGGGAAGGAAGGAGGAAGGAAGGGAAGAAGGAAGGGAAGGAAGGATGGGAAGGAAGAAGGAAGGAGGAAGGAAGGAGGAGGAAGGAAGGAAGGAAGGAAAGAAGGAAGGAAGGAGGAAGGAAGGAAGGAAAGAAGGAAGGAAAGAAGGAAGGAAGGAAGGAAGGAAGGAAGGAAGGGAAGGAAGGAGGAAGGAAGGAAGGAAGGAAGGAAAGAAGGAAGGGAAGGAAGGAGGAAGGAAGGAAAGAAGGAAGGAAGGAGGAAGGAAGGAAAGAAGGAAGGGAAGGAAGGATGGGAAGGAAGGAGGAAGGAGGAAGGAAGGAAGGAAGGAGGAGGGAGGAAGGAAGGAAGGAAAGAAGGAAGGAGGAAGGAAAGAAGGAAAGAAGGAAGGAAGGAAGGGAAGGAAGGAGGAAGGAAGGAAAGAAGGAAGGGAAGGAAGGAGGAAGGAAGGAAGGAAGGAAGGAGGAAGGAAGGAAGGAAGGAAGGAAAGGAAGGAAGGAAGGAGGAAGGAAGGAAGGAAAGGAAGGAAGAAAAGAAGGAAGGAAGGAAGGAAGGAAGGGAAGGAAGGAAGGAAAGAAGGAAGGAAGGAAAGAAGGAAGGAAGGAAGGGGGGAAGGAAGGAAGGGAAGGAAGGAAGGAAGGAAGGAAAGAAGGAAGGAAGGAAGGAAGGAGGAAGGAAGGAAGGAAGGAAAGAAGGAAGGGAAGGAAGGAGGAAGGAAGGAAAGAAGGAAGGAAGGAGGAAGGAAGGAAGGAAAGAAGGAAGGAAGGAAGGATGGGAAGGAAGGAGGAAGGGAGGAAGGAAGGGAAGGAAGGAAGGAAGGAAGGAAGGAAGGAAGGAAGGAAGGAAGGAAGGAAAGGAAGGAAGGAAGGAAAGGAAGGAAAGAAGAAAGGAAGGAAGGGAAGGAAGGAGGAAGGAAGGAAAGAAGGAAGGGAAGGAAGGAGGAAGGAAGGAAAGAAGGAAGGAAGGAGGAAGGAAGGAAGGAAGGAAAGAAGGAAGGAAAGAAGAAGGAAGGAAGGAAGGAAGGAAGGAAGGAAGGGAAGGAAGGAAGGAAGGAAGGAAAGGAAGGAAAGAAGGAAGGAAGGAGGAAGGAAGGAAGGAAAGAAGGAAGGGAAGGAAGGATGGGAAGGAAGGAGGAAGGAGGAAGGAAGGAAGGAAGGAAGGAGGAGGAAGGAAGGAAGGAAGGAAAGAAGGAAGGAAGGAAGGAAAGAAGGAAGGAAGGAAGGAAGGGAAGGAGGAAGGAAGGAAGGAAGGGAAGGAAGGAGGAAGGAAGGAAGGAAGGAAGGAAGGAAGGAAAGAAGGAAGGAAGGAAAGGAAGGAAGGAAGGAAGGAAGGAAGGAAGGAAGGAAAGAAGGAAGGGAAGGAAGGAAGGGAAGGAAAGAAGGAAGGAAGGAAGGAAGGAAGGGAAGGAAGGAAGGAAGGAAGGAAGGAAGGGAAGGAAGGGAAGGAAGCTTCGAATTGTAGGGAACAGAGGCGGAACGTTTCTTCCGACAGAGGCGTTTCCCTCCGGAAGCCCGACCAGGTTGCACCTGCTTCCCGCCGTTGCCTTGGCAACCGGCCGTCAAGCTTGGCGGGGACGCCGCTGAAATCGGTCCGCCTGCTGCGGAAACCCCGGATTCTGAGGAGGACAAGCGGCCGGCTCCTCCTGAGAGAGAGAGGGAGACAGAGAGAGCCAGCCATGCTGGACCAGGAGGGCGGCCTCTCGCTGGCCATCGCCCAGGTCGTGCAGCGGCTGAAGGGCTCAGGGCTCCACGCCCACCTGGAGAGGCAGGCCCGGGTGAGGATGCTGGGGCTGCCCGGCCTTCAGGCTCTCTCTCCACCCCCCTTTCATTCACCTTCTCCCCGCATCGCCCTTTCTCCTCTTCATTTCTATCCCTCCCTCTTTTCTTCTCTTCATCACCCTCACCACATGTAGAAATCATATAGCATGCATCCCTTATATTATTATACATAAAGTGAGATAGTGATTGGAGTGTTGGAATAATAATAATAATAATAATGTATTATTTATTTATTTATTCCCAGTATTTATATTCCGCTCTTTTTCTCACCCCGCACGGGACTCTCAGGGCGGATTGCAATGTACACATACCTATGGCACATTGTTTCGCAACCACTGAGCCGCGGGTGAGCGATAACCGGGTGTGCCGTGAAAACCTCTCTCCCCCTTTCTCCCCCCCTCCCCGCCGAACTCCTGCTGCTGCTGCTGCGGGGGAGGAAAGGCCGGGCGGCGGGGGGAAGAAGAAGGGGCTGGGCGCCGCCTCCTTGGCCATTTTTGTGTTTATGTGTACCAACTATTATTACATTTGGCATTGGCTGGACGTGATAGCCTAATCAATACACAACGCTATACTATAACTCTTTAAAGGGGCAGATCTGTGTGCTGAAATAATCACGAATCAGGTAGTAGCAAAAGTATCAAAATGTATTCTTCACAATAATATACTGTATCATAGCATTATCATAGTGCAATATCACAAGTAGTGCAATGTTGTACATATATATATATATATATATTTATCTACCTACAAATTAATATCAATTGATTATCCAAGCCCATACATTCAATGGGCTCTTAACGCAGACACAGGTCTGAATAACCCTGTGGGTGATCCGAGCTTAATAACTCACGGATTGGGACTGAGTCAATGGGGAGCCTTGAAGCGCCTGCCCATCCAGCAGATTGCCAGCTCTCCCGCCCTTCAAGGCTCCCCCATTGACTCAGTCCCAACCGTGAGTTATTGTCTCGGATCACCCACAGGGTATTCAGACCTGTGTCTGCGCCAAACAGCTAGCCCATTGAATGTATGTAAGGGCTTGGATAATCAATTGATATTAATTTGTAGGTAGATAAATATATATATATATATATGTGCCAACATTGCACTACTTGTGATATTGCACTATGCGTGATAATGCTATGTTGATACAGTATATTATTGTGAAGAATACATTTTGATACTTTTGCTACTACCTGATTCTGATTATTTCAGCACACAGATCTGCCCCTTTTAAAGAGTTATAGTATAGCGTTGTGTATTGATTGTGTATATAGTGGCATATTTTTGTGGTGTATTGATGGATGTGATAGCCTTTCTAGTGACTGTAACAACTCTCCTGTTCACCAGTTATACACGAGGGACTCGTCTAATGCCCACCTGGAATGATACAGGAGCATATATGTTGAAGGTGGAACCTCATTATTGTTCCATGAGGTGTATTGATATATAAGAACAGTACTAATGGACTGCTTTGAAGTTATATGGACACATTTTTTCTAAGAGAGACTGACAGCTGTTGAGCAAGAGCTTCGTGTGTGTCTTTCTGCCAGTCCTGCCAGGATATCTATGTTGTGTTCATCGAAACAGGACCAGGTTTCACACTGAGTGTATAAATACATTTAAAAACATATTAACTATATGTATTACTGTGTTAGAGTGTCATTTTTGTGTCATTTTGGTTGGTGGTGTGCCCCAGGATTTTGTAAATGTAAAAATGTGCCGCTGCTCAAAAAAGGTTGGGAAACACTGCTATGGCAAACTATTCAATGCCATAGTTAGCCACACAATATGTATTTCATTTATTAATTAATTAACTTTATTATTTCTACCCCGCACCAATCTCCCCAAGGGACTGGGCGGCTTACATGAGGCCAATCCCAATAACACATAATAACAAAACAATAGCAATTATAAATATAAAAAACAATCAATAAATCTCAAACACAAGCAGTAACAGACAATTTAAAACCATTTCGGGCGGGCCAAATGTGAATGTTAAATTATCCTGGAACGCCTAGGATGTCCCCCCAAATTCCCCAAAATGATTATCCTGCTACATGAGGGCCAGTGCGGTCAAGTCAGATACGGCATGATGCTCCTCGGATTGTGTTCTTGCACCAACCCTGTTTACAGTCTTCTTCAGCATGATGCTCCAAACGGCTATGGCAGATCTCGAAGAAGACGGCATATATATATATACGCTATCGTACTGATGGCAGCTTGTTCAACTTAAGCCGTCTGAGGGCTCGCACTAAGACTCTAAACTCTCTAGTCCGTGAGCTGCTTTATGCTGATGCTGCTGCCCTTGTCGCCCATTCAGAAGCAGCTCTGCAGTGCCTAACATTCTGCTTTGCAGCAGCTGCAGAGCTGTTTGGGCTGGAAGTTAGCCTGAAGAAAAGGGAAGTTCTCTACCAGCCCGCACCACAGGAAGAACACCATCATCCCCACGTCAGCATAGGCAAATCTGTGCTTAAGTCCGTTCAGCAGTTCACCTACCTGGAATGCATCATCTCTTCAGACGCCAAGATTGACAAAGAGATAGATCACAGATTAGCAAAGGCATATAGTGCATTCGGAAGGCTTCACAAAAGAGTCTGGAGCAACAAGCACCTGAGGCAAAGCACCAAAATCAGTGTGTACAGAGCAAGCGTACTGTCTATTATCCTTTATGGGTCTGAAAACATGGGTCACCTATCGCCAACACCTACGACTCCTCGAACACTTTCATCAGCGCTGTCTTCGCACAATCCTAAATATACACTGGACCAACTATGTGAGTAATGTTGCTATCTTTGAGCAAGCAGGGGTCACCAGCATTGAGGCCATGCTATTGAGAAACATAGCTGCGCTGGGCAGGGCACGTCTCTAGGATGGAGGACCACCGCCTCCCCAAAGATACTACTCTATGGTGAACTGCGCCACGGATCAGCGCAAGAGATGCGCCCCCAAAAGAGATATAAGGACTCCTGAAACAAGATCTCAGGCTTGGCCAGATTGATCACCAACAATGGTCCACCCTGGCCTCACATCGAGAGGCATGGAGACGCACTATCCACAATGCTGTGGCCTCTTTCGAGAAGTCACGCCGACTGGGTCGCGAAGAGAAATGACAACGCAGAAAGAACCGCAACTTGAAAACAACATCACCAAGGAGACTTTCTGCTGTGCTTTCTGCAACCGAACTTGCCTATCTCAGATTGGCCTTTTAGTCATCAATGCGCTTGTAAAAGCATGGGATGGGTCCTTCCTAGCAATCTTCGTTTCGCAAGTAATGCCGAGAGATTTATTTATTTATTTACAATATTTATATTCTGCCCTTTTTCTCACCCCGCAGGGGACTCAGGGCAGATTACAATGTATACATACCTGGCAAACTATTAAATGCCATAGATCGACACACAACATTTATTTCATTTATTAATTAATTAACTGTATTATTTCTACCCCGCACCCATCTCCCCAAGAGGACTCGGAGCGGCTTACATGAGGCCAAGCCCAATAACACATAATAACAAAACAACAGCAATTATTAAAAACCAATACAATCAATAAAACTCAAACACAAGCAATAACAGATAATTTAAAACCATTTCGGTGGGCCAAATGTGAATGCTAAATTTTAAAAATAAATAAACACTGGGTGCAGACAGAGTAGTTTGCATGCAGAAGGAAGGCTTCAAAGGCAACATGGGGCAGACACACAACAGGTGTTAAAGTGTTTTGAGGACTTTTGCAGAGAATGAACGCGGCAGGGGGCCATTTACTTCATTCAGGGAAGGCACATTGGAACAGCCACGTTCAGGCTCCTCCTAAAGACTGCCAAATTGGGGCTTGTCTGATATCCTTGGGGAGTGCATTCCAGAGTCGGGGCGCCACTACAGAAAGGGCCCTCTCCTCGTCCCCCCAAATGCGCTGCGAGGCCGGTGGGGAGGGATAGTAAAGTCTCTCCAGGTGACGATCGGAGAATCGCCTGGGTTCGTAAACAGATGCGGTCACTTAGGTAGGGTGGGTCCCAAACCGTTCAGGGCTTTGTAGGTCAGAACCTGCACCTTTAATAGGGACCGGAAGATGAACGGCAGCCAGTGGAGCTCCTTAAACAGGGGTTGACCGCTCCCTGTAAGTGTCGCTCCAGTTAGCAATCTGGCTGCTGCCCGTTGACCAATTGAAACTTCTGGGCCGTCTTCATGGGCAGCCCCGTAGAGTGCATTACAATAATCCAATCTGGAGGTGACTAAGGTGTGGACCACCGTGGCCAGATCCGACTTCACGATAGACACTCAGAGGCTATTTAACATTCCAGCTTCTGGCCACCAGAGAGCTGTCCCTTCCTCATTCATTGCATACTTCCTGGAGATTTTTATGGCCTTGTAAATCAGTTAAATTAGCCTCCCACAAAGAGGTACCTAAATTTCCTACTTGACAGATGCAACTGTCTTTCGGGCTGCAAAGGTCGACAACAAGTTACACAATTTTGGTCGGGAGGTCACTCCGACCCAGGCAGGCTTCGAACTCATGACCGTTCGGTCAATAGTGATCTCCCAGCCAGCTGCACCACACATAATAATAATGAATTGATGAACTGCCTCTCCTTGCAGCTCAAGGTGGGCTACAACATCATTCAAACAAGAGATGAAGCACTATTAAAAGACACACAAGAAGAGTCTTTTTTCCTGTGTCAGAAGTGACTTGAGAAACTGCAAGTCGCTTGTGATGTGAGAGAATTAGCTGTCTACAAGGACATTGCCCAAGGGATGCTTCTCTTATGTCCCCACATAGGAGCTGGAGCTGAGAGCAGAGCCCTTCATCCACCGGTCCGACTTATTTATTTATTTATTTCGACTTGAATACCGTCATTCCCGAAGGCTCGGAGCGATTTGCAAAACTACCAGAAACAATATACATAAACACAATATTTTTTAAAAGAACAATAGAACCCTTGTGTCAGCAGAAACTGAATGCTTGCTGGAAATGAATGTTTTACATGCCTCGGAAGGACAGTGTTTTAGGATGGCTCGTGTTTCTGCCTCGGTAAAGCATTCCACAAATTTGGAGCCACCATCGCAAGGCCCTGCGTCTGGTTGCTGACAAAATGAAAAGTCCGGATGTTGGGGACTTCAGGTTTTGGTCTTCTCCGAATCGAAGTGATCTCTGGGGTTGATAGGGTGAGGCGGGCCCTTGCTGGTCTTCAGTCCTGACCAAGGCTTTAACCCACTGGGCGCCAAATTAGGCTCCTAGACAAGAAGAAAGTTGCAATATTTTTATCAGTGGACTTCAAATAGTTTTAACAAAGAGAGTTAAAACACACGTTAAAAATCCACTAATAAAAATTCCAAATTAAAAATTCACAACATAAAGCTGGCTGGGCAGGCCTGCCAAAAGATATATTAATAAGACATTATTTGTAATAATAATAATAAGTTTTATTTATATCCCGCCCCCCCCCCCAAAGGGGTTTTTGGGGGGCAGCTTACAGAAAAACAAACGAAAAAAATTTAAAAACATAAATGGTATAACACAAACAATAATCACATATCAATTCATAAAAAAAAATAGCCCAAAAATTTTAAACTAAAAAAAAGTTTAAAAGACTTTTTTGCCCTAAAATCAGTATATGTATAAACACATTTTAAAAAATCGCCAATTCCTATGATCAGATTACCCAGCATTATAAATTTCCCCCAATAACAATGGCCTGTCCAATAAGGTGGTTGATGCTCTTACCCAAATTTTAAAAAACCTGTTAGCCGGGTTTTTTACCCATCCAAAAGTTATAGGGTTTTCTTTCTTTGGGATTTGGGCAGTTTCCATAAAAAATGGAAAAAATTCAATGGCCATAATAAAAAAGACAAACACCAAATCAATAAAAACAATAAATAAAGAGATGTTCTTCAATTTTGTTTTAAATTCGACTTATTTAGTGTTGGAACTCTTCTGACAGGTCGCTCCATGGTCTTGGTGTCCCTTTTGGGAAAAGGGCCTCTAGGTGACAATTCCCATTTTAAAAAGCCCCCCCAGAAGACCCCGTGTGTGGGGGGATTGTCAGAAAAAAAAAATTTTCCCCCCCCCCCCTTCCCTTCCTCTCCCTCTCCCCTATATAAACCAAAAAACCAATTTTTTTCCCCACGGGGGCGAGGGGGGAAATTTTCTGTCAAGACTCCACATTAACATATATTTTTTTAAAAAAAGTCATGGTATGTTTATTGATTTTTTTTAAAGTTTATATATGTATTTTAATTGTGTTTTTTTGTATGAAATGTTTGGCCCTTTTTTGGGGCCTTTTTTGGGGGAAAAAAGGGTATAAATAAAGATGATGATTTCTTTTACAACCCGTACCCCAAAAACCAAAAGGGGGGGGGGGCCCCCACTTTTCATCATGCGAGCTACTTAATGAACAATCAAGTTGAAAAGATCACCTGTTGCATGTGAGCTGCACCCGAGGCACCCCCTTTCGCAGCCTTCCGTCCGGCTTTTTTCCGCCTGCCCACAAACCCGCCAGCACGACCCCGGGGGACCCTCCGCCTGCGACCACCCCCCTTTTTTCGGGCCCCCCTTCCGCGCGTGCCCCAAAGGAAACCCCCCTGCCCCCCTTTTGGGGAAAGGGCCCCCCCTAAACCCCCCTTTTAAAAGCCCCCCGGGGGGTGGCAGGGGGGATTTGGGGGCCCGGGGCGCCATCCGGCTGGTGAGGGCCAAAGATCACCTGGGGAAAAAGGGGCCAAGACCCTAGGTGCCCCGACACCGTAATGAGCACCCCTGATTTTTGGGTTTTAAAAAGGCAAAACCAACACTTTGCCCGGGAAAAAAGAAAATTTGATGACAGTATGTGAGGAATTTACCCCGATTTTCCCCCCCCGAACCCAATCTGGTTTTTTTTAACCAAATGGGGGTTTTTCCCCCCTTTGGTCCAGAGGTAGCCCAATTTTAAAACAAAAAACCAACCCCGGTTCCAAACATGTAAAACATCTTTTTTTTCCCCGGGTTTCCCGGAAGGGCACAGTGTGTCCAATCTACACTGCCCATCTTTAAAGCAGGGCCCTTTAGCTTATTTGACTTGGAACCTCTTTTTACCCAAGAAATGTTTGTCCCCAAATATTTTTGGTATATAAAATAGGCATTAAAATTCAAACATCTCCTGATAATAATTCAGATTTGAAGGGTTCAAAAAAGGCCATTGCCTTTTATGAAGTACAGTTGTAGAATCCATTGTTTTAATGTTTTTGATGTGTTTTGAAATAAAATATTTTTATTGTTTTATCATTATCAAACAATATTATACAATGTCTATTTACAGAGATTCATGTTTTTCATTTCTAGATAAATTTCAATCTTTAGCATTCCTTTTGTTTTTCTTTTTACATTTTTTTATCCCCCACCGCTGTGCTCCCCCTCCCGCCATTGCTTTTACATATCATTTTTCCCCCCAAAAATTTTATTTCTTCTTTTGGGGGGAACCTTCCTTCTTTTTTCTTCTTTTTAAAAATTTTTCCATACCTCAAAAAATACTTTGTTTTTCCCTATACCTCTTTTTTCTTTTTTAAAAAACATGTTAACTTGTCATTTTTTCCCGTTTTACCTTCCTTGTCCATTCCTCTATTTGTATATTTATTTCTTTTTCCAATTCGTATAAGCATCCCTTTATTTTTAAAGGTTTTTTTTTCGCATCTTTTTCCCTTTTTTAATTGTATACTATTATATAATAAATAAAGCTATACTAGGACTTCTTTTTATTTTTTAAAAATTTATTATATCTTCTATTTCTTTAAATACTTTTGCCAAAATTTTTTAATATTTAATTGCCACCACATATGTATGTATGTTCCTGTTTCTTTGGGATCCTCTCCCCAAAAGTTTTTCGAGTGTTTTTATTTTATTTGCCATTCTTACTGGTGTAAGGTACCATTTCCATGGCTCAACGTGTCATGCTGTCATTTCATAAACGAGCGGAAACATTGAGCTGGATCTGAACAAGATTCAGAGTGTTGCTAGAAAAATACAGAAGACTTACTCGGCTCCAAGTGATTTCTGGAGTACTTTGCTAAACTGGTTACCGAATTTGCATTGGCTACGGTCACTGGTGATGGTAATCATAGTTGTGATATGTTCTGTGCTAATCGTAATGTGCTGTCTGCCCATTCTGCTCAAATGTTGTGCTAGGGCAGTGCAGAGTTCTGTAGATACCGTAAAAGGTGTGCATGCTGTCCGAACTGGAGGAACTGGGGTCCCACGGGACTGGAGAGTGAATTGGTCCTCTTGAAAGGTATTCCAGACAGGTGTGTAGGAAAATCCATGTGATGATTTTCCTACAAGAAAAGAAATTCTGGAATAGAGCAGGTTTGGTACTTTTCCGTGTAAAAAGTACAGTCAGAGAGTGATGCTACATGCGTGTTTAGCTTTGAAACACGGGTCTCTGTGCCAAGAATCAGACTGGCACTTGCAAAATGAGAATAACACTGTGATTGAAGCATTCTAATACACCCTGTGCCCAACTTGAGATAACATAGGCTAGATGGGTGAAAAGCAGTACACATTGTGCTAATGGGAGAGCTTAATGCGAATAAAGAAAGCACTGCGCATGACAAAGAGTCTGGCCCCCTCCGTTGCTGGCACGGAGCCCAGAAGTCAATGTTTCAACTTGGAGAACATCAGAGGCTCAGGATTGATAGCTATACTGTGAGAAAAGGACTAACTTATAAATGACTATTGTTCTCATACAGAGGTGTGACTTAAGATGTGATGCTAATGAAAATGTACTGTTTATTGGATTAATGAAATGTCATGAAAGCAACAGTAATCACCAGCCAATTATGTTTGTTTCTATCCATGAAGAAGGGGTGGGCTTAACTGAAATGACTCCATTGAGGTATAAATGTCTTTGTATGAGAAGTGACGGGGTTCTTTTGCCCCTATCTGCAGCCGTGTTCTGCTGGCAAAAGCCCACCAGCTGGTGCCAGAATAAACCCTTTTGATTTTCACCTACTTCACAGTTGCCGTGTGTTCTTCCTCATCCTTGCGCCCGCACGATCAGGTAGCTTGGTAAAGTAAACTTGGTACTTGGAGTTCCATAACTCCTTAATTTGGCTGCTTCAGGATGTTTTCCCTGAAAAGGATGCTATTTCGAGTATCCCACCCTGAGTTTTAACATTTTACATTTTATATATGTGCTTGCAGCCTGCCCTGTCTTTGTGATATTAGATATCTAGTTGTATATTGTTTTTATTTATATGTATGTATCTTTTTTATTGTGTTCATTGCTGGTGTTTTTATTTTATTTTATTGTAATTTGTTGTTTGGGCTTGGCCTCGTGTGAGCCGCCCTGAGTCCCCATTGGGGAGATGGGGCGGGGTATAAATAAAGTTTATTATTTATTTATTATTATTATTAAGGAGAGAAAAGGAGGGGAAAAGAAAGGAAGGAATGGGGAGGAAAGCAAAGGAAAGGGTGGGGAAAAGAAAGGAAAGAGAGTGAGGAAAAAGTAAAATAATGAAGGGAAAAGAAAAAAAAGAAAGAAGGGGAGACAGGGGGAAGTGAAAAGAAAGGAAGGAGAAGGAAAGGAAGACTTGGGGAAAAAGAATAGAAGAGGAAGGAAGGGGGAGGGAGAATGGACGAAAGAAGGAAGGGGAGAGAGGGAGGGAAAAGGAAGGAGAGAAGGAAAGGGTGAAGGGGAGAAAGAAAGGAAGAAAGGGGAAGGAAGAGGGAGAAAGGAGGAAAGAAGGGGAGAGAGGGAGAACAAAGGAAGGAGAGAAGGGGAAGGAAAGGGTGAAGGGGGGAAAGGTAGGAAGAGGAAGGAAGGAAGAGGAAGAATGGAGGGAAAAAGGAAGGGGAGAGAGAGGGAAAAGGAAGGAGAGAAAGAAAGAATGGAAGGGGGAGGGAGGGAGGGTGAATGGAGGAAAGAAGGGGAGGGAAAAGGAAGGAGAGAAGGGTGAAGGGGGAGAAAGAAAGGAAGAGGAAAGAAGAGGGGGAAAGAAGGGGAGAGAGGGAGAACAAAGGGAGGAGAGAAGGGGAAGGAAAGGGTGAAGGGGGAGAAAGGAAGGAAGAGGAAGGAAGAGGGAGAAAGGAGGAAAGAAGGAAGGGGAGAGAGGGAGAACAATGGAAGGAGATAAGAAGGAAAGGGTGAAGGGGAGAAAGAAAGGAAGGAAGAGAAGAGGAAGGAAGGAAGAGGAAGGAAGAAGGAGAAAGGAGGAAAGAAGGAAGGGGAGAGAGGGAGAACAAAGGAAGGAGATAAGGGGAAGGAAAGGGTGAAGGGGGAGAAAGAAAGGAAGAGGAAATAAAGCGGTTTTGGCACTTTCTTTGTAGAAGTAAGGTCAGAGAGTGATGCTGCACACGTGTAGAGCTTAGAAAAGTGGGTTTCTGTGCCAAGAATCAGGCAGGCACAAGCTCCGTGAATGTAACACTGTGATTGGTGCTTCAAATCAATGTGGTGATTTGCCAAAGTACATCCCGTGCCTAACGTAAGATAACGTAGGCTTAGATTGGTTTAGCAGTGCAAAGCATGGGGTTTGTTTACCTTAATGCTAAATGGGTAAGAACTGCGCATGAGCAGAGAGTTTGGCCCCCTCCGTTGCTGGCAAGGAGCCTGGGAAAGCCAAATGTTGCAAACTGAGAACACAAGAGTCCCAGCTACAGATAGTTGCACTGTGAGAAAGACTAACATAGAAATGTTCATTGTTCTAACACATAGGAGGGGATTAAGATGTGATGCTAATGAAAATATTATGTTTTATTGGATTAATGAAAGTTCTGTAACACCAGCCAATTATGTTTGTGAAGAAGGGCTGGCTTTTGTGGATGCCACCATGATGGGTATAAAAGCTTTGTGTTAAGGATGACCGGGCCGTTTTGCCCTGATAGCAGCTTGTTCTGTGGGCAACCCCATCAGCTGGTGTTAAACTCAATAAATCTCTTTGATTTCACGTTGAGCAGTGAAGTTGTTGCGTGATTTCCTCATCCCTGCGCCCGCACGTCCATGCCGCCGATTTGGTAAGAGGTACCTTGCCACTTGGAGTTCCATAACTCCCAATTTGCTGCTACAGAAAGAAGAGGGAGAAAGGAGGAAAGAAGGGGAGAGAGGGAGAACAAAGGAAGGAGAGAAGGGGAAGGAAAGGGTGAAGGAAGGAAGAGGAAGAAGGAAGGAAGAAAGAGGAAGGAAGAGGGAGAAAGGAGGAAAGAAGGAAGGGGAGAGAGGGAGAACAAAGGAAGGAGATAAGGGGAAGGAAAGGGTGAAGGGGGAGAAAGGAAGAGGAAGGAAGAGGGAGAAAGGAGGAAAGAAGGGGAGAGAGGAAGAACAAAGGAAGGAGATAAGAAAAAAACCTTAAAAAGAAAAAGAAAAAAAATAGGGGGATTAAGAAATGTGTGACTTCCAAGCTGCACTTCTTACAATAGGCTTAGAACTTGAGGCCCTTCCAACACAGGCAGAAAAATCCCTCAATATCAGCTTTGAACTCAGTTTTCTGAGTCCACACACTCAGATAATGTAGGATTTCCTGCCTTGATATTCTGGGATTATGTGTGGAAGGAAGGAAGGAAGGAAGGAAGGAGGAAGGGAGGAAGGGAGGCAGGAAGGAGGAAGGAAGGAAGGAAGGAGGAAGGAAGGAAGGAAAGAAGGAAGGGAAGGAAGGGAAGGAAAGGAAGGAAGGAGGAAGGGAGGAAGGGTGGAAGGAAGGAAGGAGGAAGGGAGGAAGGGAGGAAGGAAGGAAGGAAGGAAGGAAAGAAGGAAGGGAAGGAAGGGAAGGAAGGAAAGGAAGGAAGGAGGAAGGGAGGAAGGAAGGAAGGAGGAAGGAGGAAGGAAGGAAGGAAGGAAGGAGGAAGGAGGAAGGAAAGGAAGGAAGGAAGGAAAGAAGGAAGGAAGGAAGGAAGGAAGGAAGGAAAGGAAGGAAGGAGGAAGGAAGGAAGGAAGGAAAGAAGGAAGGAAGGAGGAAGGAAGGAAGGAAAGAAGGAAGGAAGGAAGGAAGGAAGGAAGGAAGGAAGGGAAGGAAAAAAGGAAGGAGGAAGGAAGGAAGGAAGGAAAGAAGGAAGGAAGGAAGGAAGGAAGGAAGGAAGAAGGAAAGAAGGAAGGAAAGAAGGGAAGGAAGGAAGGAAGGAAGGAAGGAAGGAGGAAGGAGGAAGGAAGGAAGGAAAGAAGGAAGGGAAGGAAGGAAGGGAAGGAAAGAAGGAAGGAAGGAAGGAAGGAAGGAAGGAAGGAAGGAGGAAGGAAGGAAGGAAGGAGGAAGGAAGGAAGGAAGGAAGGAAGGAAGGAAGGAAGAAGGGAGGAAGGAAGGAAGGAAGGAAGGAGGAAGGGAGGAAGGAAGGAAGGAAGGAAGGAAGGAAGGAAGGAAGGAAGGAAGGAAGGAAGGAGGAAGGAAGGAAGGGAGGAAGGAAAGGAGGAAGGGAGGAAGGAAGGAAGGAAGGAAAGAAGGAAGGGAAGGAAGGAAGGAAGGAAGGAAAGGGAAGGAAGGAAGGAGGAAGGAAGGAAGGAAAGAAGGAAGGAAGGAAGGAAGGAAGGAAGGAAGAAAGGAAAGAAGGAAGGAAGGGAAGGAAGGAAGGGAAGGAAAAAAGGAAGGAGGAAGGAAGGAAGGAAGGAAAGAAGGAAGGGGGAAGGAAGGAAGGAAGGAAAGAAAGAAAGGAAGGGAGGGAAAAGGAAAGGAAGGAAAGAAGGAAGGGAAGGAAAGGAAGGAAGGAAGGGAAGGAAGGAAGGAGGAAGGAAGGAGGAAGGGAGGAAGGAAGGAAGGAAGGAAGGAAGGAAGGAAGGAAGGAGGAAGGGAGGAAGGAAGGAAGGAAGGAAGGAAAGAAGGAAGGGAAGGAAGGAAGGAAGGAAGGAAGGAAAGGAAGGAAGGAGGAAGGAAGGAAGGAAGGAAGGAAAGAAGGAAGGAAGGAGGAAGGAAGGAAGGAAGGAAGAAAGGAAAGAAGGAAGGGAAGGAAGGAAGGAAGGAAGGAAAAAAGGAAGGAAGGAAGGAAGGAAGGAAGGAAGGAAGGAAAGAAGGAAGGAAGGAAGGGAAGGAAGGAAGGAAAGAAGGAAGGAAAGAAGGGAAGGAAGGAAGGAAAGAAGGAAGGAAGGAAAGAAGGAAGGAAGGAAGGAAGGAAGGGAAGGAAGGAGGAAGGAAGGAGGAAGGAAGGAGGAAGGAGGAAGGAAGGAAGGAAGGAAGGAAAGGAAAGGAGGAGGAAGGAAGGAGGAAGGGAGGAAGGAAGGAAGGAAGGAAGGAAGGAAGGAAGGAAGGAAGGAGGAAGGAAGGAAGGAAAGGAAGGAAGAGGAAGGAGGAAGGAAGGAAGGAAGGAGAAGGAGGAAGGAAGGAAGGAGGAAGGGAGGAGGGAGGAAGGAAGGAAAGAAGGAAGGGAAGGAAGGAAGGGGAAGGAAGGAAGGAAAGGAAGGAAGGAGGAAGGAAGGGAAGGAGGAAGGAAGGAAGGAAGAAAGGAAAGAAGGAAGGAAGGAAGGAAGGAAGGAAAAAGGAAGGAGGAAGGAAGGAAGGAAGGAAAGAAGGAAGGAAGGAAGGAAGGAAAGAAGGGAAGGAAAGAAGGAAGGAAGGAAGGAAGGAAGGGAAGGGAAGGGAAGGAAGGAAGGGAAGGAAGGAAGGAAGGAAGGAAGGAAAGAAGGAAGGAAGAGGGAAGGAAGGAAGGAAGGAAGGAAGGAAGGAAGGAAGGAAGGAAGGAAGGAAGGAAGGAAGGAAGGAAGGAAAGAAGGAAGGAAGGAAGGAAGGAAGGAAGGAAGGAAGGAAGGAAGGAAGGAAGGAAGGAAGGAAGGAAGGAAGGGAAGGAAGCTTCGAATTGTAGGGAACAGAGGCGGAACGTTTCTTCCGACAGAGGCGTTTCCCTCCGGAAGCCCGACCAGGTTGCACCTGCTTCCCGCCGTTGCCTTGGCAACCGGTCGTCAAGCTTGGCGGGGACGCCGCTGAAATCGGTCCGCCTGCTGCGGAAACCCCGGATTCTGAGGAGGACAAGCGGCCGGCTCCTCCTGAGAGAGAGAGAGAGGGAGGGAGGCAGAGAGCGCCAGCCATGCTGGACCAGGAGGGCGGCCTCTCGCTGGCCATCGCCCAGGTCGTGCAGCGGCTGAAGGGCTCAGGGCTCCACGCCCACCTGGAGAGGCAGGCCCGGGTGAGGATGCTGGGGCTGCCCGGCCTTCAGGCTCTCTCCACCCCCCTTCATTCACCTTCTCCCCGCATCGCCCTTTCTCCTCTTCATTTCTATCCCTCCCTCTTTTCTTCTCTTCATCACCCTCACCACATATAGAAATCATATAGCATGCATCCCTTATATTATTATTATACATAGGTAGAGTGGGATAGTGATTGCAGTGTTGGAATAATACATAATAATAATAATAATTTATTTATTTATTATTTCCAATATTTATATTCCGCCCTTTTCTCACCCCAGACGGGACTCTCAGGGCGGATTGCAATGTACACATACCTATGGCACATTGTTTCGCAACCACTGTGCCGCGGCACACTAGTGTGCCGTGAGCGATCACCTGGTGTGCCGCGGGAAAACCTCTCTCCCCCTTTCTTATGGGGGACTCCTGCTGAAGGGGGGGGCGGCGGGGAAGAAGAAGGGGCTGGGGCGCCGCCTCCTTCGGCCATTTTTGTGTTTATGTGTACCAACTATTATTACATTTGGTATTGGCTGGACGTGATAGCCTAATCAATACACAACGCTATACTATAACTCTTTAAAGGGGCAGATCTGTGTGCTGAAATAATCACGAATCAGGTAGTAGCAAAAGTATCAAAATGTATTCTTCACAATAATATACTGTATCATAGCATTATCACGCATAGTGCAATATCACAAGTAGTGCAATGTTGTACATATATATATATATATATATATTTATCTACCTACAAATTAATATCAATTGATTATCCAAGCCCTTACATACATTCAATGGGCTCTAACGACGCAGACACAGGTCTGAATAACCCTGTGGGTGATCCGGAGCTTAATAACTCACAGATTGGGACTGAGTCAATGGGGGAGCCTTGAAGCGCCTGCCCATCCAGCAGATTGCCAGCTCTCCCGCCCTTCAAGGCTCCCCATTGACTCAGTCCCAATCCGTGAGTTATTAAGCTCCGGATCACCCACAGGGTTATTCAGACCTGTGTCCGCCGTTATAGCCCATTGAATGTATGTAAGGGCTTGATAATCAATTGATATTAATTTGTGTAGATAAATATATAATATATATATATATATATATATATGTACAACATTGCACTACTTGTGATATTGCACTATGCGTGATAATGCTATGATACAGTATATTATTGTGAAGAATACATTTTGATACTTTTGCTACTACCTGATTCGTGATTATTTCAGCACACAGATCTGCCCCTTTAAAGAGTTATAGTATAGCGTTGTGTATTGATTGTGTATATAGTGGCATATTTTTGTGGTGTATTGATGGATGTGATAGCCTTTCTAGTGACTGTGTAACAACTCTCCTGTTCACCAGTTATACACGAGGGACTCGTCTAATGCCCACCTGGAATGATACAGGAGCATATATATTGAAGGTGGAACCTCATTATTGTTCCATGAGGTGTATTGACATATAAGAACAGTACTAATGGACTGCTTTGAAGCTATATGGACACATTTTTTTCTAAGAGAGACTGACAGCTGTTGAGCAAGACCTTCGTGTGTGTCTTTCTGCCAGTCCTGCCAGGATATCTATGTTGTGTTCATCGAAACAGGACCAGGTTTCACACTGAGTGTATAAATACATTGAAAAACATATTAACTATATGTATTACTGTGTTAGAGTGTCATTTTGTGTCATTTTGGTTGGTGGTGTGCCCCAGGATTTTGTAAATGTAAAAAATGTGCCGCGGCTCAAAAAAGGTTGGGAAACACTGCTATGGCAAACTATTCAATGCCATAGTTAGCCACACAATATGTATTTCATTTATTAATTAATTAACTTTATTATTTCTACCCCGCACCAATCTCCCCAAGGGGACTCGGGGCGGCTTACATGAGGCCAATCCCAATAACACATAATAACAAAACAATAGCAATTATAAATATAAAAAACAATCAATAAATCTCAAACACAAGCAGTAACAGACAATTTAAAACCATTTCGGGCGGGCCAAATGTGAATGTTAAATTATCCTGGAACGTCTAGGATGTCCCCCCAAATTCCTCAAAATGATTATCCTGCTACATGAGGGCCAGTGCGGTCAAGTCAGATACGGCGATGCTCCCTCGGATTGTGTTCTTGCACCAACCCTGTTTACAGTCTTCTTCAGCATGATGCTCCAAACGGCTATGGCAGATCTCGAAGAAGACGGCATATATATATATATACGCTATCGTACTGATGGCAGCTTGTTCAACTTAAGCCGTCTGAGGGCTCGCACTAAGACTCTAAACTCTCTAGTCCGTGAGCTGCTTTATGCTGATGCTGCTGCCCTTGTCGCCCATTCAGAAGCAGCTCTGCAGTGCCTAACATTCTGCTTTGCAGCAGCTGCAGAGCTGTTTGGGCTGGAAGTTAGCCTGAAGAAAAGGGAAGTTCTCTACCAGCCCGCCTCACAGGAATAACACCAGCTTCCCCACGTCCGCCTAGGCTAATCTGTGGTTACGTCCGTACAGCAGTTCACCTACCTGGAATGCATCATCTCTTCAGACGCCAAGATTGACAAAGACATCGATCACAGATTAGCAAAGGCATATAGTGCATTCGGAAGGCTTCACAAAAGAGTCTGGAGCAACAAACACCTGAGGCAAAGCACCAAAATCAGTGTGTACAGAGCAAGCGTACTGTCTATTATCCTTTATGGGTCTGAAACATGGGTCACCTATCGCCAACACCTACGACTCCTCGAACACTTTCATCAGCGCTGTCTTCGCACAATCCTAAATATACACTGGACCAACTATGTGAGTAATGTTGCTATCTTTGAGCAAGCAGGGGTCACCAGCATTGAGGCCATGCTATTGAGAACACAGCTGCGCTGGGCAGGGCACGTCTCTAGGATGGAGGACCACCGCCTCCCAAAGATACTACTCTATGGTGAACTCGCCACGGATCAGCGCAAGAGATGCGCCCCCCAAAAGAGATATAAGGACTCCCTGAAACAAGATCTCAGGCTTGGCCAGATTGATCACCAACAATGGTCCACCCTGGCCTCACATCGAGAGGCATGGAGACGCACTATCCACAATGCTGTGGCCTCTTTCGAGAAGTCACGCCGAATGAGTCTCGAAGAGAAATGACAACGCAGAAAGAACCGCAACTTGAAAACAACATCACCCAAGGAGACTTTCTGCTGTGCTTTCTGCAACCGAACTTGCCTATCTCAGATTGGCCTTTTTAGTCATCAATGCGCTTGTAAAAAGCATGGGATGGGTCCTTCCTAGCAATCTTCGTTCGCGAAGTAATGCCGAGAGATTTATTTATTTATTTACAATATTTATATTCTGCCCTTTTTCTCACCCCGCAGGGGACTCAGGGCAGATTACAATGTATACATACCTGGCAAACTATTAAATGCCATAGATCGACACACAACATTTATTTCATTTATTAATTAATTAACTGTATTATTTCTACCCCGCACCCATCTCCCCAAGAGGACTCGGAGCGGCTTACATGAGGCCAAGCCCAATAACACATAATAACAAAACAACAGCAATTATAAAAAAACCAATACAATAAATAAAACTCAAACACAAGCAATAACAGATAATTTAAAACCATTTCGGGTGGGCCAAATGTGAATGTTAAATTTTAAAAAATAAATAAACACTGGGTGCAGACAGAGGTAGTTTGCATGCAGAAGGAAGGCTTCAAAGGCAACATGGGGCAGACACACAACAGGTAGTTAAAGTGCTTTTGAGGACTTTTGCAGAGAATGAACGCGGCAGGGCGTCATTTACTTCATTCAGGGAAGGCACATTGGAACAGCCACGTCTTCAGGCTCCTCCTAAAGACTGCCAAATTGGGGGCTTGTCTGATATCCTTGGGGAGTGCATTCCAGAGTCGGGGCGCCACTACAGAAAGGGCCCTCTCCCTCGTCCCCACCAAACGCGCCTGCGAGGCCGGTGGGAGGGATAGTAAGGTCCCTCCAGACGATCGGAGAAATCGCCTGGGTTCGTAAACAGATGC
This sequence comes from Anolis apletophallus, assembly GCA_030556195.1. Classification (NCBI taxonomy): domain Eukaryota; kingdom Metazoa; phylum Chordata; class Lepidosauria; order Squamata; family Anolidae; genus Anolis; species Anolis apletophallus. Next base: position 18,435,683 of record JARBWK010000009.1, on the reverse strand, counting down.
GGTCACTTAGGTAGGTGGGTCCCAAACCGTTCAGGGCTTTGTAGGTCAGAACCTGCACCTTTAATAGGGACCGGAAGATGAACGGCAGCCAGTGGAGCTCCTTAAACAGGGGGGTTGACCGCTCCCTGTAAGTCGCTCCAGTTAGCAATCTGGCTGCTGCCCGTTGGACCAATTGAAACTTCTGGGCCGTCTTCAAGGGCAGCCCCACGTAGAGTGCATTACAATAATCCAATCTGGAGGTGACTAAGGTGTGGACCACCGTGGGCAGATCCGACTTCACGACAGACACTCAGAGGCTATTTAACATTCCAGCTTCTGGCCACCAGAGAGCTGTCCCTTCCTCATTCATTGCATACTTCCTGGAGATTTTTATGGCCTTGTAAATCAGTTAAATTAGCCTCCCCACAAAGAGGTACCTAAATTTCCTACTTGACAGATGCAACTGTCTTTCGGGCTGCAAAGGTCGACAACAAGTTACACAATTTTGGTCGGGAGGTCACTCCGACCCAGGCAGGCTTCGAACTCATGACCGTTCGGTCAATAGTGATCTCCCAGCCAGCTGCACCACAATAATAATAATAATGAATTGATGAACTGCCTCTCCTTGCAGCTCAAGGCGGGCTACAACATCATTCAAACAAGAGATGAAGCACTATTAAAAGACACACAAGAAGAGTCTTTTTTTCCTGTGTCAGAAGTGACTTGAGAAACTGCAAGTCGCTTGTGATGTGAGAGAATTAGCTGTCTACAAGGACATTGCCCAAGGGATGCTTCTCTCATGTCCCCACATAGGGAGCTGGAGCTGAGAGCAGGAGCCCTTCATCCACCGTCCGACTTATTTATTTATTTATTTCGACTTGAATACCGTCATTCCCCGAAGGCTCGGAGCGATTTGCAAAACTACCAGAAACAATATACATAAACACAATATTTTTTTAAAAGAACAATAGAACCCCAGTCAGCAGAAACTGAATGCTTGCTGGAAAATGAATGTTTTACATGCCTTCCGGAAGGACAGTAAGCTTTAGATGGCTCGTGTTTCTGCCGGTAAAGCATTCCACAAATTTGGAGCCACCATCGTGAAGGCCCTGCGTCTGGTTGCTGACAAATGAAAAGTCCGGATGTTGGGGACTTCAAGCAGGTTTTGGTCTTCCGACCGAAGTGATCTCTGGGGTTGATAGGGGTGAGGCGGGCCCTTGTTGGTCTTCAGTCCTGACCAAGGCTTTAACCCACTGCGCCACCAGGGGCTCCTAGACAAGAAGAGTTAAATATTTTTATCAGTGGACTTCAACAGTTTTAACAAAGAGAGTTAAAACACACGTTAAAATCCACTAATAAAATCTAAATTAAAATTCACAACATAAAGCTGGCTGGGCAGGCCTGCCAAAAGATATATTAATAAGACATTATTTGTAATAATAATAATAAGTTTTATTTATATCCCGCCACCCTCCCCGAAGGGACTTGGGGCAGCTTACAGCAAAACAAACGAATACGTAATATAACATAAATGGTATAACACAAACAATAATCACATATCAATTCATAAAACAAAATAGCACAATAATGTAAACATAAATAAACAGTTTAAAAGACTATTTAGCCCTCTAAAATCAGTATATGTATAAACACAGTTTAAAATCAGCCAATTCCTATGATCAGATTACCCAGCATTATAAATTATAGTTCTAATAACTAATGGCCTGTCCAATAAGGTGGTTGATGCTCTTAGCCATTTTCAAAAGCCTGCTTAGCCAGGTTTTCAGCTCCATCCTAAAAGTTATGAGGGTAGGTGCATTTCTAAATTGGGACTCGGGGCAGTTTCCATCAAAAGTGGCAAACATTCAATGGCCATAATAAAACAGACAAACACCAAATCAATCAACACAATAAATAAAGAGATGTGTCTTCAATTGTGTTTTAAATTCTGACTTCTCATTTAGCTGTTGGAACTCTTCTGACAGGTCGTTCCATGGTCTTGGTGCTGCCTATGGAAAGGTCCTCTAGGTGACAATTGCCAGTTGAAATAGCCACCCCTCAGAAGACCTATGTGTGTGGGGCAGATTGTACAGAAAAAGACAATCCTCCCTCCCTCTCTCTCCTTCTTCCTCTCCCTCTCCCTCTATATATGAAGTGTCCAGAAAGCCAATTTTTATCGACTGGAGCGAGGTGGAATATTATCTGTCAAGACTCCACATTAACATATATTGTTTTAAAAAGTCATATGTATGTTTATTGATTGTTTTATATGTTTATATATGTATTTTAATTGCTGTTGTTTTGTACTGTAATATGTTTGGAAGCCGCTTTGGGTCCCTTTGTGGGAGAAAAGTGGGATATAAATAAAGATGATGATGGTTCTTATTATCTGTAACCTGTACCCAAACCATGTAGGGCAGGGGTGCCCACACTTTTTCATCATGCGAGCTACTTAATGAACAATCAAGTTGAAAAGATCACCTGTTGTGCATGTGAGCGTGCACGCGCACGTGCACGCGCCTACTGCAGCCTTCCGTCCGCGTGGGGCTTCTTTCCTGCCTGCCCACGAACTCGCCACCGCGCGCACCCGCGAAGGGGATCCTCCTTGCCTGCGCACGCACTCTCTCTTAATGTCTTCGTTGCCTTCCTCCTTCCTGCTGCGTGCTTTCGCGAAGCAGGAAGTCCCCATCTTGTCCTGCTTCTTGCGTGCACAGCAGGTCCCTCCCACTAAAGCCTCATTTTGGCAAAAAAAAAAGCCCCGCGAAGGCGGTGGCAGGAGCGCATGTGCGCGTGCATGGCAGGAGCGTGCCATCCGGCTGGTGAGGCCCAAAGATCACCTGGAAGAGGGCCGAAGATCACCTAGGTGCTCCCGATCACCGTAATGAGCACCCCTGATGTAGGGCTTTAAAGGTCAAAACCAACACTTTGCCCGGAAACTAATTGGCAACTGGTAGAGTGACTTTAGTATGTGAGTGTTATATTCACTCCTGATTTTCCTCCCTGTAACCAATCTGGCTGCTGTATTTTGAACCAACTGGAGTTTCCGAATTTGGTCCAGAGGTAGCCCAATGTAAAGCACATTGCAAAAGTCCAACCTCAAGGTTACCAATACATGTACTACCATCTTTCGGTCCGCGGATTTCAGGAAGGGGCACAAGTCCAATCTACACTGCCCATCTAATGCAGGGTTTCTTCAGCTTATTTGACTTGCAACCTCTTTTCACCCAAGAAATGTTTACGTGACCTCAAATATGTGTAGGTATATAAAATAGGCATTAAAATTCAAACATCTCCTGATAATAATTCAGCATTTGCAAGGCTTGCTAAATAGGCCGATTGCCTTTTTATGAAGTACAGTTGTAGAATCCATTGTATATACTGTATGTTGTTGCTGTTTTGAAACTGAATTAAATGGTCGATATAAGCATGTGGCAGCACCTTCCCTAAGAACTGCGTTCAGTTACTTTTTTTTGTTTTAGTTACTTTTTCTTTAACTGGGTACTCTGCACCTGTCTCTTGGATCATTGGTGTACACTTGCCTTTAAAGGCATGGCATTGACAAGCAAATATGACTGCTCCTTGCTGCCATCACTTTTTATCTGAAATGAGTGAATGGTAATGGCAAGAGAAATGTACACAAAGCAGAATGAACTGTTGGGTGTCAGACTTGTCAAACAAATGGATTGTCATCGGTTTCATTTGTATACAAGGAACTCATATTTTTTGTGGATCACATGTATAGGAAACCTCAAGTTATACCATGGCATATGAAAACAAGGATTCTTGCCATTGTGTTTTTCTCCAAAGCCAAAAATGTGGAGGGGTATCAAAGGTTCTCAGGAACTTTAAGAAGTACTGAAGAAATGTTATCCTGCTATACTATAATCTTATTCAATTTAATATCTAAAATATTACTTTTTGCACGTGCAGTTTTTTGTATTGGAAAATAGATTGTAAAATCGGCTATCAAATTGGCTGCAGCCATTTTCATATCCTTTTAAGGTTATTCCACAATAAGTTTTTGTGGAAAATATTTTAGCACTTAGAGCTCTTGTCTCAAATTTCCATCTTCCTTGGCACCCCTTCCCACTGGACATGCCATTCAAATTTGTGGTACAAGTTCCATATTTTATTGACTAAGCAAAATATTTAGTATATGCACAATGATAGCGAAAAAAACAAGGCTGCTCTGTTTTAAGAAAAAGATCTGTTTCAGCTATCAATACAAAACTTTATTACAGTCACTAACCAGCACAAAGCGGGGTACAAGCACCCTGGGAGGGGAAGCACAGCTCCCCAGTGAAGAAGTTACTAAAAAGCAGATTAGAAAACAGCTTAAAATCGCAATTTAAAACACAGGTTATTGTAACAGGTATGGAACTGAGGGAGGGAAGACTGATAGGAGGGGTCAAAATACTGGGGGTGGTTTCAGCTATCATTGTTACCTCTTCTTGAAAGAGTTCTTGAGAAAACATTACATTCCCTTAGCGCCGCCTCTTGCTCCTTCTTTCCCCCTCCCTTCCTTCGTTCACTCGAGTGGACGAAGGAAGGGAGGGGGAAAGGAGAAGGAGTAAGAGGCGAGGCGAAGCGGCGGCGCGTCACAGCCAGGCCTCTGACGCGACGTCGCCGCCCGCCTCTTGCTCCTTCTCCTTTCCCCCTCCCTTCCTCCGTTCACTCGAATGGACGAAGGAAGGGAGGGGAAAGAAGGAGCAAGAGAGGCGGGCGGCGGGGCACGTCTTACTTTATATAAGACGTACCCCGAAAGTAGGACGTAGTGGGGCTTTTGGGGGTAAAAAGAAAGTAAGACGCTGTCTTACTTTCGGGGAAACACGGTAGTTGTTCCTCATATATTCAGATAAACAACTGCATCTCATATCTGCTGTTACAAAAATGCCAATGCATAAGGATATACCGTGTTTCCCCGAAAGTATGACACCCCCAATTGTAAGACGTATCGGGGGTGTCAGGGGGGTCGGCTAATGTAAGCCGTACCCCGAATGTAAGCCGTACCTCGTCGCCACGCCCACGCCGCCGCCGCCCGCCGCAACCGGCCCATCGGCCGCGGCACACCTTCTTTCTGCCAGGCCTCCAAGGGAGGGGAAGAGAGCCAGAAGCATGGCAAGCGTGCGCTGCGTCAGAGTGACGCGTCGTCTCTTTGCCCTGCCCTGGCTCTCTTCCCGTCCCTTCCTTTGTCCAAGAAAGGGAGGGAGAAGAGAGCCAGGGGCGGGGCAGAGCGATGACGCGTCACTCTGACGCGCGTCGTCGCTTTGCCCGCCCCTGGCTCTTCCCGTCCCTTCCTTTGTCCAAGAAAGGGAGGGAGAAGAGCCAGGGGCGGGGCAAAGCGACGACGCGTCACTCTGACGCAGCGCACGCTTTGCCATGCTTCTGGCTCTCTTCCCCCTCCCTTCCTTTGTCCAAGAAAGGGAGGGAGAAGAGAGCCAGGGGCGGGGCAGAGCGACGACGCGTCACTCTGGCGCAGCGGCGCTTTGCCATGCTTCTGGCTTTCTTCCCCTCCTTTCCTTTGTCCAGAAAGCTGCGCCGTGGAGGTGTGCCGCGGTGGCGTGACGGCGGCGGCGCGGCGTGGGCGTATTATCAGATACAGGAATGGGCTAAGAAGGACATTCTAAGAAGGTTTTGGGGGGGATTTTTGGAATACCTATATTTGCATATGTGAATGTAATGAGATATGTTGATGGGACCCAAGTTTAAAGATAAAATTCTTTTATGTTTCATAACACATATAGTCTGAAGGTAATTTCATACTATATTTTAAATCATTTTCTGCATGAAACTTCTATTTACATTGAAGCATCGAAAAGCAAAGGTGTCACTATTTCATTTATCTATGCAGACAATTATGGATTTTAAAGTATTTTAAAATACATGTCTTTGGTTGCTCAACCTATATACATATGTCTCATCTTATGTGGAGTTAAACAAGGCCAAACCACTGTGATGTATTTCTGGATAAACATAGTCAGTACTCGGTTGTACTGGTCTTTGTTCCTTGCCAGATCAATCAAAGGCTCGTCTCATCAAATAATCTGCTTTTAGAGCTGTAGCCAATTACATCCTCCTGGGGAAGTTTGGGAAAGCAGAGTATAAAAGGCAGAATCCCTGCACAAATACTTGTTCCCAGAAACTGGTATTGCAACACTTAATGTCTCTGAACATGGAAAATACAAAGTCACCAATACAGCTGTATACTGTATTACACAATTTAAAATAAACACAAACACTGGTTTCTATGTGTATACATCTCATTTAAACTAAAAGTGAGAATAATTTGGCTCTTCAAGTTTTATTAAACTGCAATTCCCATTAGCTTAACCAATTTAGCCAAAAGTGAGGAATGCTGAGAGCTGCAGTTCAGCAACATCTGGAAGAATATCTGATAATATATGTGACTTGAAAGTTTAATAAACAAAATCATTTTTCTGGAAGGAATACGAAAAACAGAAAATGTTACACTTCTGCCATGATTATGAAGTAGACTTTTTAAAAACCTCAATATTAATGGAAGAATTATTCAGCTGACATGGGGAGGAGATGAAGGAAGGCCATGGGGAGGAAAATACCATGTGTATTGCTCTCAAGCCCCTTCTACGCTGTCATATAAAATACCTGCTTTGCACTGGATTATATGGCAGTGTAGACTCATATAATCCAGTTCAAAACAGATAATGTAGATTAAATAATTTGAAAATCTGAATTATATGGCAGTAGAGACGGGGCCTCTAAAAAATTGGACAAAGAAACATTGGCAGCACATACAAACACATACAATACCAATTTCTTCTGGCCCCACTAATGTGTTAAAAAAGGAGAGAGGCTTTCAACATCTCTGTATTGCAGACAAAAATAGAACAGAAGAGAGAAAAGAAATGAATTGCACATGAAGGCTAGAAAAGAAGAAGATAAACGAAACTATAGGATTTACCAAAGAGAACTCATATAACCTAGAAGATATGAAAACATACCGGAAATCAGGAAGTCCCAGTTCAATACTAACCTATGTCATGAATGTATTAGATGCTCTATCAACTTCTGTTTACAACAGACAATATGGCATAGAGATACAAATAACCATTACAGGATTGTGTGGGGGGTTGGGAGCAGGTGAGGGTTTTGCCCTCCTTTCTGCTAGAGATCCCTGTGTACAACTAGTGGGCCACTGTGTGACACAGAATGCTGGACTAGATGGGCTGAGGCCCGATTCAGCATGGCTCTTCTTATGTTCTTATGTTCTTATGTGTCAAGGCAAACTAGAAGGATGTTAGAGTCGATTTCCCAACAGTTTAGCCCACGTGCACATAAATGTGCATAAATGAAAAAAAAAAGCTGCAAGGAGCTCCACATTTGCTGAGACATACAGTACTAGGTCAAAGACGGTTGACTTATTCCACTGGTTCAATTTTTCAAATCTAAACGTGTCCCGTGAAGGTCCTCTGAGGTCTTCATATCATGGTTGCTGGGGTGATGTGATTTTGGATAGATGACTGACTGCTGCAGCTTGGGTAGGTGAGCTACTTATGAAAAACTGCTTGAAGTACATTGATTGAAAAAGTATCCCTTGCAACCACTGTTCTAATCAGATATATTTACCAACTGCTGCTTCTCAGTTTTTTAAAATTAAAAGCACAGGAATACCTACTTGCTCTGTCTCCGAATGGTGCAGCACGTGTTTCTTCTCTCTGGATAGTGCACCAAGGAGGATTTATTCAATTATTCCTCTACGTCAGTGGTTCTCAAAATGTGCTCCACGGAGCCCTTGGGGCTCCATGCCGCGTACTGAGGGTTTCCATAGTTTTCTCCTCCTCTTCCTGCTCTAAGCTTTCCCTCCTCTTTCTTGCTCTTCCCTCCTATTCATCTCTTCCACCCACCAAAAGCCTTTTTTCCTCACCTCCCTCACCACCTTTCCCCCTTGCCTTGCTTGCTTCCAAAACCCCATTTCCTTCCCACCACTCAGGAGGTGCTTTGATTGTGATTTTCCTGCATGGCAGAAGCGAGTTAAACTTGATGGCCCCTGGAGTTTCTGTTGCTGCTGCTGTTGTTAATATTATTACAAAGGTTGGGTGACCATCTGTTGGGGGTGCTTTGATTGTGCTTTTCCTGTATGGCAGAAAGGAGTTGGACTGGATGACCCCTGGGGTCTTCCACTGAAATACCGTGAAGTTTAACTTGGTTAAAATTGTTCATCATTTAAAATATTGTACTGTTCTTTTTCTTTTTTGCACTACAAACATGATGTGTGCAGTGTGCATAGGAATTTGTTCTCGTTTGTTTTTGCAATTAGTTCACATAAACACTATCCATCCATCTGCCACTGGCCTGGCCCATCTGTCAAATTTTAAAACACACTGCATCAAAGAGTTTGTTCATGCCGGATATATACATTACTAGCTGTCCCGTGCCACGCGTTGCTGTGGCGCAGTCTGTATATATGTGTTTTGTGTGTGTAGATATATGTATGTTTGTGTTTATATATGTGTGTGTATGTGTGTATATATGTGTGTGTGTATATATGTGGGTATCTCTGTGTGTATATGTGTGTGCATGTGTGTGTATATATGTGTGTATATATGTGTATGTGTATATATGTGTGTGTATATATATGTATATGTGTGTATGTGTATATGTGTGTATATATGTGTATGTGTGTATATATGTGTGTATATATATGTATGTGTGTATATGTGTGTGTATGTGTGTATATATATGTGTGTATGTGTGTATATATGTGTATGTGTGCTGTGCTCTGGCTGCCATGCATGCGCGAACGTTCTATGCGCGCGCTGGCAGCGGAGAGGGCGGGATGTGAGTTCCGTTGGGCAATTTTTTGGGGTTTGTGTTTGGGGGTGTTGGGAGGTATGTAGGGCCGTTTTTTTGGGCCCTATAGGTACCTTGGGGTATAGTTGTATGGGCTGCCAATTTTCGTGCTTCTGCGTTGCATAGTTTCGTTGTCTATATACGACATTGCACGACCGTTCAATATATATATATATATATATATATATATATAAAATATAATATAATATAACATTTTTTTAGGGCGGGGTGGTGGTGGGGGGCTCCATGAGAAACATTTGCTTCCAAAAGGGCTCTGCAGCTGAAAAGGTTTGATAAGCCCTGCTCTAGGTGTTTGCATTGTACAGTTTTGTCCTTTCATTTAAAAATACCTTTGGCAGCCTTTCCAGTCATTTTCATTATCTTTTGGGCAATTTCCTTAGCTAGGTCAGCAGTGATGCTTGCTGAAACAACCATTCCTGTGGATATATAGTGGTCGGTATGATTGATTGTCCAGTTGCATCTTTCTTAATTGGGTTGTTTTCCTCAACAAACAGTGTAGCTAGGAACATAGCCAAGCTATTAGGAAGAAAATAATTTTCTACATCCTCTGTAGAAAGCTTGTCATACAAGTTGAAGTTGTTTTTATTTGCTTGGATACCCTTAATATCTCCTTGGATCATTATTATTACATTCAGTTATTCTTCCTGTGTATTGCACTGATCTTTCAGTTTGTATAATCCCTGCAGTATAATGGATGGTTTTCTTTTAACAATTTCAGCATGATATGTGCTATCTGCAGTGCCTTGCAGAAATGTTCATCTCCAAGAGGTTTGATTTGTCCATGTTTTGTTGTTGTGCTGCAATCTGGAGTTGAAACTTACTGACATCAATACCACTTGATGTAGCAAACACTGTGTGATTGCAAAATATTTTTTACTGTGACTTGAAAGTTTAATAAACAAAATCATTTTACTTTCCAGGAAAAAAATGTTTGGTAAGATACCTTTGCAAGCAGTTATACCTGTAAACAGGGCTGTAGCCAAGAGGAGGGGGGGGGGGGTAGGGGTTCAACCCCCCAATGTTTCAGGTTAAAAAAAACCTTGTTTACTCATGAATTTTAACTGATTAACCAAATCCCCATACTAAGTTAATGAGAAGCAAAAATTAAATGTGTCCCTCCCGAACTGCAAGCAAATTTTGACAGATTTTTTTAATGTTCGAAGTGTGCCGCGGCTCAAAAAAGGTTGGGAAACACTGCTGTAGGCTATTTAAGGTTGCTCTGCCCCCCTTTCCTTCATTGTGAGGTAGGAGGCAGGTTCCTAATGAGGAATTAGGCCTTTTCCTCCTTGCCCCCCTCCCCTTTTTTAGATAGTCAGATTCCCATTACTATACCTATATATAGGTCATTTTCAACTCTTAAACGTTTGAAAACATACATAAGAATCACAATGGGGCAAGTGACTGGACTTTCACTCTTGTGTGTCCACTGAAGTTTATCAATGGAGCCTGTCAAAGTGTATTGACCATTGAAATCCTGTTACAATTTTCCAGTTGGATTGAGATTTGGAGTTTGGCTAGGCCATTCCAGGGCATCCACTTTCTTCATATTAAACCTTTCTTGTGTTACTTCAGTTGTGTGTTTAAAGACTTTGTGTTGCATGAAGGTGAATCTTCAGTCCTCCATAATGACTCTGTATTGAGCCTCATCCCTCTTACCCTCAACCCTGGACAAGTTTCCCAGTGCTTGCTGAGATCTCCCCCCCACCCCCACACATTACACTGCTACCACCATGCTTTATAATATCAATAGTGTTCTCAAGACGGTGAACAATGTTGGCTTGTTCCACACAAAGCATTTGCAGAAAGTAAAACATTTAAATTTGGGTCTCATTAGTTTGTCCATGTGTTTTCTGTGACTTCCACATGAGTCTTTGCAAGCTGCAAATGACCTTTCATGAGAGTTTGATTCAACAATTGGTTTTTAAACCTTTCTTTCAGAAAGCCTGGATTTTTAGAGACTTGGATTTAAAAAAAAATTGATTTAGTCATAATAAATGAATTATACAAATCACAAACAACTAACATTGATACAAAACATACAATAAATCCATTAAACAATCATATATTTTATACATATAATATCTATCACCCACATATATTTATTCTTAATATTAATAATTCTTATATTATAATTCTTATAATTATATTATAATTCTTATAATATAATTCTTATATTGATCTCTTCTCCAAAATGCTAGTATATGTTGATTTGGTCTTATTCTTTTTTCTTTGACAAATATGTTCTAAGAATTCACCCCAAAATCATGTCTTTTCATTAATCCTTTTTTTTTACATTTTATTTCACAAGTTCCATACCACTTTATACCAATAATCACTTTTGTAATTATAATTTTCTTTCAAAATTTTGGCTCTAACTAATCTTAAAGCAATAACAAAAATATTATTAATTCTTTATTTGCTGTTAAGCATCCATACATGGATACTGCATTGGGATACGTTTTCCAATTCTCTTTCTGTCATTTGTTTTAACCTTTAAGGTCTTATATGGTCTAAGGGCCGGCGTACCTGAGGGTCCGCCCTACCCCCTACAAACACCAGAGATCACTTCGGTCAGAAGACCAAAACTGCTTGAAGTCCAGAATATTTGGACCTACCACCTATCGTCCACTAAGCACAGAGCTTTCACTATCGCGGCACCAAATTTGTGGAATGCCTTGCCGGAAGAAACGCGAGCTATTCGAGATCTGCCTTCCTTTCAGAGGGCGTGCAAAACATTTGGACTCTGCTGATCGAGACTCTGCTACTTGTGTTTTTGTTATTTTAACTGCATTGCATGTATACTGTGTTTTTTGGATGTTGTAAACCGCTCCGAACCTTCGTGGAGTGGCGGTATACAAGTTGGAATAATAAATAAATTAATAAATCCCTACGTTCATTTTGGAAAGCAGGACTGGAGTATGGTTTTAAACAGGAACCTAAGAGAGGAAATTAATAAATTATTAATATTACTAATGCTTTATTTTGCCATCTCCAAAATTAAATAAAAATGCTATATTTGGATTTTATTGTAGATTAATCAGTAGTATACCATTGATTTCCCCCAAATTTCTTCTATCTTTTCACATTCCCACCATAAATGTATATAAGTCCTAGTGTATTTATTGCACATCCAACAATTTTAGATGGTTTCTATTATAATAACGCAACATTATTGGAGTCATGTATCTCCCTATATACACCATCTCAGAGATTGAGATTATCTGGGGAGGTCCAGCTCTCAGTCTCACCTCCTTTGCAGGTGCAGTTGGTGGGGACGAGGTATAGGGTCTTCTCAGTGGTGGCCCTCCCCCCAAGCGAAATTAGGTCAGTCCCCTCCTTCCTGACCTTCAGGAAACAAGTAAAAACAAGACTCTGGGATCAAGCTTTTGGCAAATAGTGCTGTGGAATAAGTAAAGCAGACTTATGTGCAATAACATCTGGGATGGCCTTTGACCAAGTCCTTGGATTAATGTTTTATTGTTTTTAATTTGTTTTAATGTACATGTCTACTGTCTATTATCTGTTGACGGCATCAAATTGCTGGCAATTGTAAGACCACAAATTGCTGGCAATTGCAAGTCCCCTTTGGGATTGAAAAGAGTGGGATATAAATATAGTAAATAAATAAAATTTAAAAATAAATGTATAATCTCCAAATGGTTTTATAACAATTCTCTTTAATTCTCACAGACATATTTTTCATAATTCTTTGTTTCCAAATTTTTAATCATTCCTCCTCTGTAATATTGATTTCTAAGTCCCTTTCCCATGTATTTTTTGTTCCGAATAGTATTGGATCACTTTTTATCATTATTTTATAAATTCTACATATTAATCCTTTTGTTACTTCATCTGTGCCATTCTGCTTTCATTGGAGACTTGGAATTATTCAGTCGTCTCATCAATTATTTTCAGGTCTTGTTTTGGTTCCTATAATCTTCTTCAGAGTTGGGCTCTAGTTCCTGTCCCTTACTAATGATATTCTTATCTCATCCCTGATATAATGCCTTCTCAAGACACATTTGTAGTTAAGGCATGTTCTTCCTCTTTTCTTATAATGGTTTAATGATGATTTCAGGAACATAGAATAATTCTGCAATATTTTGTCCTGTACTTTTTGATTGTCTGTTTGGATTCCATGAATCTATTTGTTTAGATGCTCTCCAACGAACTGGATTTAGGTGACACTAGAATTTGTAATTTGACTTTGGATGCTGTTGGAATTATGTATTGGTTGACTGCATTCAGCTATTTATGGGTCATTTGGGACATTTGGAGACAGCAGATTATACCAAAGCTTATTTTAGCATGTCACAGCAAAGAGAGTGAAATCTATACAGACAAGCAATATCAAATTTTTTTCTTTATTTTTCTCTATTTAATGTTGTGACACAATAAAACAGTTTGTACATTCACAGTATGACTATCTTGTGTGCCTGAAGTAATAATAATATCAATTAAATCCACTGCAATTCAAATTTATAATAAAATGCGGAAAAGTCAAATGAGTCCATGAATACTTTGGCAAGGCACTATATGTCTATAATAATCACTTCACCCTTAAAGTACTGAAGCACTTGCTACGTGTTTCTGTTACTTATGTGACTCCTATACATTCAAGTGTGTATGTGTAAATGAAATATTATTGAGGTGAAAAACATAAATGTGGTCAGTTATGATTATAGTTATCTTAATGTTTTTCTAAGATATGGCTTTCAGACAAACCTCATGGTTGATGACTTCCCATTTTGAAATTCTGTTCAGGTTGAGATGTTCCCACAAAGAAGAATAGAACATGCCTACCTGTTCAGAAATGCATGGTACAAGCATAATGTGTCATGATGTGCAAATCTAATACCAAAGATTTCAGCTGTTATATACACATTGTCTACTGTGTGTGTGTGTGATTCATACAAATCCCCAGTGCTCTTGTCAAGCTATATGGCAGAGATTTAGAAAAGCTTTTATGTTTCTAGTGTGCTGCAAAATTATTAACAGCTATTTCACACAGAAAAGGTAGCATTTCTTGAACCTGAAGCTGTCGTATTTGGAGGCAGTGTGAGCATCTGCATCTATTGAGCTTTATCCAACCCTTCATCTCTTTTGGCAGAACCAATACAGCACCTGTCTGTACTCATTGCTTTGCCCGCAATAATCGTAAACTGAATTACTTGCTTGTGCTTTTTAAACATTCTTCTCTTCTATGACTTATATTTACCTGGAAAGCTTATTTTTACCACTTCTCCCTACTTTTATGTAAGATTATTTTTTGTGATTGAACTTTTCAATCTAGTTATTTTATATCGTCAAACAAAACATGATGTTTGTAAGGTGTTAACATGCCATATTTCTGTAGATATCAGTAATACAGAATGTTATATCTGGAAAATAACACGTGTTTTGAAAATTAGATTTTTTTAATTTAAAAAGTGGGCCAGTTAGATACTGACAGTTTGCATTTATACATTGCTGTTTCTACAGAGAGCCTCTATTTGGTTTCCTTCATCCGCTCACTTACCCTTTCTACATTACAGCAATAGTAACACACACTTCTTTGCTGCCTCCCCTCAAACTGAGTTATTGGTATCCATTTTATTATCCACATGCTCACAAATATACACATATTTGTGCACATCGTTTCTTATGCTCCATACCAGTATTCTTCTGTTTTATCTATATTGTTAACTCCCTTTTATTTAACAGTGGCAGCATACATGTTTATAGGTAAGACCCATTCAATACAGTGGGGCTTCAAGGGTGACAAACATAGGTTTGTGCCAAATGAGGCCTTCAGAGTCTGTATGTTGGTTTTAGAAGCCTTTTCCTAGACCTTGGGAATGACTGTTTTGACATTAGAGTTATAACATTAGTGACTTCTATTGTAAATACAGTGTTCCCTCGCTACTTCGCGGTTCGCTTATTGCAAACTCGCTGTTTCGCGGATTTCAAAAAATATTAATTTAAAATATATATCATGGTATTTTCGCTGTGTTGTGGGGTTTTGCCACCACCACTATCCAAGGCGCTTTCCCTCCTCAGTCCTCCCTCCAGCCTTGAAGGCCCTTTCCTTCACTTTATTTTAAGTTTATAAAGAGTTAAAATAGTGTATAACTACTAAAATAATGTATAAATATTAAAATAAATAGAGTATCCCTACATTGCGGTTTTTCACTTGTTGCGGGAGATTCTGGAACCTAACTCCAGCAATAAGTGAAGGAACACTGTAGTTTATATTATGTTGATGTATGCACATTCATTTTATTTTGTGGATTGTTCTGGGAAGGGAATGGTTGTGTGCTTTTTAGTTGACAAGAGCACTTTCATGCATAGTTAATAGGATATAAACAAATGGACATGGATGTTTGAGTATGATGTGAAGGGAATAATCTTGATGTTTGATACAGCCGTGTTAGTGCATTCACTGGAATCATTAGGAATGGCTAAAAGAACATCAAGCTGACTCATTCTCACAAAACTTCAGTCTCCCTAGTGTTTACTTCTGATCCAGCGTGTCCGTGTGAAATGGTAACACTGAAGGATTTTCATTAGTCAGATTCAGATGATATTTAGAAGCTAAAGGACAAAAAGGAAGGCTCTGTTTTTCTTAATGTGAATTTTCATTGTCATATTTCTTTCTCTCTTTGAATTGAGACATGCACATTCTGAATAATTTTTAGCATTCATATTGCTGTATATGAAATCTCACATCTTGGACCAATGTCTATAAAATGATGGAATAACAGGTCTCTATGTCCCCATGACAGCTCTAGTGTAGACTCTCTTTCTCTCTCTCTCTCTGTTTATATATCTACTAGCTTGGGGACCCGGTGGTGCCCAGGTTATTTGAGAAAGGCATTGTGTGCCAAGGTTGGTCTTTGGTACTTCAAGTCCCATCATCCATGGTCCACCCTCCTGTAAACTGTAGAAGGACGGAGACTGGGTCATGGGGGCACAAGGTGCCAAGTGTAGTCTTTTTAGGTCTTTTTCAGGGCTGCAGTGGTCTATGGGAAATGAAGGCTTTGAAAGTACTACAAATCCCATAATCCATGGAGGTACCTCAAGTCCCACTCCTCTCCATACGGCAGCAGAATGTAGAGTGGGCCATGGGGGCACTGTGTGCCAAGCTTGGTATTGCATTGGGCCTCTGTGTGGCAAGTGTGGTCCTGATCCGTCATTGGTGTGGGCCACTGTGCTCTAAGCAAGTTCTGCAATTTCCGTCATCCATGGTGCATCCTACTTCAAACTGCACCAAGATTTAGAGTGCAGTTTGGTCTTGTTCTGTCATTGTTGTGGACCTAGTCAAGAAAATGAAGTTGAGGAAGCCTTACTGTCAAATCTGGTTGTGGCCTAGTCAGGATAATCAAGTAGAGGAAGCCTTACTGGCAAATAAGGTTGTGGCCTAGTCTGAAAAATCAAGTAGAGGAAGCCTTACTGCCAAATCAGGCTGAGGCCTAGTTTGTTAAATCAGCTGAAGGAAGCCTTTTTTTAAAAGTGCAGGCACCTTTGAGATTTTAGATGTTGGAATGTTGGCCATGCAGAGTCCGTTATGCAAATTTTCCCTCAGTGGCAACCAATCTCCTCTGTCTGGTGCCGTAGAGGGTTGGAGTTCTGAGGCTGGCCAGTCAGAGCCATTTATGCAAATAATCCCGGAGTGGCAGCCAATCGAAACGCTGGCACATATTCCTCCCATCGCTTGGCCCACCCGCCCACCATCCGCAAACACTGACTTTTATTATATGTAATAGATAGATATATTCACACATATACACATACACAGTGGACCTCGTTATCAAGGGATCCTGCATTCACAGATTTCACTATCTACGGCTTGAAAATATTATCTTCCCCTTCCCCACAAAAATTTCAGGGGCAAACCATGTTATTTTGTCATTTTGTTTACTTTGGCATCGTACATAATAGGACTTCAGTATCCACATATTTTGTTATTGGAGGGATCAAAACAAAGCCCAGTGAATATGAAAGGCTCACTGTATACACATATACAAGTGTGCACGAGAGAGATTCCTTATAAAGGCAAAGCCATTAAGGCATTTACATTGTAATGATGTCCCTTTTTGCTGCTGTTCTTATTGAAAAATGAATCTAATTGGCTTCTTCTGTGTAATAACGTAGGCTAAACATAGTTCTTCCTATGCTTGGCATTATAAATTATAGATATTAAACTGTTCATATTTTTATTTTCCAAAGCTCATCACAATTCTTAGAATTATATCAGCTAATCATAACCATCAGTTTATTGTACTTTATGTCTAGCTGCTGGTGGATTTAAGTTAGCAGGTTATCTTGCAAATTGTAGTATTCTTTTCCAGTTAATCTCATTTTCCATTTAACTGAGTGGTTTAAACATATCTCTGCTATGGATCTTTTTTCTCATCTGAAGTCTGAGATGTCAAAAATGACTGCATTTGTAAACACAACATTATACATAAACATAAAGTACAATAACTAATTCACAAAACTCCATCCTTTAAATTTCTGTGAAAACCCTGTATTGATTATGTAGTCGTACCTACTGATAATGGAGTAAATGTTTGCAGCACAGGATACTAAATTGGGTACAGCTTTGAATACATTGAACAGCTTAAGATGCATCAAAACAAAGATTCATAGAAGGCAGTTTCTGGTAAGTTTGTTGCCCGTGTGAAATACTTCATGCATAGAGTTGCCATATTGTCTGCTTTAAAGAGGACATTCAAAAATTTTCAGACTACTTTTTTAAAGACTACCTAGCCCAAGTCAGAACTATAAAAAAGGGAGAGTCAGGGTCTCTTAAGTTGCCCATCAGGGATTAGCATCTGGATAGCTGTATTGATCACCATCTCATACTGTGTTTCTATTTGAATTATAAATTATTTAAAAATTTTCTCATAAACATATTCAATAACTTATGCACATTTTGTGCTAACCTTTCCTTTTTATGGCAATGCATTCCTTTTGGATATCTGTATTGCTTCTTTGTTAATAATACATAGTTTCCCTTGTATGAAATTGTAGAGTTCTGTGCCGTTACTTCAGCTATGCAATAACTGAAGTTGTCTAATTTTAAAAATATTTGAGATGTCCTAGTGATCCTTTCCTTGGTATATTTTATTTTAATTGATGTTTTTATTTAGTGTGAAAATGCATATTGCATTGGTCATGCTAAAATTAAGGATGTTCAAATATGTTGGTAATTCTCCTCAGACCTCAACTCAACTTTATTTCTTACTAGCTTGGGGACCCGGCGGTGCCCGGGTTTTTTGAGAAACGTATTAGTTGGTGTGTAGTAGTTATTCCTGTGGCTCACAGTGGTGTCAGGAAGTTAGTGAAGGCACTGCGAGTCCCATCGTCCATGGTGTAT
This sequence comes from Anolis apletophallus, assembly GCA_030556195.1. Lineage (NCBI taxonomy): Eukaryota > Metazoa > Chordata > Lepidosauria > Squamata > Anolidae > Anolis > Anolis apletophallus. The sequence goes on along the minus strand of JARBWK010000009.1, from coordinate 18,417,493 downwards.
CCTCCTTGAAACAGCATCAGGATGTAGAGTGGGTCATGGAGGGTCTGTCTGCCAAGTTTGGCCTTGATCCATCATTATTGGGAGTAGCAGTGGTATAATGAAATTACTGAAGGTATTGCAAGTCCCATCATCTGCGGCCCACCCTCCTCCAAGCAGCACCAGGATGTAGAGTGGGTCATGGAGGGTCCGTCTGCCAAGTTTGGCCTTGATCCATCATTATTGGGAGTAGCAATGGTATGGGTACTGAAGGTACTGCAAGTCCCATCATCTGTCTGCCAAGCAGCACCAGGATGTAGAGTGGGTCATGGAGGCTCTGTCTGCCATGTGTGGTCTTGCTCCTTCATTATAAGGCATTGGAGTGGTATTATGGAAGTAGTGAAGGCACTTCAAGTCCCATCATCCGTGGTGCTCCCTCCTCCAAAGTGCAGCAGGTCATGGGGGTTCTGTGTGGGCAGTTGGGTCTGTATTGGTTATTGGATGAGGGTCACAGTGGTCTTAGTAAGTTAGTGAAGGTACTTCAAGTCCCATCATCCGTGGCCCCCCTCCCTCAAACTGCACCAGGATGTAAAGTGGGTGTTGGGGGGGGGGCTGTGCAACAAGTGTGGTCTTTTTCTGTGTTTTAAGGGGCCTAATCAGGAGAAATAAGAAAAGTAAGTCTTACTGTGAAATCAGGGTGAGGCTCGCCAGGAGAATCAAGTGGAGGAAGTGCTGCTGTGTGTGGAGGGCGAGGCCTAGTTGGTAAAAGTAGCTTAAAAAAGCCAGTTAGTAAAGTACTGTCTGTGTGAGCTTTGAGAATAGGGAAGCAGGAATGGTGGCCAATCAGAGCCGGTGTAGCAAATGCTCACTCTGTGGCAACCAATCATGGTGTTTGAGGCAATGGTGGCCAATCAGAGGCGGTTTAGCAAATTCTGCCTCAGTGGCAACCAATCATGATGTTTGAATATAGAGGGTAGGTTTTAGAGGCTGGTAGCCAACCAATCATGATGTTTGAATGTAGGGGGTGGGACTTTAGAGGCTGGTAGCCAATCAGAACGCTGCTACATACATTCAAACCCACAAACAAACATACATACATACATACATACATACAAACATTCCACTTTATTATATAGATAGATATAGATATAGATAGATATATAGATGAGTCACCCTCCACCAAAGGTGCTCTGGCCAACTTACACAATTAAAATAAACAGGTTACATAGTCACAGCTTGTTACTTAACAATCATAGGCTCTTCTGAAGATTGTGGGACTGCACAAAGGAATCTTGATGACTCTGTCACACAGTCCTACACATTTAAGTACTGGAATATATTTACTCCCAAAGATGGGTAAAGTACTGGAGATGTTCTGCCACTAAGAGCTTCTCCAAGTTATAATGACTGATAGAACCTTCTATTATTTATTATTATTATTTATTATTTACTTTGCTTCTAGACCGCCTCTCTCAGCCCGAAGGCGACTCGATGCGGTGTACAAATAGCAGGAACTGCTCAAGACAAACAAATCAACAATTATCAATACAATTTCAACATATACAATTTAACATTTAACGTTAAAAACACAATATCAGCGTCTCATTATTAAGTCGATTTCCAGTTGCATCGTCGTCGTTCCTTAGGTCTCTATTTGATAATCATACTTCATTTGCTTGTTAAAGGAAGCAGCAGTGTCTTAGTGAATGCTGTAGGGTTTTGTTGTCTAGACCAGTGCTGTCCAACTTCTACTGGACCTAGGGCTGGACTTCCAGTCACTGATGACCTGGGGGGCCGCTCCACCCCGCCCCCGGCCCCACCCCCGGCCATGCCCCCGGCCACGCACCTGGCCACGCCCCCAGTCCCTCCTCCTAAAGTGTCACGCCAGCCTCAGAAGCGGCGATTTCGCTTCTGAGGCTGGCGTGACCCTTAGGAGGGAGGAACAAGCCAGGGAGCCCTCCATGGCTTCTCCCTCCCTCCTAAAGTGTCACGCCAGCCTCCTCCCCTGTTCTGCCTCTCCCACCGGCACACCGATCAGGGCGCGGTGGGAGAGGCAGAACGAGAAGGCAGGCCTAAAGAGGAGGAAGGCAAGCGCTTGCCTTCCTTCTCTTTAGGCACGCCCCTCCCCTGTTCTGCCTCTCCCACCGGCGCACCGAAGAGGGGGCCAGTGGGGGAGGCAGAACGGAGAAGGCAGGCCTAAAGAGGAGGAAGGCAAGCGCTTGCCTTCCTCCTCTTTAGGCCTGCCCCCTCCCCTGTTCTGCCTCTCCCACCGGCGCACCGATAAGGGTGCTGGTGGGAGAGTCAGAACGGAGAAGGCAGGCCTAAAGAGGAGGAAGGCAACGCTTGCCTTCCTCCTCTTTAGGCCAGCCCCTCCCCCTGTTCTGCCTCTCCCACTGGCGCACCGATCAGGGCGCCGGTGGGAGAGGCAGAACGGAAGGCTGAGCCTAAAGAGGAGGAAGGCAAGCCCTTGCCGTCCTCCTCTTTAGGCACGCCTCCTCCCTCCCTGGCGCCTCCTCCCTGCACCGCCCCTTGTCCCTCTCTCACCGGCGCCAATGCAAACCGGCGCCGGCGAGAGAGGGAAGAAGTGGGCGGTGCAGGGAGGAGGAGGTGGCTCACCTCCTCCTCCCTGCCCTGCCTCCTCCCCGGCCGCCATTTTTTAAAAAATATTTTTTAATTTTTTTTTTAAAAAAATTAAAAATGGCGGCCGGGGGCATAGCGGGGGCTGTGTCCAACAGGCTGGGGGGGCCGTGTACGGCCCCGGGGCCACCAGTTGGACAGCCCTGGTCTAGACTGTTTTGTGGAAGAGCCCCAATTTGATTTAAAGAATTTGAATTCAGTCTGCCTGAACTGAACTCCATAGGGACCAAAGGACTGAGTTCCAGATCAAAAGGGCTTCTTTTCTTGGTAAAGAAGTCAAAGCTTTCTTTTTATATTGTTTCCACTAATACATCCTCACCAAAAATTTAGACCTCTTAAATGGATAAGTAGCCAAAATAACTGTTGATTTGTTTGGCTTTCCAATTTTTTTAACTGTAGTTGGCGCCCTGGCTATAACATCACCTGCCACAGCTCTATAAACAAAACAAACCATTTCAAGGCTAATATCTGCCATAAAAGCAGAAGCTTTGCCAATTTATTAATGCTTTTTCTGAGCTTCGTCTCTTCCCAAGGACCAGCTTTGGTCCATCTAATTGCAGAGCTGGCAGAGAAATATCTCTGATGGCATAAACAGTAGCTTCATGAGACCTATGCAAAATAGCCCGTAATGTATTGTTGAAGGCTTTCACGGCCGGAATCACTGGGATGTTTTGTGGTTTCTGGGCTGTATGGCCATGTTCTAGCAGCATTTTTCTCCTGAAATTTTGCCTGTAATTGTGGCTGGCATGCTCAGACAATCCTCCGGAAACCACAGAATACCCCATAGTCTGTAATATTTTATCCTCTGCAGTTTTATGAGTATCATCACCATCATTAGGAAAAAGAGCCTGTAACCAATTCAGGCACAGGGCCATTGATAAAGGGAAGTTTCAACTCTTCCATAACCTCAGGTTGGCTTATAGAAATGTCTAGCACAAAATAGAGATGTTCTAGCCTGCCCAGGATCAAACCACTCTCTTTCCAGAACTCCTGCAGTTACTCCACGAAAAGATGCTGCAAATTACTCCTGTTTAGCCATAGCTTTAATTTGTGGAATCTCTTCAGCAGTTCCAAAACACACTTGCTTGGTAGAAGGCAACCCTAAGGTTTTCTTCTTAAGAAGGACAGGAAAATGCTTTATCACAAATAAACACATAGAAACATGTTAAAGAACAATCCCCTTAATCCGAGGATCACTTTTCCACCTTCCCTATCCAAGGTTTTTGGAAAGTTACAAGTCTTAGGCCCCATCTAAAGCTCCAAGGTAGGAAAGTTAGGACTAATAAAGGGAAATATTTCTTCACCCAGAGGGTCATTGGGTTATGGAATTCACTTCCAAAAGAGGTTGTGACAGCTGTCAGCCTGGACAGCTTCAAGGCAGGATTAGACAGATTCATGGATACCAAGGGAATCAGTAGTTACTGAAATGGACATCCAAGTGCCACCTCTGTGTTGATGGAGGCAGGCAGGATTTTCCCCGGGTACTGGTTGTGGGGGTCGGGAGCAGGTGAGGGTTTTGCCCTCCTTTCTGCTAGAGATCCCTGTGTACAACTAGTGGGCCACTGTGTGACACAGAATGCTGGACTAGATGGGCCGAGGCCCGATTCAGCATGGCTCTTCTTATGTTCTTATGTTCTTATCATTTAGTGCAGTTCAAAGCTAGCTTTAAACTGTGGTGGCCAGAAAACAAACTCTTACAAAAGCATACGAAAGAAAGCCTTTAATGCACAATAGTACCCTGTGTTTCTTTATAATTACCGGCCTAAATCTGGTTCCAGGATTACCTTTGTAATAATCTGCATGACAAAACCACTCTCTTCAGTTGTGGTTTGAAATAGCATTAAATAGTCAATGCAGATGACCCTTTAGTGTCTACCATGGAAGTAACAGTCGAGATATGCTTTGTGCTTCTCTTCACTTTACAAAGGGGAAAAACCACACCAGGAACCCTGTTCATGTACCTCCCTCCCACCCATTCTGACAAAAGAACCTGTGACCATATGAAAGCTCTCTATCAGGCCTGTGGTATTTTACACCCAATTTTATGGCACTCTTTGTGCTGTCCACCAGTTTGGGTAGTCCCCAGTGCCACCACTGATTTTCCTCATACCCGAATCCTTGGTGCCCGTTGGATGTTGCCAGGGGCGGTCCTACTGGTAGGCAAAGGATGCCGCTGCGTGGGGCGCCATCTGGGTAAAGGGCGCATTCCCCCGCCCGCCAGACAGCGTCCGGCCGATGTTTCGCTTTTGGGCCTTGTGTTTACAGGCTCCGACGCACAGGAGCTTCGCCGTAGCAAACCTCCCTGCATGCCAAATGCGCGGAGGGGGGGGAATGCTGTGTTTACAGGCTTCTGCGCCTGCCCACAGGAGCTTCTGGGCATGCGCGGGGGGGGCGTGCCAAATAGGGAGTGCTGTGTTTACAGGCTTCTGCGCCTACACACAGGAGCTTCTGGGCATGCGCAGAGGGGCGGGGGGTGCCAAAATAATGTTTTTTTGGGGGGGGGTGCCAAAATAATATTAGCTTACCATTTAAAATTACCTTAGACTGCCCCTGGTTGTTGCATGATCAAGGAAATCCAGTACATAATTCTGGGAAGAGGGAATATCAATCAGTAGGAGTGGAAGGGAAGCCAGAATGTTCAGTGCACTCACCTTTGCAAATGAAGGTTCTCCGGACCTCTTATGCGCTTAAGCTCCCTTTCACAACACAGCATGCACTGTACCTTGAACAACAGGATCTGATCCCCCAATAAGGATAGCATAATTCACTCTCTGATTACTCCCTGAAGGCACCTCCATTATGCAGTCAACCATGACTCCTCATCTAAGGAGAATTTGGGATGACAATCACAATCCTTTACAACGAGCTGAGGGTAGCAGTTCTTGTTAGAATGGAAGGATTCGGGCAATAAATAGTATTCTGAAAGAAAAACATTATCCAAACAGGAAGAATATCATTCCAAGATCTTTTGATTAAATGGCCCCAAAAGACAAATAGCCAGAGTACATAAAGTAGTATCATGTCAGAGCTGAGGCAGAACAGAAGAGGGAAAGGGGGACTTGCTTTCCTACTTAGGGTGGAAGAGTGATTGACATTAAATTAAGCCCTGAATAAGAAGAGTGTATGAGCAGCAATATCCAATGTAAGGATGTCTCCCTGCTTTGCGGGGGAAGCAAGCAGTAACATACTCTACTCATATATAAGTCTAGAAATTTAAGTCAAAAAATCAACCCAAAAACAGGGTCAGCTTATCCACAGGTCAGTACTTCATACTCATATATAAAAAAGTAACCATCCCCTTCTCTGAGTAGAATAGCAAAAGGCAAGAGCTTTGTCTGTCCCTGGAGAATCTAAAAGAAGCACCGTCCTTCTCGATTCTCTGAACCTTTTTCTGAAGTCATCTGCCCAAGTAAACTCTGGGTGGGGAAATGCCAGCGACTGACCCCCAAGATGCCATTGGTTTTCCCCATCTGTGGAATGATCCTTCTCTGGTTTTGTTCATCCTTATGTTTGTGCTTTTTCTTGAGAGATATTGAAAGTTTCAAGTTAAGTGTCCAAATATGTATTCATAGATTAACGAATTAAAACAATGTTTAGGAACCTGACAACAGCACCATGTAGCTAAATCTGTGCAACATTTGTATTAAATTGGTTTTTCAATCCATATGATGTACAATTTATGGAATTGAGATAGTTTAAAAATGACATGGATCGATAATGTAAGAAATCATATTTGAAAGTTTGTATATTTCATGTGTTAGCTTAGAACAGGATTCTTATTTTGCATAATAGTTATAACTACTTTTATTTTCATGGTAAAATCTTGCAGTTTCCAAAGAATGTTTATGCTGCTGACAATTATCTTTCTTGTTTATCTTTTATGTTAGCTCAGTCTACAAAATCCAGAGATTAAACTAGAATCTTTGAAGGAAGATATTAAGGAATTTCTGAAGACCTCAGGTTTGCGAACTTTGTTCATCATATTTTTACCATACTTGACTTCTGTACATTTGGGCATCATCTGTTTATATAACGCTGACTGTAAGAAGGTTTGAGGATGTCGCCCGCATAAATTTTTTTGGATTAGCCTCTTATTGCACTGTTGTAACATAAGTGTAACTTTAAATGCTTTAATGGTCAAACTGTAGTCAGGTCTTTTACAGTTTAAAATTCTTCTCCTTCTACTTTCTCTTCATAGATAATTTCATAAGTAATTAGAAAAGTGGCTACTTAGAAATTCACTTTACACCAACACTATAGGTATATTTTAGGGCACTTTTTATTTTAGCTGTTAACCTGCAACTGCTAAATCTGTTTCTCAGTGAAATATTTAAATACATTTACATCAATATAGTCCTCGAGGCTCCTCTGCCTTAAATGTGTTTTCCTCCTATCTACCTAGGATTGGACCTACATGTTTTCTTCTGAAACATATTTCACTGTAAGCGAATTGGGTCCATTCCAGTGGAATTTGTTTCCTAAGTAAGAATCTTTTATACAAGCAGCTGTTTAATTATCCATATGCAGTTTATGTCGAAACCCGAAGTGGTTAAGTTTTGACATTGTACCAAAATTACCTTGAAGGCTACTCTTCTGTTGGCAAATTTATAGACAAATGGTGGGCATACATTTGTTTCTGCAATTGTCTACATTAATAAAAAGTTGCAATATGAACAGATGGCTACAGGCATAGAGCTTGTGTCTTTAGGGTAACACATTTGAGTGGCAAGCCCATTGAATATATACTAAGAAATAAATTATATATAATACAGTGATATTTGTATTCTAAACCAGTGTTTCCCAACCGCTGTGATGCAGCACAGTAGTGTGCTGTGACGGACCTCCTGCTGTACCATGAGAAAACCCTCCTCCTGCCGAACTCCTGCTGCTTGGGGTAGGAGGAGGAGGAGGAAGGCGGCGGCGAAGAAAAAGAAGGGGCTGGGGCGCCGCCTCCTTCGGCCGTCTCCCCAGCCAGCCTCCAATCCGTCATAACTCCCGCCATGACTCTGGCCCCTCGCTCGCTGAAGCCATGCGGAGGAGGAGCCCCGCCCACTGAAGCCCATCCACGCTCAAGCTCCTCCTCCTCCACGTGGCTTGGCTCCGCCCTCTCCCCCCAGCTTCAGCTCTCCCACAGCTTCTCCAGCCTTGAGGGGGCAGTGCCAAGCCAGCGGTGGCAGAGCCAGCACAATGCTGGCTTGGCACTGCCCCCTCAAAGCTGGAGAAGCAATGGGAGAGCTGAAGCCGGGGGGAGGGGGCGGGGCATGGTGCGGCCTGGCTCTGCCCCCTCCCCGGCTTCGGCACTCCCACAGCTTCGCCAGCCTTCAGGGGGCAGTGCCAAGCCAGCGGTGGCAGAGCCAGCACAATGCTGGCTTGGCACTGCCTCCTCAAGGCTGGAGAAGTTGTGGGAGAGCTGAAGCTGGGGGGAGGGGGCGGGGCATGGCGCGGCCTGGCTCCGCCCCCTGCCCAGGCTTTGGCACTCCCAGCAGCTGCTCCCAGCAGGCCACCATCCCCCAACCGTTCTTTACTGTGTTAGAGTGTCATTTTGTGTCATTTTGGTTGGTGGTGTACCCCCAGATTTTTTTAATGTTAAAAGTGTGCCGCGGCTCAAAAAAAAGTTGGGAAACACTAAACAATTGTAGTTACCTTTTCTGAGCCAGAAAACATATACAATGGAGACGTAAGATTAAATAAATGAGTTATGGATTATGCTTTTACATTGTTTTTAGCAATTGCACTTCTGTGTGTCAGTTCCACTTACTTCAAATATTTTTTTACACCAAAGGACATTTAGAGGTCTGATGCATTCTTACAATTTCAGTTCTTCTGACCTTCATTTTCTAACCTCTTATTTTACCAGGATGGGAAAAGAAGCTGCAAAATGCTGTTTATAATGAACTCAGTGTGTGAGTTTGTTTTCGTCTGCATTTTTCTGTAGGCATAGTCATTGTTATCTTCATATCTGCATGCAGTATGTGTAATGTCATTTAATGTATACATCAAAGAAGACTTGTCAGATACTCTTTTAATCTATTATATATTTTAAATTTTGTTTAATGTAGACAGTAGCACAGAAATGAAATTAGAAAAGATGAAAAGCTTCAAGAATGTCCTGCTTTCTTGTTTCTAATGGTGCTGATAAAAGTAGAGATAGTTTCCCCAATAGCCTTTAATGCTTTTTGATTAGAGCTGTAAAGGTGAGAAAAAGCTAGGAATTAGGAGAAATATGTTTTTCCCCTGGTTTTCCACAAGGATTTTCCCACATTTTTTTTCTATGTAGGGGCATGGGCTGAAATAGTAAGTGAAGCATTTTATAATTTGAGATGAACACTGTACTTTTTAAGCATTCACCCATGTAAGAAGCATAGTGTTTGCCCTGATAGGTTATGTTATTTAAAAATCAAATTATGCTGTCTTTTACAAAGATGTAAGGGACTATTTCTGGAAACTGATAATGTTCTGTTCCTTAATTTTTTTAGGATAAATAATGAGATATTCATTGTCCCCACTGAAATTTCATAAAGCATGTAGGCATGGATAGATGAGGATTACTAAATACACATTTAGTGTTTCTGAAAACTGTTATTTTACTGTGGGAAAAATGATATTCAAAGAAGAGCTAAGTGTGGATCAAAATCATAGATGAACTAAAAAAAACTTTTTCTTTTCCCCTCAAGGTTCCCTTTGCCATGTCATCCATCAGCACCCCCGGAACACATAAAAGAGTCTTTGGCTTACATGAGAAAAGCCCAGGTTTGCTCTAATTTACTTTTATTGTTGTACAGGAGTTTTGACACATACACGTCAAAATTCTTTTGTTAGTCCTGACCCATTTAATCAGTGGGATGTATTGTTTTTAAGTTGAATTTGTATGTAAGTCTGAACAAGTAAATTTTTTAAGCGTAACTCTAGTCAAGACTATATTTTTTTAAGCTTTGGGTAGCATAGGGGTGAACACCCCTGTGGTGTTTGTTTTTCTGTCTGTGTCCCTATTCAGAAGATGTTGTGGAAACAAGTATTGGGGATAAAGTTTCAGTTGAAACGCCTTTTTCTCATGATAACTCTTTCAGGAGTGAATTTTCCTTCTGAGGGGCAGATTTCTCTCCCTTCTTGTTGTCTCAACCCCCGTTCTTAACTATGAGTCATTTGTAAGTTGGATGTTTGTAACTCAGGGACTGCCTGTATATCTTTACATTTTAATAGAAATGTAGAATGTGAGACTTTATGTAATGAGTATTTCTGTTGTAATGTGGCGTATTTCTACTCAGAAAGTATCCAGGTTTTCTTCCAGGCTAATCTATTCCTTTTCTATCCCCATTTTCTATTTTCTCTTCTGTCTGATTTAATGAGAGGTGAACATGATTACTGAATAATTTCTGTAAAACTGCTTAGATGCAGGTAGAGTATACTTTACTGGGAAATCTGAAATGCTCCAAAACCTGAAAACAAAAGCATTTTCATATAGGTGGCTTTAGGATAGCGTAACCTTTTTTAAAGTGTGATCCTTTTGCTTTCTGATGGTTGAGGATACACAAACTTTGTTTCATGCATGTAATTATTAAAACATTTTGTATAAAATTACCTTCAGGCTATGTGTATGAGGCACACTGAAACTATCTTGAAAATATAAATGAATCAATTAAGGTTCATTAGTGTGTTGGTTACACAAGATGAATTCTTAGATCTTAAAAACAGACAGTGTAAAAACTTGTCTAACAAAACTCCCTCACACTAATATTTAAACTAGTGGTGAGCAGTCTACAAACTAACTATCCTAGTTAGTACCCTGAGCTAACTCTCAGTCAACCAGAAGCCCACCTAGCTATAACTCTATCTCTTAGAGTGTTCCTATAGCTGGCTTCTTCAGAGAGGTGAGCTAATCCCTAAACCCTAGAGATTTCTGAAAGCCTGTGACTGACTACCTGCCAGTTATCACACGGATCTTTCCCTGCTAGCTCACACACAGCTGTGTCAAGAGACTGCTTTAAACTCACAGCTCTGACCACAGACTGCTCTCTCTCTCTCTCTCTCTCTCTCTCTCTCTCTCTCTCTCAGAGCTCTGACAAGAAGCTCTTCACTCTTTGAGTCCTGACAAGAGACTGATTAATAAGCTACACTCTTTCCCACTCAAGTAGCTCGGCTCCTCCCCTCAGCTCTAGGCTCCTCCCAGGCAGCTCTCTCTCTAACTCCCTCCCAGAGAAGGCTCCAAGCCACTCCCCCTTTTCCTGGCTCTCCTGTTTTCTCCTGGATGCCAAACTGCTATGCTGGTCTCGGCCCAGCATTACAATGGGTGAGTCCTCATACAAGGCAATTAGGTTTCTCAGCTGTTAGACTGAAATCTCTAGATATCTCTTTGAACTGTTAGGGACAAAGATATGCCAATGCACAAAGAACAAAGAAAGGGAGGAAAGAAACAGGTAGAGAAGGAAGAAAGAAAAAGGGAAAGAAGGAAAAGAAAAAGAGGGAGGGAAGGTTTCGGTTACCCCAAAACACGTGCACTCTCTCAAGAGACAAAAATAAGTAGTAGTAGTTATTGGGCTTGACCTCATGTAAGCCGCACCGAGTCCCCTTGGAGAGATGGTTGTGGGGTATAAATGAAGTTAATAAATAAATAAATAGTTTACATTAAAATAACATAGTTGGTTTACTCACAAACTATGTCTTCAGCATACAGATACATTGCATATCAATCCAGTTACAGATAGGATTTGAAGTAATTTCTCTGTGCAGATAACACAGGGCATTTTTCTTACAATCAACAGTTCAAAGTCTAAAGCATCTCTCTAATAGAGTCTCTTGGCTAAAGCTTTCTGTTTCTACTTCTAAAATGTACTGTACTGCTTCTGATGCAAACACTGACTTCTAAAATGGAGCCTGAGTCTGAACAGTCCTAGATCTGGTCACATGGTCTGCAGCCCCTCCCACAACATAGAATTAAGGAAAGCTGCATACCAATGCACACATATGCAATACAGTAAGCAATCTGAATTATATTCATAACAAGTGATTAGTATAGGAGGCTTGTAGAAGGTTGCTATTTCCAACAGTTAATGTTTCTTTTAATTGTAGCATTGAATGTGCACAATTTCATAGGATTATAGTAGCACCGGGAATGTGGCGCAGCTGGCTAAATGTCAGCAGCATTAGATCTCTCTGACCAGTATGTCATGAGTTCAAGGCCTGCCTGGGTTGAGGTGGGTGCTTGACCTTTAAGTGTAGCCTGCTGTCGACCTTTGCAGCTCGAAAGACAGTTGCATCTGTCATGTAGAACAGGGCTGTCCAACTGGCGGCCCCGGGGCCGGATCCGGCCCCGTAGCCTGTTGGACACGGCCCCACCTATGCCCTCAGCCGCCATTTTTAATTTTTTTAAAAAAAAAATCGATTTTTTAAAAAAAATGGCGGCCGGGGGGAGGGGGAGGCGGGGCAGGGAGGAGGAAGAGAGCTAGCTCCTCCTTTTCGGCGCCCCTCCCTACCTAGGGCGGGAGCCGCCGAAAAAGGGCAGAAGGCGGCGCCAAGAGCAGCGCGTCACAGGCCTGGCGTGACGGCGCTGCTCTTGGCACCGCCTACTCCTCCTGGCGGCTCCCCGGCCTAGGGAAGGGAGGGGCGCCGAAAGGAGTAGGCGTGCCAGGGGCAGCGCGTCACGCCAGGCCTGTGACGCGCTGCCGTTGGCGCCGCCTTCTGCCCTTTCGGCGGCTCCCCGGCCTAGGAAGGGAGGGGGCGCCGAAAGGAGGAGTAGGCGGTGCCAAGGGGCAGCGCGTCACGCCAGGCCTGTGACGCTGCCGTTGGCGCCGCCTTCTGCCCTTTCGGCGGCTCCCCGGCCTAGGAAGGGAGGGGGCGCGAAAAGGAGTAGGCAGTGCCAAGAGCAGCGCGTCACGCCAGGCCTGTGACGCGCTGCTCTTGGTGCCGCCTACTCCCTCCTTTTCGGCGGCTTTAGGAGGGGTGGGGCCTGGGCTGGGGGCAGGGCCTGGGGGCGGGGCCGAGTGGCCCCGCAGGTCATCAGTGACCTCTTATCCGGCCCTGGACCCACCAGAAGTTGGACAGCACTGATGTAGGAGATAAAGGTACCACATTAAGTGGGGAGGCAAATTTTGACTGAATTATGAGGCCATTAAAGAACTCCAGGAATGCTGAGGAATGCGGAAGGAACAACAAGGGACACTGAGAGATGAGGAGTGTGTCAGCTCCCCCTGGTGGCCAGAGTTTGCCACTGTTAGTCTATATGTTGTATGTGGAAAAACGGCAGGGATTGTCTGCTAAGTATGTGTACCTGTAATCCGCTCTGAGTCCCCTTTGGGGTGAAAAGAGCGGAATATAAATAAAGTAAGTAAATAAATAAATAAAGTAAACAAACTGGAAATTTAACCCAATTGTTAATTTCTTTAGAAGAACATAAAATATCATTTATAAAAAAACAAAGAAGGCTTTATTAGAACAAAACTGTAAAAGCTTCAGCTATTATTTCTTTAAAAATACAAAACACAAACTAGCTAATAAATTGTTACAGTTAACTGAAAGGAAGTTACAATTATTACAGTGAATGATTCATCTCTTGCAGGGCAACTGGGAAAAACGAATTCTGAAGAGCCTAAATAGTATGTGCACTGAACTCCGCATTCCTTTAGCACAGAAGGTAGCTTTGTTTACATTTTCTTCCGTGACTGTAATGTTTAAGCAAGCCCTCATTTGGTGTTTGTGTTAATCTACTGTATCTTTTTAAATGTTAAGTGATAGAGATTTGTGTATTGTTCTTTGACTGATTTTATCACAAGAAACACTGCTTTTTATGATTTACAGAGATCAATAAATGTACAAAAAGAACTTCTCAGTAAATGGAATGAAATGGGAACAGATGAACCAGGTACGATAGTCTTGCCTTATGTCATTCAAAGTTATTTAGATGTGTGTTCAGATTGTCAAATGTTATAATTAAAGTATTTTTCCCCACAGGAAGGAGCTAGAGACACAAAAGCACAGATAGGCATTTATTGTGATCAGATGATGTAAGATGTATAAATCTCAGTAAAACTAAAGCAGGTCAGATAGACTATCCAGGACTGTATACTAGTGGGGTTTTTTAAATAAAAAAAACGTGTACCAGTGTGTCTGCAACTATAGTTGTCTTGACTTTCTTATGTCTCCTAGCATGGAATGTATACATTTTTATAGCATAAGACTCATGTCCCGGTTCCTTGGGATTATTATTACTCATACAATCCCAGTAATAAGAAATCGGCTGGAAATTATTTGATTATTTATAGACATTTGTTTCCTGTTTCTTGTTCATTCAAAACAATGTATGATAAAACGCTACTGTAAACATCAGTTCTCAACAAGTGGAAAGTTGTAGTCTCATTTTTCCTGTGATTATTTATTCCTGTATAGCTGGGAGTAAAACTAAGTGGGTTTAAAACCTGTTTCTCCTCTAAGAGTCTAAATATTTATTTTAAGTGTGAATTTTAAATGCGTGTCCTTCGTTTGATATCTGTTTTGTGTTTTTTGACATGTATTTTATAAAAATATGTTTTATATGTAGCTTTTATAGAAATACATTTTTAATTTGTAGTGTTTTTGCAATGTTTATGTGTTTTAATTATTCTCGTAACTCGCCTTGAGCCACGAGGCAACGAGGGTAAGAAATGAAATAATAATAATAATAATAACTCAATCCATCAAACACCAGGCCCACCCCCTACTGCTCCCCTCGCAGGCCTGGGTGCACCCAGACCCCTCAAAAACTAGGCAAGCACTCCCCGGGTTACAAACACCCGGCTGACAAATGCCTCCTAGTTGAGAAGTCGTTTCTTAACTACTTTATCTATGTTTTCGTCTTCTGTATTGTTGAAGGCTCTCATGTCCAGAATCACTGGGTTGTTGTAAGTTTTCTGGGCTGTATGGCCATGTTCCAGAAACATTCTCTCCTGATGTTTCACCCACATCTATGGCAGACATCCTTGGGGGTTGTGAGGTCTGTTGAAGACTAGGCAAGTGGGATTTATATATCTGTGGAATGTCCAGGGTGGGAGAAAGAACCCTTGTCTGCTTGAGGCAAATGTGAATGTTGCCATTGGCCACCTTGATTAGCATTCAATGGCCTTGCAGCTTCCAAGCTTGGCTGGTTGCTGCGTGGGGGATCCTTTGTTGGGAGATGTTAGCTGGCCTTGATTTATTCTTGTCTGGAATTCCCCTGTTTTTTTTAAGAGTTGCTCTTTATTTACTGTCATGGTTTTAGAGTTTTTAATACTGGTAGCCAGGTTTTGTTCATTTTCATGGTTTCCTCCTTTCTGTTGAAAATGTCCACATGCTTGTGGATTTTGATGGCTTCTCTGTGTAGTCTGACATGGTGGTTGTTAGAGTGGTCCAGCATTTCTGTGTTTTTAAACAATATGCTGTGGCCAGGTTGGTTCATCAGGTGCTTTGCTATGAATGACTTCTCTGGTTGAAGTAGTCTGCATTGCCTTTCATGTTCCTTGATTTGTGTTTGGGCAATGCTGTGTTTGGTGGTCCCTATGTAGACTTGTCCACAGCTGCATGGTATACGGTAGACTCCTGCAGAGATGAGAGGATCTCTCTTGTCCTTTGCTGAATATAGCATTTGTTGGATTTTTTTAGTGGGTCTGTAGGTTGTGTCTCTTCATCAGCTTCCCTATGTGGTCAGTGGTTCCCTTGATGTATGGTAAGAACACTTTTCCTCTGGGTGGATCTTTGTCTTTATTACTCTTCTGGCTTGTTCTTGGTCTTGCAGCTTTTCTGATTTCTGTGGTGGAGTATCCATTGGCCCCTACAGCCCAGTTTAGGTAGTTCAGCTTGGAGGAGGTGAGGTTCGCAGATTCTTTTTGTGCAATCTGCCATGTATTTAATTGTGCTTCTTTTATGACTTGGGTGATGGTTGGAGTTTTTAGGTAGGTATGTATCTGTGTGTGTAGGTTTTCTGTAAACTGTGTGGCCCAATTGTTGATTTGTTTTGACTTCAACAACTTATTATTATTATTATTATTCGTCTTCAGATGTGGCTAATACTACCCCAGAATGTGCTTCCCATGACGGATTTCATTGCAAACATAATGCTTTATAATGCTTTATAATTATTACTACTAGTAGAATATCTAGATGAAAGAATTGCAAAACTATTTAAACTTAGAATTAAGTTTTAATTAAATAAATAACTCCATATGCCTTATTAATTTCAGATCTCAGTCTTTTTCGGCCTGTCTATGCACCTAAAGATTTTCTTGAGGTAATTGTTATTATTATTATTATTATTTAAAAACAACCCTAATTTGAGCCTTTAGTTATGTATTTATAGATTATAAAACAGTAAAATGTTAGTATAGTTAAGACAGATGGGTCTTTCAAATTACTGAATTCATGAACTTGATGTAACATCGTCTGCAGTATAAACTCACCATTTTAATGATAGCACTTCTGTTTGGGACAAGTGTGAGATCTGGAATTTGTTGTGAATGGAAACTACAGAGAAAGATCAACAGTTGAAGAAAGTTGCATTGAGGGAAAGGTTTGCTATCATTTTTGATCTCTTGACAGTCCTTTATTGTTTGAAAATCCAACTTTGTTTAGGTTTTGTTTTTGTTTTTTCGCTTTAGTTATCACTGTTGGAGCATTTCCTTTGTGGGTTTTTGTCTTTACATATTTTTGTTTGCATTGTCATAATACTGTTTGTAATCTTTGTTTTCATTCAAAAGTGCTAGAGTTCATCTGTGGGCAACTAACAGATTTCTCAGGATAGCTTGGACAATAAGAAATTGGTTTATTTTACAAAACAAGATAGCAAATAACTGTGAAAGTCCCAAATGAAAATCGCTAGCTGAAGAGACCTAGACATAATGTTTGTGAAATCTGCTGAGAGCAGTTGAATATCAAAACAGAATTATATTTGTTTTCCAAGAAGCATTTGAATATGACAATATAAATTTTCATTGACTTGCATAATAGAGAAAAAGGACAAAAATACAGCACAAAAATACAGCATTTGGATTACCCTTTACAATGATAAATCAAATATATCATATTTGAAAAAAATGTGCCTGTATCTTGGCATGTGAAATTGATAAAAGAAAATGTTTCAAAAGTCATTACAAAATTAGGGGGTGCTGGTATTTCATTTATAAAGTGTTTCTAAAGTATCATTAGTAAAAATGTTACTATAACGAGAGTAATGAAATTTCGTTACTTTTTCATTATAGTAATTGCGCAAGTGGAGAAACTTCATGGGCTCCTCTCTCCCTCACATTGTGGCAAGTTTCACTATTGGGGTGAAACTTGCCACAATGGTAGAACACATTTACTACTGCTGGCCCATCAAGTTTCAAAATGTTTTCACGTATTCACAGATTTTGGGGGAATTTTCAAAGTTTTTTTCTAAAATATTTTTCTATACAATGACACAAGATAACGGGATAATTCCCCTCAACTTTCAGAAATTTTAGGGATTAAAAAAATGTTTCAACAAAATGTATTTTTAAAAATCCCAATTATATCATTGAATGTCTCTTGTATTAAACAATAGAACTTCTATTTAGGGAATTCTTCCCAGCCCAGCTCAGATATTTATTTATTTATTTATTAGAAGTATCAGTCACTCCTCCTCTTTGCAGGTTCAGGAATTTCTCCTTCGTGTGGTCTGTGAAATGCACACAAGTGGGTTTACTCCCGCGCATGCGTAGAATCTCGGACATACTAGCTAAAACTAAAGATTTACATATGCCCCTCCCACTCCCCGCCCTCCCTCATCCCCCACTGTAGCTACCTAGTCAGTCCTTTTCCGCCTTGATAGCGAAAGGATCTCAGACTACTAGCTCCTGTAGAAGTCCACGGATTGCCTCGACTAATCAGATAAGATTAGATAAAATGTCTTCTCTGTCTTTTAAGAGGTGCTCTGACTGTGGAGCAACCTTGCCCCAAGAGGATCGACATGCTAAATGTCTCCTCTGTTTGGGAGATACCCACATTCCCCAGTCCTGCAAGATCTGCAGGACTTTTTCCAATAGAACCCTGAAGAGCAGGGATTCTAAATTGAAGGCCTCCCTTTTTGAACAGGCCTTGTTCTCCTCAGAGACCGGGCTCTCCTGTTCTGCGAGTCAGCCCTCTCTGACCCCGGGGTCTGGAGATCCCAGCCCCGTGAGTGCTATGTCTGATGGTGCCATCCGTGAGTTGGTCTCTGGCCCAGCCATCGAGTCACTCCGGAAGAAAAAACAGAAAACTGACAAGCCTAAAGCTGCCAAGATTGGCAAGCAGAAGGAAAAGGCTAAGGAGCCTCTGGCTCAAAGAAATCCAGGGCAACTGGTTGGTCTGCGGCCCTCCAGCCCCTTGGTTATGGCACAAAATACTGTGAGGCAACTGGCTGGCTCTGCGCCCCCCAGCCCTCCCTTGATTCTGTGTGAAGCAGACACACTGCAACTTCTGAATGAAGACAGCACTCATTTTTCAGGGGTGGAAATTCCCCCTCAACTCCTTCCCAGTCTCCTGCTCTCTCCAGGGCCTGAACCTGGCCTTCCTACTTCCCCTCAGGTTTTACCTCAGCTCCCGGTTACCGAGACCAACCACGTGGCGGCCAGCGCCACGCGGCCTCTCTCCTCTTCTCAACCTGCTGCTGCTGCTTTCCCGCCGCCGCGCGCTCGCGCAGCGCGCTCCCAGGCTTCCCCTCAGCCTTCGGTTACCGAGGAGAGCCACGTGGCGCCTAGCGCCACGTGGCCTGCCCCTTCTCCGCTTGCTGCCTCAGCTGTTGCTTCTCCTCCTCCTTCCGAGAGCGCGCGCATGCCTTTCCAGCACCGCGCAGCCGCGTGGCGTCCTCCTGGGGATTTAGGCTTCCATCTGGAGGAATTCTCCCATTCTCGGTCACGGAGCCCTCTGAGGGAGGGCTCCGGTGACCGAGCTCACTACTGGGACTCTCCTTATGGGTATCCTTATGGGTATCCTTATCCTCCACCTGAGCCTTATCCTACAGAGGGCTTCAGGTACTCCTGGCCTCCTGCCTCTTATGCCCTGCAATCCGTGGCACCCACTCATCTTCCTCAAGCCCCTTCAACCTCTCCAGCCCCCCAGCCCCTCCCACTCATGTCCCTTCCCTCACTGCTACTGCTCCTCCTCAGTCCCCACCTCGCCTCCCAGCCGATGTTAATGAAGCGGATATGGAGTCCACTTCTGGTGAGACCCCAATTCCTCCATTGCCTGAACCCGAAGTGGATCCTCAGCAGGCAGAAGAATACAAAAAATTCTCTGCTTTGCTAATAAGGCTGGCTAGGTCTTTGGGCATACAACCGCCTCAATCTGAGGATGTAGTTCAAGACCCATATTTTACATCTGCTGAGCAACAGCAGACTCAGCAATCCACCATGCTGCCGACCATCCCTTATCTGGTCAAGCTATTGAAGGTCACAGGTGTTGCCCTGCGTCTGTCCCCAGCACTTCGAGACGAGCGGGAAAATTTGTATCGGATTGACCTGTCCACCACGCCGTGGCTGGCAAGGCTTCCGAAGGTGAATTCGATTGTCACCGACGCTCAACCGAAGCCAAACCAGAGCAATCAGGCCATTCCTTCGGACAAAGAAGGACGTAAGCTCGATGTAATGGCCAAAAAGTTTTACTCCTCAGCGTGCCTGTCAGGCAGAATGGCACATTACGGAGTATATATGAGTGTCTATCAATCTTATTTGTTGAATAAGATGGGCCCCTACTTGGACCTCCTCCCAGTGTCCGAACAGCCTATGGCTAAAGCCTTCCACCAGGAGGCTCTCACCCTGGCCACCCTCCAGAAGGACCTGGCTAAGCATGGAGCGGATACCTCGGGCAAACTTATTGCTGGCTCGGTTGCTCTTCGTAGGCATGCCTGGTTGCGATCCGCTACGTTGTCCCCCAACCAACGCGCGTTGATCGAGAACCTCCCTATGGATGAAGCTGGTCTCTTCAATCCTGAGACAGACTCTCAGCTAGAGCACAGTCATAAAATGAAGCAGACGCTGAATAAGTACAGCCATCACCCCAACTCTTCCTATCAGCCATACAGACAGCGCTGGCGTCCGTATTACCAGCAGCCCTTTTGTGGGTACTACAACCCCACGCCTTACAGAGGAGGTCAACGCCCGCAGTTCCCCTCACAGGGATACAGGCGCACGGGTGCTCCGTTCAGGGGTCAGTACCGAGGTGGTAGAGCCTCCAACAATAGGGCACGACGCTTCTATTTTTTCTAGATATTTTCTAGTGGACAAAAGGGATGGTGGTCTCCGACCCATTTTGGACCTTCGGGAGGTCAACCAATTTATCAGACCACGGAAATTCAGAATGGTCACTCTTCCCTCCATCCTCCCTTTCCTCCCAAAGGGAGCATGGATGGCCACTGTTGACCTTAAGGACGCCTACTTCCACATTTCAATTAGGCAGTCCTATAGGAAGTACCTCACCTTTATGGTGGACGGGACCCCTTATAGTTTTAATGTCCTGCCCTTCGGCCTTTCCACGGCCCCAAGGACTTTTACGAAGTGTATGGCGGTCGTCGCCTCCCACCTACGCCAGCAAGGGGTCACCGTTTTTCCTTATTTGGATGACTGGCTTTTCTGCGCTGGGTCATGTGACCAGCTGTCATCTGATATTGGGTATGCTTTATTTCTTTTGCAGAGCCTGGGACTGGTTGTCAACCGAGAGAAATCCCACCTCTCTCCTGCCCGGACGGTGCAATTTATAGGTGCGGTCTTAGATTCAGTGTCCCAGAGGGCCTACCTCCCAGAGGATCGCTTCCTCAATCTCTGCCGCTCCATCAAGTCCATACAGACCACTCATCGGTGTTCCGCGTGGACTGTCCAGTCTATCCTTGGCCATATGGCGTCTACCACGAACGTCACGGCCTTCGCCCGCCTCCGCCCCCTCCAATCGTGGTTCCTTTCTGTGTTCCAGCCGGGACTAGACAACCAGAACATGCTTCTCCACCCTCCCACCCATGTCCTACAGTCCCTGTCATGGTGGACAGACAGATCCAATGTGTGCTCGGGCCTCCCTTCTCCCCCCACAACCATCTCTGTCCCTGACGACGGATGCATCTTCCACGGGGTGGGAGCTCACATCAGGACCTAACCATCAGCGGTCACTGGTCCTTTCTAGAGAAGAAACTACACATAAATGCCCTAGAGCTCACGGCAGTGAGAAGGCCCTTCGGTCATTTGTGACCGTAGTCTCCAACCAGGTAGTTCAAGTCCTCACGGACAATACCTCGGTGAAGTGCTACATCAACAGGCAAGGGGTACCCGTTCACCCCTCTCCTCTCCATATCTCTCCGGATATGGGAGTGGTGCATTCTTCACGACACGTTCCTCCAAGCCATACATCTCCCGGGTCTCCAGAACACCTTGGCCGACTCACTGAGCAGGACGTCGTCCACCACCCACGAGTGGCAGCTCAGTCCCCGCCACTTCCTCTCATTGATCAGGCGTTGGGACACCCCCCAAATAGACCTGTTTGCGTCACACCTCAACACCCACTGCCGCAGGTATTGCGCGAGACTCCAACCTCACGCATCCCCAGATTGTCTAGGAGACGCTTTCCTATACCATTGGTCCCCGGGTCTCTCCTATACGCATTCCTCCACTTCCACTTCTCTCCAGGGTAGTGGCAAAGTTACTGTCCGACAACTCGGATTGCATTCTTGTAGCCCCTTGGTGGCCGCGTCAGCCGTGGTTCACACCCCTTCTCCAGGCCTCTCAGGGAGACTTCCTCCGTCTGCCACTAGACCCCGATCTTCTCTCCCTTCAGCAGGGCGTGGTCCTACACCCGGACCTTCCATCTCTCCACCTCACAGCGTGAGGATCAGGTCCTGTCCCACCTCTCCGACCCTGTCCGCCTGATAATCCAGGCAGCTCAGAAGGTTTCCACCAGGAAGGCATACACATACAAGTGGAACAAGTTCCGCGAATTTGTCCAACCGCTGGGCCTTTTGCCACAGTCGGCTCCCGTCTCTGTTGTTCTAGACTTCCTTGTCCACCTCTCCACAAAGGGCTTCACCTTCTCCTCCATCAAATGCTACTTGGCATCCCTGTCCTGGTACAGGAAGAAGTTTGGCCTTCCGTCCCTATTTTTAAGGACCCATTGGTAGGTATGTTTTACAAGGTTATAAGAAATCTTTCCCTCCCGTCTCCCCCACCTCCATCCTGGAGCTTGGAACTCGTCCTTTCACAGCTTTCCAAGCCTCCCTTTGAAGCTATGGCAACCTGCCATATCTCCCATCTCTCTTGGAAGACTGCCTTCCTTGTGGCGATTACCTCGGCCAGAAGGGCCAGTGAGATCACGGCACTCCGGGCTGATCCTCCCTTCATTCGGTTCCATGAAGAAAAGGTGGTTCTCCGGACGGATGTCACCTTTCTTCCCAAAGTTGTTTCCCATTTTCACATGACTGAGGACATTGTCCTTCCAACCTTTTTTCCAAAACCTTCATCTCCTCTGGAGGTTGCCCTCCACTCCTTGGAAGTTAAAAGGGCTTTGTCCTATTATTTGCATAGGACAGCTCCCCATAGGAAATCCCCAAGTTGTTTCTCAAGTATAGGAAGATTCCCTGGGACTTCCCCTCTCCTCTCAGCGTTTAGCCTCCTGGATAGTCCTGGCAATCCGGCTGGCTTACCAGTTAGCCCATAGGGAATTGCCCGTTGGCGTTAAAGCCCATTCTACAAGGGCTGTTTCTACATCCCAAGCGTTTATGCGGGGTGTTTCAGTTGACCAAATTTGTAAGGCTGCTACATGCGTGACCCCATCAACGTTTGCAGCACACTACAAGCTCGACGTTCTTGCAAAGAAGGATGCGTCTTTCGGCAGAGCCGTCCTGTTTTCCTGTGTGGCATGACCCACCTCCAAGGTACATAAGCTTGTTAAGTCACCCACTTGTGTGCATTTCACAGACCACACGAAGGAGAAGGATAGGTTGCTTACCTGTAACCGTGTTTCTCCGAGTATAAGGTCTGTGAAATTCACACAGAACCCACCCGTCCTCCCCTCTGATGTCATGCCTAGCTTCCTGCCGCTGTCTGGCGGTAAAGGACTGACTAGGTAGCTACAGTGGGGGATGAGGGAGGGCGGGGAGTGGGAGGGGCATATGTAAATCTTTAGTTTTAGCTAGTATGTCCGAGAGCTTGTGTGAATTTCACAGACCTTACACTCGGAGAAACACGGTTACAGGTAAGCAACCTATCCTTCTTGGAACTCTGGCTGGCTGCTGCTATGGGGGAAAATAGCTGTCCCCTATCCTGATTGGGATTTTCTGATGCTGAGCAAAATTCTGGGAAATGTAGTTCAGGGCATATCCTTTTGAATTATCTGGCATTGGGCTCCTTGCCTTCCCAAACTACATTTCCCAGCATTCTGTTCTTTCTCAGTCTCTTCCCCGGTGAACACTGCTTTTTCCCTGCTGCTTTCCTCTCCTATTGGCGAGAGGCCATTAATTTAAAGAGGAAAGGCAGCCTTTATGGCTTTTCTTTTCTTCATTGTACTGAAAATGAAATTGACTTTGGGAGGCTTTTATTATTTATTTATTTATTTATTATTTCAATTTATATACCCCCCTTCCCAAAGAGGCTCAGGGTGGTTCACACCAGTGAACAACATAATCACAACATAATTAAAAACATAATAAAACAGATTGAGGCAAGAGTGGAATTTAACAGCCTTAAAGATTAAACACCTGTCTGAAGAGATTGGTCTTGCAGGCCCTCCGGAAGGCCCGTAGATCAGTTATTGCTTGAGCCTCCTCTGGGAGGGCTTTCTAAAGGGTAGGCGCTACTACAGAGAAAGTACGCTGCCGCATCGAGGACAGGCGGCAGATCTTAAGTGATGGAACCTCCAGTAGGTTTTGATCCATGGACCGTAGTGGTCACTGGGGAATGTGCAGGGATAGGCGGTCCTTCAGGTACACTGGCCCCAGGCCATGCAAGAAATTAAGGTGGGGTGTGTTTCAGTTCCAAGTAATAAAAGATAAATGCGGGAATCACTTTCACAATGTTCTCAATTTATTTCATCTTCATTCTTTTTCAATTTTAAGTGGATGGTAGGTTCAAGATCCATATGGCATCAAAACATTGGTGTTTTTCTTCACAAAATTATAATCCATAAAGTGACATATTTTCAAATATAATCCGGATTACACTCAATGTCGGGTCGACGGTATTAAGCCATCCGTTTCGCCGTTTCGGCTTCTTGGGACCTGCCACATACTATATATTGTCCAATCCACTGGTCCAATATCTATTAAATTAAACATAAATGATTTACAATATATTCATGCTTTTTTCATATATACATATTCGTAACCTATACATATAGGTGTGATCCCACATAAGAAAACACATTCCCCAATAGTAGGCAAGAAGCAATCCATACATCAATACATTTTAGGAGGCATTACATACATATAGCACAGTCAATACATACCCAAAACATTCAGTCGTAGCATATATGTATGTGGACGCAGCCACTTTTCCATTCGGTTGGACAATGCTACTGAGAAAAGCCGTGGCTTAAGAGGGCTCCCTCCGCACCTGGCGCCAGGTGCAAATTATATCAGGATTTCTCCTATGGATAAACGGTCGTTTAACCCCCTGGGGGCTTCGCATTTTTGGGAGGTTATCCAGAAGCATTCTCTTCTCCTTAGGGCCAATTTTATGTCTTGGTGCATCTTAACTTTAACCTGTTCGAGAACTACTACTTTAAAGTCGTCATATTTATGATTTTCCTTAAAGTGTGTGTATAGTACAGAAGATTCGTTTTTTGTTCTGAATCTCGAACGATGCTCCTGGATCCTTACCCTCAGGTCACGCCCAGTTTCCCCTACGTAATATTTTAAGCATTTGCATAAAATACAATATATTACATTTTGGATCCGCATGTGGCCTGACAGTGCAGTCTATATGTTTTTCCCCCTCCAGATCTTGTATCGTGTTAATAGTCGATATGTGTTTGCAAATAGAACAGTGGCAACATGCCATTGTGTTTCTACTGGGATGTGGGGGTTTAGTACAGATAGTATGGTCAGCATGGATTAGTAATTGTTTAATATTAGTAGTCCTCTTATTGGCGATCATTGGGGTTTGTTCTAGCCCGGGTATCAAATTTACTAGAGGCCAATATTTGCGTACGATCCCTTGAATCTTTTTGGAGTGGGGGGTATGGGTAAGTGGCCAAATAATGCGGTCTATAGGCGGTTTTTCCTTTTTCCATGCAAGGCCTTAAAGGTTAACACCAGCACTTTGAAGGCAATCCGGTACTCGATGGGGACCCAGTGCAATCGCTGTAGGACTGGAGTGATGTGGCACGATAGTCAAGCCGCAGCGTTTTGCACAAGCTCACGTTTCTGGAGTACCGACAGAGGAAGGCCAATGTAAAGCGCGTTACAGTAGTCCAGTCTTGAGATGACTATGGCCTGGATTACCGTGGCTAGGTCACCACCGGAAAGGTAGGGCACCAGCCGCCTTGCCAGGTGCAGATGGAGAAACACCGCTCTGCTCATGGTGGAGACCTGAGCCTCCATCGTCAGCAGAGGGTCCAGTTGGACCCACAGGCTTTTAACCAGGGCCGACGGGCTAATCACCTCACCGTCCATTATTGGCAGCTGGAGCTCGCCCCCCCCCCCGGCGACCCAGCCACAGGACCTCCGTCTTTGACGGGTGCCTCTTCAACCTGCTGACCTGTAGCCACCCAGTCACGGCTTCAAGGCACTGTTGGGAATAATCGGGTATAGAGTCCAGCCGGCCTTCCATCCTCAGCACCAGCTGGGTGTCAGCAACATACTGATGACACTCCAGACCAAAGCTACGCACCAATTGGGCCAGTGGACGCATGTAGATGTTAAATAATAGAGGAGAGAGGATAACCCCTTGGGGGATCCCACAATTAAGGGGGACCCTTTCCGAGACCATCTCTCCCCTCTCCACCTGTTGTCCCCGATCTTGGAGAAAGGAGGCCACCCATTTAAGGGCGGACCCCCTAACTCCTGTCATGGCTAAACGGTGGATCAATAGTGAATGGTCGACTGTGTCGGCTGTATCGTCCAAGAACCACTGCAGATTTAAGATTTACAAAATTAAAATAAAAAAGTATTGGGTTTTGATTTTTTAGTTTTTTGCACAGGCTATGCCCACGCGTTAGATATTACTTCATAAGTATGAATTTAACAAATTTGATATGACTTACAACGACTAACGAAAAAATTGCACACCACTACTGTATACATAGGAATTTTATTCAGGTTTAGAACAGCAAATACCAAGAGTATGGTTGGCATTGTCATGCATTTAATCTGCATATATAAATGGAAATTGTGTGGCACACATGTAATTATGGGTAGATGGTTTCCCTGTGAGAACTAACTCTTGACCTTTAAGCGTTCTTGTGATTACTAATTTTGCTGATGACTTGAATTATAATGCAACTGTAATGTTTATTTATAATTAAGACTAATTCTATCTGCCCCAATTTAACCTTATAAAAGCAGTTGGTATAAGTAAACAGTCTTTTCTTAGTGGTGTCTATTATTACTTTCCCAGCCCTTCTCATCAGTCCTTGAAATTTAACCATTTCATACTTGGTCTGCTTCTACACACTTCAACAAGCCTGTTCAAACTCAAAGGAATTGTTACTCTATATTCTACCTGTTTGATATGACTAAAGAAAACAAGGTAAAAAATTGACTGTAGACCAGGCCTGGGCAAAGTTGGGCCCACCAGGTGTTTTGGACTCCAACTCCCAGCATTCTTAGCAGCCTCAGGCCGCTTCCTTTCCCCCCCCTCAGCTGCTAGCGGCTGAGGGGGGAAAAGGAAAGGGCCTGAGGCTGCTAGGAATGCTGGGAGTTGGAGTCCAAAACACCTGGTGGGCCCAACTTTGCCCAGGCCTGCTGTAGACTCTTCCTGGCACTGTGACCTTGTTCTTGCAGGAGACACACTCCAGAGATCCCATGAATATTATGGTTTCTCAACATTATTGAATTCCAGTAAAGTGATTGATAATTATGATAAGTGAACCATAAAAGTGAACCCTAGGCACTGTGTAGCACTCGAGAATACAGTGTTCCCTCACTTATTGTGGGGTTAGGTTCCAGGACCTCCCGCAATAAGTGAAAAACCACGATGTAGGGATGCTCTATTTATTTATACATTATTTTAGTAGTTATACACTATTTTAAGTCTTTATAAATTAAAAATAAAGTGAAGGAAAGGAAGGAAAGGCCCTTCATGGCTGGAGGGAGGACTGAGGAGAGAAACCCCAGAAAACAGTGAAAATACCATGATATATATTTTGAAATAATATTTTTTGAAATCCGCAAAACAGCGAGCCTGCAATAAGCAAACTGCGAAGTAGTGAGGGAACACTACATGTTCCTGAAGGGTCTTTTTACAGCCCAAGATTTGTATATTTCATAATGAACTAAATGCAGTATATACAATTTTTTAAAAGGAAGAAGGAAGAATTTGAATGTTCTTTGTCAGTTGCTCAGACCTTACTAATATAGAATTTGCAATTTTGGATCAGACCACAGTCCGTCTAATCTTAACATGATAGCTCAGGACATTTATACTCTAGGAAAATGTCAGTGCTAGAATGTATGACAAAATGAGTTTAAAATGTTTTCTGTTAAATGTGTCTATTTTCTAAGCTGTGTGATATAGTTAGTCTATTATAGAGTTAACTGGAGAAGGAGAGTTCATGTCTATGACAAAAGCAAAGTTCCTGTATGTTCAACCTTTGTAATGTAAACATTTGTAGATAAAAAACGTTCTAGTCGCCATGATTGATGTGCTTTGAGACACAGGCTGTTAGGAAGCTCCGGTAAAATGCTGTGCTTTCTTTACAAATAAAAGGACTTTTATAGTTCCAACCTGGCTCTGCATGATTTATCCTTGACAGAAAACATGAGGGAAAGAGCCTTGTTTTGCCTATCCCCAGGGGTCTATGGCTTCTTAACACAGGTTCTATTTAGCTGTCATTGATCATAATCATTCATTGGTGCTTGGACGAGTGTTTGATCCATAGCCATTCTGACTGAGAGATTCTGACAGCTATAGTCAAAAAATATCTGCGTGGTGCTCTGCCACTAATGTGTCTAATCCATAGATTTCCAAACATTTCATGTTGGTGATACACTTTTTAGACATGTATAATTTTGTGACACAGTGATTCAGTTTTACTAACAAACCAGAGATTAAACTAACCCCTTATTACATAAATTGTAATAACAAAATATTTGAGGACTCATCATATCAATATGGAAACTTTTCATTTATATATTGTTAAAATATGTGATTTGTGAGATAATAACATTCACTTCCAAGATTTTTGTCATTTATGAGAAACAAAATGTAAATATGTGCAAGAATTTAAAAAAATGTATAACAGTAATAATAGTAATAAAACCATTACGATATTGTACCAATTTAATGAGATGTATGAGGTTCTAAATTGCAATTCCTAATTGGTTCTGTCTTTAAAATCGCCAATAATGAAATAATAATGAAGTTTTGAAAGTTTTGTTAGAGTTCTGAAATGTTCACCACCAGAACTTTAGCAGCACTGTAGAAGCAAAGCACCAGCGCCACCTAGTTTTCACCACCAGAACTTTAGTTTTGTAATGATATTGTGATATTATAATTATATATTTAATTTTATTTTACTGGAGGTTTTTGATTATTTTATAATAATTTTATAATAATGATATAATAAATAATATAATATAATGTTATATTATATTATAATTTCAATATATTATAATGTTAATATATATACTATAATATAATAATTATGATAATACTAATAATATATGAATATAGTGATATATTGATATGTTAATATTAATAATGGGTTAATATATTAATATATATTAATGTAGGGATTCGGACAAGTAAGCTGGGCCAGAACCGTTTAGAGCTTTATAGGTCAACACCAGCACTTTGAATTGGGCTCGGAGGTGGACCGGCAGCCCAATTATATATCGTGATATTATAATTTGTATATTTGTATTACATGCAATATTGTTAACAATATTGCGATATGTTGTAGTGCAATATGATGTGTAGTGCTGATGTTGTGCTATGACAGTAATGTTATTTGTTGTGTTTTCAGTTTGCTGTAAGCCACTCCGGCAATATTGTTATATGTACATTGCAAGCCACTCTGGCAGTATTGTTGTTTGCTTCGGGTTGAGAAGGTACTTTAGAACCATTTAGAACCATGATTGCCCCGGCCTGGAAGAGAGCATATAAATCCACTTTTTAACGGCGTTCTCCGTTATAGCTCCTATGCTGTGGAACGCCCGGCTGGAACGCGGGCTATAAAGGACCTGCTCCCGTTTAGACGCGCCTGCAAAACTTATTTGTTTAAGCAGGCCTTCGGTGAGTAGGTCCTGCCCATGTTCCGCTGGGGTGTCACGCTATCTAATTTCTGAACTGTACCTGGGGGTTTTGTATTTTGCTGTTTTAACTGTTTAATTGTCTTAGATGTTTTATTGCATTGCTTGTGTGTAGTTGTACCTTCGGTTCCTGTGAGCCGCCGCGAGCCTCAGGGAGTCGGCGGCATAGAAACCCGAATAATAATAATAATAAACTTCACAATTTTATGTTAAATTATTAAAATATGTCTAGTTTATTGTTGTTAGGGTAAATGTTTTCTGAATTCTATATTGCTTTGTAAGTGTCCAATAAAAACATACAAAATATTTAATTGAGAATATTGATTTTAAAGGTATTGATGAACCTTCGGAATCCAAATTATGAAAGCAGTGAGCAACCCAGTTTTAGAAACCATTTGGGTTTAATTCAAGTTCCATTGAAAGTGAAGGATATTCCTGAACTAGTAAGTATTCATTATATTGAAAATACTTTTTAAAGTTATACATTAAGTAAATAAGTTGGGTAACACATACAGTTATCTTTAGCATGTACTGTACTGTGTTTGAGAATGATCGATACTAAACTATTTCGATACACATATTTTAAAAAGCTGCCTCAAAAGACTATTCTTTAAATTTCCAGTTAGGACCTTATTCAACATGAACATATGGACATAACACATATTTAAATTTCCTCAGTCAACAAAATATTTGCATTTTCATATGCTCTTTTTCCTGCAGAAAGAATATTTTGGTGAGCTGGACCTGAGCACAGGTCAGATGGATATTGACGATTCTGCAAATGTGCCCCCAGGTAAGTGCAATTGTTTAATGCATTGTAATAAAGATTGTTCTTGGTTTTTTTTACAATGTAAAACCTTATATTGCTGTATCTTATAGTTATCGATACCTTTTTGTTTGCAATATAAGACGGAGAATTCTAACAAATCCAAGAATGGGTGAAATTTACCATTTTTAACTATATTCCCCCTCCCAGCCTGTGTCTGTCTGTCTGTATGTTTGTTTTGCCTGAAAAGGCCTTAGAAACTAGTGACCAAACAAGCAGTAAGAAACTTGTTGTAGTTTCTTTCATATAAAGATTAAGTAAAATATTTGTGTATTGATCTGAAATAGTTTGGAATTCCTTTTTTTCATATTGTTTTACTTACTGTTTTAGAACTTTTTGAAAATGAACATTTACGTCTTGGTCAAAAAGGTGAGTTCTGAATAACGACTGTAACAGACTTAGTTTAACTGTGTGTATGTATGTGTGTATATGCCTTCAAATCACTTATCAACTGAAGTAGGTTGAAGGTGAATCCAGCGAAGATGGAGATCCTCTGGTTGGGTCGTCCGGGCGGTAGGGATGTCCAGCTTCCGACTCAGGACGGCGTGGCGCTATGCCCGTCGTCTTCAATAAAGAGCCTTGGAGTTCTCTTGGACCCTCTGCTGTCAATGGAGGCCCAAATCTCTGCTGTCAGCAGAGTGGCGTTTTTTCATCAGGCTAGGAGGCTGGCCCCTTACTTGTCTCAGCACAACCTGGCCACGGTGATCCAAGCTACGGTCATCTCAAGGTTAGACTACTGTAACGCTCTCTACATTGGCCTGCCTTTGTTGGTGACCCGGAAACTCAAGCTGGTGCAGAACGCCACAGCTCAGTTACTCGCAGGAGCTCCTGCGAGCTGTCACGTTACACTAATTCTGCGGGAACTGCACTGGCTTCCTATTGAGTATCGGATCACCTTCAAAGGGCTAGTCTTGACTTTCAAGGCCTTGTATGATCTGGGGCCAGTGTACCTGAGGGACCGCCTAACCCCATATTGTCCCATGGGAACACTTAGATCTGAAGAGTGGAATCTTCTAGCCGTGCCCAATGTCAAACAATACCACCTAACTTCAACACGGAGAAGGGCGTTCTCCATCATCGCCCCAGTTCTCTGGAACGCACTACCCCCGGAGGCTCGGGCCTTGCGTAATCTGCTGGCCTTTCGGAAGGCCTGCAAGTCGGCCCTATTCCGGCAGGCCTTTGAGTTGTAATGTGCTATTTCTTAGGAATTGTGTTATCTTTTAGGAATTGTTTTATTCTTGTGGTTTTATTGCTGTTGTAGATATATTGTTTTATTGTGGTGCTTGATGTAAGCCGCCCCGAGCCGGCTGGGAGTGGCAGCCAGTAAGTCTAACAAATAAATAAATAAATAAACTTATGGAGACCCCATTAATTTCAGATGTCTTTATTAGGCAAGGAATACTTAGAGGTGCTTTCACCATATCCTTCCTTTCTAATATAACCTACAAGATCTGACATTCCACTATAATGCCCTACGATGCAAATGTGTTCAGAATAAAATATTATCCACCCAAACACTAGAAAAAGCAACGATGAATAAAGGCAAAATACAATACAGCATATTTGTAAATTCTGCTGAATTCCACTGTCCCCCTTTTCAAATAATGCATTGTTTCTACTGTTGAAAAAATCCAGTCAGTTGAAAGAAATATTTATTTTGTTAAATGAAATTGAATTCAAATGGAACAGGTTTTTATTTCACAGCACATAGAGAGCAACTTATTTTATTCTCTGTCAATAAGGATTGTTTGCATTGTCTGACGCTAGTGACTTGTATCTACCTCTTTCAAGGAATCTGTGTGTACTTTCCAGTAGAGTCTTTTCCCAATACATCGTGTTGCCATTCCTCTGTCCTGCTCTTACTTTTTGCTGCAACCCCTTGGTTGCCAATGCAATATATAATTAATGAAAATTAACAAATGTTAAGCTGTCATAACTCTCAGCATTGTTTTTCCAAAATAAATCCTTTCCTTTCCAATCCTTTCCTTTACTAATCTAGGTTTTCATATGTACAGAAGAAGCCTTGTGCATTATATACATTTTTAAAGCATATTTCATTTTGTCTGTTCCATTGTTTTTTATGTTCTGCCAGAATAGCTTTTTTCCCCACTGGATCATGAAAGTATCTTCTGGTTCTGGAAGAATGAATCTCAACTATTTGGGGAATTTATTAGTGGACTTACATTCTTTCACTTTCTGCTCGATTGACACCTGGTAGATGAAAGACATTTGATTTTAAATTAAATGTGCTATAAATGGCAAGTACTGTAGCTGAGAAATTACTGTATTTTATGGTGTTGTGTTGTATTGCATTTTCCTTCATAAAGTAAACTGACGTACAACAGCAGATAGTACCATTGAAAACAACATCTTTATATTGAGCAACAATTATTTTGGGTTTCCTGTGATTCGAGCTTGCGTGGAGGGGATACGAGGCCCTCTGTTGAATATAGTCAACTGCTCCCTTGAGCAAGGAGCTTTTCAGAGGAAAAGAGGAGGTGGTTAGTCCATTGCTGAAGAAGCCCGGGCTAGATCCCGCGGCTCCCTCCAATTACCGCCCAGTGTCCAATCTACCGTACCTGGGCAAGGTAATTGAGAGGGCAGCAATGGACCAGCTGCAGACATTCTTGGATGATGCAACCTGGCTTGACCCCTTCCAGTCCGGCTTCCGTTCGGGCCATGGGACAGAGACCGTCCTGGTCTCCATCACAGACCTACTCCGATGCCACTTGGACCGAGGCGGATCGGCGCTGCTCGTGTTATTGGACCTCACGGCAGCGTTTGATACTGTCGATTACCAACTTTTGACACACCGCCTGGCGGTGGCGGGGGTGAGGGGGATAGCCCTCAACTGGCTGTCCTCCTTCCTCCAAAACCGCCTGCAGCGAGTGAAGTGGGGAGGGGTGGTCTCCGAGGGCTCCCCTCTTCTCTGCGGGGTCCCTCAGGGGGCCATTCTCTCCCTGCTGTTATTTAACATCTATATGCGACCACTCGCCCAATTGGTACGGAGTTTTGGGCTGGAGTGCCATCAGTACGCTGATGACACCCAGCTCATTCTGAGGATGGGCCCCGGGGTAGAATCTGTACCCGATAATTTCCATCGCTGCCTAGAAGCCGTAACTGGATGGCTGTGAGCCAGTAAGTTGAAGGTGAACCCGGCGAAGACGGAGATCTTGTGGCTGGGGCGCCCGGGGGGGGGGGGGGTAGAGACCCAGTTGCCAACGTTTGATGGTGTGGCACTTCGCCCACAGCCCTTAGTTAAGAGCCTTGGGGTCCAGCTGGACACCCAACTGTCGATGGAAGTGCAGATTGCCTGCGCTTGCAAGACAGCGTTTTACCATCTACGGCAGGCGAAACGTCTGGCTCCCTACCTCTCCCGCTGCGACCTGACCACGGTGATCCAAGCCACGGTCATCTCGAGGCTCGATTACTGTAATGCGCTGTACATTGGCCTACCCTTGTCGGCGATCCGGAAACTTAAGCTGGTGCAGAACGCAGCAGCGTGTCTGCTGTCGGGAGCCCCAAGATCTGCGCATGTGACCCCCACTCCTGCGCGCACTGCACTGGCTTCCTATTGAATTCCGGGTCTCCTTCAAGGTGTTAGTTCTAACTTTCAAGGCCTTACATGGTTTGGGGCCAGTGTACCTGAGGGAGCGTCTTACCCCATACAAACCCAGAAGATCACTGCGCTCAGAGGGGCTTAATCTACTAGAGGTTCCCAGTATTAAGATCTGTAGGCTGTCGAGCACCCGGCAGAGAGCATTTACAGTGGCCGCTCCGACCCTCTGGAATTCTTTACCAGAGGAGATACGAGCACTGCGGGGCTTGCTGGCCTTTCGCAAGTCTGTGAAGACTTGGTTATATAGGCAGGCATTTGGTTCCAACTGATGCCTCCTATTCGCCAGCTGCCAACACACTGTTCTGCCATGTATTGCCTCTGCATATTATTGCTTGCGGGGTTACTGTGGGTTATTGTGGGAGTGGGGCATTTGGGTATACGTCTTTTATCTGTTTTGATGTTTTTATTGATTTTATGCTGTAAACCGCTCTGGGCTCCAGAGAGAGCGGTCTACCAAGTCGAATTTATAAATAAATAAATAAATAATATGGAGAAAATTGTGATGGCAATATAATGTAATGTCATCACATTTTACATTATTGCATGTTATAGAGAAATCGGAGAACATGACATCTTTTCTGAAAACACATCACATACCATGTCATCAGTGAAAATTGGGTTTGCCTCTGGATGTTGCAAGATACCCCATAATAATCTGTGTCTACTTAGACAACTGCTTCAGACAGTGACTAGACTATTTGGAAATCAGTGAGTTTGGTAATAGCATTTGAGATTTGTATCAAACAATTTTTTGACTTAATTTTTATTTAAAAATTTTTTTTAACTTCTACTCCCTCATGAATTCATGGAACACTCACAAATATTGGCTTTTGTGGATAATTCTTGCCTCCTTTTATTCCTATTCTTGCCATTTTTGGGGACCTAAAATGAGCTTTTCTCCCACACAAAGTAAGAGGGAAATTTTACTCCTTTTTAGCTCCACCTTCAGAAGTTATAATGAACTATTTTTGAAATCTCTAATTTTCCCAACAGTCTGCAATGTGGTTTTTTTTTATTTGCACTAGTCCGCCCTCCATGCCCAAAACTTGGTTACTATTTCAGGTCCATTGGTTGTTGGTGCGATGGCTGTTGTATATTCTGTTATAATGTTGTTGTTTTATTTTGTTTTCATGCAGTTGTTTATGTATTTTAATGAGTTACATTTTAACTATGTTGATTGGGCTCATCCCCATGTAAGCCGCTCCAAGTCCCTCTGGGGAGATGGAGGTGGAATACAAAATAAAGTAGTAGTAGTAGTAGTAGTAGTAGTAGTTGTAATACATATCTTCACATGTCATCTCTGAGACAAGAAAGCAACAAAGTTATAGAAGGATTGATGCAAAGACTAGGGAACTGTCCTTAACTGGGATGGAAGCATTTAATATTATATTGTAAAACATGTTTTCCTTGAATTCCTATTACAGACACTACCATGTACATGTACTATTATCTATAGTAAATGCCAGCAATCCACATTTTCAGACTGGATAGTCATTTCTGTTAAGCTCCATCATTAAAATCTTTAAAACATGCAATCTGTCCAATGCACTTCAGTCTTTAAATGATTGTCATATCCTTCTGTAGGCTTTTGCTAAATTTAGCCTTATTCCCAGTTAGCTGGTTTTGAATATATACACCATTATCCCATAAAGATGATGGATGAATCATTTCAAACTGGATGCTCTCTAGCTCCCACAAGAACTCAAGCTAAGTGCTTCTTTGCATTTGATCCTAACTGGCAGCAGTCTACTCTGCATGAATAGTCACACTCTGCCTGCGTATAAATTGTTTCTGTTAAATTGGTTGCTAACTTTTTTTCACACATTCAGTACACATATTGGGTATTTGGCTTAACACCAATCACTAACATTACACTGTAGATTCTTTGTTTCAATAAAGCAAATTATCTCCATTTCTCTTTGGGGGGATAATTCTTAATTTTATGCAGACAAAGATCATAAAATCTCTTGACAGTTATTTGTCTCTTTCAGCACTATTAACTGTATAGGGATAACACTCTAAAATATTCTCTTTTCTTCAAGATGAGGTATCTTAACTCCATTAGTTTCTAAGGCACTGCATTCAAGAAAAGGTTGCTCCTTCATGGTCATCTGTGGAAACCACACTAATGTAGTTGCACCTGTGCAGGTCTTTGGAGATCTCAAACAGCTGTTTGGCCTTGGCTCTAGCCCCACCCATCCTCCCCTGAGGATATATAGCCACAGTGGGGCTAGGAGCCTTGTTTCCCGCAGCCGCAGAGTAAAGGCCTGCATCCAAGCGCCGGGTTGGTGGTGGCCCCGTTGATGTAGCAGGTTGCTACTCCTCCCTCGTCTTTCTTTGGTGTCCCTTTTTGTGCTGATCTGCCAATACTCGGGGTGCCTTTTCAGTTTGGTTCGTGCCTTTTGAGTTTGTTTTTGGCCTGGTAGGCCATCTCCACCGACCGGTGGTTTTTGCTCGTGACCCGTCAGGGCTGTGCTCTTTCTTTTCAGGAGGTCCTGATGTTGTTCCAGTAGGGGATGGTGCTCCCTCTGCACTCTGGCATGTTCATCATGTTTTTTTCTCCAGAGCTTTTCTGGTTTCCCAGTTGGGCGATGGTCAGGAGCCCGTTTTGTTCCTCAGGGGCATGTACCTCCTCTTCTGGATGCTTACTTTTTGCCCCAGGTGGCATCCTTACTTCACCTGGGACAGGCTGTCATGCTGCCTCCTCTGGGATGGACTTTCTCTCGAAGCACCACGTGCCCTTTGGGGGAGCGGTCCTCTTCCAAACAGGTGTTTGAGACGCCCACCAGCCAGGGGTGTGGATTCCACAGATGACCATTGAAGAAACCTGGTTACAGGTAAGCAACCATGGTTTCTTGATTCTATGGATGACTATTTGAAGTATGAAGGAGAGTACCATTAATATAAGGCCAATACTCCAGATACATCTTCTACATATGCAATCCTGTTCTGAGATGGATTTTTCATCCTTTGGAATCCTATAACCCTAAAGAAGAACCCTACACCTGAAGGAAAATATTACTTGAGGGATTTCTACTGGAATCCAGCCATAACAGGACAATAAGTTTGTCATGCCTGGGCCTCAGCCATTGTAAATCTGGCAAAAGAATAGCCCCACTGTGGCTAAACAGGGAGGATGGGTGGGGCTAGAGCCAAGTCCAAACAGCTGTTTGAGATCCCCGAAGAGCTGCACAGGTGCAACTACATTAGTGTGGATTCCACAGACGACCATTCGAAGAAACCTGGTTACAGGTAAGCAACCATGGCTTCTTGATTCTATGGATGTTTTCTATTTAGAAGTATGAAGGAGAGTACTCAATTAATATAAGGCCAATACTCCAGATACATCTTCTACATATGCAATCCTGTTCTGAGATGGGATTTTTTTTCCTTTGAAAAGCTATAAGGCTAAAGAAGAACCCTACACCTGAAGGAAAATATTACTTGAGGGATTTCTTTACTGACCCTAAAAGATTACCAATAACAGGACAATAAGGAAGCAACTGTTAAGGCAACTATCATTGTAAATCTACCAAAAGAATGCTGCTAAACTAGAGTAGCATCTGACTCTTTTCAGTTTTGGCTGGTAAGGCATTGCATATTATACATCACTTCATTACAATCACAGACCATTAACACAACAAATATTTA
Source organism: Anolis apletophallus (assembly GCA_030556195.1). Lineage (NCBI taxonomy): Eukaryota > Metazoa > Chordata > Lepidosauria > Squamata > Anolidae > Anolis > Anolis apletophallus. Next base: position 18,380,404 of record JARBWK010000009.1, on the reverse strand, counting down.
AATGGCACAATGAGACATTCAGATCAAGACTATACACACAGATCATTAGATTAAAATATAATGTTAAATTCATTAAAATTACAATGAAAAGGAATTTGGTTATAACAGCAAGGTTTTAAAATTTTGCTACTCACTGTGCCAGCCTAGGTAAGGCATACAATCTTGGGAAGGAGTGCATGGTAACCCTGACAATTAAAGGGGATAAGCCCTTGAATCACTTTATCGATTTGGCTCCATCCAATCTATGGTCAAGTGGTAGGAAGGGGATAAACCCCTTGAGGCAATTTAACATGTCACTGCCTTTGTTCAGGGTGATTGGAAGGAATCTGGTAATATCTAGTATGTTAGGGAGTTAGAGACAATCATAAGGAAGCAGTGGAACTAGAAATGAATAGAATAAGTCAATGACAGACATTTTAAGGTGTTTAAGATAGACTCCAAACAAAGAGCAGATGCAGTGATACACCTGAGAGCACCAAATATTAAAAAAGAGATGCATAAGAAAGAGAACTGAATTCCTTCAAGTGAACTCTTAAATAGAGGAAACCAAACTGGGTTCCCCAAAAGCAGGGGTGCTCACACTTTTTCAGCATGCGAGCTACTTATAAAACAACCAAGTCAAAATGATCTACCTACCCACTACAAAAATGTGACACATATAACACAACATCTGCTTTGAACTGGGTTTTTTGAGTCCACACTGCCATATAATCTGATTCAAAGCAGATAACATGGGATTTTATTCAACTGTGTGGAAAGGACCTCAGATAACCCAGGGACGGCAGCACTTGAGCGGCGTCAGGAGCTTGCGGGGCGGGACTGAGCCTTCCTCCCACCCTGCCTGCGATCTACCAGTAGATAGCAATCTACTTAATGAGCACCCCTGCCCAAAAGTATATAAGGGATCGTTTTTTTTAAAAACCTGGATAACTACTAAAGCACCGGGAATGTGGCACAGCTGGCTAAGTGTCAACTGCATAAGATCTCTCTGACCAATAAGTCATGAGTTCGAGGCCTGCCCGGGTCGAGGTGGGTGCTCGACCTTTAAGTGTAGCCTGCTGTCAACCTTTGCAGTCCAAAAGACAGTTGCATTTGTCAAGTAGGAGATAAAGGTACCACATTAAGTGGGGAGGAAAATTTTGACTGAATTATGAGGCCATTAAAGAACTCCAGGAACGCTGAGGAATGCGGAAGGAACAACAAGGGACGCTGGGAACGCTGAGAGATGAGGAGTGCGTCAGCTCCCCCTGGTGGTCAGAGTTTGCCTCTGTTCGTCTATATGTGTGTATGTGGAAATGGCAGGGATTGTCTGCTAAGTATGTGTACCTGTAATCCGCTCTGAGTCCCCTTCGGGGTGAGAAGAGCAGAATATAAATAAAGTGTAGTAGTACTTGAAGGAATTTACTGTCTAGAGCAGTGGTTCCCAGCCTGTGGGTCCCCAGATGTTTTGATCTTCAACTCCCAGAAATCCTAACAGCTGGTAAACTGGCTGGGATTTATGGGGGTTGTAGGCTAAAACAGCTGGGGACCCACAGGTTGAGAACCACTGGCCTAGAGGAAAAAACAGGTTAATGTTCCCATTTAGGTTTCAATATATTTTGCTTAGATTTTATAGCTTGATAAAACCATATAACCAGATATTTATATAGAGTAAAAGACCTGTTCAGTCTTTTACTCTATATTGAGCATGAGAACCAGGTCTTTCTCTTGACAAAAAAGAATATTTGTGGGAGAACGACCGAGCAAAGATGGCGGCAGGTCGGGTGGTGTGAGTGCTCCTCACCCCGCCAACCGTTACCGCGATCCAGGGGGCGAATCGCGCCCCCACCTCAGGCTGCAAACAAGAGTCAAGAGGCAGCGAAACCGGGGGATCTTGCCGCTGGCTCCAGAAATCCCCCCCTCCTCAAGAGGGGGAGATTGAGAGGGCCCGGCGAGTCCTCAGCCCGGCTAGCGGATCGGGGAGCGGGAAGCAGGCTCAAGCCTGCATTTACTGCCAGCCCAGCTCGCCCCGACTGAGTAAGTAAAAGGACCGAACAAGGGGGGGGGAAACAGTCAGCCCCAGAACCCGGGGAACGGAACGGAGCCCCGGGGAACGGAACGGAGCCCCGGCGAAGAGAGATCACGCAGGGGAGAGGGGGTGGTTGCAGGACAGGAGGCAGACATCTCGGTCTGAAAGACCCCCAAAGGCCCGGAAGACACAACAGCTCGGGGGACAATCGGGGACGGATAAGCAGCCGAGAAAAGGAGAAAAGAGGGAGGTAGAGCGCCTGCGGGACCCCAAAAAGTACCCCCGAAAAGCTCCAGAAGGCACAGGAAGGAGAGATCCGAGAACCAAGATGGCGGCCAATGAAGGGTAGAGAGAAAAGATAACAACCTGGGGAAGAAGGCGGCCATTTTTGGAGAGGGCTCCTCCCGCCTCAGGGGAAAAAAAAGAGGCGCGAAACAAACAGGAAGGGAAGGCAACAAGCCACAAGGAACCAAATGTAGATTGGACATTCAACAGAAGGGCAGAGAGGACGGAGAAAAGAGGGAGCAACAGAACAGATGGGCCAACAAGAGAGTCAAGCAAAGGAACACAAAAGCCCCATAAAACAGGAATATAAGGGGAGGGAGAGGGGGAACAGAAAAGGAAAACAAGACGAACAGGACAGGGCTGGGTGGAAAGAAAGACATAAAGAAGAGGAGGGAAAAGAGCAGACAACACCGACCCTCCACCTCCCCCCCCCCTTCCCCCAACAAACGAATCAATCAACGTAGTGGCTCTGGCTGATGCAAAGGACATCACAGCGCAAGACAAAATCGCAAAGACATCTCCCTCCATTCTCTGCTGAGCAAAACATGCCAGCACTCAAAGAATCAAACACAGAAGTAAAAGAACAAGAGAGAATGCAGGGAAGGAGACCAGAGGAGGAAAAAGTAACTCTAAAGGACATTATGACAGAACTACGAAAATTAGGGAAGCACAAGACAGGTGCATACAGAAGATTGACTCAATAATGGCCCGACAGGAAAAGCAAATTGAATTGCTACAGGACGCAAGGCTAGAATCAAACAAAGAAGCGACCCCCATAAGGCTAGTACTAACAGTCGTTTATGAGGCTGGAAAGGAAACACCCCAGGTTGCAGGGAAAAGTGCAGCAATACAGGAGGATTTGGAGAAGGGGGTGGAGAAGACTACAAAATTGCAAGAAGCATTAGGGGAAAGAGGAATTTATTCAAATAGAAAAAGATGTGGAGAAGAAACTATGGGAGCTACTAGAGCGATTAATGAAGATTCTACAGTCTCTACCCTCAAAAAATGAAGAGAGGACAAGATCCAGGAGGTCGATCCAACATCTAAGGGGTACATTCGGTGCAAATAAGAACAAAGCTAAACGGAGTGGGGGACAGACCAATGGAATGAGAAGCCGGAGGAGGACAACTCAACAAAGCAGAAAGAAAATTCCAAAGAAAAGACATCCTTACTCTCCAGGGAGGCCCACGGAACATAGTCCTTCGAGAGGTGAAAACATGGAGGCGAATGTAGGAGGTCTAGAATCCCATAAAGAATATGGTTAGGAAGGAGGACAAGAAAGATGAAAGGAACGGACGCAACTACATTAAAAGACAAGGAACGGACTATGGACATGGATCCTCCTACCAAACAACAAACAACGCGAACCCCCAACCAGGTAAACTCAAGAGTCAACGACCCTGGCTACCTGATGAAGGAAGAGGACTACCTATAACCAGACAAGCTGATCTTCCAAGAGCTAGCATCCCCCTTCTCGCACAATGTCAACCACACCTTAACCCCCCATTTCTTCCCTTTTACAAGAACTGAACAAACGAGACTGTACGGAGGTACCGGAAGTCAACATAACTCCCCCTTTTCCTTCTTCTTCCCCCCCCCCCTTCCCTCCCACCTCCCTAGCCTCCCCCCCCCCCCCTCCCCCATCGCACCTCCACTCAGACCTCTTACCCATCCTCAACCCCTCCCCCACCCCCCTCCCCTTACCAACGTCCCAGGAACCCCCACACCACCCTCACACCTTTTCCCAGTTTTGCTGTATTTGAAAACCTTAATAAAAATTATTGAAGAAAAAAGAATATTTGTTTTTGGATAGTTAATGGTTTGGAAATTATTGATACAGTACTCATTTTAATGCCTCAATGTCTCCCGAGACCCAAACAAGTCTGGGAAACCAGTACTGCACCATCAGCATAGAGAAGAATGAGAACTTTCATTGCGACTATTGCTGGTGGGTGAGGGATAAAAGTACTGGGGTCCAGTGAAGATTAGCTAAATATAAATTGAATAAAGTGAGGCCAAAAAAGCATCTTGACTTAACTCTATTTGTATGTAACATGCACTGGACAATATTGTTATAATACAGGAATTGAATTAGATGTAGACTTCTTGAAAACGATAAGGTTTGGATTGTCCTTAATACATTTTAAACATTGTATTTTCTTAGTTTACAGAAGAAGAAGAAGAAGAAGGGTTGCTATCATAATTCGCCCCGAGCCACCTGGGAGTGGCGACTCACAAATTTGAATAATAATAATAATAATAATAATAATAATAATTTGGTTTAAAATCATCTATAAATTTTGTGTGTATGTACTATTTATGTTTTTTGGTGGAGAAAAAAAGTCAGAAAATTGATTGAAAGATTAATTAGCTACATAATATTCATGTTAACTAGAGTCTTCATTGGCTTTGTGGATGTGAGTTCAGTATAATTCCATTAGTCCAAATTGTCAATCAGGAGTCATCAAGTATATGATGTAAAGTTACAGAGCCAAATGTCATTTTTAGTGTTTAATTAATGCTACCTTAAATGAGTTTTCAGGAATATAATAAAATGAAATGCTCATAGAATTTAAGAAGTGAAATCTTACTGTTTGCAAATTGTTTATATTAATAATACACCCATTTCCTATAGTTCTGATGAAGCAGGATAGTGCTGCATCGCAACAGTATGTCCGACAGGGATGTCCAACTTCCTTACGAGCTGAGTTATGGGCACTGATTTTGAATATTTCCAGTCAACCTGAGGTAAGTTGGAGAAGTGAATTAGAAATATGAATGTGTAAGTTTCTGTGTACCTAATAGATAAATAGATAATATATAATAAACTTCATCAATGCTTGGCTTTAGAGTTAAGCATTATGCTAGTTTTTATTATCTTGTACACTATTCACAAGGGTGTTTGTTTAACAATGTTTCTTTTTCATGCTCACCTGTGAAGTGCATATTTCAGAAACTTTTAGAGATGTATTTGGGCAATAGTCCCACCCACTCCTGAAGCACCTAGCTTGTTTGCTTCCTGTATAAAGCCTCGGTTTTGTTGCAGCAGTAACAGCAACAGGAATGGTTTTGAAGCTTTGTTGACGTTTCTGGCTATTGACTTTGCTTGGTTGACGTTTTTCCTTGGATTTCACTCTTGGTGGCATTTTGGCTTTATTTCTGAGTTTTCAGTCTTGAATTTGAACTGTCAGCTTTGAATCAAATTTAGCTCAATTGTTAATGGTGGAAGCTGCACAGTGTCACAATGCAGGGTCTCGGCCCAGCCCCTTAATCACACACACAGAGACGGTAATCAGCTAACTATTTATTGAATAATAAAACAGGTGAAAAGGGTAATTGTCCATAAAAGTATCAAAAGTTCAATCAAAATGGTAAAGAGTTCATAGATATATCCAAAGGCAAAAACTTGGCGAAAGCTCCGCAAAAGCAATGCGGATCAAAGCAAACTTGGCCCGTGGCAAATAAACAAGGCAAAGTTCAAGGAATCAAGGCCCAAGAAACTTCTTGGCAAGGCACGAGCCTAAATCCTGGCTCCGTGGATCTTCACTCGCTTCACTCCCTTCAAATCAGAAGTGGCCGAGCAACTGAGGATCCGTTCCCCCGGATCCTATACTTAATCCCCTGGGTGAGGTCTATGGCGCTCTAGGCTTCTGCGCCAATCTGTACTACGGGACCTGACGCTCCTTTGGCGCTCTAGGCTTCGGTGCTATTCCCTCCTCCTGGACTCAATGCTCCGTCTCCTATCAAAGCTCCGTCCTTGCCTCCCAGCACCTGGGTCACTATCTTCGTGAGAGCCAGACTCCCTTTCAGCTTCCATGGGCTCATCCTCCGCTATCTCCCTGACCCTTTCTTGTGAACCGAAACCACCTGGTTTCTCATACTGATTATCTGAATCAGCACTTTCAGTGTCGGCCTGACTTTCCCAGCTTTCATACCCATCAGGCCAGCCATCATCCCATTCCAAACTCTCTGTGGGAGATGAAGGCCCAGCTACCTCATCATCCCTTTCATCCATCTCCCCATCAGCCGCAATTGGCTCTAATGCAAGCGGGACCCCCGGGGCCGCCCCCTGCCCCCCAGGCACGAATGAGAACGGGGTTGCTACACACAGCATGGCAGTTTTGAGGATTTGTGTAAGTGTACTATCTACCTTTTCATTACAATTCCTTGTTTGTTGCTCTTTTTTTAAACCTATGGTGAGGGTGTTCTCTCCTTGTTTCTGGAAAACAAACATAAGGAGAACTCACCACGGATCTCTGCCAGGATAAAGATGTGGACTTCAACTCCCATAAGCCTCCGTATTATCCAACATTTTAATTTATCCGATATCATGCTGTCCCATGTATGTCAGATAAATGAGACACTACTGTATCTTAAAAGGGGAGAATGTGTTTCATGCAGATAATGAGTTCTAGCTTCCCAGATGAGAAATGCATCATGTCTGGAATTTGAGACAATGCAAAGTAGGTCACAAAAAAGTGGTCTGGAAAGTGTTGGAGATCTCCTTAGACTGTTAACACACTGAACATTTTTTAGAATGTACTCCTTGTAGTAATCCTAGTAATCCTTTGATCATGTATGTGGAAACTGATATGTGTTACAATATTGTATTGATGGTCTGTTAGTTTAATCCCATCTTTTCACACATATGTATGCATATAGATATACATATAGATATATGTTAATACAAACAATTCTGGCCACATGTTTTGCAGCTTTCTTTCATTTGTCAATCTCTTGCTCACTTTCTTGCTTTTGCTTCCAAATTCAGTTACTACATTAGAGCATAATAACATGATTCATGGCTACTCAACACTATAATTACTAGTTAAATGTTACTGCCATTTGCAAGTAACAAGAACCTTTTAGTATGACAGGTTTGTCTGTAATTGATGATATGAATATTTATTATTCAACAATTAAAATGCTCTTATTTACCCTTGTAATATTCTAGGTGGATAAAAAGTGGAAGCCATTCTGTTTTAGTTACGCAATTATGAATGGCCTATCGCTAAAATGTATCCATATGCCATTGGCATCATGCCATGCTGCATTATAGTTTGAGCTACTTTTCATTTTGTTTTTGTGTTGTTCTCCTTTTGCTTTATTTTGCTTTCTTAATGCATGGCATTTTCAATTCCACCTTCTCTAGAATGACAAGTCTGGTGTTTTATGAGCCTCTAAATTTGATTTGGGAAGATAGCATTTCTTGTTAGAAATTGATATGGGAGAGGCTTTGGGGGTGGTGGTGCGAGCGTACAGATATGCTTATTTCAGGCAAGTTCTGATTTGAATCAATTTGTGTTCCACAAAACTCAGGCACCTTTGCCAATCTGTAGTTTAGAACAGCATTATAAAAATACCTTGTTTATCTGGAGACATGATAAATAAAATCTTAATGTATGCATAGTATAATTTGATTCAGATATTTGAATGCTGACTCAATAGACACATTGTGAGCTGATTAGATAATATGTATGAAGAAGCAGTATAAATTCCTGTAAATAATTGTTAAAGATTTCCTTTGTGTATAGTAGTACAAAGCCTATCCATGTTTCAAGGGGCCTAAATATTTCCAACCACAGAAATTAGAAGTAGAATGTTGAATGAATCAGATCTATTCTATACATCTTTAAGAATAGCAGCTTTTCTTGATGTTGTAAATGCACTAAAATCTTCATTTGGTAAGAGATACAGTAAAGTATATTTTCCATTCTTGGATATATTCAATAGGCTTGTGCACAGATTCATTTCGGCCGGTTCTTTTCAGCTAATCTGGCTGGTCAGCCTTGTTCGGCTGGCTATAACGACAAGGGCTCAGCCTCCATGTTTTTTTGGCTGCAAAAGAACAGAAAGAAAATGGGTTACAAGTGGAGTGCAGGAAAGAGGCAGCCACTAGAAGGAAAAGCACGAGGGAGGAAAAGGTACCACTCCAGGGCCTGCAAATCAAGAGAAAAGAGAGGGCCCAGGATAAGGTAGTTTCAAGTTGACTGTTCTTCCTTCTTATAGCCTCTTAAAATGCCTTGGAAAGCTGCATGCTACAGAGGGAGACGATGTGAGCTTGTAGCGCTTGTCTCCTCTAGAGTAGAAACAGTTTTAACTAAGAATTAAACCCAATCTTCTCTACAATCAGAAGAGAAAGGATTACAGAAAGAGTGGTTTATTACCTCTGATGCTTTTGATCCAAGTCTTAATAAAGGATATAAGGACAAAACGATGAGAAGCGGAGCCTGGGAAGTACACCCCCCCCCACACACACACACACATAATTGGCTGGATAGAAAATGAATCTTTTAGTTTCCGGGATCAAAAACTCCTCCTGGATTTGGGAGCCTCCTAAAAAATGGATCACAACCCCCACCCCCGAAATCCGGGACATCGAAATGGATCTGAGTTTTACCTGGATTGCACAAGCCTAATATTCAAGTGTGTGTGTGTGTGTGTGTATTCTCTCTCTCTCTCTCTCTCTCTCTCTCTCTCTCATATGTGCAGGGAAACAACACAAGTAAATCATTATGAGAAATTAAAAATCCTGTGTAGAATTGTTTTAAAAATACACTGTTTTGAGGGGAGGAAATTTAGTATTTGATATTTTCAAGGGTAGGTTTTGATTTATGTAATGGATAGCACAGTCATGGGTAAGTCACATGCTGCAAGCCAGCATATTCCAGTTCGTTAGTCTTAATATATATTCCTCTATCTATGAAGCTATTTATTCAGAATTATCATGAAATATATTGTGTTGATGTGCATGTGGCAGAATCAGTGGAATTATCAGCCGATTGATATGACTCCCTCCCATCTTCTATTAACCTCTTTCAAGGATTACCTACAGTTGTTATGTGACCTACAGTCACTCTTCACTTTGTCTTTCAGTTAATTTCCTACCCACAACATTATTTTAGAAAGACGGGATATTCAGACATTATTAAGTTCCTACTCCCCCCCCCCCCCCAAGCTGTAACCTCCATTTTCATCTTCTGTGGGTTATGTCTTTGCTTCTCTGCCCTTTGACTTAAATAAAGCATAGCATCCACTGCTTCTGAATAAACCAGTTCCAATATTTCACCGCATAATAGTCACCACCGCATAATAGTTGCACCCCCCCCAATATTTTTGCTTTCATTGCATAATAGTTGCAACCTTGATTCATCTCCCCAATGTATTTCTGGCAGATAACCTACATACAGTGTATGCAGCAGTAAGACAGCCTCCCTATCATAAACAGTCTAGCTTGGCTTTCCTCTCCCATATGTATTGGTGTACTATATAAACAACAGCTCCACCTGCTTGCCCACCATTCTCCTTTCAGCTGTAGTTCCTTATTCATCCACCTACTCGTCTCATTTCAGCTATGGTGCTTCCCTTGGCTGAGTCCAAAAGAACTGAATTGACGAGAGTAACAAGACCAGCTCCCTTCAACCCAGTGATTTTGGATTGAAGTACCATTTATTTATTAATTTCATGATATTTATATGCCGCCCTTCTCAACCCCGAAGGGGACTCAGAGCGGCTTACAGCAAACTGCAAATACAACAAACTACATTACTGCCATAGCACAATATCAGTGCTACACATCACATTGCACTATAATATTACATCGCAATATCATTAGTAGTATTATATTGTATCAATATATATACCACTAGCTGGATGTGGTTGAACTACAACTCCAGAAGTCAAGGACAATATACCCACCAAACCCTTCCTTTTTCCTATGGGTCATGGGAGTTCTGTGTGCTAAGTTTGGTTAAAATCCATTGTTTGGGGGTTCAGAGGAGTTGGGAGGGAAGGAGGGCCGAAGTTGGCCCAGGCGTGCTGTAGGTCTTGCTTCTCTTCCCTCTCCTTCTCCCCTCATGTAGGCATGGAAGGGTTCCGTGGCAGTATGGGAGGAAAGGACAGGAAGGAGGGGCAGAAGTGGGGAGGGAGAGGAAGAAGTGAATGCACAGTGCATCTGTGGTGCAGGGGATCCTGGGAATTGTAGTTTCCCAGATGTTTTGGCTTTTTGGAGTGTTTTATTGTTATTGTTTGTGTGGTTTTTGAAGGCTAAACACACCTTGTGTTATTTCCGATGGGTCTGGGGAGTTCTGTGTGCTAATTTTGGTTGAAATCCAGTGTTGGGGAGTTCGGAGGAGTTGGGAGTCCCAAACTCCTGAGGGAAGGAGGGCCAAAGTTGGCCCAGGCGTGCTGTAGGTCTTCCTTCTCCTCCCTGTCGTTGGCAGCATGGGAGGGAGGAAAGGACAGGAAGGAGGGGCAGAAGTGAACTGTGCTCACCCCTTTGTGCCTTCCTGTCTTCCCTCGTTGTGGTGCTCAGCAGCGGGGAGGTGGGGAGGAGGGAAGTGTGCCTGCCTGTCTTTCCTCCTCTCCTCTCTCCCTCTCTTCTCCCTTTCTTCCTCATTCTTCAGCTCTTTCCCTCTGTCCTCCCTTCCTTTCCTTTTTTGTATCACTCCTCCCTCCCTCCCCCCTGAGAGAGAGAGGTAGAGGGACAGAGAGAGGGAGGCAGGCGAGGGCGGCATGGAGTCAGGGCGGGTTTCGGCGGCCCGGGGAGAGAGAGAGAGGTGAGTGGGAAGCAGGCCTGGACCTTCGTTTCTGCCTTTCCTTGCCTGAGGGGAGCCCGCCCAAGGCCTTCTCTCGAGGGGAGCCTGCTTCTCTGGCATTCGGAGCAGGAGCTCAGGACCGGGCCGCACCGCCGCGTCCTTGGCCTTCTCCGCCGCCTCCTAGGCGGTCAGCGGCTGGGAAGCGGCGAGGAGGGCTCCGATCGCCGGTGGAGAGGTGGAACGGAGGAGGAGTGGCTACGAAGGAGGAAGGGAGGCACCTCCTCCTTAGCCCTTCCTCCTGCGTTCCGCCCTCCCCCGCGATCGGAGCCCCCCTCCACCGCTTCCCAGCCATGGACCGGCTATGAGGCGGCGGAAGAGGCGAGGAGGCGGCGGCGCGGCCCGGGTCCTCTTGGAAACCGGGTGGCGAGGGGGGGTGGCGGGGGGAGGTGGGAGGGGCTGGGGAGGGGGGGGGTCCCCGCCCCTGGCCACGCCCCCTCGCCACTCTTGGAAACCGGGTGGCGAGGGGGGTGGCGGGGGAGGTGGGGGGGCTGGGGAGGGGGAGGGTGTCCCCGCCCCTGGCCACGCCCCGCCACTCTTGGAAACCGGGTGGCGAGGGGGGTGGCGGGGGAGGTGGGAGGGGCTGGGGAGGGGGAGGGTGTCCTCGCCCCTGGCCACGCCCCCTCGCCACTCTTGGAAACCGGGTGGCGAGGGGGGGGTGGCGGGAGGAGGGGCTGGGGAGGGGGGCGTGTCCCGCCTCCTGGCCACGCCCCTCGCCACTCTTTAAACCGGGGCGAGGGGGGTGGCGGGAGGAGGTGGGAGGGGCTGGGGCGGCGGGGAGGGGTTTCCCCTCCTCCTTCCAGGTCCCCCCCCCCGCCGCTCTTCCTGATCAAAGGAGGAGGCGGAGGAGGCGCTCTGGCTGCCATGTGCGAACGTTCTAAACGTTTCGCTGGCAGCGAAGTGGCCGGGTGGGATTCCCTTTGTTAAATTTTAGGGGTGGTGTTTTAGGGTGTTGCTAGGTAGTTAGGTCGGGTTTTTGACTGTTGTCTGTACCTTGTGGTCTGGGCCAGTCAGTTGTTTAGTGTGGTGTTTCTGCGACGTATAGTTTCGTTGTCTATATCAATCTTTGCACGACCGTGTCTCCTTTATATATATAGATAGCTGAAAGGGGAGTGGGGTTCCTGGTGAGTGAAGTGCTGTAGCTGAAAGGAGGCAGGTGGGTGTGCATATGGGTGAAGGAGGCAATATTTTTCTCACTATGTAAATAGTCGCACCCCCCTTTTTGGACAAACAAAGTGTGACTTTTACACAATAAAATTCTGTACTTTTTACAGGATAAATTAAATTGAACAATTGTTTTCCTATGAATAAATGTCACTCAGCTAATGTTTGAGCATAATCTCTGATCAGCTAAACAACTGTTTTTTCACATTTCTAGAATCCCCGGTGCTGTTTTTAAATTAATATTCTAGAGAACTATTATATCCAATGAGAGAGAGAGAGGGAGGGAGGAGGAAGGGAGGGAGGGAGAATGACTTAAAAACACTCCTTATGCAATGCTTTCCCCCTTTTAAAAATTTGTAATTGTAGGACAAGATAGAATTCAGGCAAATAAATGATGGCTTATTTATATAGAAGTGATATTAAATTTGCTGAATATTTTAAAGTTATTAAAACTGCGTAACAATATATTTTTCATGGTAGTAAATAATTTAAATTTAATTTCTGGAAAATTGATGAGATGAGATATGAATTTCCACAGTACAATATAGGCGGATTATTCACCATGAAGGACTTCTTTGGATTATTATTCTTTACTGTAATTTATTTATAATCATTCTTGCTGTGCTTCTTCAGCTTGAAATTAGTAATGAAATCTGCCCTTCAAGTGATGGACAAATAATAAATATTTCAATAAAGAAATAACAGCTTTTCAACCTTGTAGCCTCATGATATTGCAAAGAAAGTGACATTGAAATCACTGGTGTACATCATCTGGGAAGGAAATTACAAATGGATTATGTGGTTATTTGAAAGGTAAATGAAATATTTAGGTTTTCAGCTGTTTCTTCTACTATAATGTTATCGCACAATAAGCAGTATAGGGGGATTCACATATGATTTTAAGTGTGTTGATTGAATGGGTTTGCTTCAAATTTCTTTTAGATTTGTTTTACATTATTAATTAATTGTAAAGATGACAAAAAGTAATGAGCATAAGTGGAAAGTAATGGATATATTGTGGAACAAAAGAAATAAAGCAAGTCATAAAATCGTCTTCATTAAGGCAAGGATTTTGCTTATTGATAGGCAATATTGCTTATATTCAGAAGATTTGGTATTCATTCTCTCTGTATTTTTTTAGTAAAGGGGCAAGCTGGAAAAGATCAGCCTTAGAAAAGTTTTGTCTGTTAATACTGGGCTGAATGAATTATCAAATTGATTCCATCTAGGGGTGCATCTCCACTATAAAATTAATACAATTTGACATTACATTAACATGACTCAATGCTTTGGAATCCTGGGAATTATAGTATCGTGAGGTGCCAGCAATTTTTGGCAAAGAAGCTTCAAGACCTTGTAAATCAGTGGTTCCCAACCTGTGGTCCATAGACCACCAGTGGTCCGCAAGAACTAAAATGTGGTCCATGGCCTCACTGTTACTACACCATTGCAATAAGAGTGACTGGTCTTGCAAAACCCTCTTATAATGCCGAGGCTTATTAAATATGGTTTTCTGTGGGTGAGCGGATGGTGACTACTGGATGGCATATGTTTTGTATCAGAAACTAGAGCTGATGTGATCTGTCCAATGCAGTATTCTGAATCAGCACCCCAAATAACCAAACCAAATCTAAAGTTGACCAAAATCTGATTCGTAACCCTTTTGGTACTAATGTTGAAGAGTGGTCTGGTCAAGTGGTCCCTGGTCAAAAAAAAAGTTGATTCCAAAGCATTAAGCTATGACAATTAAAGTGGTATCAAACTAAATTAATTCTACATGTAGATCCAATCTTAATGTGTTGATAACTTACATGCAGTGCAAATGCTATCTGGATTCAGGATTAATATGTTGCATGTGTTGGTCCACTCATAAATTCTCCTTCAAAACCCTCAGTAATGTAGTAAAGTAAAGGATACAAGAAAATTGTGCTGAATGGCCCATTTGTTGTACCTATTGTTGTTGTTGCTGCTGCTGCTGTTGGACAGTGTAAAGATAGATGGGAGAAGTAAACAGGGTTGGATTGTGCTTTGCCATCATATTTGTCCTTCTGCCAGATGTGTTCAAAATAGAACAATTCATCTATTAATTCACTGGATTGATGGTAGTTGCTTGGTCCTCTTTGAAATATATAACTTTAAGATTAATGGCCACTTTTCTAACTAGTGCAGGGAAATTCTGGGTAATTGTTTATTCAATTCATGGTTCAGTGATGTAATGCGAAAGCTAACAAAATAATCTTCAGAAAAATATTGCTCTATCATTATTCTCTTCAGGTACCATATCCTCTTAAAGCCTTTTAGTTCATGATTAAGCTCATTTTGTTAATCCAGTGGAAAGATTCATTTGAACTCATCTTTACTGGCTGGCTTGAAATGTCATAGTCTGTTTCAGATGTTCAGGTATGAGAGCAAAAGGAAATCTGTTTATTGTTGGAATGTGTTTTATTTGTCCCAAATAAAGGACTAAAATAAATTTTTGGGTAGGGAAGTAAATCTTTGCTTATGTTATTCTTACAGTCAATAGCCAATGATTTTGAAAGACTTCTTCACATTGAACACACTCATTGAGAGTTTTATGTGTTTCTAAGTATTTAGGTGCACTTTTTTGTGCATCTGGAACTCTACTGATAATATTTTTCTTCCTCTTGTCTTGAGATCCTCTGGCTGGGTCGTCCGGGCGGTAGGGATGTCCAGCTTCCGACCCTTATGCCTTTATGTGTTATGCCCGTTGTCTTCAGAACCTTGGAGTTCTTTTGGACCCTCTGCTTTCAATGGAGGCACAAATCTCCGCTGTCAGCAGAGCGGCGTTTTTCCATTTTCGCCAGACTAGGAGGCTGGCCCCTTACTTGTCTCGGCACGACTTGGCCATGGTGATCCAAGCCACGGTCATCTCAAGGTTAGAATACTATAATGCTCTCTACATTGGCCTGCTTCTGTCGGTGACCCGGAAACTCAAGCTGGTGCAGAACGCCGCAACTCGGTTGCTTGCAGAAGCTCCTGCGAGCTGCCACATTACACCAATTCTGTGGGAACTGCACTGGCTTCCTATTGAGTACCGGATCACCTTCAAAGTGTTAGTCTTGACTTTTAAGGCCTTGTATGGTCTGGGACCAGTGTACCTAAGGGACCGCCTAACCCCATACTGTCCCATGAGAACACTTAGATCTGAAGACTGGAATCTTCTAGCCGTGCCCAATATCAAACAATACCACCTAACTTCAACATGGAGAAGGGCGTTCTCCATCATCGCCCCAGTTCTCTGGAACGCACTACCCCCGGAGATTTGGGCCTTGCGTAATCTGTTGGCTTTTCAGAAGGCCTGCAAGTCGGCCCTATTCCGGCAGGCCTTTGAGTTGTAATGTGCTATCCCCTAGGACTTGTGTTATCTCTTAGGAATTGTTTTATCCTTGTGGTTTTATTGCTGTTGTAGATTTGTTGTTTTGTTGTGGTGCTTGATGTAAGCCGCCCCGAGCGGGCTGGGAGTGGTGGCCAATAAATCTAACAAATAAATAAATAAATAAAATGAGTTGCAATTCGATCTAGAAAGTTTGTCATCACTGCAGCAACAAAGTACATTTAAGTGAATCATTCTGTGATAATTTATGCCCATCAAGAAGAGAGGGAAGTGGTGATAAGAGGGTAGAGCATACAAGCAAACACTTATTCAAACATAGCCATTGACAAGTATAGCCAAGGAAATGGCTCAGGAAATCACAATGTAAAAATTCAGATTGATATTAATGAGCACTTTTAGGTGTAAATTAAGGCAGGGAAAACTTTCTGTAAGCATTTTATACTGTTGGCAGTTTTACAAGAGTCAATCGTAATGATACGTTGGGTTTCTTTGCTTTCTCGTGTTATCCCCCCAACTATTATTTATTTACAGTATTTATTTACCATATTTATACCTCGTCCTTCTCACCCTGAAGGGGACTCAGAGTGGCCTTACCAGTAGGCAACAATTTGATGCTGCACAAAAAAAACATACAGATAAAATAAATAGATATATTTTAAAACCAAAATATGTACGGTAGTATTGAGCTATTTTATATATTTATTGCAAAGGTTTGTTGTCATGTCCATGGTTTCCTTCTCATCTCCAAATTCTGGAAAATGAATACATTTGTCTAAAATTACAAAACCAAGGTGTTAGCTTCAAGCATAACGTTTTCCTTCAATCTTCTTGAGAATGGCCTGCATGCTTGGAAAATAGGTTGTTTATATATTCCAAATGGGCCTTGTTCATTAGAGGCAGCAGCTTCATTCTTTGTGCTGTTTAATGCATTACATTTGCTGCCATCGGTAGAATAATATACATTGCCTAGCATTAAATCTATAACCTTAAAATAGAATAAATTGTGTTTATGGAAAAAGCATAAGTACAATAAACAAAGTTCTGAAGTGTGTATTTTACAACTATTAGGTTTTTGTACACTCTGTCTTAAAAGGGGAATCAAATTACTCTTATCTTTCTCTCTGTCTCCCTTATGCTGAATTGCTTCCAATGACCACATACAGAGATATGCTAGCCATCCGGACATTTGAATGCCTCCTCATTAATTTTATTCTTCCAACTGTAGCTTCTGTCTTCTTGATAGGATCCATGTGAGCTGTGTTTATGGCGACACTGTTACTTCTAGGTTTGGCTTGACCAGAGTCTACTTTTAGCCAGTTTGTTTGGAAATTGTTTGTGAAGAACAGGCTATGGCTCTGCATAACAGAATATCAGTGATGTTCTTAGTTATGGAAAATTAACTGTAGCTATCCAGTATTCTGCTTATTGAAATTTTTCATTAGCCTATAATTCCTTTTTCTTTGCAGGTTTTGTTTGCTAATTTAGAATTAAATATCTCCTATTATATACTCGGAATATGCGTATTAGATTTCTAACCAAAGGCCTTCTGAGATGACTCACGTAAAGCAAATAAGAGAAAATACAAGTGTTAATAAGCCATTGATCCAAATTTGACCTCCAACCCCCGGAATAAAGAGACGACACAAAGTAGATTGGATTCCAATTGGGCAACTTTTATTCAATGTTACCTATTTAATATCCTCAACTAAACTTAAGGAGGGGGTGTCAGGAATCAAGGTGTTTCAATCCGAAGTGTTGTGGTGTTCCAGCCTAGTAGTGTGGTGCCCCAGCCTAGTGGTCCAAGACAGGTACCAGTGGTGCCAGTGGATCAGGACCAGAATGAGGAGGATGAATGGCCTGAGGGGGACATTTCTGTAAACGAAGACCTGTCGTGGGACAATGACTGGTTGCATGGATATTGGCCCGAAGAAGGGGTTAATGAAGATTCTATGGAAGTAAGTTTCGAGACTGCCAGCAAGAATTCCAGTAACCTTGAATCTCACGGGAACCCTTCTCCCTTGCCAGCTGAGGCCCCGGGAAATAGGGAGGATGAGCTTTCTCACCAAGATATGAGTCCACCTGGCCTGGCTAACGAGCTGGCAGGTTTTGATAGAAGAGCTAATATCAGATCTACGAGGAAAGATTGGAATTTGAGACAGGGAATTCAGTGGTCTCACAGAAAATAGATTCCTTTAAGAGACTGGCTTTGGGAAGATTCTGACAGACCTGAAGCTACGTTTGGATTGAACGTTTCTTGGTCCAAGTCTCCAAGTTAAAGTGGACCGCAGGGGTGGCTTGCCCTGCAGAACCAAGTTTCCTGTTTGCCGTTGTTTCGTTGGGCTTTGGACTCTTAAGTTTCATGTTTTGTCCGCAGGAGCAGACTGCCTTGCTTTCGGATTGCTTTCCTTGGGATTTACTCAGTTTTGAGAACTTTTCCAGATTTACCTTGGGACTTACTTTTTGCCTTATACCTTTACCTTTTTGGACTATTCTATTCCAAATAAAAGTAGTTTACAGAGATTGCTTGTGTGTGTGATCTAGGGGGGTACGTTCCAGTTCTGAGACGCAACAGGTGTCCTCTTAACCCGGAAACTCAAAAGAATTTACGGGCGAAACACCTAGATTACCTGATTTATTCAACCAGAGCAAACCATTAGGGAAATGAGAGATAGGCCTGGTCTCAAGATGTTGAGATCAGCCTCTTCCCAATCCAGGGCCATTTAACTTAACTCACCAAACAACAACTTCAATGTGAGTGTTAACCTTAATGGCCCTCACCCGAAAAGGGGGCGTCTGAGACACACACCAACCATAGGATTCCCTAACTATTTACGCTAAGCCTATTAACAAAGTCCACCATTCCTTCTAGCCCCTAAACAGTAGAGGGAGAGGCAAAAAAAACCCCTCCCCAAATTAGGTTGAGAGAGGAAAAAATTCCTAACCGACTCCAATGGCAATCATAATCAATACTGTTGAAATGGGCAGGAGTGCTGGGCCAAAGGACGAGCTCCGAATGAGCTCCAGTGGGCTTGGTCTCCAATTTAAGGGCACGGCCTCTGCTCCAGAAGGTTCTGAGAACCTTCGCCTCCCTTCCGGAGGAGGAGCCAAATTCCTCTCTCACCCAGCTTCGCTGGGCGAGAGAGGCTGAAAAGAATAAGAATAATAATAGATGAAAATGATATAAAATTTAGGATATGTGGATTTGTGGATTTGAAATAAAAAATGTTTTAAAGATTTGTTGAACATAATAAATATGGAGTCATTAAATTTTATTCATAATGTATACCTTTAATTTTTTGTTGTTGTTTGTGTGTTGAAATTAGTTATAATTGCTGGAGATAATACTAAGTTTTTCTGGGACAGGAAGGAACCAAATCAAACTACATGAGCATTAATTCAGAGGTCTATGTTGTATGATCTCTTATAATGACACTGCCCAATCAGTGATTTGAGTTTAGAGGTGAGAAAAAGAGGTCTTATGTTTCTTTCTTTAAAAGACCCTTTTTTGAGAAATGCTTAAGGTATAGTTGATTACATTTAATGCATTTTAGTGATTATTCAACAATATTTTTCAGATACTGGGTGAGCCTGTTGTTTGTTTTAATGCTTTTTTCCTCTTCCCCACTTTTGTCACTCAAAAATTCAGCAGAACTGTAAGACTTTTTTTTGGTTTCATATTTGAATTAACACTTGATTTATATGCTGTTTATGTCATTCTAGGATATTTTGTACTATGAGCAGCTGAAGACTAATGTGATACAACATGATCTTTTGGTGGACAGTCTGATTTATAAAGTGAGTAATTTTGATTTATATAGTATCATGGCTAGTGGTTGTAACTCAGGGTGGCCAGCATTCCCTCCTTTTGTCTAGATAAGTTAATTATTCTAATTTCACATTACCTTTTCACACTTTTGAAAGAACTATTGGGGGGGGGGGGGTGGCGGAAAGATATGGGGGAGGGGTTGCGGGAATTGGGAAAGGTTTTTTCAGGTTTGCAAAGAGTTGTGATGACTTTGGGTGCAATTTAAGGTGTTATGTGTGTAAAAATCATGCCAATTTTAAAAATTAAAATTGGGGAACTCCAAGAAGACTGGTGGGGGGATTAAAGAGCCACAAAGCTGAGATCAAAGGACCTTGTACAGTTTACAGGTCACACTTTCGCCATTCCTTGTCTAGCTGATATTGATTACTTGCTCTCAGTGTGTCCCTAGATCAGGATATATCTGCCTAGTTTACTATGTTAGAGATGCCCGATTAATTAATAGTATAACATTGCAATGTTGTTTTGGTCTGCTTAACACTGCATGAGCTTTCCAGGTGGAATGCATGCCTCTCAGCTTGAAACTGTTACATGTTTTTGATTGCAGGATGTGAAGCTTACAGCCAGCAATGATGACTACTATTTTGTGTTTGAGGATTATTTATATCAGGTAAGTAATTGCTACTGTGATGGTAATTCATCAATGTACAAAGTGACATGTAGTATTGGGTACAATTCGTTCCATGTATCTTTTAAGCCAGTAAAAGGGATAATATGGCAGTGGTTCTAAATAGACTAGCAGCACTAAACTATGTAAGTTTATCAGCAATGAATTCTATGGTGTACAGTATAGTTTAGCGTATATCTGTGGCACTTCAGACAAGGAGCACCCCCCTAGTTCACACACACAACAGACAGTCTAAATAATAGGCTTTTATTGAAACAAATATAGTGTCCAACAAAAGGGTTAAAAGAAGATCAATTGTAGAATGTATCCAAAGTAAAATCACACAGTTCAATTAGTCCCAAAATCCAAAGGCAAAGGTAGACAGCTTGATGAAAATCCCATGAATGATACAAGGCAGCTATAGAAGCAAAAACGTGCACAGAGGCGTAGGCAAAATCAAGAGCTTGGAGACAAGAATAAACTTGGCATGGTATTCTGAACGAAGCCTGGAAACTGAAGACAGTTTCCCTAGCAATCTAATATAAAGACAAATCAGTTTTGGTTTGCAAACTGACTGCTGCGTCGGAGACTGGCAGCCTGCCTAGATTCTCGAATGCTATCTCGGCGGTTGAATGGAAGCTCGTTAAGATTCCCAGGTGTCCCATTATCAACATCAAGACCTTCAGAGTCCTGAACACAAGAATTCTCATCTAATGAAGCCCTGGGAAGAGAACTCTTCCCAGGAATGCAAGCCTCATCTGAAATGTCACTTTGCATCTCAGAATTCTCACTAAGCATCCCATCATCAGCATTTTCAGGAACAATCCCATCATCAGCATTGTCAGGAACAATCCCATCATCCCTAGCATGCACATGAGCACCAGGCTGAAACACCACAATATCTGAGTAAGTGGGCATGACACTGCAGTCTAGGTAGTTTCCTGATACAAATGAATGAATCTATCAATCACGGTCTAATAAGAAATAAATTAATTTGCTGTGCCTGTGAACTGCTAACATGTAGACATTCAGCTTTGAGCTAATAATTTTTAAGTTGCGTAGTAGTTACAGTCTGACAGGATAAATTCAGTCATCTTCAAATTGTTATTGAATGACAACTCAATGAGATGGAGCAATGTCTGTTGCTGGAATGATTGATTTCATTAGTTAGCCTGGAATGATTAATCTCGGACTAAAAAACCACTACCAAATATTGTGTACATTTTCTGGGAAAGACTGCATCTTGAGAAGCTAAATGTTTCTGTGCTACAGTATTGTAATGTCTACAATACTGGAAAATACTTAGGCATTTGCTATTTACAGCAACTTAAGAAACCAGTGGTTATTTTCTATTGTGCCTATGGTGCATTCCCCAGATTAAAGGACTCTTCTTTTTTTAAAAAAAGAAGAAGCCCTGTTTGGGGCTAAAAAAATACTTCAAAACACAGCTTTAGTGGCACTAGCAACAATTTTTGTAAAATCTGTCTTTATCCCGTCCCCAATTTGTTTTGATAGGATAGAATTGGGAAACCTTAGGTCAGTGGTTGTCAACCTGTGAATCCCCAGATGTTTTGGCCTTCAACTCCCAGAAATCCTAACAGCTGGTAAACTGACTGGGATTTCTGGGAGTTGTAGGCCAAAATACCTGGGGACCCACAGGTTGAGAACCATTGCCTTAGGTTCGTAAGAAATGCTACTTTTGAGTATTTCCGCACCTGGAACGCCAACCAGGAAGTGGACTTTCTTTATAGAACTTCGGGGCCAGGATTTTCTTAAGTGTCGTTATTAAGGGGGGCACCCTCCTTCTCTCTCACCACCCTCCCGCCTCCCTTGCCAATAAGTATTATGGCAAGGCAAGCCCTAAACTCGCTCCTTCTTTTGGCTGGAAGCCCGGAAAAAATGTAAACAGAGAGGATTACTCAAGTAAATCTGCAAAGGAGGGCACTTTGGATGAAGGGCCCTCCTTGTGGATTTACTTGAGTAAACCTCTCTGTTTACATTTTTCCAGGCTTCCCCTGCCTCTCCTGCCCTGCCAGGATCTAAAGCATCAAAGAGTATTGGGGTGAGAAACCAACCTAATGTATAATAGAATGAATGCTACTGTAAGTGCCTAATATTATAAGTAATCCAACTGGCCATACCTACATTCCATGCACATGCAATAATATAGCAGTAATAACAATAACAAGAGGTAAAATTCAAACCGAAGTATTCTGACTGGTCCCTGCCTCATGCGGTGCAAATGGGCTCTTCTCTATTAGCCCGGGAAAAGCCAGCGTTTTCTGCTTGGGTGCACACACATACATATTCTGGGGGGGGGGGGGATTTGCTGCAGAATCCCGGGCTCATAGAGAAGATTCTGCAGCAAATCCCCCAAAGAAGATGTATGTGTGTGCACCCAAGCAGAAAACGCTGGCTTTTCCGGGCTCACAGAGAAGAGCCCGTTTGCACCGCATGAGGAGGGACCAGTCAGAATACTTCGGTTTGAATTTTACCTCTTCTTATACCCATTGTTATTACTGCTGTATTATTGCATGTGCATGGAATGTAGGTATATGACCAGCCTGGGCAAACTTGGGCCCTCGCTCCCTTGGGATCGGGGTGAGAGAGAGGCAGCGAGGAGCCGGGGGGGGGGCTCCTCCTCCTTTTCTTTTGCTGCTTCCAAGAATAGAATACCCGCTCCCTCCCTCCCTCCTTCCTATTTGGAGAGTCCCATCTAGAATTCAGTGTGATTTATTCAAGTTTTGGCCTACAACTCCCAGCAATCCCAGCCAATTTACCAGCTGTTAGGATTTCTGGGAGTTGTAGGCCAAAACCATCTGGAAATTTGCAAGCGCTGGCATACCAACTACTAACGAATTTCGTTAGTAAGTTACATTTTAGAAATTTTCGGAAATTTTTTGTAAGTCTTTCTTTTACTAATAAAAAAATCCCCATTTGATTTTAGAATCGCCATTTTTGGGTTCGAAACCATGCCTAGTGGCCACATACATTACCACCCCCCCCCCCCATGTGATGGAATTGCCCTCTAGAGATCATTGGGAGGCATTTACGAGCTATTTCTAAATATTTATATCAGAAATATTGTTTTGACATCAAGGAAACTGCGAGACTATAAAAATGGCCCTATGGACTGCATGTGGCCAGTGGTCCTCACTTTGTACATCCCAGTCTAAACAAACAGATGCTCGTATAGTTATTATATTTGCTTGTGTATAAGTTGAAAAATATTTGATAAAAATTACCTCTCAAATCCTGAGTTTATTTATACATGGGTCAATGCAGGAAAAGGGACCTAAGGCTTACTTGTAAACACCTGTGTACACATATTAAAAATGGCTGTCTCAGTCTCTCTGCAAAGAAGGTAATGAAGACAGCCCTTATTGAAAATGGCCACTGCCACTCCACCTCAAGTGCCCCCCATATTGATGATGAGTTGAGTCTGTGTGTGTTATATATTTATGGGGTTTTGAAGGGTTTTTTTGGCATGGGTGGCTGTGGCTGTATCTATATGTGCCTTTCTCTGACCTCTAATTTGCATTCTGTTAAATGCTTGTTTAATTATATTTCTTGAGGACATACATTTAATTGGGAGTTAAAGGGCCACACTGCATCTCATCTTTGTAAGGCAGTTCCTAAGTTACGAATAATATAGGTTCTGTAGGTTTGTTCTTTATCTGAATTTGTATGTAAGTCGGAGCAGGTACATTTTAAGTGTAACTCCAACCAAATACATATATAAGCTTTGGATAGCCCGGGGTTAACACTCCTGTAGTGTTTGTTTTGTTGACTGTGCCCCTGTTCAGAAGATTTCACTTCACTTTCTGTCCTTGTGGGAATTGTGTTTTGAAACACTTGTCCTGTTGTGGAAGCAAGGTTGGTGATACAGCGTCCATAGATACATCTTTACCCCATGATAAATCTTTCAGGAATCAATTTCCCTTTCAAGGGGTAGATATCTCTTCCTGTTGTTTCACCCCATCCTTAACAATGAGTTGTTTGTGAGTCGGATGTTTGTAACTCGGGAACTGCCTGTCTCTGGGCTGCATGATGTTGAAAGTGAGAGCAGAGGATGCAAAAAAGTAGTTTGGGTTTTTGGATCTCAGACTTCACATTTGTTTTATAATTGTACATATTACATTTCCTTCTGGGAAATTGTATCATATTTCCCAACGTATGGCTTGCCTCTAAATCTTATCTAGACATAGCTTCTCACTGCTAGAAGTTAACTAGAACCAAATGGAATAGGAGTTACATTCTTAATAATTTGTTCGGACCACTTCACATAATATCATTCAGAAGTGTGTTTAAAGAAATACCTGCTTAAGGCGAAGATCTTTTACTGTATGCACACATGTGAATGAATGGTAGACAGTTGCAATCACATTTCTCCTGTGACTGAAGTTAAATCCCTGTAGAATACCACCACTTGATGAAGATGTAAACCGATTGCTAGAAACATATTAGGGACACTTGCACTGTAAACCCACAATGATCCCAATAATCTAATACCGAATTAACAAGCTTTCCCACTAGATATGTACTCTTCATACCATACTTCAAAGTCTTGAGGGAAGCCACAGAGTTGTAGTTCTTCAGACAATAGAAATTGTTTTCTCTAGAATGTTCAACACATTAATTTTCCAACAACCCAGTTAACTGTGCATATAAAAGTGTAGTGTAGATCTTGGAAATATGCAGGATTTTAAAACAAAGCAATAGCATAGGAAACTAGTATCCGTTTCATACTAATTAGAAGCATTTAACTTGTATTGACTAACTAAGAACCATCTCGGTGGAATGGGAATAAAGAATCATTGAGCATGAACAAGAACTCCAGCTCCTTGCCCATATCCAAATCCTTTGGGGCTAAAGTTTTTTTGCATAGCAACCTTTGCAATAAATTTCACCATCTTTCTCTGTCAGAGTTGTTGATTCAAGGCTTTTGCCACACTTGGCACATCGAAAATAGTTTTTGTGCCAAGGCTTTGCAGCTCCTATTACTTTCTCAGCTGCACATACAGAGTCACCACATCTGGAACACTTCTCTGCTTGTAGCACAGCAGTTCTCGTTCGTGCCTGGGGGGCAGGGAACAGGACCGGGGGTCCCATTGGCATTAGGGCTTGCAGCAGCAGAGCTAGATTCTGAAGAGGATTTGGAAGGGTTAGCTGAAGGAGAGTTTCCCATCACTGGGCCTCTTTCTCCCACTGAAAGCTTGGCTTGGGATGAAGGTTGGCCTGACCCCTATGAAGAGATAGAGCACCAGGTGCAAATGGAAAGCAGTGATAGCGAATCATATGAACGGCCAGGAGGGAGAGGCTCACAGGATCTTCTGAGTGAAAACATGGAAGAAAGCGGCTGGGAAGAATCTAGGGAGGAGAGCTCTCACGGAGATAGGGAAGCAGGTGTTGGCAGGCCCAGCCGCACTTTCGATAGGAGACGGGACATCGAGACCAGCAGGAGGGGTTGGTACCATAGCCTAGACAGGCCGAGGTCCGACAACAGAGATTGGAGACGACGAAGCCTAGATCGTCGGGGACCTCGGCCGAAAGATTAAGTATAGGAGCCGTGGGAACGGTTCCCCAGTTCTTCGGCCACGTCTCATCTGGGCAGACGTGTAGCGAAGCTCGACCACTGAGCCAAGCCGGGCTAGTGGCCTACTCAAGCCTTGTTTGTATCCTGCAACCTTGCTTTGGTCCCTGAACCGCTTTGCTGAGCGGAGCCTTGCCAAGCCTTTGGAAACTTACCAAGTGTTTGGAACTATTGCACCTTTTGCCTTTTGGATTTGCTTTTGCTATTTTATGGACAATTTACCTTTTGAACTGTTTTTATATAATCAATAAAGTAGTTAGCCTTCAGCTCGTCTCTGTGTGTGTGATTAAGGGGCCGGCCGAGTCCTTGCATCGTGACACTGCTCCACCAAATTTTGGGGCAAATTTTGAAGTATTTGGACTTGTTGTAGGCTGATGGGATGGTGTGTTGTCATGCTTGATGCCCAGCCTTTCCCCTCTGTCCATGTTGAGAGTGCCTGCTCCTTGGCCATAGCCATATCCTTTGAGACCATACTTCTTTCCGTAGCACAACTTGCAGTACACTTCTTTGTTGTGGATGGCTACTGTTGTGCTGTCTAAGTTCTTCCGGCAGCCCATACAAAGAAAGCAGCATCTGTGAAAGCTTCTGCCATCACACTGGACCTCTTCTGCATGGTACACTGTTCTGCCACAGGCTCCACACTTGTTTCCACCTCCTCAATTTGGCATTGTGAGTCTGGCTTTGTGCACCAAGTCGCAGCAGGGAGATCTCTCCAAGCTCGCCGCAGTTTTGCTCTCTGGAGGCATTCTGTGAAATTGTAATTTTAGGCCTATTTTGGCAACGATTTTTTTAAAAAAAGAAATGTCCCTTCCATTATGGCAGTCATGTTCTTAGAGTCCCAACAAGTTTCTCAAAATTCCAAATAAGCCAACTGGACCACACACTTTGATGCTCCTCTTTGCAGAAGAAGGCAGCATCTGACTGCAGTGGTTAACAAGAATTGAGAATGTACTGTAATATTTTTCTGCAAGCCCCACATGCAGTCCCTAATTGTTTTGAAATAAGTATTTTATGAAAAACTTTCCTTCTGTTAGTTTATTCTGGGCTATATATGTTTATAATAACCATAAATGTATTTCATAATAAAGAGAGGCTTCTTGACTTGCATTAGTGTCAATAAATACTTTCCAGTGAGTGATTGCTTGACAGTTTTGATGGATGGAAGCCCATATATTGTGCTCTAAATTGATTAGTTCTGGAGTGCTGACAATACTATGGATTCATCTCAAATGTCATTCAAATAAATATGAAAATTCACTTATCAGTAGACAACCAAAAAGTATGGCATGTGTCTGTGCTATTACGTTTAATTCGTCAAGCAAACGGTAATAAAGAAATAAATAAAATTAATTGGCAGGAAAAGTAATACAATTGAACTTCTTTGAAGATGTGGCCAGCCTTAACCATGTGACAGGTTTTGTGGCTATCTAAAGGCCCTGCATATATTACCGAACACACATAGGGTTCACTATTGTCTGTTAGACTTGTCACATAAATATATATCTCATTTGCAAAGGGGGCAGTCATTGGGCAGCTGGACTTACCTGATGTTCACATCTCCTCCTGTTCTACAACCTCTGAAAATGCCGTTCTTTTCCTGGTTATTTTAAAGATGAAATATTTGATTGATTGCTGTTTTTCGCCTATCAGTGCCAGACTTTGAAACAAGCATTTTTGTGCACTGGGGAGCAGGGGGGTATTTTAAGGATAAGTCTAACTGCCATGGGAAATATCAGACGTTTGCTTGGCCCTCTGCCAGTTTTGTCTTGCATTCTGTCCACATCCCCATCATCACTACATTCGCCTTAATTAGCAGAAGTCAAATCTTTGAAAGTATAATATGTAGCCCTGTGCTGAGGCAGAATAAGGGCCTACACTTACTTCATACAAATTGAATACATATTTTTTGTTACCAGGACTATAGTTCTTGTTTTTATTCAACACTTGCTTGGGTACCCAGCATTGCCGGGTTATCAGTACTTAAAGTTATGTTATGTTGGGTAAGTGCTCTAGATGCATTCTCAGTGGGGTTCAGTGTTCTCCTTGGCTGTAGGGTAAACAACAACTCCCACTATGGTGAATCAGTCCCCTCAAACCCCTCCAGTAGTTTGGGTTAGTCATTGGGGTTCTGTGTGCCAAGTTTGGTCCAGGTCCATCATCGGTGGAGGTCACAGTTTCTCTGGTTGTGGGTGAACTGCAACTCCCAGAAAGGAAAGTCACACACCCCCCAAACCCTTTCAGTCATCAAATTTTGGCATATCAGGTATGTGTGCCAGATTTGGTCCAGATCCATTGGTGTTTGGGTTCACAGTGCTCTCCGGATGTAGGTGGAGATATAAGTCCCCCAAATCAAGGTGAATTTTCCCCAAAGATCTCCAGTATTTTTTTTTGCTGGTCATGGGGGTTCTTTGTGCCAATTTAGTTCCAGGTCCATTGTTGGTAGACTTCAGAGTGCTGTTAGATTGCAGTTGAACTATACATCCCAGTACCTACAACTTCTATAAATCATGGTGAATTCTGTCCAAACCTCTAGTATATTCAGTTGCTGATCAATTCCTCTGTTTGCTATGTACCATAGAAAAAATTGGAAAGGGTTAAAGGAGAGGGAGTGGGCGAGCTCATTAAAATTCCACACCAATGGAGAGAATGAGAAACACTGGAATGTCAGTGGTGGAGGAAACACACAAAATCTAGGATGAAATTGTCCCCATATGAAAGTCTTCACTTGGATGGTGGGCAGTATGGTGTTTGTGGCAGTACATCTTCATGGCACTCACTATAACCTGCAATGTCATTGGAGGGAGGGTCTTTGGTGTCTCCTGAGTGTTGGGAGCTATAGCTGTTTGTGGAGGTGGGAGCTTGTCTGTGTAAGCCATATACATATTTTCACTTTTATTATGTGTATAGATTAATAGCTCAGAAATTGTTTGAATGGTTTTAAGAGAGAAAGAAATGAGAGGGTGCTCCAACTAAGTTGGGGAACATGAAGTTGTCTTTCATTTTAACATGTTCTGTTTACAACTATATCTCCATGCCTCATACAAGTATAAAATAATCAAATGAAATTGTAATAGACTTGTGGATATGTATACGTCAGTTTAATGTATAACTCGACAATTAGGTCCAAAATTATAGATTTTTATATGAGCCATGGATAAGTTGAGGGTCATTCCACAGAGAGGAGGAAACACCAATGTGATCTCATGGTATGAGATGCCTCGAATGCCACTGTTTCTCTGCCCAGGCATTTTAAAAAGTCCAGAAGTGTCACCATGACAGAGAACCATTCCCGGGATGGACTAAGCTCTTTCCTTTTGTTATTCTTCTCAGAGAAGGGGATGATTCCTTTTTAATGTAAGAGTTAAGGTACAGTATTCTCATTGACTCATGGATAAGTCGGTCTAGGTTTTTTGGGTTGATTATTTTTAAATTACATTTTCTAGACTTGTTTTTAGGTATATAGGATAATTGAATGTGTGATATTGTTAAAAGGAGAGGTGCTTATTTGCTGCTTTCATTCTCTTGTTAAAACACAACATAAATACTCCAATAGAAAGGTTGATAAGAGCCCACCTTTACATACAACATGGAACTAGATTTTTTCTAATGTACTTCATTGCCGGGATGTTACAATACAGCAGGGGTGCCCACACTTTTTCAGCATGCGAGCTACTTATAATAAAACCAAGTCAGAAAGATCTACTGAGAAAAAAGCAGGGCGGAGCAGGGGGAGGGGGCGGGGCTTGGCACAGCCTGGCTCCGCCCCCTCTGGCTTTAGCGCTACCACAGCTTCTCCAGGCTTGAGGAGGGTAGTGCCAAGCCAGTGGTGGCACAGCTAGCCATTACTGGCTTGGCATTACCCTCCTCAAGGCTGAAGAAGCTGTGGTAGCGCTGAAGCCAGGGGAGGGGGCGGGGCATGGCATGGCTCCCCCCCTCCCTCCTTTGGGGTTAGCGCTACCACAGCTTCTCCAGGCTAGAGCAGGGTAGTGCCTAGCCAGTGGTGGCATAACTAGCCACTACTGGCTTGGCACTGCCCTCCTCAAGCCTGGAGAAGCTGTGGTAGCGCTGAAGCCGGGGGAGGGGAGGGGCTTGGTGTGGCATGGCTCCGCCCCCTCTAGAAGTGCCTCATCCGGCTGGGATCGACCTCCTTCGGTCCCGGGATCGACCAGTCGATCACGATCGACTTCCTGGGCAGTCCTTCAATACAGCTTGTGCTCATTGCTAGGAAGACCGCGCTTATATAGGTCCAAGAGGATTTGTCTAGCTCAGGCATGAGCAAACTTTGGCCCTCCAGGTGTTTTGGACTTCAACTCCTACAATTCCTAGCAGCCTACCAGCTGTTTGGAACTGTGGGAGTTGAAGTCCAAAACACCTGGAGGGCCAAAATTTGCACATGTCTTTAGCTCCCACGTGGCAGGAAACAGAACACTTTCAGCTTAGTAGTAAACAGGAAGCACCAGGATATAGTCCCGTTCTCTGAGCTGTTGCTGACACTATACTTCTTCTGGTCACCTCCGTTACGCTAAATCAACATCTTTTTTTCATATTTATTACTGTACTAAGTGTACGATATTTTAACCGTTTGAGCAGGCTTACAAACTGATAAGTAATGCTGACTTAAAAGTGTATGCTTAAGATACAAGAGATTTTATCATCTGGAAAAAAAGCTGCAAAGGAGTAAGCTGCTCAAGAATATAAAACCGTATCTCGGCCAGAAAATTATTATGTCCTTTATCAGGAATGCAGGCGTTTTCCCCAAGACATTTTTGTTTTTCTTTGACAAATATAATTATCAAAAAACTGTGTTTATAAAAATATTAAACAAAAAGAAGCTGTCTGAACAGATGATGCTCAATGAAACATTACCATGACATTGAAAGTATTCCGGGGGAAATGAAGGCAAGATAAATTGCGCTTCCTGTTCAGAGTTGCATTAATTGTCTAAAAGGCCTATTCTTTTTGTCTAGAGTTAGAAGTGCATTTGAATTTTTGTAAAAAGATCTGTATTCCTTAGCAACACAAACGGTAATCCTATGATGGAGCCCTATGTTGGTGTGATTTTATTTGGGGGAATAGTGTGGATGCAAATGATAAACTTTTTTGAAGCCTTGGTAAACCTTGAAGAAGAACTTTGATCAAGCTTTCCTGCACTATATTTATGGTGCTACTGATCCAGTTTGAGTTTCCCAGTGAATCTTTTTAAGAAACTCAGAAAACTTGGAGGTCAACTACAGACTTTGTTTGTCTGATTTAGCAGTGAAATACTGTATAGGTGAATCTGTTGCCTGAATGTTTTGCATCTTGCTCCATGTCTGCAAATCCATTTACTGAGAATAATTGGATACTTCTTCAAAGTTTCCAGTACCATTGTTGAAGTTGGAACGTCTAATTTAATCAATTGATTGCATTATATTGTAGGGATATTTTTATTCTTCAGGAAATAACAGATTTAGTGTCTGCCGCCAGTTAAACATGATTTTATTTCCTAAGTGACTTCTAATGGTTCCTGTTTTGGTTTTTGCAGGTATTACTTTGTTTTTCCCGGGACACTTCAGTACTGGAACATTTTGAATACAATAGTGCTACACCACCCAAGTCGTACATTCGAGGTAAAGATAAAGACTTGCACTTATAGTATTTATGAACACCCAAAGTGGATGTGAGCTTCTGCTGATAATAATTTTGGCTGAACTGGGATCTCACATTCAACTATATTAAATGTATTTCTGAATGGCAGATAGCCTTCTCCCTGCTTTAAAAATTGCAGAAATGATCCTAAAACACTTTAGTGTTCATTAAACAAGGTGGAGATTGTATTTTCCATGGTGTGTTGCATGTATGGTGGAGGGCCAACATACAAGTGAATTACACATTACATGTGTCTGGGCCGCCCGGGTACGGGAGAGGTTCAGCTTCCAACCCTGGACGGCACGGAACTATGCCCGTTGTCAGCTGTAAAAAGCCTAGGTGTCACCTTGGACTCTAGACTGATGATGGAAACACATATTTCCGTCGTCAGTTGAGCAGCTTTTTTCCATCTCTGTCGGGCGAAGAAGCTGGCCCCCTACCTGTCCCGCAGCGACCTAGCCACAGTGGTCCAAGCCACAGTCAACTTGAGACTAGACTACTGTAACGCTCTGTACATTGGCCTTCCTCTGACTGTGATCCGGAAACTTAAGCTAGTGCAGAACGCTGCGGCGCACTTGTTGGCAGGTTCGACAACACGCTGCCATATTACTCCCATCTTGCGCGAACTGCCTTGGCTTCCTATAGAATTCCGGATTACTTTCAAAGTGCTGGTGTTGACCTTTAAGGCTTTGAATGGTCTGGGGCCAGTATACCTAAGGGACCGCCTTTCCCTATACTGTCCCTTCAGGCCACTGCGTTCAGAAACTCACAACCTCCTTGAGACCCCGAGTTGTAGAAGTTTCCGTTTGACTGCAACAAGGACGAGAGCATTCCGTGTTATTGCGCTAACTCTGTGGAATGCTCTCCCGCCCGAGGTTCGTGCCTTGACTAATTTGTTGGCCTTTAGGAAGGCCTGTAAGACCTTACTGTTCAAACAGCCGTTTGATTGCTGAATAACCTCACGGGCACTTTACTGCAGCCAATATAACCCCTATGTGGTGTGACTTAGCTATTAACTGAGAATGTAAGGAGGTTTTTTTAGATATGCAATGTTTTTATTAGTTTTAATTGTGTTATAAGGTGCTGTAGGTAGTTATGCATGGTTGGTATATATATGCATTTTATCCGTATTTATCTGTATCACAATTTGTTGTGAGTTGCCCCGAGCCGCACGGGAGTGGCGACAGACAAGTCAAAACAAACAAATAAATAAATGTAATTCCATGATATTTTTCTTAATTACACATTCTTTCTTTAATGTTCTAAACAATATACCCATCAAAGCTGTAATTTTGAGGATAAAATGGTTTCATTTGGGGATAGATTTTTTTGCTGTTTCCATTTATGGTGTTTATTTCCTGACATGCCCACACTCTTATGCTTTTTTTATCATTGTAGAGAAAAATGTCTATGTAGTTGAAATATTTGTGTTTTCCTTGTTTTCTGGTTTGGGCTGTGTGAGAAAGAGTAATTTCTTTTAAATAGCTCCATTTTTTGTTCTTATAATATTTGTTAAAATCTGCAAATGTATGTTGTTGAAAAATAGAAGAGTAAGATAATACTTGTTATCTTGGTGATGGTCATGGTGCCTACATGTGCATTCCCATATGGCAAGATGAAAGTTACTGCATGCTAAAATGGAGTTATGTTCTGTGATTATTTTCATAGGTTAAAAAACTACCTTTCGCTTCTCGTAAAGAATAAGGCTGAAAAATGTTATGGTTATTTTATTACATTAAGTCAGTGGTTCCCAACCCTTTTTTGACCAGGGACCACTTTGACCAGTGACTACTCTCCAACATTTCTACCAAAAGGGTTACAAATCAGTTTTTGGTCAGCATTAGATTTGCTTTGGTTATTTGGGGTGCTGATTCAGAAAATTGCATTGGATAGACCACATCAGTTGTAGATTCTGATACAGAACATATGCCACGCAGTATTAGCCATCTGCTCACTGACAGAAAACCATATTTAATAACCTAGAGCTGATGTGGTAGTAGTAATCTTTCATGGGTACTCAGCCTCTCCCCTCCTTACATCCCCGCTGCCTCAGCATTATTAGAGGGTTTTGTGAGACCAGTCGCTCTTGTTGCTGCATGGTTTTGAGGCAACGGTGTAGTAATGCTGAGGCTGCTGACCATATTTTTGTTCTTGGGGATCACTAGTGGTCAACGGACCACAGGTTGGGAACCATTACATTAAGTGAAAAGAGAGGCTTGCTCCCCCCTTCAGAATCAACTTTTTGCGTGCATGGGAGTCGGAACTGGCAAGCAGAATTGTACCTCAAAGAATCCACTGTTAAAAAGGATTTAAAGACTTTTGTTTGTTGACCATTAAATGTTTAAGGAATGTTTTCCTATATACTCATGTGTACGACTAGAAATCTTCATCAAAAAAGTGACCCCAAAACCTGGGTCAATTTATCCACAGGACAATATGAGTATAAGCAAGTGCCCAACTTACAAACAATGTTTAGTTAACAATTGGGGGGGAGGGGTAAACAACAGGAAGTGGGAGAAATATACCCCTTGGAGAGGAAATTCACTCTTGATATAGTTATCATGAGAAAAAGATGTCTCCACCGAAGCTTTCTCATAAATCCTTGTTTCCACAACAAGCCAGATTTTTCAAAATTCAATTATCTTAGACAGTGAAGTGAAAATTTCTGAACGGGGTACAGACTCAAAGCGAACACCACATAGTTGTTAACTCATCCTTATGCTATCCAAGCTAATATTTATATAATTTCAGCTGGGGGTACACTTAAAAAGCCCCCCTGGTTGCGCAGTGGGTTCAACAGCTGAGCTGCTGAACTTGCTGACCGAAAAGTTGGCGGTTCATATCTGGGGAGCGGGGTGAGCTCCTGCTGTTAGACCCAGCTTCTACCAACCTAGCAGTTCGAAAACATGCAAATGTGAGTAGATCAATAAGTACTGCTTCTGCGGAAAGGTAACGGCACTCCATGCAGTCATGCCGGCCACATGACCTTGGAGATGTCTATGGACAGTGCTGGCTCTTTGGCTTAGAAATGGAGATGAGCACTACCCCCCTGAGTCACGCACGACTAGACTTAATGCCAGGGGAAGACTTTACCTTTACTTACACTTAAAAATTTACCTGTTCTGACTTACATACAAATTCAAATTCAGAACAAACCTCCAGAAACTATCTTGTTCATAACTTAGGGACTGCTTATACTGTACTTTAACTCTTATAAAAATGGAACCATCCCTTTCTCTGAGAAGAGTGGTAAAAGATAAGACTGACCTTCTAAGGCAGGGCTGCCCAGGAAGTCGATCGCGATCGACCAGTCGATCCCAGGACCGAAGAAGGTCGATCCCAGCCAGATGGAGCGCTTCTCAGAGGGGGCGGAGCCAGGCTGTGCCAAGCCCCGCCCCCGGTTTCGGCACTCCCAGCAGCTGCTCCAGGTTTGGGGAGGGCAGGACCAAGCCAGCCTTGTGCTAGCTATGCCACCACTGGCTTGGCAATGCCATCCTCAAGCCTGGAGAAGCTGCTGGGAGCTCCAAAGCCAGAGGGGAGGGGCTTGGTGCGGCCTGGCTCCGCCTCCCTCTTGCCAAGCCCCGCCCCTCCCCTCTCCAGCCTTGAGAAGGTAGGTAGATCTTTCTGACATGGTTTTAATATAAGTAGCTCACATGCTGAAAAAGTGTGGGCACCCCTGTTCTAAGGCGTCATTGGTGCTTTCCTCTCTGTGCAGAATGACTATCAATTTATACATAGATCACATCAAAATCCAAACCTGCCCTCAATTTATACATGAAACCGACATATACATGAATATGTATGAAACATGCATATGTACAAGGCTCATTAATTTTTGTATACTTCTTTCTCGGTAGATTATTTGAAAAATTGCTCTTTTACACCTTTGTAGGTTGTATTATGAGCATTTCTAACCTCCTATTGGTTGTGTCATTATTGTATGTTTCAAATTTGGAAAAAAACAGTCTGCATATTGCTGATGCTTTTGCAATTTTTTTGTGTTTTTCACAGGGAAACAGGGAATGGAAGAATATGCTGTCTTTTATCCACCTAATGGTAAAGCAATACGGGTGCCTCCTCTAGTGGGAAAAGGGAAAACTGTAGCTATTTCTAAGATGCGATTTTTTCTGCATCATGTTTTGTAGTTTAACTGAACTGTTTTCAAGTCATGAAAAGCAGAAGTTATGCTCTGTCTGTCCAATGCTTTACTACCTAGATACAAATTTCTGCAAGGCTGCAGTCCTTTTTTGCTTACACAAGTTAGTAATCTTCCTGCCATTGTTATTATAGCACAAATTTTCCCCATCAAAATGAATAAGGGGGACGATGACATTTGTGAACAGATATGCCACACACATGTTATGTAGATCAGTGTTTCCCAACCTTTTTTGAGCCGCGGCACACTTTTAACATTAAAAAAATCCAGGGCACAACACCAACCAAAATGACACAAAATGACACTCTAACACAGTAAAGAACGGCTGGGGGATGGTGGCCTGCTGGGAGTGCTGAAGCTGGGGGAGGGGGAGGAGCCAGGCCAGGCCCCTCCCCCTCCCCCCGGCTTCAGCTCTCCCACAGCTTCTCCAGCCTTGAGGAGACAGTGCCAAGCCAGCAGTGGCAGAGCCAGCACAATGCTGGCTTGGCACTGTCCCCTCAAGGCTGGAGAAGCTGTGGGACAGCTGAAACCGGGGGGCGGGGGCGGGGCATAGTGCGGCCTGGCTCTTCCCCCCCCCCGGCTTCAGCTGTCCCATAGCTTCTCTAGCCTTGTGGAGGCAGTGCGAGTGAGGGGCGGGAGTCATGGGGGAGTCGTGGCGGAATGGAGGCTGGCTGGGGAAATGTCTGAAGGAGGCAGTGCCCCGGCTGCCACTTCTTTTTCTTCACCGCCGCCCGGCCCTTCCTCCTCATCTCCCAAGCAGCAGGAGTTCGGCAGGAGGAGGGGAACAGGAAAGGGGGCAGAGAGCTTTTCTCGCGGCACAGCAGGAGGTCCGTCACGGCACGCTACTGTGCCGCGTCACAGCAGTTGGGAAACACTGGTGTATGGTATCTAAACTGGGGCTTCCTGCTCCCTTCCATGTGAGAAAACGCTCTTGACAGAACTTCCCCCTTCCATGAGCAGAGCATTGTCATTTTCACAGGATAGACAAAGTACGGTTACGTATTAGGCTACCATGTCAGTCCTGTCACAAGGCCTTGCACTATCCATACTAGGAATTGAGTATGGGATAAAATGGGAATCTGAAACTCTAAGCATCATTTCAAGTAGGAAGGAGTTGAGTAATAGTTTCAGTACATGAGACTAAACAGAAGAGCAAATAAACACAGAAATATGACCCATGCATAAAAATACTTTTAGTTAAACATGCAGAAAACAAAAGCTTCAGCCATGCCTGGGCCATAAGTGGGACCAGGGGCAGTCCGAGCTCTCCCGGGGATGTAAGCGAACATTATTTTGGTGCCCCCTCCCCCGACGGCTCCCGGCTGCGCCCGTGCATGTGCGGAAATTCGCGCATGCGCACTGGCTCCCGAGCGCGCCGGCGCGGAGGAACGGGGGGGGGGGAGAGGGGACTCACGGGGTGGGCGCCCGGACTCTCCTTCCGGGCGTCCTTGCAGCGTGCGGCTGGCGAGGCCTTCCTCCCTTTCCTCCTGGGCAGAGGTGGCGAGAAAGTGACGTCACGCGGAGGGGGCGCGAGGGGGCCGGCCTTGCCGTCCCTGTGGCCCTTCCCCCTCCTGCCTTCCCACCTACATTCATTCAGCGGGGAAGAGGAAGATGCGCCTCTGGCTCCGGGCCCCCCCGGGGGCTCTGCTGCTGCCGGGGAGTCTCCGTGGGGGCCACCCTCGTGGCCTCCCCCCTCCTCCTGCTCCTCCTCGGGTCCGGGCGCAGGCCCCGTGAGTCCCCTCTCCCCCCCCCCCCGTTCCTCCGCTCCGCCGGCTGGCTGCGGCAGCATGGCGGCGGGGCGGCGCCCCTCCCAGGTGGCAACGCCCCTCTCCGGGGACGTCACCCTACGCTTAATGGGAAAGGTGGCTTAATGGGAAAGGCCGGCCCTGAGTGGGACACAGAGAAGAACCTCTCTAACTGAATGTGGAATTTTATATAAGTCACTTTGAGTCTCCGTGTTGAGAGAAAAAGCAGGGTATAAATTATAATCATCATAAGAAATGAAGTAAACTTCAGGTATCCTGGATATGAACAATTTAGGGCTCTAATTTTTTTTTTTGAAAAGCTTAAAATGGCTGAAAGTAGGACCAGGATAGAGTTGTGTTTGAGTGGTGAATCAGGACTGCTTGGCATTTCAGGGCTAATGAGGAGAGATATTGGAGGGATTCCTGAGTGTCTGGTCATGCCGCAATAGATGTGGGGTTATGCTGTGCCCACTTAACTTGAAAAGTAGCCACAGAGAATTTGTGAAACTTTACATTACAACTTGTCTAATATATATTTGGCCTGCTACAGGCTTGGTTATGTCCTCACATTACAGTCTCATCAGCGAAAAGAAGTATGCCAAATTATTAGTTAGCGATCTTAAATGAGTGGTGGACTGCATTGAATCACGTATTATGGGGGCTTAAAGTTTTTCAGGGGAGCAACTAGTTTGCATCTGTGGAGTTAAAGATCTGCTTGAGCACACAGAGAGGATTGTAGAATGCCCTGTCTTCCTTTTCTTACCATTT
The DNA here is from genome assembly GCA_030556195.1 of Anolis apletophallus. Lineage (NCBI taxonomy): Eukaryota > Metazoa > Chordata > Lepidosauria > Squamata > Anolidae > Anolis > Anolis apletophallus. Next base: position 18,342,678 of record JARBWK010000009.1, on the reverse strand, counting down.
ATTTTCTTACAACTTTTTCACATAGTTGTGAAACCATTAACTGTTGTAACAATTGATAAAATGAAGCATCTTTCTTTTATAGGTGTAATCCCGTTTCATGGCTTTTCAATGTATGGTAAGTGACTATGCTGTCCCACATCAGAAGCAAAAGTTAAGTATGCTTCATCAATTTTTTTTTTAAAAAAAGATTTTATTGTTGAAGCAATATGCTTGAGATGTTTTTGTTGTGCAGCCTGGGATTCATGCATCCCCTCTATGGAAGACTATTTGAATTTATATTGCCATCATTTTTAGTCCTGAAGGTTTGGAGGAAGCATAGGTGGATTTCTGGTCTAAATTCCTGACTTCTGATGTATGTGGTTACATATAGGGCCAGGGAGTTATCTGAGGCCCCTTCTACACTACCGTATAAAATCTGAATTATCTACTTTGAACTGGATTATATGGCAGTGTATATTTATTTATTTATTTATTATTTAGTGTAGACTAATATAATCTACTTTAATGCAGATAATCAGGATTTTATATGGCAGTGTAGATGGGACCCTTTTATTAAGACTTGCCTGGCATCATATAAATGCATTGGGGATTTTTTGTCATTACTAGAGGACATTTTCATCCTTGGTTCTGCAGCTTCTTCCATCCAATCAGTGGTTGACATTTCACAAAATCACAAAATTGTATATCTACTACTGATGGGATGTGTTTTCATATGAATCTGGCTGAATTGCTTCCAAAGTGATCTCATATAGGAAATGTTTTTTTTATTCTTACCCGCATTATAAAAATTATTGTCTTACTGTCTCTAAAATGAAAAGGGTAAATTGTCTGTAGCCAAGGGGACATGAACACACAATATCTACCATATATACTTAAGTATAAACCAAGTTTTCAGCCCTTTTTAGGCTGAAAATGCCCCCCTCCCTTATACTCAAGTCAAGGTTTTTTTATTATTTTACTTAGTTATTATAAGTATTATTACATTATTTTATTCTATTATTTTTATTACATTTACATTATTTACTCTAATATTATTATTATATTTATTATTTTGCACTATTATTATTTGTATTACATTGATTATTTTACTCTATTATTATTGAAAGGATACATAAGCACATTTACATTGAAGCACATTTACTCTATTGGTATTACATTTATCATTTACTCTATCATTATTACATTTATTTTATTCTATTATTGTTATTACATTTATTATTTTACTCTATGTATTGTTATTACATTTACATTATTTTACTCTATTATTTATTACATTTATATTATTTTACTCTATTTTTTAATTACATTTATTCTTTTACTCTATTATTATTGGAAGATACAGAAGCGCATTTACATTGAAGAAGGTTAGAATTTAATCAGAGTTGGACAGTCTTATCTTAACTTACAGTTTTATGTAAATATTCAAAAAATAATGTAATTTTATTGGCATCTATTTTTATTTTGATAATTACCAGTAGCTGCTGTATTTCCCACCCTCGTCTTATTCTCGAGTCAATACGTTTTCTCAGTTTTTTGTGGTAAAATTAGGTGCCACAGCTTATATTTGGGTCGGCTCATACTCAAGTATATATGGTACATTCTATTTCTGCAAAGAAATCATATGCACATTTTGTTTGACTTTTTATTGCCATACCTCGTGCCTTTTTCCACATAGCTGTTTTTGCATTTTACAGGCCTTCTGTAACATGTCTTTTCTCCTTTCAGTTGCTCCACTTTGTTTTCTCTACAATGAACCTTCCAGGTTATATCAAATATTTCGAGAAATATACGTCCGTTATTTCTTCAGGCTCCATTCCATCTCTTCTCATCCTTCTGTAAGTTTGCTTTGAATAAGTTTAACTTGTACCACCTGTTTTTTAATACTTGTACACAGTAAGGTAAGTAATCACATTCCGTGAGATCTAGGCCAGAAGGGCAGTATATAAAACAGGAAATGAACAAAGAAAAGTAGCTTTATTTTGTACTGTATTATGAAATTTCAGAATACAGTGCAATTACAAAGACATTTTACAGGACTTACATAAAACATCTTTGTTTGTGTACTTCAGTAGTATTGATCATATATTCTGCTTTTGACATATAAACTCATGAGTCTGTTTAACGTGGTGTATTTGTCCATCTTGCCTGGTATTGTCAGTTTTGTATGGCAGTGACAGTGCAAGATCTTTGGCAGATGCCTTTTCCAATACTTTTGGTTCCTTTAACTAGAGATGCTTCGTTTTGAACCATGAACTATGAAACGTGAGCTTGTTTGCTCTCCAGTTGCAGAATTACACTTGACACTTTAAAGAAGAACATTAAAAAGTATGCAAAGGGATCTTGTAGAACCTCAGAGACTCACTGAGAGAGATAAGTTTGTAGCATAGAATAAATCTACTTCTTTGGATGGACATTTCAAAGAGGAACATAACAGATTGTATGGGAGCAAGTCCCATAATTTTCAGATTCATTAAATGTTGTTAGAAGCCTGTGTTGGACGGGGTTACACTCCCCCTGAAGATGCAAGTTCGCAGTCTGGGTGTGATCCTGGAGTCATCGCTGAGCCTGGAATCCCAGGTTTTGGCAGTGACCAGGGGAGCATTCACACAACTAAAACTTGTGCGCCAGCTGCGCCTGTACCTTGGGAAGCCTGACTTGGCCACGGTAGTCCATGCTCTGGTTACATCCCGTATAGATTACTGCAACATTACTGCCTTTGAAGACTGCTCAGAAGCTTCAATTGGTCCAATGGACAGCAGCCAGGGTGATAACAGGAGCGGCACTCAGGGAGCGTACAACTCCTCTGTTGTGCCAGCTCCACTGGCTGCCAGTTTGCTACCGGGCACAATTCAAAGTGCTGGGTTTTGCCTTTAAAGCCCAGAACGGTTCTGGTCCAACTTACCTGTCCGAACGCATCTCTCCTTATGAGCCATCAAGGTGTTTAAGATCATCTGGAGAGGCCCTGCTTTCGGTCCCGCCTGCTTTGCAGGCACGTCTGGCGGGGACAAGAGACAGGGCCTTCTCAGTGGAGAGAGACAGGGCCTTCTTAGTGGAGAGACAAGGCTCTAGAACGCCCTTCCTAGTGACATCAGATCGGCCCCCTCCCTCCTGACATTTCGTAAAAAAGTCAAGACTTGGCTGTTCGAGCAGGCATTCGTGGACGAACTTTAATTAATCGAGACCAACGGATTATGACGATGCAACGGAAACCGATTTTAAGAATAATGGGCTGAGATTGTATTTTGTAGTTTTTAACTGTTAATTTGTATGGTTTTATATGACTGTTTTTATCATATTATGATGTGTTTGTATGTGGGCACTTGATGCCGCTTGTTCACCGCCTCGAGTTGCCTTCGGGCTGAGAGAGGCGGTATAGAAGCGCAGTAAATAAATAAATAAACTCCCAATTCTGTGCTCCCAAAACAGGCAAACTGACACATGAAAATCCAACATCGAACATTGATTCCAATTCCTTAAGAATACTCCCCCTGTCCCATGACATCACACTTTCTCACACCTGGATTCCCTTTGTTTATCTTTCAGTCTCTGGCAACACTGGATTTGTCTCTGTTTCCCACTATCCCTTCTGATCTGTAAACACTGGGTTATCTGTAACCTTCCTGTCTCCTCCATATTTCTTTTAGAGTCAGTCCTTGGTCGATTCTCATGAGAATCGCAGCCTGTTTCCCCGACAATAGATCTACCCAAAGCATTCCTATTCTCTCGAAAAGACTTATGCTTTCCCGCACAGAAACATCAGACTCAACCAGAAAATCCTTGTCCTCATTGTCAGAGGCTTCACAGGCCTGAATATCAGTTAGGGTTGAGATAACTGATCTGTAATATGGGCTTAGCCATTGTTGTTGTTTTTGTTTATCGTTCAGTCGCTTCCGACGCTTCATGACCTAATGAACCAGCCCATGCCAGAGCTCCCTCTCAGCTGTGGCCACCCTCAGCTCCTTCATAGCCATTGGCTAGCTTTATTTATTTTATGTATTTATTTATTATTTCAATTTATATACCACCCTTTCCAACAGGCTCAGGGTGGTTTACAACATGTAAACATAACAATCAATAAAATAGCACTAAAAAAACACACCAGAAACTAAAACAATAATACTATCAACATACAGAAGAAAATGGCTAAGAGTTAAATCATTCTTCCTTTTTTGCCCACTGTGTATGCATTTAAATCCATGCATTGACTGTATTGGATTTTTTAAATAAAAAAAACGTATAGTAAAATGTATACTTTATGTTATTTTTAAGGGAATTGTATCATTATGTTTATTATTTGAGACTCTTCTTCAAACTCATCTACCACAGCTATTTTATCACCTTAGAGAAATTGGAGCACAACCGTAAGTATTTTTTCCTAATTCTGGGCACTGATCTGACAAGTTGTTGTTGTTGATGATGATGATGATGATGACAATGATTAAGCATCCAAAGGAACTATTGTGATTTGAGGTATATGATGGATACTTTGAAAAATAATTGGAACCATCTTAATTTATCTTAAGTCTCCTGGCAGTTATCTGCCCCCCCCCCAGTCATTTCCTATAGCATATGCAAATAAATAAATAAATAAAAATAATCAAAAGTATGAGCGAATAGAATGTACAACTCTATATTGTTGTACTTTCTATCCTGTCATATATTGAATTACACATGCCAACACGGATCTATTCATTCTGCTTCCAAAATCTTGAACATCTTAAAGAACCAGTAGAACTTCTATTATATGCTAATATAACTTTTCTTTAATCAATGGTAGTGGTAGACATAAAAGTTTAACATTCCTATGCATTTCAAATAATAGTCCCCCCGTGATGTAAAATATTCCACCTTTGTGCTACTTTATTCTCTTGAGTGTTCTTTGAACGTATTGATTGGTGGTCCAATACCTGTTTCAAGAGAGAGAGGACTCAAGTTAAGTTAAAGATTTCACTAAAAATACCTTTGAATTATATTGAGGCAGTGGAGAGGATTATGAAATATTACATAATATTGAGAATCTAAATGATACCAATGGAGCCAGCATGGTGTACTGATTTGACTGTTGAATTATGCCTCTGGGAGATCTGGATTCAAATTCCTGCTGAAGCGTTGGGTACCTATTGAGTGATCTTGGGCAAGCCACATACTCTGAGCTTTAGTGGAAGGGAAACACAAACTCCCCTCCTAATAAATCTTGTCAAGAAAACCCTACAACAGGGTCTTTAGAAGTTGGAGTTGACTTTAAGACACATAATACCCCCGGAGGTTCGGGCCTTGCGTAATCTGTTGGCTTTTCGGAAGGCCTGCAAGTCGGCCCTATTCCGGCAGGCCTTTTGAGTTGTAATGTGCTATCCCCTAGGACTTGTGTAATCTTAGGAATTGTTTTATCCTTGTGGTTTTATTGCTGTTGTAGATTTGTTGTTTTATTGTGGTGCTTGATGTAAGCCGCCCCGAGCCGGCTGGGAGTGGCGGCCAATAAATCTAACAAATAAATAACAAATAAAATAAAAAATAATAACAAATTCTATCAAGGTCATAAGATCTATTTATATGATATAGAATGGAGGATGCCTGGCTCGACAGCAATACATATGAAAAATATCTTTGAGTCCTCATGGACAACAAGTTAAACATGAGCCAACAATGTGATATGGCAGCTTAAAAAGCCAACAGGATTTTGGCCTGCATAAATAGGAGTATAGTGACTAGATCCAGGGAAGTAGCGCTACCCCTGTATTCTGTCTTGGTCAGACTACCCCTGGAATACTGTATCCAATTCTGGGCACCGCAATTTAAGGTAGATACCGACAAGCTGGAAGGTGTCCAGAGGAGGACAACTAAAATGATTAAAGATCTGGAGAACAATCCCTATGAGGAGCCACTTAAAGAGCTGGGCATGTTTAGCCTGCAGAAGTGAAGGCTGAGAGGAGACAAGATGGCCATGTATGCGAGGGGAAGTCATAGGGAGGAGGGAGCAAACTTGTGTTCTGCTGCCCTGGAGACTAGGATGCAGAACAATGGCTACAGGAAAGGAGATGCCACCTAAACATTAGGAATAACTTTCTGACTGTGAGAGCTGTTCAGCAGTGTAATTCGCTGCTCCAGAGTGTGGTGGAGGCTTCTTTGGAGACCTTTAAACAGAGGCTGAATGGCCACCTGTCAGGGGTGCTTTGAATGCGACATTCCTGCTTCTTGGTAGGGGGTTGAACTGGATGGCCTACGACAGGGCTGCCCAGGAAGTCGATCGTGATCGACTGGTCGATCCCAGGACTGAAGGAGGTCAATCCCAGCTGGATGGGGTGCTTCTCAGAGGGGGCAGAGCCATGCCGCACCAAGCCCCACCCCCTCCCCCGGCTTCAGCTCTACCACAGCTTCTCCAGGCTTGAGGAGGGTAGTGCCAAGCCAGTAGTGGCTATCTATGCCACCACTGCCTTGGCATTACCCTCCTCTAGCCTGGAGAAGCTGTGGTAGTGCTAAAGCCAGAGGGGGCGGAGCCAGGCCGCGCAAAGCCCCTTCCCTTCCCCTGGGTTCAGCGCTGCCACAGCTTCTTCAGCCTTGAGGAGGGTAGTGCCAAGCCAGTAGTGGCTACTAGCTATGCCATCACTGGCTTGGCACTACCCTTCTCAAGCCTGGAGAAGCTGTGGTAGAGCTAAAGCCAGAGGGGGGTGGAGCCAGGCCATGCCAAGCCCCGCCCCCTCCCCCTGCTCTGCCCTGCTTCTCTCTCGGTAGATCTTTCTGACTTGGTTTTATTATAAGTAGCTCGCATGCTGAAAACGTGTGGGCACCCCTGGCCTACGAGGTCTCTTTCAACTCCATGATTCTATTTAATTATAAAAGGAGCAGTTAAAGTGGTGTTAATTATACAAATTGTACAAATCTCTCCATAATTTTTTGAACTGCAGGAAAATTACTTGAGTAAAATATCAAGAGCCTGTAAGAATGGACTTGATCGTAATGACGCAGTTGCATCCTTATATTATTTCTTTTCTGTCTACCTCATCACACTAGAGAATGAATCCACTTCAAATCTGGTTTCTGCCTCATGCAGAATTCTGAGGTTTGTAGTTTAGTGAGACTGTTAAAGGCAGGAGCCCTAAACTACAAACCCCAGAATTCTGCAGGAGGCAGAAACCAGATTTGAAGTGGATTAATTCTCTAGTGTGATAAGGATCTGTGACAACCTTTAGATATTTAAATAAAGTCTTCTCTTCACCTAGATCAGGGCTGTCCAACTTCTACGGGCCCAAGGGCCGGAATTGCGGTCACTGATCACCTGGGGGGTCGAAGGGTCTTCCTCCACCCCCGGCTCCGCCCCCTCCCCGGCTCCGCCCCCTCCTTGGCTCCAATTTACAATGCCGTCGCAGGACTTGATGGGGCCTCCTTTCCCAGAGGCAGGTGGAGGAGGCCCAAAGAGCTCCCTCCCTCCCTGAAGGGAAAACAAGCCGTGAGGGCAGGCGCAAAGGAAGCCACGTTGTGCCCTGCACGCGGGGGAAGGCAGCACAACAAGGGGGAGGGGGCGCAGAGGAGGGGAAGGAAGCGTCGCCAAGGAAACCGCTGCTGAGGAACCCCCCCCCCCTCACCCAACGTCCCACTGTTTTTAGATTGATTGATTCGAGCCAGGCCCTTCCTTACCCATACTGCGGGAGCCCCGCCACAGGGCCGAAGCGCCAACGCCGCCGCCGCCGCTGCCGCCCCTAAAGAGCCCCGCTGGAGCAATGGCCAAGCTCAGGCCGGGCGCGGCGGCTCTCCCATCCGCGGGGCGGGAAGCGAGGGCCCTCCACAGGAAGAGGACGGAGCCAGGAGGGGCTTTCCCTGCCTCACTCCCCTCTTCCCTCTCTCTGAGGGAATGGGGGCTGGCCTGGAAGCAGCCGCGAGGGAGGAAGAGATTTCGGCAGCTATCGCGAAACTACACAGCCACAGATGGGATTTCGACCTCCCTCGCAATGCTTGCCTCGCGTAGTCTCGCGATGCTTGCCTAAACCCGGAAGTAGGTATTTTTTTTAAATTTGTATTTTATTAAAACAAGTTAGGGGGCCGGAGGGAAGGGGCTCGGGGGCCGTGTACGGACCCAGGGTCGCCTGTTGGACAGCCCTGACCTAGATGAACACGCTCAACTCCTTGCATGTTTCTGTGTCTGTTTTATTCATCATGCCTCTTATAATGCTTGTTGCCCTTCTCTGAATCCACTCCAACTTGTCTATATCCTTCTGAAATGAGGTGCCCAGAACTGAACACAGTATTAGAAATGACACTTAGCACAGAATATAGTGGGATTTTTTAATTCCCTTGATTTGGATATGATGGTTCTATTCACATACACTAAAATATTATTTGCCTTCTTCACTACGGCATCACACTACTGGGTCATGCTCAGCTTATGATTCCAAGGACCTTTTCACGTGTACCACTGTTTCACGTGTGTGGCCTAAATGTAGAATTTTCTATTCGCTTCTGTTGAATTTCATTCTGTTAGTTTCAACCCAATCTTCTAGTTTCAACTTATATATCTAAACGCATCTCTCCCTATGAACCCGCCAGTGACTTGAGATTGTCAAGGGAGGCCCTGCTCTTGATCCCGCCAGCCTCACATGCACATCTGGCGGGGACGAGGGACAGGGCCTTCTCTGTGGTGTCCCCTCAGCTGTGGAACTCCCTGCTCAAAGATATCAGATTGGCCCCCTCCCTCCTAACCTTTCGAAAAAAACTGAAAACTTGGCTCTTCTAGCAAGTTTTTGGAGCTTCAGCTTAATCAGATAAAGTTGAATTGGAAAATGACCCAGGAACCACTAAGACGATGGAACAGATAAGGACTGAATATGACGACATAGTTTTTTAAAATTGTTATTGTTTTGATGTTTTTAGATATTTTGCAATGTGATATTTTTATTCTTTCGACATGTGTATTTCTATATGGCATCGAATTGTGCCGACTGTTCGCCGCCCTGAGTCGCCTTCGGGCTGATATGGGCGGGGTAGAAATGATGTAAATAAATAAATAAATAGTTTATCAAGGTATTTATTAAATTAAATTCCTATCTGCCCTTTCCGGTTTGTATTATCTGTAAATGTGATAACAACCCCTTCAATCCCATCATTTAAGTTATTGATAAAAATGTTGATGAGTGAGAGAAAGCCTTAGGACAAAACCCTGTGGAACTGTGCTTGAGACTTCCCTTCCATTTGAAGTGCTTTGAGCACAGTTTTCCAACCAATTGTGGATCTATCTAATAATATTTCCATTTATTAGTCAGTTTGATAATCAAAATATCACTAACAGGTAGGGTTGACACAAATGCATATCTCCCTGCAAATGTAAACATCAACAAACACATGCACAGACCCATGTACACTTGTCCTAAGGGCGTCTTCTATTTTGAAAATTACTGTTCAGAAGGGCAACATTTTCCAGCTGTTTCTTGAATTACATTCATATAATTGCTAAGTCATATGGCAAAAATCTATACTGATTGGATCTTGTCAGGTAATAAAATACTGTGTTTTGTCCCCTAATTTCTTGTAGTCTAAGAATATCATTTAAATGGATGGTACGTGCATTCTCTGGTTATCTAGCGACGGATCAGCTCCTGCTTTTGTGGGACAGAATTCTAGGATACAACTCTTTGGAAATCCTTGCTGGTAATGAAAAATGTCATTTTTATGTGCTGTTTGTTTTATACAGAGAGAGACATCCATGTGCAATACATGATGCGGGCTGCTGTTTATGGTGTAGTGTTAGATTCACAAACAAAACCTAAGGTTGCTAATAATAAGCTGTAGACAAGTTAGTATCAAAATGCTGTTATTACAATAAAATATTGTTCAACACATGAGAGTAATAGATCAATACAAAGAGGTCAAGACAATGGTATTAGTACATAAAGCAGTTTGCACTGTAGTAATTCGCAGCAACACAATGTCAGGACATACAACACATATAATAGTGTATACAGATAAATTTCGCAGCAACACAATGTATAGGTTAAATAGATTCAGTCCTGAGTCATAGGTGCAGCAAAGGCGCTGGAGTTCTGGCTATACAGCCATGGAACTCAAAGCATTAGAGGAGTGGGCGAGGGAAGAAACCAGATGGTAAAGGGTTAATACCCGTAGTAAGGTCAGTCACTCAGGAAGATCCTGGAGGGCCGCGTGGGTAAATCAGTGGTACCAGCGGAAACGCCGAATGGCGTTCCGCGGAGGCGCTCAAGCGGCAACACCCAGTGGCGCTGATCGCTGAGGACGCTGGTCCTTGTAGTTCAAATGCCCAAGAAGTGACAAGCCAGAAGTCTGGCTAAGGACCATGTAACAGAGAACACAGTCCCCAAAACGGAGAACCAAAGGGAACGTTCCGTATGGGGGGAGTGCCTAACGGCTGGAGCTCTCTCTGGAGCCGGCAGCGGGCCGTTTCGTCTCTCAAAGACTTCCTCAGAGGCAGTGTTTGGTAGTTGTGTCGTCCTCAGAGGTGTATAAATTCATAGAGGCTTTCTCAATCGGCGCAGAGGACGGACCATCCCAAGGAGTGGAAATGTAGTGTTAGATTCGACAGCCTTAATTCTTAAAAGCACCGGGAATGTGGCGCAGTTGGCTAAGTGTCAGCTTCATAAGATCTCTCTGACCAGTAAGTCACGAGTTCGAGGCCTGCCCAGGTCGAGGTGGGTTCTTGACCTTAAGTGTAGCCTGCTGTTGACCTTTGCAGCCTGAAAGACAGTTACATTTGTCAAGTAGGAGATAAAGGTACCACATTAAAGTGGGGAGGCACATTTTGACTGATTTATGAAGCCATTAAAAATAACCTAGGAATCACTGAGGAATGCGGAAGAACAACAAGGGACGCTGGAAAACGCTGAGAGATGAGGAGTGCGTCAGCTCCCCCTCGTGGCCAGAAAGTTTGCCCCTGTTAGTGTAATATGTGTGTAATATGTCAAAAATGTATGTACTGTACTGTACTGTGATAAATGTCACATGTTTATATGTCATATGTTGAACTGCAGGGATTGTCTGCAAGTATGTGTACTGTAATCCGCTTTGAGTCCCCTTCGGGGTGAGAAGAGCAGAATATAAATAAAGTAAATAAATAAATAAATAAAATTTTAGGTATTGAGTGTGGATGAGAAAGAATGGAGCACTCTCCAAATATCCCTCCTACTTACATATCTAATATTTACCATTCTAGCAACAGCCTCACATAGAAATCTGCAAATGATTTCTCTGGTGTACAGCTGGTAAATGATAAATTATTAATCCAGAACCCTATATTTGGTATCACTTGGCAACATTCCATAGCACAAGGAACAAGAAGTTTGTGGCAGTCTCTATTTCTTGAGGAAATGAGGTGTTGCTGGGATAGGTAAGTGCTAAGTCAGACCTGGGCAAACTTCGCCCCTCCAGGTGTTTTGGACTCCAACTCCCACAATTCCTAACAGCCGGTAGTTGGAGTCCAAAACACCCGGAGGGCCAAAGTTTGCTCTGGCCTGTGCTAAGTTGTCACAACTGGGAACGTATGTCTCAATTCTTGTAGATATCAGAACCAGCTACTGCTGGTATTAGAGATGTCTGTGTATGGGTGGACTGGGTGGCTCTGAGTTTTCCAGGTTGTATGGCCATGTTCCAGAAACATTCTCTCCTGACATTTTGCCCACATTTGTGACTGGCATTCTCAGAGGTTGTGGGGTCTGTTGGAAATTTAATGCCTGTGGAATGTCGAGGGTGGGAGAAAGAACTCTTGTCTGTGCAAGGCAGATATTGCAATTGACCACCTTGATTAGCATTGAATGGCCTTGCAGCTTCAGAGCCTGGCTGCTTTCTGCCTGGGGGAATCCTTTGTTGGGAGGTGATAGCTGGCCTTGATTGTTTCATGTCTGGAATTCCCCAGTTTTCTGAGTGTTGCCCTTTTTTTACTTTCCTGATTTTAGAATTTTTAATACCGGTAACCAGATTTTGTTCATTTTCAAGATTTCCTCCTTTCTGTTGAAACACTCGCTTTGAAGCTGCAAGGCCATTCAGTGCTATTCAAGGTGGCCAATTGCAACATTCACACCTGACTCACATAGTAGACAAGAGTTCTTTCTCCCACCCTGGACCTTCCACAGATATATAAACCTCAGTTGTCTTAGTTTCCAACAGACCTCACAACCTCCAAGATGTCATAGATGCCGGCAAAACATCAGGAGAGAATGCTTCTGGAACATGGCCATACAGCCCAGAAAATGCACATCAACCCAGTGATTCCATCCATGAAAGCCTTCGACAGTACATCGGGACTGATTCATAGACAGGCTGGAGTGAATGTACATCAAGTGGAATTCTCTTCATGGCACAGAGAAGTAATTCATTTGTAGTATTCCCTTGTACCTGTTGATGAGCTAGGAGTTCATATCACAGACTTCCTTTCTATTACAAGTGAACACTGTGTTTCCTTCATTTTTCCATGCCTTGCCAGCAAGATTTTTTAAATTTCATATTGTAACGTTTGGCAATGAGATACAGAAAATTAGTAATAGATTTAGCATTCAAAAGAAAAGAAAAATTTCAGATGAAAAATCTGATCATATTAGCATGTCTTTGCCTTCTGAGGGAAAAAAAGGAAACAAAATGCAGAAACTCCAGGGAAGGAAGCTCTGCCAACTGCAGGCCAGGAAAATAAATTGACCAACCCACTCGGATGGCTGCAGTCCAATAAACCTCTTGAGATAAATAATTAGTATTAAAAAAAAAGTTTCCATCTCATCCGGTGAGATTAAATTGAAAGATATGAAACACAATCACCTCCCAAACAACAAAATTGCCAGCAAAGAACAAAACACAAGACAGTTAAAGTGGTGAAGAAGATTGAATTCATGGATATAGTTTGGAAATTTGAGTTATTTCTACAGTTTGGACTGATAACTCAAAATTTATATGATAAGAAATTGTTGAACATTCTTCAGGGCTGCCATATAGGTGCAGGTTCGCAGTTTGGGAGTGATCCTGGACTCATCGCTGAGCCTGGAGCCCCAGTTAAAGCTTGTGCACCAGCTGCACCCGTACCTTGGGAAGTCTGATTGGCCACAGTAGTCCATGCTCTGGTTACATCTCGAATAGACTATTGCAACGCTCTCTACGTGGGGTTGCCTCTGAAGACTGCTCGGAAACTGCAATTAGTCCAACGCTCAGCAACCAGGTTACTAACAGGAGTGGGGTACAGGGAGCATACAACTCCCTTGTTGCGCCAGCTCCACTGGCTGCCAATTAGCTTCCAAGCACAATTCAAAGTGCTGGTTTTAACCTATAAAACCCTATACGGTTCTGGCCCAGTTTATTTGTCCGAACAAATTCTCCCCTATGAACCATCAAGGACATTAAGATCCCCGGAGAGGCCCTGCTCTCGATCCCGCCAGCTTCGCAAGCGCATTTGGTGGGGACGAGAGACAGGGCTTTCTCTGTGGTCGCCCCTCGGCTGTGGAACTCTCTCCCAAGTGATGCTAGGTCTGCCCCCTCTCTCTTGTCCTTTAGGAGGCTGGTGAAGACTTGGATGTGGAACCAGGCCTTCCCAGAATAGGCTGAGATTGGCTATTATCTGAATGAATGACCACGTTTACAGATCAAGTGGAATTGTTTTAGTGGCGATGTGGTTTTATGCTGGGATTTTTATGCATTTTAATATGTTGTTGTAGTTGTTTTTAAACTGTATAGCATTGAATTTTTGCTGTAATGCCGGTCTGAGTCCCTCAATAGAGGTGAGGTGGTCGGGGTACAAAAGTTTTAAATAAATAAATATAGGAAATGGGGAGGCTCCAAGGCAGGGGTGGAGCGGAAGTGCACAACCTCTCTATGCAACCAAAAAAAATTAAGGAAGCTGCAGCATAGACACAATAATTAATGGAGAAGCCAAATATAAACAGTACTTTGGAGGGAAGCAGTGGAGCTTTGAAACACAGGCTTTCTTTCTTACATATTTAAAAGCTATATCAGAAATGGTGGCATTGACACAACAAATAATGCAGAGTCAGCCATAATGATCTGTTTCAACAATTTAATACAGCTACCCATCTTGATTCATTAGCAGAAGCAAGTGGAGAAAATAACAAAGGTGGTGTGTTTTTATGTTCCAGTGTTGATGTAACATCTGTAGGATATCCTCTGCACAGGCCCGGATTAATACCTTTTTGCACCCTAGACCACACTTTGGAATTACGCCCCCTTTAAACCAACCTCTACCCCCCCCCCTTCCACACACACACACACACACACACCACTCAGATCCACACTTGGCTGGCTTTCGCCATGGTGCCTCCGGAGCAGAAGAGAAAGGTGAGCAGGCACCATCCCACCACCTCCAAGGTCCCCATTCCCAATGGTTGGAAAGCTCCGCTGTGCTCTGAAGGTCTCCTCGAGAGGCTTGGGGAGAGTGCAGCGGGTGCAAACTCGCTCCAAAGGTGCGCACGAGAGAGAGAGAGAGATGTCCGCTTGACGTGCACTCCCGCAGAGCGAGGGAGGATTCAGGTTGGGGTTTGTGCGGCTTTTGTTCGGCTGCTCCCCAAGTTAGGAGAGCCAGACCCTGGCCTTGATCCTTCCCTCCCTCCCGCGGCTCCCTTTGGCCAAGCAGGTTTGGTCCGAGAGTGCAGGAGCAAGCCGGGGTTGGTGCTGGGGACCTGGGAGAGGTCCACCCAAGCAATGGCCTTTCTCTCCCCTCTTCCTCCCTCCCTCTCTTCCTGCTTTACTTTCTTTCTTTCCTCCTAGTTGCCTCCTACTCCTCCTTCTCCCCTCCCTCCCACCGCCCTCTCCCGGACTCTGCCGCTCGGCTCTGGCTGCAGGAATTTACAGTCTGCCGCCGGGGAAGCCTGGCGAGTCGCCATGGAGACAGCTTCCCCGGGAGCCAGGAGGTCAGGCCAGCCAGAGACCTGCGGGCAGCCCAGAGAGCGAGAGACTTTGCCGGGAGAAGGAGTGAAGAGGGACATGAGAAAGGAGGAAAGGAAAGAGGGGCGCGGACCAGTTTTTTATTTTTATTTTTTTGGTCCATGATCTGCGCCCCTCCTCAGCATGTGCCCCTAGGCCATGGCCTATGTTGGCCTTATGGGTAATCCGGCCATGCCTCTGCAGATAGGTTTGTTTGACTTCATGACTCAGAGCCAGAAGATCTTTGTGCTCTCACAGGCAGTTTAATAACCATTTCATACATTTAGATTTCCGTGTTCTGTTTTTTTAAATTATGCTAGTGATTTTGCTTATTTTACTTGGGATTATTGTATCCTATTCTATTCTTGCTTACGGTATCCACATTCCAGGGGCATATTTTTGACTGCTGTCTACACAAACAGTGATTCCCCTCTTTACTGCAACTCACTGTGCACCTTAAACAAATCAATAGCTTGGGAAATCCTTTGGAAGAATTTTTTTTATGCTGAGGAGGACTGCACTAGGAGAAAGCATGTCCTAATTCCATTGGTGTTAGATACCAAAGTATACTGTATCACCTTGGGAAAGTATTTTGTATACAAACAGTCCCTGGGTTACGAACAAGATGGGTTCTGTAGATTTGTTCTCAAGTTTATTTATTTATTTATTTATTTACTTACTATTTTTATATGCCACCCTTCTCAACCCCGAAGGGGACTCAGAGTGGCTTACAAGAAACAACAATACTGCCAGAGTGGATTACAGTGTACATATAACAATATTGCCGGAGCGGCTTACAACAAACTGAAAAAACAACAATTAACATTACAACATATCGCAATATTGTTAGCAATATTGCATGTAATACAAATATATAAATTATAATATCACGATATAATTATTGTATCACATTATCATTGGCAGTATTATACTGTGTTACAATACAACACCACCAATACCAAATGCATATACCACATACCATACCGTAATCATACTATTATTATTATTATTACTAGCTGTACCCGTGCACGCGTTGCTGTGCCATGACTCTATCTCTGTATTTCTTTCTCTCTCTATTTCTCTCTCTCTCTCACTCACTCTCTCTCTCTCTCTCTCTCTCACTCTCTCTCACTCTCTCTCTCTCTCTCTCCCTCTCTCTCTCCCTCCCTCCCTCTCCCTCTCTCTCACTCACACACACTCTCTCTCTCTCTCTCTCTCACTCACTCTCTCTCTCCTCCCCCTCTCTCTCTCTCTCTCTCTCTCTCTCTCTCTCTCTCTCTCCCTCTCTCCTCCCTCTCTCTCTCTCTCTCTCTCTCTCCCTCTCTCCCTCCCTCTCCCTCTCTCTCCCTCTCTCTCTCTCTCTCTCTCTCTCTCTCTCTCTCTCTCTCTCTCTCTCTCTCTCTCTCTCTCTCTCTCTCTCTCTCTCTCTCTCTCTCTCTCTCTCTCACTCTCTCTCTCTCTCTCTCTCTCTCTCTCTCTCTCTCTCTCTCTCTCTCTCTCTCTCTCTCCTCTCTCTCCCTCTCTCTCTCTCTCCCCTCTCTCTCTCCTCACTCACTCTCTCTCTCTCTCTCTCTCTCTCTCCTCTCTCTCTCCTCTCTCTCTCTCTCACTCTCTCTCACTCTCTCTCTCTCTCTCTCTCTCTCTCTCTCTCCCTCCCTCTCCTCTCTCTCTCTCTCTCTCTCTCTCTCCCTCCCTCTCTCTCTCACTCACTCTCTCTCTCACTCACTCTCTCTCTCCCTCCCTCTCTCTCTCTCTCTCCTCCCTCTCTCTCTCTCTCCCTCCCTCTCTCTCTCTCTCTCACTCTCTCTCTCTCTCCCTCCCTCACTCTCCTCTCTCTCTCTCTCTCTCTCTCTCTCTCTCTCCCTCCCTCCCTCGCGGCGCTGCTTACCTTCTCGGCGCCTCCTCCTCCTGCGGACTCCTTCCTTCCCTAGCGCCCAAAAGGCCCTCGGCTGGCCTGGGATGGGCCTGGAAAAAGTAAGGATCTTTTTCCAGGCGCTTTCCAGGGCAGCCTTTTGGGCCCTAGGGAAAGAAGGAGAGGAGTCCACAGGAGGAGGAGGCGCCGAGAAGGTAAGCTGAGGAGGAGGGTGGGGCGGGAGGAGGGGGAGGGGCTATGGAGGGGGAGGCGTGTCCCGCCTCCTGGCCCCGCCCCCCGCCAGGCTTGGTAACCGGGCGGGGAGGGGGGAGCCCGGGAGGAGGGGGGAGGGGCTAGGGAGGGGGGAGGCATGTCCCGCCTCCTGGCCCCGCCCCCCGCCAGGCTTTGTAACCGGGCGGGGAGGGGGGAGCCCGGGAGGAGGTGGGAGGGGCTAGGGAGGGGGAGGCAGGTCCTGCCTCCTGGCCCCCCCCGCCAGGCTTGGTAACCGGGTGGGGAGGGGGAGCCCGGGAGGAGGGGGGGGGCTAGGGAGGGGGAGGCATGTCCGGCCTCCTGGCCCCGCCCCCCGCCAGGCTTGGTAACCGGGCGGGGAGGGGGGAGCCCGGGAGGAGGTGGGAGGGGCTAGGGAGGGGGAGGCATGTCCCGCCTCCTGGCCCCGCCCCGCCAGGCTTGGTAAACCGGGCGGGGAGGGGGGAGCCCGGGAGGAGGGGGGAGGGGCTAGGGAGGGGGGAGGCATGTCCCGCCTCCTGGCCCCGCCCCCCGCCAGGCTTGGTAACCGGGCGGGGAGGGGGGAGCCCGGGAGGAGGGGGGAGGGGCTAGGGAGGGGGAGGCATGTCCCGCCTCCTGGCCCCGCCCCCCGCCAGGCTTGGTAACCGGGTGGGGAGGGGGGAGCCCGGGAGGAGGGGGAGGGGCTAGGGAGGGGGGGAGGCAGGTCCCGCCTCCTGGCCCCGCCCCGCCAGGCTTTGTAACCGGCGGGGAGCGGGGGGGGGGGGAGCCCGGGAGGAGGTGGGAGGGGCTAGGGAGGGGGGAGGCATGTCCCGCCTCCTGGCCCCGCCCCCCGCCAGGCTTGGTAACCGGGCGGGGAGGGGGGAGCCCGGGAGGAGGGGGGAGGGGCTAGGGAGGGGGGAGGCATGTCCCGCCTCCTGGCCCCGCCCCCCCAGGCTTTGTAACCGGGTGGGGGAGGGGGAGCCCGGGAGGAGGTGGGAGGGGCTAGGGGGGGAGGCATGTCCCGCCTCCTGGCCCCGCCCCGCCAGGCTTTGTAACCGGGCGGGAGGGGGAGCCCGGGAGGAGGGGGAGGGGCTAGGAGGGGGAGGCATGTCCCTCCTCCTGGCCCCGCCCCTGCCAGGCTTGGTAACCGGGTGGGGAGGGGGAGCCCGGGAGGAGGGGGAGGAGGGGGAGGGGCTAGGGGGGGAGGCATGTCCCGCCTCCTGGCCCCGCCCCGCCAGGCTTTGTAACCGGGCGGGAGGGGGAGCCCGGGAGGAGGGGGAGGGGCTAGGGGGAGGGAGCGTGTCCCTCCTCCTGGCCCCGCCCCGCCAGGCTTTGTAACCGGGCGGGGAGGGGGAGCCCGGGAGGAGGGGAGGGGCTAGGGAGGGGGAGGCGTGTCCCGCCTCCTGGCCCCGCCCCCGCCAGGCTTTGTAACCGGGGCGGGAGGGGGGAGCGGGAGGAGGGGGAGGGGCTTGGGAGGGGAGGCGTGTCGCGGTGGCAGGGGGGCGGAAGGAGGTGGGAGGGGCTGGGAGGAGGGGAGGGGTTTCCCCTCCTCCTTCCAGGTCCCCCCCCCGCCGCTCTTCCTGATCAGAGGAGGAGGCGGAGGAGGCGCTCTGGCTGCCATGTGCGAACGTTCTAAACGTTCGCTGGCAGCGAAGTGGCCGGGGTGGGAGTTCCGTTGACAATTTTTTGGGGATCGTTTTTTGGGGTGCTGGGAGGTATGTAGGTCCGTTTTTTTGCTGTTGTCTGTAGCGAGTGTAATGGTCCAGTAGGCTGCCAAGTTTGGTGCTTCTGCGAGCCATAGTTTCTTTGTCTATATACGACATTAAACGGACTCACCAAAATTATATATATAGATTATTACATTACAATTATTATACTATAACATAATACAATATATTGACGTTATATTATATTATATCAAATTGCAATGCAATGTAACACTATATTATATATTATTATATTATATTATCTTTAAAATAATAAATAACATTATTTATTTAAAGAAAATAAAATTACTTATTTAAATAAATAATTTTATAGAATAATTTTAAACAATTATTTTAAATTATAATGCAATGTAACACTACATTATATCATATATTATTACATTACACCATACTTTCTGTAAAATAATACATAACATTATTTATTTAAACAAATAAAATTACTTATCTAAATAAATAATTTTATAGAATTATTTTAAACACAGCAAGAGGGGCCCTGAACTGATGGAATGTCAGGGGGCAAGATGGAGCTGCCTTTTCTTCCCCTTCAGCCTTGACTCTGTTGCCGGGAAGGGGCTCTGAGCTGATGGAATGTCAGGAGGCAAGATGGAGCTTAATTTGTATGTAAGTGGTAACAAGTACTTTTGTAAAGTGTTACTCCAGCAAGGAAAAAAAGATTAGTTTTAGATAACATGGGAAGGGGTTGACACCCCTGTAAACTTTGTTTTGTGTCCCCATTCAGAAAATTTCACCTCACTTTCTATCCCTGTGAAAATTGGATTTTGAAAAAATTAGGTTGTCATGAAAACAAGGGTAGGTAATAAAGCTTCAATGGAGACACCTTTTCCCCATGATAACTCTTTCAGTAGTGAACTTCCTTTCCTAGGAGTAGATTTCTTCTCACTTCCTGTGGTGTTACCCCCATTATGAAACTAGGAGTTGTATACAAGCCAGATGTTTATAACTCAGGGACTGACTGCATGTGTGTGTGTGTGTGTGTGTGTGTGTGTGTGTGTGTGTTTGTACCTCACCTGAAGAACTTTGACTGTTGGGCATTCGAAAAATATAGTAAGTAATCAAATGTCAATTTAAATATATTGTTTGTGTTGCCTTTGCATTAGATGTTTGTAGTTTCTCTAAAATAAAAAAGGCACAAATTAACTAGACTTAATTTTGTGAAGGTGACTATATTTTCCAACAAAATGATTATTGAATTGAGCTTAAGCCTGGGTAGACTAAAATATCTTTATCAACTAATTAAAAGATCCTCAGTCTAAATATTGTGCTTTTTTTCCAGTTCTGGCAGCTGCAGTGTTTGCTTTCCGAGCGGTCAATCTAATGGAGGTGACGTCACTGGCTGTAGCTGAAGTAAGGATATGTTTCAGTTGGAGAATATGGAAATAGTTTTTGACATGTTGCCAGCCAAAGTAATTTAAGCTTCATGTGCGCATAGTAAGCAAGATGAGGCGCTCTGCCGAAATTCTTCCATTAGGTAAAAATTCAGAGGATGTTATGAAAATACATAGCTCATTAAACCTATTTTACATGTGTAAAGAATTTTTTTAATTTGCATGAATTCTGTTCCACATGTGACACCAAAATTATTTTAATGTACACAAAATCTGTTCTGCTATTGTACAGAGAATTACAGCATGCATCATTTAAAAAGAGGTGTATGGTAATACGCTTCCTGCTGGCTGTAGGATTTCAAGGTATCATATTTAACACAGTGCAAGTGTATATATGTTTACTCAGAAATATATCTCATAGCATTCAGTCATTGAAATGTCTAGCACCAATCCAGTAGGAAATTTATATACCACCTTTCCCCACTCAATGGCCCAAGGCATCTTAAGGCCAATAAAACAGACAATATACAAGTTAAATCCAAGCATAAGGTATGTTTTACTTGGTTATTTATTAAAACCATAAATATTAGAAATGCTGTAAATGCTAATAAAGTTCAGTAAAATAAATTATACTAATCCAATCATATAAAACAAACCCTAGCCATTTAGTATCCTTGAATTATGATCCCCTAAAGCAGGGGTGCCCACACTTTTTCAGCATGCGAGCTACTTATAATAAAACCAAGTCAGAAGATCTACCTACCTCCTCAAGGCTGGGGAGGGGAGGGGCGGGACTTGCCGTGGCCTGGCTCCGCCCCCTCTGGCTTCAGCTCTACCAGCAGCTTCTCCAGGCTTGAGGATGGCAGTGCCAAGCCAGCCTTGTGATAGCTATACCACCACTGGCTTGGCATTGCCATCCTCAAGCCTGGAGAAGCTGTTGGGAGTGCCGAAGCTGGGGAGGGGGCAGGGGTTGGCGCGGCCTGGCTCCACCCCCATCTGAGAAGCGCCCCATCCGGCTGGGATCGACCTCCTTCAGTCCCGGGATCGACTGGCTGATCGCGATCGACTTCCTGGGCAGCCCTGCCCTAAAGGCTTCCTTGAAGGTTTTAAGGCACTTAAGTGTTAGTAGAGAGGATACAGGTCTAATATCATCTGGCAGGGCATTCCTGAGGGAGCCACTGCAGAAAAGGACCTCTCTCTAGCATTCTTCAGATGTAGAGCATCTTGGATGTTGGAGGACACTAACAATTTCCCACTGGATCTAAGAGATCTCTGCAGGGTATACCGAGGAACCCTGTCTCTCAAGTAATCTGGACCAATGCCATGAAAGGGCTGTGATGATCAACACCAGCACTTTGAATGAGGTCCGGAAACAAGTAGGAAACCGATGTTTAAGGAGCAGAGTGGTGTGTTTTCTTATGTTCGCTCCCAACAACAGCCTAGCTGTCGATCTTTGAATTGGAGTTTCCGAACTGTTTTCAAAGGCAGCCCCAGGTAGAGCGCATTACAGTAGTCTAAGTGGGAATGTAACCAGGGTGTGTACCACTGTGGTCAGGACAGATTTTTCCAGGAATTGTCACAGTTGGTGCACAAGTTTAAGTTGTGCGAAAGTGACCCTGGTAACCTCTGCTACCTGTGCTTCCGTGTTTAAGAAACAAGGCAGAATCCTCCCCAAACTGCGAACTTGAGCTTTAAGGGAGAGGTTGACTCCATCCAGCTGTGATTATAACCCTATTCCTGGATCCATCCTACGCGAAACCAGTAGTACTTCTGTCTTATCTGGATTCAGTTTTAATTTGTTCACCCTCATCCAACCTATTACTGCCTCCAGGCACCAGTTCAGGCGCAGCATGGCTTCTTTGGCATTATCTGGTGAAAAGGAGTACTAGAGTTGTGCATCATCAACGTACAGGTGATACCGAACTCCAAAACCCCTGATGATCTCACCCAGCGATTTCATGTAGATGTTAAATAACATCGGGGAAAGTTATGAGCCCTGTGGGACCCCATCTGGTTAATGAATTAGGGTGGTGTAAATCTGACTCACACCATCACAGTTCACTTACAAAAAACGGATTGAAACCAACACCATTCATCTTCCACATGTTGGAACAAATGGTCATGTTTAAAGGAAATAGGGATTGCACTTGTTAAAAGGTAGTTGTTGGAAGTTGCATCCGTAAATGTAGCTAGCTGCAGAGACATAAGTGTGTCAGTGTACCCAGGTGTCTCAGTGGCTATAATCTTAGCCATAATTTCTTTGGATGTGGCACATCATAGTATTTCCATCTTCAATTATCTATGTATATGATAAAAGAGAATGTTTGCGGTGGGAGGTGCGGGTGGCGGGAGGTGCGGAGGAATATGTGGCAGCGTTTCGATTGGTTGCCACTGTGGCATTATTTGCATAACACCTCTAATTGGCCAGCCTCCCAACATTCCAATACTCCTAGGCAGCAGAGAGAGGAAGGGAAAGGGCCTGAGGCAGACATGGTTTGGGCAGTTATTTCTGTTGGAAATGGAATGTTCAGTACACTTCACAAAAAACACAAATCACAGACTAGGCCCAAAATTGACAGTAAGGCTTCATTAACTTGATTTTCCTGACAAGACCTCACTTAATGGGATACTGTTTAAGGCATGAATTGACAGTAAGGCTTCATTAACTTGATTTTCCTGACTAGGCCTCAACTCATGGGACATTGTGTATGGCCTGAATTGTCAGTAACCAACCTTGCCACACAGAGCCCCTATGACCCACGTTATATTCTACTGCAGTTTGGAGGAGGGTGGACCATGGATGATGGGACTTTAAGTACCTCCATGGATTATGGGATTTGTAGTACTTTCAAACCCTTCATTCCCCACAGACCACTGCAGCCCTGAACAAAGACCGATAAAGACAAAACTTGGCACACAGTGCCCCATGACCCACACTCCATCCTACTGCAGTTTAGAGGAAGGCGGACCATGGATGATGGGATTTCAAGCACCTCCACTCACTTCCCGAGCCCGCTGCGACCCTCATCCAGTGCATGATCATAACCACACTTGGCACACAAAGCCCCCATGATCCACTTTACATCCTGGTGCAGTTCGGAGGAGGGTGGACCATGGATGATTGGACTTGAAGTACCTACACTCACTTCACAAGACCACTGCCAACCTCATCCAAAGACTGATCAAGACCAAACTTGGCACACAGATCCCCCATGACTCATTCTACATCCTGGTGCAGTATAGAGGAGGATGGACCACGGATGATGGGACTAGAAGTACCTCCACTCACTTCCCAAGACTGCTGCGACCCTCATCCAATAACTAAGCAACACCAAATTTGGCACACAGAATCCCCATGACCCACTCTACATCCTGGTGCAGTTTGGAGGAGGATGGACCATGGACGATGGGACTCCCAGCACCTTCCCTCACTTCCTGAAACCTCTGCAAGCCACATAAAAAATGGATAAAGACCAACCTTAGCACAAAATGCCTTTCTCAAATAACCCAGGCAGTACCGGGTCCCCAAGCTAGTTAAACATAAAAGTGTGGTTCTCTTGGTGTAAGTTGAATAACCCATTGCACTCTGTCCTTTCTATGACATATAAACCTACTGTAATCTCTTCTGAAATTGAGAAAATGTTTTTTTCTTTTATTTCTGGAACTTCTAAATTTCCTGACTATTTTTAACATGAAAATTTTTATTTCTCAGAATTCTAGCTTCTGTCAAAACTGAGTTATTGAACCAACACTCCCTGCTTTTGTAACTGTTGATCACTCTGCAAAACAAAACAAAACTTTAACCTAATTGGATCAGGGTTTTGAGGTGCCTATAAAATCCACAAAATATAGGCCCAGAAGGGTCTATATTTTGTGTTACAGATGACAGTTGGGCTTTCTTCCATTTAGTGGTTTGTTTGCCATCACTCTATATGGTCCTTTACAGATAAAATAACATAGAAACAGGTCCCTGCCCTCAAGGCTTACTGTCTAATGAAAACAGGACACAAAAAGAAAAGGGGATGGTAATGTGGGAGCTTTCACGTTTTCTGAAAGTGTTTCATTTATTCAGAAAGTTGGCACACCAAGCTAGTTGGCATACTAGTAATGCAGGCAGGTGTGAGGAAAGTGATCAAATAGGAATGGGATTGAGACCTCTTCCCAACCTCACCTTGTATATTGATGTAACTGTAAAACCCCAAAGTAGATGCTTTTCCATATAACAGTCTCCAGGTGAAAATGCTTGATGTGATGCATCAGTGTGGGGCTTCTAGATTATTCTTATTAAATACCAGCTTGGGTACCCAGTGTTGCCGGGGTTATTTGAAAATGTTATTTTTTAACAAAATGCATAAGGTTGTGGGTAAACTACAACTCGCATCCTTCCAGGTTAACCCCCTAAAACTCAATTAGTGGTTAAAGTTTGTCATGTTGGGCACGTTTGCTCTCTAGATGCATCATTGGTGGGGTCTCTGGCTGCAGGTTGAACTACAACCCCCACCACGGTAGGTCAGTTTCCCCCCAAACCCTCCAGTAAATTCAGTTGGTCATGGGGTTCTGTATGCCAAGTTTGGTCTCGGTCTTTTGTCAGTGGTGGTCATGGTGTCTCCGGATTTAGGTGAACTGCAACTGCCAGAAATGAAGGTCAGTTCCCCTTAAACCCCTCCAGTATGTTTAGTTGGTCATGGGGGCTCTTTGTGCCAAGTTTGGTCCCAGTCTATTGTCAGTGAGTGTCACAATGTCTCCAGATGTAGGTGAACTACAACTCCCAGAATTGGACCCCTCCAGTAGATTCAGTTGGTCATGGGAGTTCTATGTGCCAAGTTTGGTCCTGGTCTGTTGGTGATCATGGTCACGGTGTCTCCAGATATGGGTGAACTACAACTCCCAGAGATGGAGGTCAGTTCCCCCCCCCCCTCCAGTATGTTCAGTTGGTCATGGGGGTTCTGTGTGCCAACTCCAGTTGAGTTCCATCGTTAGTGGGGATCAGAGTGTTCTTTGATTGCAGCTGAACTATACACCCCAGTATCTACATCTCCCAAATGTCAAAGCCAATTTCCCCAAAATCTCCCCAATATTTTTATTTATTTATTTATTTATTTATTTATAAATTCGATTTGGTAGACCGCTCTCTCTGGAGCCCAGAGCGGTTTACAACATAAAATCAATAAAAACATCAAAACAGATAAAAGACGTATACCCAAAAGCCCCACTCCCCACAATAACCCCGGCAAGCAACAATATGCAGAAGCAATACATGGCAGGACGGTATGTTGGCAGCTGGCAAATAGGAGGCATCCGTTGGGACCAAATGCCTGCCTATATAACAAAGTCTTCACAGACTTTGTGAAAGGCCAACAAGCCCCGTAGTGCTCGTATCTCCTCTGGCAGAGAATTCCAGAGGGTCGGAGTGGCCACTGTAAATGCTCTCTGCCGGGTGCTCGACAGCCTACAGATCTTAATACTAGGGACCTCTAGTAGATTAAGCCCCTCTGAGCGCAGTGATCTTCTGGGTTTGTATGGGGTAAGACGCTCCCTCAGGTACACTGGCCCCAAACCATGTAAGGCCTTGAAAGTTAGAACTAACACCTTGAAGGAGACCCGGAATTCAATGGGAAGCCAGTGCAGTGCACACAGGAGTGGGGTCACATGCGCAGATCTTGGGGCTCCCGACAGCAGGCGCGCTGCTGCGTTCTGCACCAGCTTAAGTTTCCGGATCGCCGACAAGGGTAGGCCAATGTACAGCGCATTACAGTAATCGAGCCTCGAGATGACCGTGGCTTGGATCACCATGGCCAGGTCGCAGCAGGAGAGGTAGGGAGCCAGACGTTTCGCCTGCCGTAGATGGTAGAACGCTGTCTTGCAAGCGCAGGCAATCTGCACTTCCATCGACAGTTGGGTGTCCAGCTGGACCCCAAGGCTCTTAACTAGGGGCTGTGGGCGAAGTGCCACACCATCAAACGTCGGCAACTGGGTCTCTAACCCCCACGGCGGCCCAGCCACAAGATCTCCGTCTTCGTCGGGTTCACCTTCAACTTACTGGCTCGCAGCCATCCAGCTACGGCTTCTAGGCAGAGATGGAAATTATCAGATACAGATTCCACCCCGGGGTCCATCTTCAGAATGAGCTGGGTGTCATCAGCGTACTGATGGCACTCCAGCCCAAAATTCCGTACCAATTGGGCGAGTGGTCGCATATAGATGTTAAATAACAGCGGGAGAGAATGGCCCCTGAGGGACCCCGCAAAGAAGAGGGGAGCCTCGGAGACCACCCCTCCCCACTTCACTCGCTGCAGGCGGTTTTGGAGGAAGGAGGACAGCCAGTTGAGGGCTGTCCCCTCACCCCGCCACCGCCAGGCGGTGTGTCAAAAGTTAGTAATCGACAGTATCAAACGCTGCCGTGAGGTCCAGTAACATGAGCAGCGCCGATCCGCCTCGGTCCAAGTGTCAACGGAGTAGGTCTGTGATGGAGACCAGGACGGTCTCTGTCCCATGGCCCGAACGGAAGCCGGACTGGAAGGGGTCAAGCCAGGTTGCATCATCCAAGAATGTCTGCAGCTGGTCCATTGCTGCCCTCTCAATTACCTTGCCCAGGTACGGTAGATTGGACACTGGGCGGTAGTTGAGGGAGCCGCTGGGGTCTAACCCGGGCTTCTTCAGCAATGGACTAACCACCGCCTCTTTTAACTCCTCTGAAAAGCTCCTTGCTCAAGGGAGCAGTTGACTATATTCAACAGAGGGCCTCGTAACCCCTCCACGCAAGCTCGAATCAGCGTGGAGGGGCACGGGTCGAGGGAGCAGGTGGTTGGTCGAAGGGCTGCGACAATCTTGTCAACATCCTCTGCGTCCAGTGGCCGAAACCGGTCGAAGGTGGACCCGGCGGAGGGCCACGGAGTCTCAAGCTCCTGTACTGTATCAACCGTGGCAGGGAGTTCCCGGGGGAGCGTCGCAGTCTAGTCTGCGAAATGATTCTGAAAAGCCTCGGCGGAAAGGGCCCGATCATCATTTTTGGGATGGTAGGGACCATCGTCAACTGCCGAATTATCCTGAACAATTGGGCCGGGCGTGAATCTGCAGACGCTATCAAGGAGGCATAATGGGAATTTTTCGCCTCCTTGACCGCATGCTCATAAGCCTCACTAAAGAGCTTATAAGCTGATTGCGAAGGCCCGTCACGGAGCTTCCTCCACATGCGCTCCAGCCGTCTCTTCTCCCGCTTCATGGCTCTGAGATCTTTGGTGAATATGTTTTGTTGGTCATGGGGACTCAAATTTGGCCCAGGTCTATCATTTGTGTGGGTTGCAGTGATCTGTGGAAGTTGGAGCCGAAGGGGATGAAGGTACTGCAAATCCCGTCATCCATGGAAAGTTTGATCCAGATCCATCATTGGTTGGGTTCACAGTGCTATTTGGATGTAGGTGAACTACAACTCCTATAAATGAAGGTCAATTCTCCCCAAACCTGGTCATGGGGGTTCTGTGTGCCAAATGTCCATTGTTGGTGGAGGTGAACTACAACTTCCATCATGTTGAGTCATCCCCCAACCCCCTCTAGTATGTTTGGTTGCCGATCCATTCCTCTGTTTGCTGTGTGCCATAGGAAAGGGTTAAGGAAATGGGTAGGAAAGGATTAAGGGAGAGGCAGTGGGCGGGGTCATGCAAATTCTACACCAGTGGAGAAAGAAAGGAACTCTGGGATGGGGTGCTCACTATAACTTGCAATGTCAGTGGAAGGAGAACCATTGGTGGCTTCTCAGCATTGAGAGTTGAAGCTGTTTGTTGAGGCAGGAGGCTGTCTATGTAACTGGGCACCTGTGCCACATGTACACATACAGATTTTCATTTTTCTTATTTGTATAGATTACATGGTTTGATATTGTATTTGACTTTTTTTTAAAAAAAAAGAATCCTTTATGAGTATATGTTCATAATGGGGTTTTTTCAGTAGCCATCAAATACAGTATCCTAAATGAAAGCAAAACCTCATATGTGTTTTGCTTCTTTTGATCATCATTTCATGCCCATCACTTGTTAGATGATAGAAAATCTTGACATGCTCCATAGCCATTGGACTATTGTTGTCTGTTGCCAAACCTTTTCTCTTCCTCAAAAGGTTACTGATCAATTCTACCAGTAATGTGTGTGTGTGTGTGTCTCTCTCTCTCTCTCTCTCTCTCTCTCTCTCTCTCTCTCTCTCTCTATATATATATATATATATATATATATAAAAATCTTTGTGGATTGCATATCAGGGAATTGTCTACCTCAGTGTTTCCCAAACAGTGTGCCGTGAGCGATCATCAGGTGTGCCGTGGGGAATTGGAACCTCCAATACCTCCTGCTGAACACTTTTTCTTCTCCACTCAGGCTCCCTTCTTCCCAGCCTCGCTCTGCTCGCTGTGCCTCGCTTTGCTCACGCTGCCGCTTCTGCCGCCATTTTGATTTGAGGGGGCAGCGTGAGCGTGTTCAGGAGGGGAGGAGGGAGGGAGGAAGACATGGAGCGAGTTTGTGCAGTAGCACCCACACGGGTCATGTCTTCCTCCCCCCTCCCCTCCTGAAGAAGGGAGCCCGATTAGAGAAGAAAAAGTAAGTGTTCGGCAGGAGGGGGAAGAAAGGGTGCGAAGGGGAGGAAGAGGTCTCTGTCGAAAGCTGGCATGGGCAAACTTGGACCTTCCAGATGTTTTGAACTCCAACTCCCACCATTCCTACCAGCCTCAGGCCCTTTTCCTTTCCCCCCCCCCCCTCAGCCACTTAAGCAGGAAAGGGCCTCAGGCTGTTAGGAATGGTGGGAGTTTAAGTCCAAAGCACCCAGAGGGCCAAAGTTTTCCCATGCCTGTTTGAGGGACCTTAAAGTGGTGAGCCTCCTTCCAACATTGTGATTCTGGATAGAAAACAAACAACAACATAACATAACATTGTTTGAGTCCACAGTGCTCTCTGGGTGTAAGTGAACTACAACTTCCAAACTCAAGGTCAATTCCCAAGCAAACCCTTTCAGTACTTTCTGTTGGTAATGAGAGTTCAATATGCCAAGTTTGGTTCAATTCCATTGTTGCAAGAGTTCAGGATGCTCTTTGATTGTGTGTTAACTATAAATTGAGCAAGTCTTTCGTGTGTGTCTTTCTGCCACTTCTGCCAGGATATTTATGTTGTGTTCATTGAAACAGGCCCAGGTTTCACACTGAGTGTAAAAATACATTAAAAAGCATATTAACTATATGTATTACTGCGTTAGAGTGTCATTTTGTGTCATTTTGGTTGGTGGTGTCCCCCAGGATTTTGTAAATGTAAAAAATCTGCCGCGGCTCAAAAAAGGTTGAAAAACACTGGTCTAACTTCATCATTCAATGCAATGTTTCAATGAGCTTGAATTATTTTCTTCACTGGCCTTGATTGTTTTATGCACAATCCTCTGAATGGTTATGGCTGAGATCTTCCTCTTTAGCTGTGATAACTTGCTTCAGTGACAACATTATACTGTATATAAGCAAATCTAGGTAAAAGAATTGTATCTTGTACAAAGAATTTTTTCTTTCTTTATTCACACTCTTTTCCACCAATAACTGAAGTTGCAGGCAGGAGAGTTCCCCACTTCATTTAGAATATTCCTCCCTCCCTCTGACTATTTCACCTTTGAGATGTGTGTATGAAGTGGGTTAGTGCCCATTGCTTCCGTTTTTATTGCTTTGCATGATTTCCACAGTGTTTCCTGTGGTTTTGCTTACTCTAGTTAGCATGATTTGCATCGTCCTCCATCAATATTTGTTCTGTGAAAGCCCCAGCTTTCACTTCTGCAAGGAACTATGTAATTTCAGCTGTGGACATAGCATGCCGTTTTGGAGAATTGATATAGTTGTATCTCGTGATGGAAGGATTCATGTGGATAAGTGTTCCAGATACCATGAATCACTCTGGTCAAAGTGAGAATAAGGGCTACTATCTCA
Organism: Anolis apletophallus; assembly: GCA_030556195.1. Taxonomy (NCBI): domain Eukaryota; kingdom Metazoa; phylum Chordata; class Lepidosauria; order Squamata; family Anolidae; genus Anolis; species Anolis apletophallus. Next base: position 18,312,714 of record JARBWK010000009.1, on the reverse strand, counting down.
GTGTATCACCACTGGAAGACAAAATAGGTATTTTTACAGGAATTGCCCACTTAGTTTCAGGGTATAGTACTATTTTCTCTCTTTTCTAAAGTAAAACAGTAAAACAGTAGAGCTCATTCTTTTAGGTCTAGTCCTGCATTTTCATTATGTTCACTCATATCTGACTAAAGGCACGGAATGAGAATATACTATTTTTCTGCTAAGTACATTTTCCATCTTTTTTATATGCACTTTCATGTTTTTGAATGTACTATATGGACTGAAATATTCAAGTTTGGTACAAATTCTGTCCCTTTTCTACGTGCCTACTTTGTTGTTTATTTTTCTTTAACTTTATTATATTTCTATATCTTCAATAAAACCATAGAAACAGAAAACTTTACTTCAGCAGAATAGCTTGAATGCCTTCTCAGATTTTGGGCTTCTTATGAAATGAACATTGACTTCCAGATTTGCAATTTCGTTTTTCAAAGTTAATGAAAAATACCTCTTGCGTTCTTTTCCAGGCCTTTTCTTACGAACTCTAATGCCGGGGTATTACCTCCTCTTAGTTTCTGATATGTCCCTTATATTTCTGTTTCTTCTAACGTGAACAGTTTGCATTGGATTCTTCTCCAAACATAACATTTTATATTTGTTTCTGTATCAATATTCATTTATTTCATCCTTACTTTTAGCATCTGAAATATTTTTCCATGCCCTTCAGAAATCCATTTGCAAATATTGCACAGTATCTAAACCTTTCTTCTCAATATCATATTCTCATTCATCCTTTTGCCAGTCTAGCTTGTCCTGTGTATATTACAGGCCGGATTTCTGAAGGGCATGGATTTTAACATACTATTAGCTGCCTACATGTAAGAATTCACTGGATTTAATGATTATATTGCCTGACATCACTGGTGTATGTGATTGTCTAAACCAGTGTTTCCCAACCTTTTTTGAGCCGCGGCACACTTTTAACATTAAAAAAATCCAGGGGCACATCACCAACCAAAATGACACAAAATGACACTCTAACACTGTAAAGAACAGCTGGGGGATGGTGGCCTGCTGGGAGCAGCTGCTGGAAGTGCTGAAGCTGGGGGAGGAGCCAGGCCGCACCATGCCCCGCCCCCTCCCCCCAGCTTAAGCTCTCCCAGAGCTTCTCCAGCCTTGAGGGGTCAGTGCCAAGCCAGCGGTGGCAGAGGCAGCACAATGCTGGCAGTTGGCATGGCTTGGCATTGTCCCCTCAAGAACTGGAGAAGCTGTGAAAGAGCTGAAGCTGGGGGAGGGGGTGGAGCCATGCCATGCCCCGCCCCCTCCCCCGGCTTCCGTTCTCCCAGAGTTTCTCCAGCCTTGAGAGGGCAGTGCCAAGCTAGCGGTGGCAGAGGCAGCACTGCTGGCTTGGCACTGTTCCCTCAAGGCTGGAGAAGCTGTGGGAGAGCTGAAGCCGGGGGAAGGGGGCGGAGCCAGGCTGCGCCAAGCCCCGCCCCCTCCCCCTGGCTTCAGCTCTCCCACAGCTGAAGCTGAAGCTGCACGGAGGAAGAGGAGCATGAGCAGTGGATGGGCTTCAGTGGGTGGGGCTCCTCCGTGCGGCTTTAGTGAGCGAGTGGCGGGAGTCATGGCGGATTAGAGACTGGCTGGGGAAACGGCCGAAGGAGGTGGCGCCCTGGCCCCTTCTTCTTTTTCTTCACCGCCTCCTCCTCCACCAAGCAGCTGGAGTTCAGCAAGGGGGGGGGGAAGGAAGGGGGGCAGAGAGCTTTTCTCACGGCACAGCAGGAGGTCCGTCACGGTACACTACTGTGCTGCGTCACAGCGGTTGTGAAACACCGGTCTAAACTACTATCTCTCCTCTGGTAATCTTGGCTTTTCTTCGCAAATGAAGATTCAGGAAGGACTCATCCCACACTTTCTACAAGCGTGTTTGACTAAGAATTTTGGAAGTTGGATGTGTCCTTCGAGCCTGTGCAATGGATTTTTCAGGTGGAGCGCAGCATGCACAAAACTGGCCTTAGCCTTTAAACCAAAGGTTTGTCTGCTGGGGCCTAGCAAGCTTGGACGGTGGCAGCAAGATCCTCAGGTCATAAGTTTGGTTCAAGTTTCCTTCTCTAGATGGTTGACCTTACAGGGTTAGACGAGCACCATCTGCCCGGGTTTGAAATCAGAGTTTTCCTTCTCCTAGGATGGTTGCCAAAAGGCCAGAGAGCCCATTCTGTCCGTTGACGCTCTTTGTCAGACCCTTTCGTTGTGACCTGTCTGGCATGGGAGGCCCTACCGGTGGCTATTATGCCACCGCCAGCATAGCTCACAACTTCATTAGGGTACGCAAGCTTCTCCCCCGCCTCTGGTAATAACAGTGTGCAGTAGATTTGGGTCCGAATCATTGTTAACAAAAAAAAGTTTTTGGATGGCTGTTTTCGTTTATTTTGTGAAAACGGAAAGATACAGATGAAAAGACCAGTGAAACAGATTCACAGAAACGATATTTAGGAAAGAGTTAAGTCCACAAAGTGCCTGAGGCAGGAGGATCTGTGGCATCTTTTTCTCTCCCTGACAGAAGAAGCCTCCTCCATTTTTCCTTGAAAAGGTACCTCCTCCTCCAGAAAGGGCCCTGGGAACTCACTTCCTCAGTGGGATTAGCATAGGGTGGGCATTGAGCATGATCGGATTTGAAGTTTTTCCCTTTTTGTCTCTCAGCCAATAAAAAGCCTGGTGATGTCCATGCTCAGATTGGCTGAGAATGGACACAATCAGCAGCTACAATTCTCAGAGTCCTCTCTTGCAGTATGTCAGCAGATTGGTGAATTGTTTTGAAACTTGGCAGGCCCACAGTTGTAAAAGGGGGTCTACATCTAAGGTAGGTTTCATGCAGATAGGTCGTAAAATGGTCGAGCCTTTAAAGTTTCCCATCGTAGCCAATGGGACAAATCTCTGCCAAATGAAATGGAAACACCCCTCCCCTTTCACGTAACTTTCTGGTAAACGAAATGAGGGGTCAGACGAAAACGGATTGGAAAATGGCATGCCTTTTGGCCCGAATGCACATGCCTACTCCTCACCTTTGTACTAAGCAGGCAGATTACCAAGTAGTCACCATGGCTTTCAAAAGCTCATCTCTGTATTTTTAATGATAAAATTTCACATTACCAATCCTCACTACACGCCAGGGGCACATCATCTCTTTATAATGAAATGCCTTTGATGGGATCATTTATCTTTTGCTCAGAACATAAGCATCCCGATGAGTCGCATTTTCATTCTCTTTTCCCAGTGATCAAGCAGGTGCCTTTAGGAAGATTTCTTTTACAAAAACTCACAAATGGAACTTACCCCATTCAACTGACTTTTTCCATTTTTTTAAAGATATCATACGCATTGCCAATATTTGACAAAATAACTCATAACACACTCAAATTGTGCACAAGACACACTCGCACATAGTGTTACTTCTGCAGTAGGACAGTGAATTAGTAAATGGGAGATTGGCTTATAAGGTGTGCTGTAGCATCTGTGTTTTAGGCTCTGGTTGTCTATAGTGTCTGGTCCATATAATGGTCTTTCACTTGGTGCAGTTTCCTTCAGCAGTGACTGTTTTGTTATTACACCATAATGCCATTACCTGTTAATGTGAGATTTTTCCACAAGTAAATAAAAGCTGCTATTTTCCTTCAGCGAGATATAAATAAAAAGTTATTGTTGTTGTTATTCAGGGTTTATGCCAGTTTTCTTACTTTTTGGACTCACAATTTGATGTTGGCTTGTTTGCTACTAGTTGAAAATAGTGTCAGTATATTTAGAATTTTTAGGGCACAAAAAATATATTTTGATTTGGGGATGAGGTAGATAAAATGTCAGCTACTTAGAACATGCATTTTCTAGCTCTGGGTCTGGTTATATGGAATAGTCTTCATCAAAACAAGCAAACAGCCCTGTAAACTTGGGATATATTTTTATGTCCCGAAAGACACTGAAATTTCTGTGGGTTCAGAAAGTACTCCCCAAATACCTTATTTTAAGGTGTGTGTGTATTGATAAAGGTTCAAATTACTTATTTATCTCATACGGACAAGCAGGGTAAGGATTCATAATGTGCAATTATTTTTAGACACAAGATGAAATATCAGACTCTCTTCTGCACCCATGATACTACATATATTTGAAGGTGTCCTAAATCCTAAAATAAAAATATAGTTTCCTTGATACTAATACATATTGGGACTCTCTAATGACAAGTAAGTACTAACATAAAGGGGAAAAAGCAGGTAAACTAAATTGGGTACAAATAAATGGGATGTTACTACTGAATTCTGCTTTTTTTGTTTTTACTTCTCTGAGAAAAACTGTAATATAATTTCTCTCTGTTTTATTACAGGCTGTACTTGCTGATCTTTCAACGCTGAAAGTTATGCCTCTTCTCCAAATTTTTCTTTTTGCCACTGGCACTTGATTCCTCTCAGCCACTGCGCTGCATTGCAACCCCTGGAATGCATTGCAAGACTTCCATGACGTACTAATAATAAACTATGCAACACTTTCATTGAATTGAACTCAGCCATTCACAATCATGTTTTTGCAAGGAATTAAATCTGTACTTTTCACTTCAAAACCTGCCTTTCTATACCACTCGAGTCCACTGCATGCAACGGAGTTTTTGCCAAACTGCTACTACTGAATATCGTGCAGGTCAAATATCTTCCTATTTTATTAAGTTCCATAATATAATTTAAATGCATGTATTCTTCTGTGCAGCAAGAAGACATCCTAATGCTGTCATTCTGCCACTAGAAAGCTAGAGAGCATGTCTCCAGTAATTATAATACATTATCAAGTCATGCCATATCTCAGGGGTGCTCACATTTTTTCAGCATGCGAGCTACTCTAAAGCAACCAAGTCCAAAAGATCTACCTGCCCCCGCCGCCGCGTGCTGCCGCCGCCACGTGCTATCACCACCACGCTCTCCCGCCGCCGCGCGTGCTCCTGCTGTTTTCTGCCCGTGCAGCGCTTCTTCCGCCTGCGGGGCATTGCAGGAAGGAGAAAGCACGAGGCGGGGCATCCAGAGGGAGTGCTCCGCCCTGCCTATCTCGCCGGCAGCGGAGGCTGCACAGCTGCTTCTGGACGAGAGAGGGACAGGGCGCTCCCTTCCTGCAATGCCCCGCAGGCGAAAAAAGCACAGCAAGAGCGGAAGCCAGCAGCAGGAGCGCGTGTGTGCGCAGGGTGTGCGCGCGCATGGCAGGAGCACCCCATCTGGCTGGTGAGGCCCGAAGATCACCTGGAAGAGGGCCGAAGATCTACTAGTAGCTCGCGAGCTACCTAATGAACACCCCTGCCATATCTCATCTTGTAAGTCCTACAATACTTGAACAAACAGTACTTAATTTTAAAGTATTTAATTTTAGAAGTCTACTAACCAATCCTAGGAAAGTCATAGCAATACCTTTGTAGCCTTTCTATATCATTTCTTGTTGGAAGAGCTTCTTGTTTTATAGTTCTTGGCTTGTTTTTAGAAAACTAGATTATGGGATGATGAAGGCATCATTTTGCCTTGGAATAGCTCGTTCTTGCGCATTTTGAAACACTATGAAATCTGTAAAATGTGTCTTTAGTAAAGATGACAGCCAAATGACTGGTCACAATCCCCTGCCATCGTATATTCAGTTTTCAAAAAGAAACGGTGTCTCCACTGGCTTTAGTTATTTCCTCTCACCTTTTCTCCCAGATTCTTTCTGATCATGCTTTGAAAACCTTGATATTGAAGACAAATATGCCTGGGCACATCTATCTCCCGAACCCATCAAAGCCTGTCTGTACACGAGCCAAAGCAGTTGCTTGTGAATGACGTCAGTAGTTAGCTCTGTGCTGCCTTTGCCAGTTTCCCGGTCCCTGCTGGTTAAGGAAGTTGCGTATCGACTTGTGGCGTCCAAGATCGCGTTCCTCTGCGACTTGATTGTGTTGCTCTTGGAGCAGACGATCTTTGACGGATGATAAGTTGTTTCTACCCTTTCTCCAGGGATCCCAGTAAGCCTTCTTAAAAGCCTCATTGATTACTAGATAATTCTAATTTAACCACATACAGCTGTCAGCCAAGATTGGATGTCACGACATTCCTCACAGCAAAGCTGTATCACTGATGTGCCATGTTACTTTCAGCCAATTTGTGCCCTTAGGTTCACTTCGTACTTGTAATTCCCAGTGGTTTAAAACTGGAACTTGTCCTACTTTTTAATTAAGGAGAAGCTGTATTAATGCCCCTTTGCCCCACCCTGTTCTGTCGTATTCAGTATTTAAATCTATTTAAACATTTAAAGACCCTTATGTATAGTTTTTGAGCTGATCCACAAAATGTTTCTGTAGCACACATAGTATTTCAAAAGCGGCTTGCATCACAAATTGTAGGTGACAACTAATACATGTCCGTTTTGCTGAAAATGTATTATTTCTAAGAATTGTATTTAATTAAACCAATTGACACAAACAAAGTAATTCTTTCATTGTGCTGCTTTATTTGCCTTTCTTTTTGGAGCTGCGTTCATCCTTCTCTTCAATAAAAGAACAGCTTCCCCCTCCCCCCAAATGTATCTCATATCTTATCTATCTATGTATATAATAAAAGTCAGTGTTTGCGGGTGGTGCTGTGGTGGTGCCACAGGAGGAATATGTGCCAGCGTTTCGATTGGCTGCAACTGTGGGATTATTTGCATAAAGGACACCGATTGGCCAGCCTCAGAACTCCGACATTCTACATCCCCAGACAGAGGGGATTGGTTGCCAGTGAAATGGTATTTGCATAATGGACTCCGATTGGCCCACCACGTTCCAACATTCTAAAGTGACTCAGAGGGAAAAGGAAAGGCCTCAGGCAGTCAGCCACTGCGGCCCACAGCAATGACGGATCAGGAACACACTTGGTAAACAAGGGACCAGTGGCCCACTTCACAACCTGGTGTGGTTTAGGGCAGGAGGCGCCACGAATGATGGGATTTGCAGTACCTTCACCTCATTCACTTCCCAAACAACACTGTAGCCCCTATAAGTCACAGACCAGGCCCAAAATTGACAGCAAGGCTTCCTCAACTTGATTTTCCTGACTAGGCCCCCAACAATGACAGAACAAGACCAAACTTGGCACACAGACCCAAGATGCACCCTACATCCTGGTGCAGTTTGAAAGAGGATGGACCATAGATGATGGGACTTGCAGTACTTTAATTCACTTCCTTACAGCACTGTGGCCCACACCAATGACAAATCAGGACCAAACTTGGCACACAGAGGCCCAGTGGCCCACTTTACAAACCTGCTGCCGTTTTACGGCAGGATGGCTCACAAATGATGGGATTTGCAGTACCTTCACCCAATTCATTTCCCACATAACATTGCAGCCCCTACAAATCAGAGACCAGGCCCAAACTTGGCACACAGAGTACCCATGACCCACTCTACATCCTGGTGCAGTTTTGAGTGGGACGGACCACGGATGATGGGAGTTGACATCTCCCAAGTCCTAGCGAAGGCCCCCGGGGGACGGCCTGGACGCCGTGCTGGCCGGCTCCCCGCTGATCTGCCGGCTAAGCTCACCCTCCAGTGCCCTATGCTGCTGGGCAACAGTCCAAAGAGCCACCGAAAAGCCGGCTGGGCCAGGCAAGACGTCGACGGCTGAGGAAGAGACGTGGGACGAGTTGGCAGCCGCCAGCGTCAGCACCCTCCGATTTCATCCACCCAGCCTGACACTCCTATAGCCGATACCAATCTAGACCTCATGGAAGCTAGTAGCACTGGGGCCCCAATCTTGATCTGGGGTCCCAACAGCAGTCTGTCCCCTCGCCTCCAGCTACAGCTCAGGCCAACGCTGGGCCAGCCCCGACCCTACTAGCCACCCGAGATGCAGGCCGGCCCCCGTAGAAGAAGGAGGGGTCAGCGCGACTCGGAAAAGGCCCTTCCGTGCACGGACCTTCTGGGGGCCAGTTACACTCAGAGGGAGAACCGTCCAGCTCAGACCTGTGAACTGCCCGGGCCGACCAGCCTACAATCTCATCAATGGGCCAGAAGGGCCACCCCAACAACCAGATGGGCAGGTTGCCCGGGGCCTCACCAGGGACATGGGTGTTTGGCCAGGATCGGGTACCAGTTTCCCGTGCTGGGAATGGGGGTTGGGGACTAGGAAGTCGCCAACTGAATTGGCGACAACTGTCCGAGACCCCTCGCAGGCCTCCCCCCCTGGCTACGTTGCCACGCACCAGAACAGGAACGAGGGACGGGGGGGGGTGGCAATACTCTCCCGAGATGGTTTACACCTTAGAGCGATCCCTGCGCTCGTCACCTCGGGGCTGGAGAGTGTCGGCCTAGTGTGGGAGTCCCCGGAGAGCCTGGCGATCCTGCTGGTGTACCGTGCGCCCTAGCGCACCGGCGGAGAGCCTGGCGCGGCTGCTGGAGACTGTGTCGGAGTGGGCATTGAGGTTCCCCAGACTTATTGTCTTGGGGACTTCAATGTCCACGCCCGATGCAGCCTCTATTCCATCTGCAGCCGCGGACCTAATTTCGACCATGGCGACATTAGGCCTCTCCCTGTGTAACTCGGGACCCACACACTCGGCCGGACACACCCTCGATTTGGTGTTCAGCGCAGGGGGTTCAAGTGGACCTAGCCTCCGTAATAGAGGTTCCATGGTCGGACCACTGTGCTCTAAGGATCCGGGTTGAGCAACCGCCTCCCCCATGCAAGGGCGCCGAACGGATTTTCGTTCGCCCAAGGAGACTTATGGAACCTGGTAGGTTCCTGAATGCTCTGAGGGATCTGGAGTCTACCAGCGTCTCAGTCGAGGAGCTTGTCCAGGCTTGGAACACCTCACTGGCCAGAGCCCTCGACGAGATTGCTCCTAGGCGCCCTCTCCGACCCGCAATCATCGGTCCCCTGGTATACAGGGGACCTCAGGACCATGAAGCGGGAAAGGAGACGGCTTGAGCGCGAGTGGCGGAAGCTCCGTGACGAAGCCTCATTATCAGCTTATAAGCTATTAAAAGAGACTTATGAGCATGCTGTCAAGGCAGCCAAAAATGAATACTTCTCTGCCTTGATAGCGTCTGCAGGCTCACGCCCGGCCCAATTGTTTAAGGTGATTCGGTCCTTGACGACGGTCCCTACTGTCCCAAAAAATAGTGATCAGGCCCTCACTGCCGGTGCTTTCCAGAGCTTTTTTGCAGACAAGATACTGAGCCTCCGCCGGGACCTCCCAGCCACAGTTGATACAGTGAGAGAGCTAGAGACCCCGTGGCCCTCCGCCGGGCCCACCCTCGACCGGTTTCGGCCACTGGACGCAGATGCTGTTGACAAGATAGTGACTGCAGCTCGCCCTACCACCTGCTCCCTCGACCCGTGCCCCTCCTGGCTTGTTAGATCTTGCCTGGAGGGGCTACGTGGGCCTCTGTTGAATATCATTAACAGCTCCCTTGAGCAAGGAGTTTTTCCAGAGTGCTTGAAAGAGGCGGTGGTGGCTCCATTACTGAAGAAACCATCATTGGACCCCGCGGTTCCCTCCAACTACCGCCCGGTGTCGAATCTCTCGTACCTGGGCAAGGTAGTTGAGAGGGCAGTAATGGAGCAGTTGCAGTCCTTCTTGGATGATGCAACATGGCTTGACCCCTTCCAGTCCGGCTTCCGCTCGGGGCACGGGACGGAGACGGTCCTGGTCTCCATCACAGATCAACTCCGCTGCCAGCTTGACCAAGGCGGGTCTGCGCTGCTCGTGTTATTGGACCTCACGGCAGCGTTTGACACGGTCGACCACAATCTTTTGATCCACCGCCTGGCCATGGCCGGAGTGAGGGGGACAGCCCTTAAATGGCTGGCCTCCTTCCTCCGCCAGCGGTCTCAGCGTGTGAGGAGGGGCGGGGTGGTCTCTGAGGGCTCCCCACTGATTTGTGGGGTCCCTCAAGGGGCCATCCTCTCCCCTCTGTTATTTAACATCTACATGCAGCCGCTTGCACAGTTGGTGCGGAGTTATGGGCTGACCTGTCACCAATATGCTGATGACACTCAGCTCATTCTGAGGATGGGGGGGCAGGCCGGAGTCCGTCCCCGATAACTTCCAACATTGCCTTGAAGCCGTCACTGGATGGCTGCGAGCCAGTAGGTTGAGGGTGAATCCGGCGAAGACGGAGATCTTGTGGCTGGGCCGCCCGGGCGGGATGGGTGCCCGGCTTCCGACCCTGGACGGTGCAGCACTACATCCAGCGCCGTCAGTGAGGAGCCTTGGCGTCCATCTGGACTCCCAGCTGACCATGGAGGCCCAGGTCTCCATGGCCAGCAAGGCTGCCTTTTTCACCTCCGCCAGGCAAGGAGGCTGGCCCCCTATCTCCCGGAACGACCTTGCCACGGTGATCCAAGCCACGGTCATCTCGAGGCTAGATTACTGTATCGCGCTCTACGTTGGCCTGCATATGTCGTCGATCCGGAAGCTCAAGCTGGTGCAGAACACCGCCGCCCGGCTCCTGTCTGGGGCTCCATCAGGTTGCCGAATAACTCCAATCTTGCGGGATCTGCACTGGCTGCCTATTGAGCACCGGGTCGCCTTCAAAGTGTTGGTTCTTACCTTTAAGGCCATTCACGGCCTGGGGCCAGCGTACCTGAGGGACCGTCTCGCCCTATATTGCCCACCGAGATCACTACGGTCTGTAGAGGCCAACTTGCTGGCAGTTCCATCTGCCAAGCTAGCTCGCAACATCCACTCGCCGGGGCGTTCTCCGTGATAGCTCCTACGCTATGGAACGCCCTCCCGGCTGAGGCCAGAGCCCTGAGGACCTACTCCCCTTCAGACGGGCCTGCAAAACCTATCTGTTTAAGCAGGCCTTTGGGGAGTAGGCCCTTACTCACGCCCGGTCCAATTTATCGGCTACCGCTGCTGTTTTAATTGCTGTTTTAACTGTTTTAATTGTTTTAATTGTATTGCCTGTTTTTAATTTGAGCTACATCTTTTGTGTTCTATGTTTTTATGCTGTACCTCTGGCACTGAGCCTTTAGTATGTGAGCCGCCGCGAGCCCTCGGGAGTCGGTGACGCAGAAATCGCAATAAATAAATAAATAATAAATAAGTACCTTCACTCACTTTCTGAGACCACTGCCACCCTCATCCAATGACTGCTCAAGACCACACTTGGCACACAGAGCCCCCATGAGCCACTCTACATCCTGGTGCAGTTTGGAGAATGGGGGACCATGAATGATGGGACTTCCAGTACCTTCCCTCACTTCCAGAGACAACTGCAACCCTCATCCAGAGAATGATCAAGACCAAATGTGACACAAACAGCCCCCATGACCCACTCTACATTCTGGTGCTGTTTGGAGGGGGATGGACCATGGCCAATGGGACTTGCAGTACCTTCACTACGTTCCTGAGACCACTGCAAGCCACATAAACATCTAATAGGAACCAACCTTGGCACACAATGCCTTCCTCAAATAACCCGGGCACCGTCGGGTCCTCAGCTAGTTGAAAATAATCATAGACCACTGTAAAGCTTTTCCTACATCTTTGTTGTATATAACCTTGTTTGTGAACAGAAACAAGCTGTCCTGGAGACTAGGATGTGGAAAAATGGCTTCAAACTACAGGAAAGGAGATTCCACCTGAACATACTGTAAGGAAGAACTTCCTGACTGAGGGCTGTTCAGCAGTGGAACCTTCTGCCCCATACTGTGGAGATGATTCCTTCTTTGGAGGCTTTTAAGCAGAGGCTGGATGGCCATCCTTCTGGGGTGCTTTGAATGTAATTTTCCTGCTTCTTGGTAGAGGGTTGGACTGGATGGTCTAGTCTATGATTCTACATCCACTGTTTTAATGTGGTGATATGTATTCCACACCACGTTTGTGTATTTAGCAGCAAAGTAGCAAAGCGCAAGGGTAGAAGAAGGCCTGAAATGAAGAAAAAGCTGTTTAACATTAACATCAAGAAGAGGGAGATGAGATACAGAAAGCCTTTCTACTTTTCTATTCTATCGGTGCTATTCAGTTGTGCTTCATGGACTGTACTGCTCTGCAAGCCATTAGCTGCCAGTCCTTGGAAAATTTCTGAAACAGAAAGGAACAAGTGTAGTCAGAGACCACAAATAAGACACCAGGCCCTGGTACTCGTACAAAAAGAAGGAAAAATTACACACCAGATAGCTTAAGGCAGTCCCAACCAGTGTGCCATGGCACACTAGTGTGCCATGAGCTATCATCAGGTGTACCGTGAGAAATTGGAACCTCCGATACCCTTTCTTCCCCCTCCTGCCGAAAACCTTTTCTTCTCCACTTGGGCTCCCTTCTTCCCAGCCTCGCTCTGCTTGTTTTGCCTCGCTTTGCTCACGCTGCCGCTTCTGCGGGAGGGGGGAGGGAGGAAGGCGTGACCCGTGTGGGCGCTACTGCACAGACTCGCCCCACGTCTTCCTCCCTCCCTCCACAGTGCTCTCTGGATATAGGTGAACTACAACTCCAAAACTCAAGGTCAATGCCCACCAAACTCTTATAGTATTTTCTCTTGGTTATGGTAGTTCTGTGTGGGAAGTTTGATTCCATTCCATCATTGGTGGAGTTCAGAATGCTCTTTGATTGCGGGTGAACTATAACTCCCAGCTGTTGAGCAAGACCTTTGTGTGTGTCTTTCTGCCATTCCTGCCGGGATGTCTATGTTGTGTTCATCGAAACAGGCCCAGGTTTCACACTGAGTGTATAAATACATTTAAAACATATTAACTATATGTATTACTGTGTTAGAGTGTCATTTTGTGTCATTTTGGTTGGTGGTGTGCCCCAGGATTTTGCAAATGTAAAAAATGTGCTGTGGCTCAAAAAAAGGTTGAAAAACACTGGCTGAAGAAGTACTGAAAATTTTGTGGCTTAAAAATGGGATATTGTATGTGCATGTATTATGCACAGAAAATGTGATCTTGTCTCAAGTCCTTTCCATTGGAGACTGCCAAGGCTTACTGATTTCGATAATAGAAATTAAATTTCAGATGTAATGAAGAAGGAATAAGGGAGCGACTGTATCGCCAAGTGGCTTCTCTTAGGTTTTGAATAAGCACAGGATTTCCCCCTTCTGCCTAAGCATCAAGGTACGATTTTGTGTGCCAGTCCTAGATAATACTTTCAGTCCCTACACATTAGTGTAGGAAAACAATAATGGTATCATATCATTCTCTGGAGTCAGACAATTGAGCCACAAAAGAGTTGAATGTTGCTGAAGACATGCCACCACCTTTTTTGAACAAGGAAGAGATGTTATGCCCATCCCACCAGCTGCCAAATAGGAGATACCTATTAATTTGGCACCTGGTGTTTTGGAGACAGCTGCCATAAATCTCCTAGAAGCTCCCCAGCATGTCTGCCGCTCGCAACTGTCTTATCAGGGTGATTGATTAACACTCTTTGAACATTCATATTTTCTTGACCATGGATTGGCTACATCTCCATTTATTCCTTTATGACTTTTTGTATCTGCACTATTGATTTATTACAACAGCTTCTAGACTGGTTGATGATCACCCACACCTCTTGTTTTATACTTCAGTTTGTTGAATAACTTGTGACTAGCCTGGACTGAATTACATTTTGGATCACTCTTGCCTTCTCTAACTACCTGATTCTGGGAAGACTTTCCGTCTTTAGCATAGGACAAATATGCTCAAATTGATGCTGCCAAATGGCCAGTCTCATAAAAGTATAAATTTTGTTTCAAAAAGGTATAGACTTAACTACAGAAGAGACAAAAACGTCAATTCCTGAGTATACTAAAGCTATCAAATGTTAGAAGAATTAGGGAAGGCAAACTCCTACAGCAGGGGTGCTCAGAACGGTGATCGGGATCACCAGGGTGATCTTCGGGCCTCATCCTGGTGATCTTCAGGCCCCTGACCAGGTTTTTTGCTGTTGGTCCTCTTCACACGCCCCTGCACGCTGCAAAGAAGTCCTCCGTCGTTGCTCCACCCCGCTCCCTACTCGCGCGCCACCTCCAAAAGCTCCAGAGTCCAAAAGGCAGAATGAGCCCTCTTTTGGATTCCTCCTCCCCCCTCCATCCTTCTCCAGCCACTCAGAGTCGTAGGAGACCAAAGGGGGCAGGCCTGGATGACGCGATGCATGGCTGGCCCCGCGCACATAAGCAGAAGCACCCATTCTACCTCTCGGACTTCTCGTGAGCTCTTGGGGGTGGCACGCATGCTGGCGGCGTGGAAATAGGAGCAACGACGGAGGAGAAGAAGAAGGATGCTTTGGGGTCATTTCCTTACCGCATCTCAAAGGTCGGTCTTTTTACTTTGGGGTGGGTGCTTGATTGTTCTGTGGCATGTCTCTTTGTTTATTTTTAATGTTTAAAAATGGCCTTATAGCTCCAAAGCCTCTCTGCTTGCTTTGTTCCTTGAGAAATATATGTTGGGGAATATGGAAATGTGGGAGAAATTGGGTGGTTGGATGAATATTTGCATGCCCCTTTGTTTACCTTGCTGAGTATTAAATGGCCTTGCAGTTCAAAAGCCTCTCTTCTTACTTTCTGGCTGATAATATATGTGGCAATATGGCAGTGTGGGAGAAATGGGGAGGTTGGATGTATTTTTGCATGTCCCATCTGAGAAACAAATAGCCTTGCAGCTCAAAGGTCTGTGTGTTTTGTTTTCTGCCTGATTATATCTGTGAAAATATGGCAGGGAGGGAGAAATGGGTGCTTTGGATGTATTTTTGCATGTCCCATCTGAGAAACAAATAGCCTTGCAGCTTAAAGGTCTCTCTGTTTACTTTCTGCCTGATTATATCTGTGATAAATATGCCAGGGTGGGGGAAAATGGGGTGCTTGGATGTATTTTTGCATGTCCCATTGTTTACATTTCTGAGAAAGAAAGAAGCGCCGTGCGGACGGAAGGTGGCAGCAGGAGTGGGCGCACGTGTATGTGTGCGCGCGCATGCGCGCACCAGATGATTTTTTAAACTTGGTTCTTCATATGGTAGCTCCCATGCTGAAAAAGTGTGAGCACCCCTGTCCTACAGTATAGGATTTATGGGCATTTTCTTTCCACACATTGCTTGCCTCCTTCTGTTTCACCTCAGAACCTGGCAGGCCCCCTGAATCACTCACACACAGACTGATGAACAATCAATGAGTTTATTTAGAATAGAAAGATATAAAAGTTCAAGAAGATAGCTTCAAAAATAGTCCATGGAATCAAATATCCAAAATGCAGTAGTAATTGTTCAATAGTTCAAAGCATAGAAGGCTTAAGTCCACTGAAGGGAAAATCCATAAGCAAGGCAAAGTTCCCAAAGGCAGCCGCTTCTGCAGCCAAACAAAGTTTATTTAAAGGCAGCACTAACCGCGGCCTGTGAGGCTTGGATCCGAACCGTACCACCGGTTCCCCGGAGACTTGGCACAAAGACGTGAACGAAACCAAACGTGGCTTCAGATCTAATTCAGAGTCCAAAAATCAAGGCTAATATAGAAGCGAATCCCGGGGTACCCATCTCACCCCCTTTCGCAAGCTCTATGTTTTCCTGGAATTTCTAATAGAAGACCTTCTATCAAACACCTGCTCATTACCGGAGCCAGCTGCACCATTATCAGGCTGAGACTCAGCCAGCTCCCCTTCTCCCATCGGTTCATCTGGAAAGGGAGTCGGTATCCGCTCCTGGGAACCTAACCCTGGGTCGTTCATAATCAGAACTGGAATCCTCCTCCATACTTTCCTCTGTGAACTCACTCTCTGTTTGATATCTCTCCAGCCAGTCATTATCCCATTGCAAGCTCTCATTAGATGATTCATACCCATCCAGCCAGCTTTCTTCACTGAGCCCAGGGTTATCTAGTCCCACCTTGCCCTGGATCAACTGGCATTTGTCTGGGTACCCCCGGGACCCCTGGGGTCTGACCCACGCCACTAGGCTGGAATACCACACCTTCTTTGTATGCTTGCTTGGAGATCCACATCTGCTGGAAGGCGCCCAGAGATGCCAAAATGGAGCCTCCAATCCAGGAACTAAACCTTCGCTCGACTGCTGTGTTGCTTCTACACAAGCACAAAAACTAAACTTGAAACTGTCTTGAAGCCAGGGTGTCTAGAAAACATTTCCCCTTCCCAGTGCAATCTCCAATATAAATCCAGCAAAATGCAGTGTGGTTTTTTTTTTAAAAAAAAAACTAACTAGAAATTCTAGATCAAGCCATAAACTCCACCAAAGTTGATCAAAATAGAAAAACCTCTGAGCTGTTAATCGGAACCAACATGCAGAATGCTTATGGAGACAGGGCTAATGCTGAAACAGCTGGAGAAAGAAACCAGATACTTATCCCAACAGAAGGTAAGCAACCCTGTGGCAAGAAAAATACAGTGTTCCCATGGGAACATCCGATTTCATTGCTTTGCCTTACTCTGCTGGATCAATCTGGATTCAGTGGATCTGTGTGGCTCTCTTGCAGCTTCCAGCTAGTTGCTGAGGTGCCTGTGTAGACACACCAAAGTGAACCAGAATTTTATAATTCACATTCTTATCTAGATTACATGGCTGTGTAGAAGTAGCCTGTACGTGTATGCCAGGAGGATGCTAGTTGCTCTTTTCAGAGGACTATGATGGACAAATGTTTAAGGATGTAGGCTATGGAAACAGGAGGGCACCCTTTGTACCTGCTTAGAGAGATTCCTTTCTGCCCAACTAAGAGCTACATTTTAAATAATAGGCTTCAGGATAAATTTCTGAATATTTCCCTGAAAATAGCATTTAGGCTTACCTCAAATACACATCTCTGAATGGTCTCTCAATTTTCAGTAATAGTACGAGGGCGGATCAATAAGTCCGTGACTTTTTGAATTTCCCGCCTCTTAACTGAAAGGGCGACACTGCTCCTGTCAACAGGCATCTGTCAATTGACTCCTGTCAAAATTTGAACAAGCTGAGTCATTTAGTTTGTGTTTGATAGCCACTGATAGCAGGCTACCACGTGATTTGAGGAGAAAATGGAAAAAAGTGAATTTCGTGTGCTCATTAAGCATTATTTTTTTGTGGGGAAAAAACCCATCACTCAAACCAAGGCTAAGCTTGATAAATACGATGGGGACTCTGCACCATCAATTTCAATGGTAAAAGGGGTTTACTGAATTTCGTTGTGGCTGTACAAGCACGGAAGATGCCAAACGCCCAGTTGAGGTCCCTATACCCGAAACAATTGAAAAAATTCACGATGTGGTGTTGGCCGATCAGAGATTGAAAGTGCAAGAGATTGTGGAAGCCATGGGCATCTCACATGGCTCAGTGGTTTCAATTTTAAATGTTTACTCGGGTATGAGAAAGCTTTCCACAAGATGGGTGGCGCATTTGCCCACAATGCAGGGCAATGCAAGGGTGCACACGTGCAGTTTCCATGGCAACAATCCATGAATTGGGATACGAATTGCTCCCTCATCTGCCCTATTCTCCGGATTTAGCCCTGAGTGACTATTTCTTGTTTCCAAACCTGAAGAAATGGCTCGGCGGAAAAAGATTTGACTCCAACAATGAAATCATCACACAAACAAATACCTTTTTTGATGACCTCGAGAAATCTTATTTTTTGGAAGGGATAAAAAATTTGGAGAAACATTGGACAAAGTCTCTAGAGCTCAAAGGAGACTACGTTGAAAAATAAAATGACTTTTTATTCAAAAACCTGTGTTTCATTCAAAA
This sequence comes from Anolis apletophallus, assembly GCA_030556195.1. Classification (NCBI taxonomy): domain Eukaryota; kingdom Metazoa; phylum Chordata; class Lepidosauria; order Squamata; family Anolidae; genus Anolis; species Anolis apletophallus. The sequence continues at coordinate 18,295,053 of JARBWK010000009.1, read as the reverse complement.
AGTCACGGACTTATTGACCCGCCCTCGTATTATGGAATGGATCTGAACTGTGCTCTGAAAATTGCATTCTGGTGACCTACATAGGTCTGGTGGGCTGCCAGACTTATGTGTGAGCAAATAGATGAATGGATTTATGCCATGGCTGAGAATAGATGTGTCTGAATATATGTCTGCATGGATGTACATCATATCATGCATCTCAGAGAGAAACTAGGACATGTGATCCAATATAAAAAGTGTGGGCAAAACGACAAAAGATGAAAAACAGACAAGCTTGCAGAAGATACAGCAGTTTGGTTTTTTTCCTGAGACTATTGTGAAGGGCACAACTTTGACTCCTCTTTTATGTGCTGAGTTTATGGACTGCAAATTATTTTTGCACTTTGAACTCAGTTTGTAGCTGAAAAGCCCCTTATTTATACTAACTTCCAGAATTCCTGAGCCATCATGCATTGCCTCAAAGACTTTGAGATATGGCCAGCAGTCAATAGGCATAAAAACCCTAATTGCAAAGGGATGACTAATATCTAGATTCTGTTGAAGAGAACTTCAAACTGATGAAGAAAATGACCTTCTTTATGTGCACACACAATCCAATTTCTAATGCTTTTAATGGATTATAAATATAAAATGCATCACACCAGAGGCAGTGATCACATACAAATGAGTGTTGACTCACCATTCATCAATTGATTAGTTGAGCCTAACCAATAGGATTTAAGCCACTGTTTACGGCATGTAACTTCTTTTAATATTTTGGAAACCTGCAGAAGGCAAAAACAAATGTATTAAGTGCTCCTCCCACAGATTCAGTATTTTGTTCGATAACAAAAAAAAAAAGCATAGCCTTGGTCCGTGAACATTCGGAGCATAATTAATGCTAGTCTTTTCAGAATACTTCACTGATGAATTATGTTGTTAGTTCTGGCAACAGTTGACCCGTTACATCAAGGGGATTTACCTATTAACTCTCTATTCCTTCCCAGTAACAAGGTTTTTAGCATAAGGCAAATTAGCCAGTTTTCATACAAATTAATATATTGGTACAAAAGTACACTCTAACACAGTAATACATATAGTTAATATGTTTTTAAATGTATTTATACACTCAGTGTGAAACCTAGGCCTGTTTCGATGAACACAACATACATATGACTTCCTCTCACATACTTATACATGGCTATCATGCCTTCTCTCAGCCTTCTCTTCTTCAGGCTAAACATGCCCAGCTCTTCAAGCTGCTCCTCATAGGGCTTGCTCTCCAGACCCTTGTGAAATTTCACCCTGAGTGAAACTTGCTTCCAGATAACTATGGATGTCATGAAGCTGTTATAAACAGTTCCTTGGAGGGGAGGGGAGGCAACTCTCGAAAAATCCAGTAAAATAGTAAAAAAAATTAAAAATAGACATTTCCAAGCGGAGAGGCTCAATTTGTTTCTTGGAAACCTGTGAATGCTTCAGCCTCCCAATGCTCTCAGGTTCGCACACTGCCCAATTCACCGACATGGAGCTTCTGGCATTTGGTGGAGCCCTTCCTTTGCCTCGGGGAGGATCTTTGGGGAGGGAAAGAAGGAGAAAGAGCTGCTAGGGCGGGGGAAGAGTGCCAATTTCCCACGGCACACCTGCTGATCGCTCACGGCACACTGGTTGGGAAACACTGCTCTACACCCTGAACAACTTTGTAATTTTCTCTGTGTGTATCTCTGAGTCACACACACATACATAAACACACACTCTAGTCATTCCCTGCTTAATTCAATAGTCCGAAACACTTAAGCCAGGCCTGAGCAAACTTCGCCCCTCCAGGTGTTTTGGACTTCAACTCCCACAATTCCTAACAGCCGATAGGCTGTTAGGAATTGTGGGAGTTGAAGTCCAAAACACCTGGAGGGCCGAAGTTTGCCCAGGCCTAGCTTAAGCATTTCCTTGTTTTGAAGCTGAAAAGAATACAATTGAAAAAGTAGGTTTCCAAGCTCTCCCTATGACAGCCTAATTCACACTATGTTTTCATGTGGGTTCAAAAGAAGGGGAGAGAGAGCAAGGTACTATTCCCTTGTGACTGTAATCTTCCATGTTGTCCTGTCTCTCGCAGACTTCACAGTGATGCGGCAGAAATAGAATCAGACTCCCTTCAGTCACTGATATGAATTGAAGTGTCATGACCCTCAATTGGATTCCTAAGCAGGGAAAGACATCAATAGTATCCATGGAGGATGTAGACCAGAGTTTTGGTGCAGTTGGAAATAAAAAGCTGCTGTGAAAGCTATTCAAACACCAAGAAATTTTAAAGTCTTGGTAAGGCTCTATAAAAAAAGAAGTTGAATAAACAGAGCAAGATGGCATACAAATTATGTACATTGGCTGACAAAGACAACAGTAAACACACTCTGAGTAGACTGTAGAAAATAGCTAACACAGCAAAACTAGGAACAAAGTGTCATATACTATGGCCCTCTGAGGCCTTGGCAACCTGACCCCCCTGGATAAACCACACAGCAGCTGAGGTACAACGGGTTTTATTTAGAATAGGTGAGTTTGGAGGCTGGAGGCAATCCATATAGTGCCTCCAACTAGCAGCCAAACAGGAATCAGCAAAGGTGTGAGTGCTCCGCAGCAAAAGGAGCACAAGCGGGAAAACGGGAACACAAGCCGGATGCAAAGAGTCTCTTGGAATCCCAGCCGAAGCAAGTGAGGCTGGGACGCGTTGATTATAAGGCAAAGAGTTCAAAAGGTAAAAAGAGTCTTTCAGGATCAATCACTGGGTCTCGACGACGAACAGGAACAAGGCAATGCTGGAACAAGTCAGCCCGAAGCAGGCTGGCTGGCAAGGCTTGATGGAAGGCCCGACTGGCCTAACCCGCAAGAGCTTCTCCCAAATGTGTTGTTGGTACAAGACACCGGCATAGGGGTCTGCAAGGCAGTTATAGTGTTCCTTAGTTGCGTCGCACGTCAAAAGCTAAGATTGATGATCCCTTGTATGTTTTGTGAACTCAGTACTCTTGGAATGTGGTGCTCGTTAGCGAGTGCCATCTGGGCCGGGGAGTCAGGCTTTCTACTCCCACAGCCCGCTTCCATTATCAGGGAGGCAGAGATGGTATAACCTTGAAAGGCCTATGTTATGCTTGCATCCCTAGTCTTCTCACGGGAAAGGCATGGGAGGCCCAAGCAAGGTTTCAGAGCAAAGCAAGCTGGTTTGGAAACTGCACTCTGATTACCTTGGCTGGAACGTTGCTCAAGCGAAAGTGACACCTGAGGCCCTTGAGGTGTGACATATGCAAAGAGACCATAAACATTCATATATTCTTCACCAAAACACATACATCATAGGTATCTCTAACATAGAGAGTAGCATTCATAAATACATTCGAAAAATCCGGTATAACCAAAGGGAATATACAGTACCAATGTACCGCTAACAGTACAATACCTTCAATACATCGCAACGGAGTCCAGACGGGCGCGAAGGAAAGGAGTCCAAGGAAAAGGGAATAAATCCAGGAATAAAGGTAAGTCTTAAAGGCAAGGGTGCGGTAAATCGCAAATCCACTGTTCCAAGCTGTACTTCGTGCTCCGAGCGCGCCAACGCGCGTTAGGACAAAAAGTATTTGTCATCCGTGCTGAAGGTAAGTACCATGGCGAACAGGAGGATGTAGTGCTACGGATGGAAAATCGCAGGACACCAGGCACGCCGCAATGGTAGAGCTACAGGGCTCAATCCGTTTCGCCTCAGGGTGGCTTTGTCAAGTGGCAGTGTGCAACAACATAGAAGGCGCGTCACAGGATATATCAATTCTGGAAATAACATACATAATTAAACTACACTGTTCATTTTCTACAGTACGAGCCAATTAATTACAAACACATTTACATACCATGCTAAGGTACATCATCGGCGCAATCCTGCTGACCCAAAGGTGGAGGGAAAGGGGGAAGGTCTAGATTTAAATATACTATTGAATGAAAAACAGCTGGAATTCATGTAAGGAGGGTATGGATGGAAAGAGGCTCATTAAGCCCAAACGGGTGCTCTGTTTTAAGGAGGGAGATCCAGCGAGTTTCGCATCTGATTAGATTATCATGATTGTTGCCATGGGGCTGTGTGTTTACTTTCTCCAAGGCTGTAAATTTAAAGGAGCTGGGAGACTGGTTGGCATTCAAGAAATGTTTATACAGTATGGAATTATCCATCTTATTACGGATTCTCGAACGATGCTCCGAAACCCTGGTGCGGAGGGGGCGTGCCGACTGACCCACATAAATCAAGCCACACCCACAAATCAAAGCGTATACACAATTTTCAGATGCGCAGTTTGTGTATTGTCTAATCTGGAATGGTTTCTTTTATGTGGGCTACGGATTTCTTTCCCTGTATACACCTGCTTACACGAGGTGCAAGCACCACAAGGTTTACAGCCAGGAGTAATACTACTACGCATCTGGGAGGTCTGCAGGGAAGAATGTACTAACAGGTCTTTCAAATTATTAGTATGTTTGTGTGCCACAATAGGAAACTGGTCAAACGATCTTATACTGGAAGTACATTCCAGTACTTCTTCACAATGTTTACGATCTGCTTGGTGTGCGGGGTGATGGGCCATATGATCCTATTCATGGTCTACTTGGGTTTCGGGGTGAAAAGAGAATTTTTCTGTATGGTGTCAGCATGCTTCCTGGCCCTGGCTATGTCTGGACTCCGTTGCGATGTATTGAAGGTATTGTACTGTTAGCGGTACATTGGTATATTCCCTTTGGTTATGCCGGATTTTTCGAATGTATTTATGAATGCTACTCTCCATGTTAGAGATACCTATGATGTATGTGTTTTGGTGAAGAATATATGAATGTTTATGGTCTCTTTGTATATGACACTTTGTTCGTAGTTTTGCTGTGACAAACACAACAGTCTGTGATTTAATCAAACATGTGAAAGGTTCTATTTTTATATTGTTGGGAAATTCTATTTATAGTTATCAAAAGGAAAAAAGCCTTAATAAATTAAATTGGAACCATTTACTAATAGGTGGGTGTGTGTGTGTGTGTGTCTATCTATCTATCTATGTATCTATCTATCTATATCTGTATTAAACAATTTTCATCACTTTATTGGTGGCTCCGTAAATGCTAGTTTCCAAATTGTAAGTGTGTGTATCTAAACAATCTTTTCCTAATGACAGACTTACCACTGTGTTATCGGCTTCCGGCTTCTGACTTTTTAACTTCCTTTTAAAGCAATGAACTTTTTAAAAATATATATTTCTAGGTGCCAGTCAACTGATTTACAGATGAAGGATATTTTGGTTTATTTGAGAACATCTGCTTCTGCTTCGGGTTGTGATCACACAAATCTGTGTCCAGTCCTGACACTTCCTTCCTGATTTTGCTTCTGTTTCCACTTCTATCTCCTTTTATTTATTTTCTAATCGCTCCTTTTTATTTTATTGATGTTTTCAAAACTCTGTGTAACAACAGTGCTATGGTGTTAAAACTGCAATGCTGTTTTGCTAGCTAGTGCATTATCCATTTTTAAGGCAGTGTTTCCCAACCAGTGTGCCGGGGCACACTAGTGTGCCATGAGCGATCATCAGGTGTGCCGTGGGAAATTGGAACCTCCAATACCCTTACTTATTAAAGGAGCGCCGCTACATCACAGTACAAAATGCACAATTTATCATACATAACAGGGGTGCTCAGAATGGTGATCTCGATCACCAGGGTGATCTTCGGGCCTCATCCTGGTGATCTTCAGGCCCCTGACCAGGTTTTTTGCTGTCGGTCCTCTTCACGCGCCCCTGCACGCTGCAAAGAAGTCCTCCATTGTTGCTCCTCCCCCCTCCATGCTCGCGCGCCGCCTCCAAAAGCTCCAGAGTCCAAGAGGCAGAATGGGCCCCCTCTTTTGGATTTCTCCTCCTCCCTCCGTCCTTCTCCAGCCACTCAGAGTCGTAGGAGACCAAAGGGGGCGGGCCTGGATTACGTGATGCATGGCTGGCCCAGCACGCATGCGCAGAAGTGCCCATTCTGCCTCTCGAACTTCTCGTGAGCTCTTGGAGGCGGCATGCATGCTGGCGGTGTGGAAATAGGAGCAACGATGGAGGAGAAGAAGGATGGTTTGGGGTCATTTCCTTACTGCATCTCAAAGGTCGGTCTTTTTACTTTGGGGTGGGTGCTTGATTGTTCTGTGGCATGTCTTTGTTTATTTTTAATGTTTAAAAATGGCCTTTTAGCTCCAAAGCCTCTCTGCTTGCTTTGTTCCTTGAGAAATATATGTTGGGGAATATGGAAATGTGTGAGAAATGGGGTGGTTGGATGTATTTTTGCATGCCCCTTTGTTTACCTTGCTGACTATTAAATGGCCTTGCAGTTCAACAGCCTCTCTTCTTACTTTCTGGCTGATAATATGTGTGGTAATATGGCAGTGTGGGAGAAATGGGGTGGTTGGATGTATTTTTATGCTCTGTTTTATATTGTTGTTATTAAATTGAAATGTTGATGTTTTATAACTTCATTTTATGTAAACCGCCCCGAGCCTGCTGGAAGGAGCGGTACATAAAAATGAATAATCAATATAAATAAATAGATAGATAAATAAGAAAATAGTTATACGTTTTACATTTCTGGGTAGGTGATCTTTGGGACTTGGTTTTTTAATCAGTAGCTCCCATGCTGAAAAAGTGTGAGCACCCCTGATACATAACCATAAGCAAAAAACACATTCAAAGTACCCAATCCTGCTGGAGAAAATCAAAAGAGTTACATAAGGTAGTTTGGCGTGGTCAGAGAGCGGAGGAGTTGCGAACCAGGAAGTAGCGAGTTCACGGAGCGCTCCTCTACGGAAAACACGCGATATTTGATGAAATCACAGAAGTGAGTGCAAAAAACAAAGTGTATCCTCACGATGTTATCCAATGTCAGTTCCAGGATCTGCACAATAACACAGTCCGTTTGCAGACAATTTAAAGAAGCAGCACCATAATCATAGCGACAAGGTAGAAAATCGCGTATATAATCACATATATTCAAACCGCCAGAGGCTGAAGATAGATGTGGTGATGGAATCGAAAGCTGGCATGGGCAAACCTGGACCTTCCAGGTGTTTTGGACTCCAACTCCCACCATTCCTAGCAGCCTCAGGCCCTTTTCCTTTTCTCCCCTCAGCCACTTAAGCAGGAAAGGGCTTCAGGCTGTTAGGAATGGTGGGAGTTGAAGTCCAAAGCACCCAGAAGGCCCAAGTTTTCCCATGACTGACAGCTGTTGAGCAAGATCTTTTTGTGTGTCTTCCTGCCATTCCTGCCAGGATATCTATGTTGTGTTCATCAAAACAGGCCCAGGTTTCACACTGAGTGTATAAATACATATAAAACATATTAACTATATGTATTACTGTGTTAGAGTGTCATTTTGTGTCATTTTGGTTGGTGGTGTGCCCCAGGATTTTGTAAATGTAAAAAGTGTGCCGTGGCTCAAAAAAGGTTGAAAAACACTGCTTTAAGGAACCTTTCACACTATGGAATGAGTGCCCAACAATTGTGCTCAAACTTCCAAGGCAACATCTTACGGTGTCTTGGAGTTTGGAGTTTGATGGTGCACTGAAGGAGTTCTCTTGCTGGGAATTCTAAATATCTCTCCCTAAACTTCAAATATGAGGACTCTGTAGACTGAGACCATGGCAGCTGAGTGGAATCATAACATTCCAGGGTTTTTTTCATGTCAGGAGCAACTTGAGAAACTGCAAGTCACTTCTGGTGTGAGAGAATTGGCCGTCTGCAAGGATGTTGACCAGGGGACGCCCGGATGCTTTGATGTTTTACCATGCTTGTGGGAGGCTTCTCTCATGTCCCCGCATATGGAGCTGGAGCTGACAGAGGGAGCTAATCCGCACTCTCCCCGGATTCGAACCACTGACCTGTCAGCCTTCAGTCCTGCCGGCACAAGGGATTAACCCATTGCCCCACCGGGGGCTCCTAGTTTTTAAATTGAAAGGGTCCTAGATCAAGAGAAGCTGCATTTGTAGCTCAAAATAGTCTCTTGGACTTCCCATTAGTACAGTGGTTTCCAACCTTTGGACCTCCAGGTATTTTGGACTTCAGCTTCCACAGTTCCTAATAGCTGATAAGCTGGCTGAGATTTCTGGGAGTTGAAGTCCAAGACACCTGGAGGCCCAAAGGTTGGAAACCATTCCATTAGTATACGCTTGAATTCTACGAGGGTGGGTCAATAAGCCTGTGACTTTTTGAATTTCCTGCCTCTTAACTGAAAGGGCAACACTGCTCCTGTCAACAGGCATCTGTCAGTTGACTCCTGTCAAAATTTGAACAAGCTGCATCATTTAGTTTGTGTTTGACAGCCATTGATAGCAGACTACCGCGTGATTTGAGGAGAAAATGGAAAAAAGTGAATTTTGTGTGCTCATTAAGCTTTTTTTTTTTGCAGAAAAAAACCATCACTCAAACTAAGGCTAAGCTTGATCAATACTATGGGGACTCTGCACCATCAATTTCAATGGTAAAAAAGTGGTTTACTGAATTTCGTTGTGGCTGTACAAGCACGGAAGATGCCGAACGTTCTGGACGCCCAGTTGAGGTCTCTACACCCGAGACAATTGAAAAAATTCACAATATGGTGTTGGCCGATCGGAGATTGCAAGTGCGAGAGATTGTGGAAGCCATAAGCATCTCACATGGCTCAGTGGTTTCAATTTTAAATGATCACTTGGGTATGAGAAAGCTTTCCACAAGATGGGTGCCACGTTTGCTCACAATCGACCACAAACACAATCGTGTGACAATTTCGCAGGAGTGTTTGGCGTTGTTCAACTGCAATATGGACGAGTTTTTGCACCGTTTCGTAACCATGGACGAAACGTGGATCCACCACAACACACCAGAGACCAAACAGCAGTCAAAACAGTGGGTTTCTCAGGGTGAATCGGCACCAAAGAAGGCCAAGGTGGGTTTGTCAGCCAATAAAGTCATGGCGACATTTTTTTAGGATGCACGCAGAATAATCCACATTGACTCCCTTCAAAAGGGTAAAACAATCAATGGCGAATATTATGCCAACTTATTGGGTCAATGTAATGAGGATTTGGGAGAGAGAAAAAGACCACATCTGGCCAAGAAAAAGGGTTCTTTTGCACCAGGACAATGCAAGGGTGCACACATGTGCAGTTGCCATGGCAACAATCCATTAATTGGGATACGAATTGCTCCCTTGTCTGCCCTATTCTCCGGATGTAGCCCCGAGTGACTATTTCTTGTTTCCAAACCTGAAGAAATGGCTCAGCGGAAAGAGATTTGACTCCAACAATGAAATCATCTCACAAATTATTATTATTATTATTTCGATTTATATACCACTCTTCCCAAAAAGGCTCAGGGTGGTTCACAACAATGAATACACAACACAACATAGTTAAAAACAGAATAAAAACAGATTAGGACCAGAATGGAAAGCACAACCTTAGAGATTAAATGCCTGGTGGAACAGGGTGGTCTTACAGGCCCTCCTGAAGGCCTGTAACTCCGTTATTGCTCGTGCCTCTGCCGGGAGGGTGTTCCACAGGGTAGGCGCTACTACAGAAAAGGTGCACTGCCGGGTCGATGACAATCGGCAAATCTTGAGTGATGGAACCTCCAATAGGTTTTGGTCAATGGGCCGTAGTGGTCTCTGGGGAATGTGCAGGGAGAGGCGGTCCTTCAGATACACTGGCCCCAGACCATGCAAGGCCTTAAAGGTTAACAGCAGCACTTTGACGGCAATCCGGTACTCGATACCTATTTTGATGACCTCAACAAATCTTATTTTTTGGAAAGGATAAAAAAATGGGAGAAACGTTGGACAAAGTGTCTAGAGCTCAAAGGAGACTGCGTTGAAAAATAAAATGATTTTTTATCCAAAACCCTGTGTTTCATTCAAAAAGTCGCTGACTTATTGACCCGCCCTCGTAGCTCACAATACTACTGCCTCAGAGGAAGGCAAAAGCAATCATCCTCTGATCAAATTTTGCCAACAAAGCCACAGAATAGGCTTATGTACTTAGGATCATCATAAGTTGGGAATGACATCAGGGCACAACTGCTTCAGTTTGAACTTGGACACCCCCCCCTTCCTCTCTCTCTCTCTCTCTCTATATATATATCTTCCAAAAGCTTCTTTCTATGTTTTCAAGGGATACTTCCCTGTGGTACAGTAGTTCTCAACCTGTTCCGCAGTTGTTTTGGCCTTCAATTCCCAGAAATTGTCAGATTATTGCATTTTGAATAGCAATTCATGAGTCAGCACAAGATATATTTTCGCAGTTTGAGATGACCTGCAGTGTGACATGTTTGACACCAGATGGCGCTGTCTCAAGACTGCTAAAATGAAACCTTGAGGAATGTCAGTTACAAAGTGACAGTTGGGATTTGTCAGTTGGGATTTAATATCTGTGAGGAAAGGATGTTTAGAAAGGTAGCTGTGATGGCTGTTGTTTTTCGATGTTTTGCCAGTTATTGTTAAATACAATTCAATACAAAGTTATATATTTACCTTGTGAATTGAATGAGAGTTTCATTATTCACACGAACAGAGACTGGAGTTTTTGGGCCGATGGGGAATTAAACTTCTATATTTCTGTTGCCTATCCGCTGTGACATAAATACTCAACGCCGAAGAGAAATCCTAACAGCTTGTAAACTGGCTGGGATTTCTGGGTGTTGCATAGTATGACTTCTAGGGCAGGAATCCATAATGCTACCTTACAGTCAGTGGGAGTCCAGATAAGAAGAGAACAGACAAAAGGAGTCACTTTGGAAGAGGATTCGGCTGGCTGGCTGGCAGGCTCTTCGTCAAAAAGGAGGAGGTAGCAAGGAGGATGGAACAACAGCGCCCCCTGTGACGAAATGGAGCAGCAGTGTCCAGTGAGGAATATAGCAACAGCACCCGGTTGGAAGCGAGGAAGAACAAGGCTCAATCCAGAAGATCCTCCTGTTATATGTTGTTGTATGTCTTGTACATCAAAAACGGCAGGGATTGTCTGATGTATGTGTTCTGTGATCCGCACTGAGTCCCCTTCGGGGTGAGAAGTGTGGAATATAAATAAAGTGTATTATTATTATTATTAGTGGGAAAGCAACCTATTAAAAATGACAGTACTTTTTGGATCATGATTTATGTACTTATCTTGGCAGTGGGAGATAGTCAGGGCTGGAATCTGTGGGCTCCAGAACAAACCAATGATTCTACTACAGTCACATTATCATTGATAGCGAATACATATGAGCACGCTCAATATTCCACCTCTCTTCATTAGCACAATTGTGTCAATTCACTAATTATGGTCCTGCAATCATACTTTTGAAAACCCTTCCTGGAATACTACTACTCCTTATTTATTTTTAGTTTTAATTCGACTATGCCATTCCAGCATTTAAAAATAAATTAGAAAAGGTAAATATAAATGTAAAATAAGAGAGAAACAGCCATGAGGAGGAGGCAAATCGGAGGCGGAATGCACACAGTGTTATGTGGCAGGGACTGATGACACTCCAGCTGCATTGCTGGTCCGCTTGTGTGATAAAGTCCTATACACTTTTCTTCAGCTCAGGAAATGATAACATTCACAACTTCAAAAAAAGAGAAAAGGATGAAAAATGAGGTCTGGACAGAATCTAGACTGAACAGCCAATTGATGTGAATTTTAAGACTTGGCAGACATAAGATATCTGTGACACAATTGAGAATGACGGTTAGTAATGATCTGCCAAGCAACTGGTGTCATAGAACTTGTTGTCCTAGCCCACATATCAAAGAGAGTTAAAATTCCAAATGAATTGTGTAGACAGAGACAGAAGACGGGCACACACACACAATATGTTGGCACAAAAGATGATCATACTCACCATTGCTGTTAACCTCGTGTATACATTATTATTTTGTTTCCTGCCTTGAGGATTATCTTCTTGATTCATCCTTGCCTAGCGCCGATTCCACATAAGTGGCTTTCTGTTGGTGGCTGACAGTAAGAATTCCACACATTTACCAGCTCCATCTTCCTGTTATGTTGACTAACCATTTATTTAGGAGCTTACACGGGGCTAATCTTGGATCTGAAAATGTTCTTCTGGACTTCCCAGTTGCATAGACCAGTGTTTCCCAACCAGTGTGCCGTGAACTATAATCAGGTGTGCTGTGGGAAATGGGAACCTCCAATACCCTTTCTTCCCCCTCCTGCCGAACACTTTTTCTTCTCCACTCGGGCTCCCTTCTTCCCAGCCTCGCTCTGCTCGCTTTGCCTCGTTTTGCTCTGGGGCGAGTCTGCGCAGTAGCGCCCGCACAGTTCACATCTTCCCCCCTCCCCTCCTGAACATGCTGACGCTGCTCCCGCAGATCAACATGGCGGCAGAAGCGGCAGTGTAGAAGAAAAAGTAAGTCTTTGGCAGGAGGGGGAAGAAAGGGCGCGAAGGGGAAGGGGGAGGAAGAGATCTCTGTTGAAAGCTGGCATGGGCAAACTTGGACCTTCCAGGTGTTTTGGACTCCAACTTCCACCATTCCTAGCAGCCTCGGGCCCTTTTCCTTTTTCCCCTTCAGCCATTTAAGCAGGAAAGGGCCTCAGGCTGTTAGGAATGGTGGGAATTGAAGTCTAAAGCACCCAGAGTTGGCGTGGCCTGGATCCTCCCCCGGCTTTGGCACTCCCAGCAGCTGCTCCCAGCAGGCCACCATCCCCCAACCGTTCTTTACTATGTTAGAATGTCATTTTGTGTCATTTTGGTTGGTGGTGTGCCCATGGATTTTTTTAATGTTAAAAGTGTGCTGCGGCTCAAAAAAGGTTGGGAAACACTGCTCTATAAGTGCTTCTGTAAGATCATTCTGATTCCATACATTAATTCATTGAGAATAATTTCCACCTTAAATGTTCTCTACTTCCACTTCTTCTGTGATTCAGATTCCGCCTTCAAGATGATGCGGGGAAGTCTCTTGGTGAGACTCGCTCCTAAAGTCTGGCCCATACTTGTTCAGAGCAGGGTATTTAGGATGGTGGCCTCTATGAAACACTCTTCCCTCTGATATTCAGCGTGCTCCATCATTTTTTATTTTTAGATGCATGTTGCTAACTCAACTGTTTCTGCAAGGCTTGACTCTGTAGTCCAATCCATCCACATAAATATAGCTTTTGAATGCTGTGCATTACATTCAAGTATATCTCTATACCTAAACAGATGTCAATTATAAGTAAGGATATAATCTACAATTTCATTACCTTTCTCTGATGTCTGGCACATTATTTCATCTTTTAGATATGGTGATTCTAGTTAATCCGTCTCCTCCGACTATAGTGGCTGCTGAAAGGTAAATACAAAGTGGGTGTTGACAGGCTGCTTGCTGACTTTACTAGTTCTACCGAGCTACAGCTTGCTTTCTAGGGGGCGCCACTGTGAGAACAATGAAAAGATGTGCATTTGGGGATGAGACATAGCCATGAATGGTCTTGCAACTGCCTTTGCTCATTTATGCCACATAACTGCACTCAACTGTATTCTTAAAGGAAAAGGAAATCATTTCCTATGCCAGGGATTGAACAATAATATTTATGATTTATTTATTTACTTCATTTCTATTCCGCCCTTCTCACCCCGCATTGGCCTCAGGGCGGATTACAATGTACACATTACATTTAGACACACAAACACACAAGACAGACAAAGGCAATTTAACATCTGGCCACCAGGGGGAGTTGTCGCACTCCCTCATTTCTCAGTTTGCTTTCTGGAGACCCTTTTTATGGCCTCGTAAATCAGTTAAATTTAGCCTCCCCACTAAGTGGTACCTTTATTTCCTACTTGGCAGATGCAACTGTCTTTCGGGTTGCAAAGGTCAACAACAGGCTACACAATAGGTCGAGAGCCCACCTCGACCCGGGCAGGCCTCAAACTCATGACCTTCTGGTCAGTAGAGATCTTATGCTGCTAACACCCAGCCAGCTGCACCACATTCCCGGTGCAAACTTGATCTTGACCCGGTGATGTGTTTTTATAATAAATGCTAAAGTTGTCACTATTGCTATTGTTATTAGTTAATAGTCTCTCAATACATTTAAAAAGTACAGGCAGTCCCCAAATTATGAACAAGATAGGTATGTATGTACAACAACAACAACAATTTTATTGATTAGCCAGAAGCCATATCAAATACACAGAGAACACAGACACATTGCAATGATTCTAAAAACAATCTAAGGAGAATTCTAGACCATTACATCAATTAAACCCCTGTTTTGCCCAGCAGGAGGGATTCTAAGGGAGGTGGTAACAATTCACAGGTCCTCATCTCCAACACAATTTATTCCAATTGCATCTATGTAATCAGATCTTAGTTTCATGGCTTTACAGAGAAAACGAGCAGTAGCATCTGTTATCAGCTTGTTGGAGCCGGCCAGCAGAAGTGAGACTTTTGCTAGAGGGTCCCAATGATTTTTTCCCACGAGAAATATGTATGTATGTATGTATGTATGTATGTATGTTGGAAATGGTGCAATTTTAACTCCAGCTATTAATCTATCTATGTATTTATCCATCATCTATCTATCTATCTATGTATGTATTTATCCACATATCTATCTATGTATCTATCTATGTATCTATGTATCTATCTATGTATCTATCTATGTATCTATCTATGTATCTATCTATGTATCTATCTATGTATCTATCTATCTCTCAGCCAGCCAACCAGCCAGCCAGCCAGCCAGCCATCTATCCATCGCTATCTAGCTTTGAATAGCATAGGGAAGAGGTAGAGAAGAATTAACATCCCTGTAGTATTTGTTTTGCTGCCTTCGCCCCTGTTCAGAAGATTTCACTGCACTTTCAGTCCCTGTAATAACTGAATTTTCAAAATTTGGCTTGTTGTGGAAACAAGGGTTGTCAAGAAACCTTCAGTAGACACCTTTTCCCCATGATAACTCTTCCAGGAGTAAACTTCCCTTCTGAGGGGTAGATGTATCTCACTTCCTGTTGTCTCACCCCCATTCATAACTATGAGTCGTTTGTAAATCAGATGTTTGCAACTTGGGGACTGCCTGTATATGCCCTTGCATTTTAGTTTAATAAAATAATTACATGTCTCTGTGATCAGGAGATTGCTCCCTTTACAATAGACAATAATTATTTTCAGACACAGCCATGTTTTTTGAAGAAATCAGATTAATGTGTGATAAGTATTTCAGTTAATGTATACTCAACCTGTGCTACCCTTAGAATCCCACAGATGAACGCTACTATAGCAGTGTTTTTCAACCTTTTTTGAGCCACGGCACATTTTTACATTTACAAAGTCCTGGGGCACACCACCAACCAAAATGACACAAAATGACACTCTAACTTACTATATTGTATTATACCATTATACTGTAATATTATTAGTACTATTACAAGTAATATAAAATATATAATTTCAATATTGTATTATTTTTTAAAATGTTATCTTGTATTACATTATAATAATATAAATATTATAGGTACATACAATATATTATCAGTAACACACAGGAGTTAATCCTGACTGTTGTCATTACTCTCATAGTCAATAACGATATACACCATGACTATGACAAATACTGATAATATAGTAATAGCATATACTAAGGAAAAATGATAATATTATGTTAATACATAGTTCATCATAACAATAATATAGCCCATGAAGGCTCCTTCCATGTCACGTCACAGTCTCTGAGGCCCGGTAGGCCGCTCGCGTACCTGCCCGGAGGCAGACCCTGTTGTTTCCTGCATCGTGGCAGCAGTAGGTGAAGAGGCAGTAGAGCCGCGGGTAGGAGAGGAAGCCTGTGAAGTCAGAGGCAGTGGCGGTGGCGCCGGCCAGGGCCAGGCTCAGGCTCAGGCTCAAGGGCTCCATCGCCCCGGCTGGCTGGACCAGCGCCAGGCCCACCGCCAAGCCCAGCACTGCCAGGCATACCCGCCGCCGCATCGCCTTAGATGAGGCACTTCCGCTCCACTGGCGTCCCCTCAGGGAAGGCGCTTCCGGTCCCGCCGCCTCCACCGCCACCACCATCTTGGTGCTGGGCGGGAGTTCAAGGCCACCATGACGGGATTGGCCCGCGGGGAATAAAGGGGTGTGGCTTATTCAATTTCCCATGGCACACCTGATGACCGCTCACAGCACACTAGTGTGCCGCAGCACACTGGTTGGGAAACACTATTCTATAGGACTGGCTTCTGTAGAAATCATCCCATTTTTCTGGACAATGTAGTAGAGGTTTAAGGAACATTAACATTTTTTGTCATCCGTACGGAGAGTGGAAAAAAAGTTTTAAAGCTGGTAGATGATTTGCCTCTTATGAAAACGTCAGAAGATTAGGATGTTTCTTCATCACTAGATATATCTGAACGCACACACACACACACGTATATATACATATAAGCCCACACAAGATAAAATAACAAAGACGTTACTTTGCCAAAGCTGAATTTTAATTAAATGCCTCAGTTCAGCTAGTTTTGGTTACTGGAAAAACATTTGAAATATTTATAAAGCATCTAAAATTAGCATGGTGTACACTGCAGGGGACAGAAATTTGGGGATGGTTCAATACTTTTGTTTTGGTTTCGCTGCAAAGTATGTAAAACAATTTTATTTTAGAGGCTGGGAGGAGAGGTTTTTCAACTCGTTTTTTTTCCAGTCAGCTGACATCACTATAAACTACCCTTTTCACGTTTAATATCTGAATCAGCACCACTGAAACTAATTTAGAAAGGGTAGAAACAGATCTTAATCAGGAAAGTATGTGAAAAGGATTCTATTCCAAAAATGGTCCAAATGTCATATTTTGAGACAGGGGGAGCATAATATATGATAGAGCAGTGTTTCCCAACCTTTATTGAGCCACGGCACACTTTTAACATTAAAAAAAATCCGGGGGGACACCACCAACCAAAATGACACAAAATGACACAAAATGACACTCTAACACAGTAAAGAATGGCTGGGGGATGGTGGCCTGCTGGGAGCAGCTGCTGGGAGTGCCGAAGCTGGGGGAGGGGGAGGAGCCAGGCCATGCCATGCCTCGCCCCTCTCCCTGGCTTCAGCTCTTCCACAGCTTCTCCAGTCTTGAGGGGGCAGTGCCAAGCCAGCGGTGGCAGAGCCAGCACAATGCTGGCTTGGCACTGTCCCTCAAGGCTGAGAAGCTGTGGGAGAGCTGAAGCTGGGGAGGGGTGAAGCCAGGCCGCACCATGCCCCGCCCCCTCCCCGGCTTCAGCTTTCTCACAGCTTCTCCAGCCTTGAGTGGACAGTGCGAGTGAGAGGCGGGAGTCATGGCCCCCGTCCCCGGCACTGCTCTCCGCCATAACTCCCGCCCCTTGCTCGCTGAAGCCACGTGGAAGAGGAGGAGCATGAGCGGTGGACGGGCTTCAGTGGGCGGGGCTCCTCCTCCGCGCGGCTTCAGCGAGTGAGGGGCGAGAGCGCCCCGCCCCCTTCTTCTTTTTCTTTGCTGCCGCCCGGCCCTTCCTCTTCCTCCCCCAAACAGCAGGATTTTGGCAGGAGGGGGGGGAGGAAGGGGGCAGAGAGCTTTTCTCGCGGCACAGCAGGAGGTCCGTCACGGCACACTACACACTACGGTTGGGAAACACTGTGATAGAGGCAAATCTGGAATCACAGATGGAGATGCCTCAAATACTTTTTCAGCTGAACACTATGTGATTCAGGAAATCCACTACTATAACATCTCCTATTGCCTAATAAATATGGCCTAAAACCTCTAATAGAGAAGAGTACAATACTTTCTAAGGCGAAGTAAACCGTTTGTACTGTCAATAAAGTTTTTCGACAATTTATTCTACATTGATTTTTAAAAATATTTTTATGATTATTTTTATTAAGACACATTAAAACAAAACCTACATACAAACGTGCAAAAACCAAAACAACATCAACAACAAAAGATTTAAAATACTTCTTGAATAATACTAGTACATCCTAACTACAAACAATCTATGTTATCTAATCGAAAGGCTTTACATTCTCTGTCTGGTGGTCATATTCTCTCAGTTTTCTATACCCATTTAGTGAAAATGAACCATTGGCACATCCTTTCCCCACACAGTAACGTACTTCTAGTCGAAAAAAACAGTGATGGAGATTTGGCCTCATCTTTGCTGGAGGAATACAGTAAATGAACCACAGTCTTTCTTAAAGTTAGTTAAAGATTTCTCTTTAATCAGCATAGTAAGTTTATCAGTTTCTGCAAGTATACTTATATTCATAAGCCATTCGTCTCGAGATGGAATCATTGAATCTTTCCATCGTTGAGCATAGGTAATTTTGCTGCTGTTGTCATGTATAGCAATAATTTTCCACATTTTCTATTGACTTGCGCATCTAAAATTCTAAGCAGATAAGAGTTCAAGATTCATTTCAAATCTGACTTTAACAATTTCTTCTAAAATCATATGTATTGATGACCAGTATTTCTGGGCCTTTTTAAATGACCACCAAATATAGTGAAAAGTGCCCACCTTTCCCCCACATTCACTAGAACTATTTTTATACACCTTAGCTATCACTTCTGGTCTCAGATACCATCTATACCAGGGCTGCCCAGGAAGTCAATCGCGATCGACCAGTTGATCCCGGGACCGAAGGAGGTCGATCCCAGCCGAATGGGGCACTTCTCAGAGGGAGGCAGAGCCAGGCTGCTCCAAGCCCCGCCCCGTCCCCTGGTTTTGGCACTCCCAGCAGCTTCTCCAGGCTTGAGGATGGCAGTGCCAAGCCAGCCTTGTTGTTCTAAAAAAAAGGTTTGATGTAAAGTATAAATCGCAGCATAGAAGCAGTTAAAAAGGGTTTACAGCAAATGTGGCATATGAGGACTCAAACTGGAAATAATACATCTGAGCAAACAAGCCATGTTATTAAAGCATTTCTACTTTATTGTAGAAAGCAACAGAAAAGCAGTAATACACATGCAACAGCATGTTTAACAAATTAGAACAGGAGAAAACATACCATGAGGCACACAAAATGGATGGCATACAGCAGAAGACTAACAGCAACTCTAAACTCCTCCCTTCTTCATCGCTGTGTTTGGAAAGGCGCTGGTCCCACAAAGGGGGGAATTAAGTAGTCACTCGGTGGGAAAGTTCCTCAGTTTGGTGGCCACGTCTGAACTGGAGAGACGTAGCAGTTTGCTGTTCTCCTGGAAGCTAGAGTCTGGCTTGCCTGGCCAAGAACCACCTTGGGACCCTGTTGATTCCATGAACTTTGGATTACCTTGCTAACCACGGACTAAGTTGCCTTGCTTGATTCGCTTTGTTTTTATGGACCTTGCTTTTGATCCTTGCTTTTTGAATACCTTTGAACATTGATTGCTTTTTACCTTGGACTATTTGATCTTTACATTTTGGGCATTTTATCTTCTTCACCTGCTTCTAATTTTGTGCTTAATAAATGGTTAATTGACATTGTCTGTGTGTGTGTGATTACGGGGTGGAGTCAGGGCCTGCGTTGTGACACCGGCCTGCGTAAGGGCCCCGGCAGGCAGGCAGGCACGCAAAGCAGAGCGGCCAACAGAGGGGAAGAAGAAGTTCCCTTTCGCCTCGCGCGCTCCTCCCTCCCTTCTCCTTCGGCAGCCAGCTGGGCCTGCATGACTTCTTTGTGCTGCTGGTGCTCCGGCGCTTCCTGGAGCAGCAGCAGGAGTGAAGGCTGGAGGCGGGGGTGGGCCGCGGAGGGGCGGAGCCTGCGGAGGAAGGAGGAAGAGCTGAGCAAACAAGCCATGCAGGCCCGGCTGGCTGCCGAAGGAGAAGGGAGGGAGGAGCTCTTCCTCTGCTCAGCTGGAGCTTCTAATCTATTATATAAATGGGTTCACGTCATGTGATGTATACCTCAAACAAGGAAACCATACAACGCAGAAAAACAATACTTGCCAACAGAAATAGGCCTCAAGCAAGGTACGTTTGTAGCAAAGAAACTCCCCCCAAAACCTACAAGGCCCCCAAAACAACGAGAAAAAAATAAAACTACATTTACCAGCATCCTCCGGGGCAGCCAAAGACTCACCCAGCCTCTACATTCTGAACAACATGATTGGCTGCCAATAAGGGCGGATTTGCATAACTGCTGCACTGGCCAGCCAACATGAAAATTCCGATCCATAATAAACTGCCAAAACAGAATAAGGAAAAGGCCTGAGCCAATCCCCATAACAAACACCCAAATCACTTCAAACCGAAAATTTACACCACAAAAAATCACAGACCACGCCCAAAATTGACAGTAAGGCTTCATTAACTTGATTTCCCTAACTAGCCCTCACTTACTGGGAAGCTGTTTACGCTCTAAATTGACAGTAAGACTTCATTAACTTGATTTCCCTAGCTAGCCCTCACTTACTGGGAAGCTGTTTACGCTCTGAATTGACAGTAAGGCTTCATTAACTTGATTCTCCCCACTAGGCCTCAGCTCTTTGGACATTGTGTATGGCCTGAATTGACAGTAAGGCTTCATTAACTTGCTGTTCCTAACTAGGCCTCAGCTCATGGGACATTGTGTATGGCCTGAATTTACAGTAACCTACCTTGGCACACAGAGCCCCGACCATGCATGATGGGACTTGAAGTACCACCATGGAAAATGGGATTTGTAATACTTCAAAACCCATCATTCCCCACAGACCACTGTTGCCCAGAACCAAGACCAATAAAGACCCAACTTGGCACACCACGCCCCCCATGACCCACACTCCATCCAACTGCAGTTTAGAGGAGGGCACACCATGGATGATTGGACTTTCTCGCATCTCATAAAAAGGGCACAGCAACGCGTGCCGGGTACAGCTAGTACTCAGATAAGGTATAAAGCGGAATTGATGCTTTTAGCAGGAGTACTGTCAGGAGAGAGTGATGCACAGCAAAGGTTTCAGAGTAGCTGGCCTCAGAATAGCGAGGCAGCTCGCCAAAAGCCATAACGGGGATAATCAGCCCTGATTGGTAGAAAGGCACAAGCAGTGATTTGCCAAAAGAACATCATGTGCCCCTAGATAAAAAGCGGCCTGATTGGCCCATAGTCTACCATGCTGCGTTGTTTACATAGTATCTGAATGGTTAGAGAAAGCATGGGCAAATGAAGCTGTTCCTGCTGGCTGGCACAGGGAACGGCTGTAGAAATGTAGCGATTTAAGAACATCTTGCCCATATGGCCGATAACATACCGTGAGAATGAGAAATTAATACTGCGCCATATTTATTAGCAAATGAGAATGTAGTGCTGAATAATGCTTTGTTTAACTGGGTAAAAGAAATGGGTTCATGTGTGCCAGCCTATTGCAAGTTATGAAGATGGGCGGGATCAAGGGATTGTCGCCATTGAATGTATAAAACCTGAGTGTTGGCGTTTGCTCGAGGCTCTGCCATTTTAGCAGCTTTTATGCTAGGCAGACTCCGTCAGCTGATGTTTTGCAAATAAAGATTGGCTTCATTTGGACCAGTATCAATTGTTGCGTCGTTCGTTCCTGTGCCTGCACGAAAGTCGCCGCCTGAGAGTAAGAGGTATTTGCCTTGGGAGTTTTGGGACTCCTGATTATCCGCTACAGGTAGAACCCTAAAATTCAGAACAACACAATAACAGAGTGTACAACTGCCCTCCTCTTGTGCAAAAAGGAATGTAAACATGTGAACTGAAGTCTTGTGCCAGCTCAAACTTATTATTAGAAACTATGCATTTATATTTTAACTAACCAACTGCCTTGGTCAGACCACACCTGGAATACTGTGTCCAGTTCTGGGCACTGCAAATTAAGGGCGATGTTCACAAGCTGGAATGTTTCCAGAGAAGAGAGACTAAAATGATCAGGGGTCTGGACAACAAGCCCTATGAGGAGCGGCTTAAAGAGCTGGGCATGTTTAGCCTGCAGAAGAGAAGGCTGAGAGGAGACATGGTGAGGGCCATGTATAAATATGCCAAGGGAAGTCATGGGGAAGAGGGAGCAGGCTTGTTTTCTGCTGCCCTGGAAACTAGGGACGCAGAACAATGGCTTCAAACCTGAGTGTTCGTTGCTCGAGGGCTCTGCCTTTTTTAGCAGCTTTTTTGCTAGGCAGACTCCGCCGGGATGTTTTGCAAAAAAGATTGGCTTCATTTGGACCAGTAACAATTTTTAATTGCTTTCTCCAAAAAGGCCCCAGATAAAGTCCCGCCTGAGAGGGAAGAGGTATTTGCCTTGGGAGTTTTGGGACTCCTGATTATCCGCT